>CM057449.1:635418461-636022884 GCA_016271365.2 Neoceratodus forsteri | reverse complement strand
TCTGGGAGGCTCCATGCCCGCCAACCTATAGCAGAGATCTATGCAGGAGGTGACCCACCTGCTTATCGTCCGCTTGGCTGCAGGTCTGCCAGGTGCGGCTTCAGCGTAGGTGACAAACAGCTGGCGAACCTCTTCCCAAACTTCAGCCGTGTGCTCCTTATAGTAAGCGAGCGACCTTCTAGGGTCCAGAGTATGGAGCCTATATTCGGCCTCCGAGGTGTGATTGGGGTAGAACACCGGCAGAGTCAACACCTGGTTAAGGTGAAACTCCGACACCACCTTCGGAAGGAATTTCGGTTGGGGGCGCAGGACAACCTTGTCCCTGTGGAAGACCAGGTAAGGGGACTATATGGAAAGCGCCTGGAGCTCTCCCATCCTTCTGGCTGACATGATAGCCACCAAGAAGGCGGTCTTCCATGACAGGTGAGAGATGTCACACCTGTGCATTGGTTCGAATGGCTTGACATGAGCTTTGCCAATACCAGCAGTAGATCCCACGGAGGTGGAGGTTCACGCACCGGCGGGGATATGTGATCCAGGCCTTTGAAAAAGCGCCCGACCACCTTCTCCTGCACTACTGACTGCTTCCCGGCCCGAGCCCGGTAAGCAGAGATGGCTGCCAGGTGCACCTTAAGGGTCGTCGACCTAAGCCCTTGCTGAGAAAGGGACCATAGGTAGTCCAAGATGCTTGCCAAGGAACAGGAGGAAGGGTCCAGGCCCTTGCCCTGACACCAAATGGAGAATCTCTTCCATTTGAAGGCATAGCATTTTCTGGTCGACTCCTTACGGGACGCCTCAACTACATTGAGGACCTTGTCGGAAAGACCCAAGGCCTGGAACTCTAGCCGCTCAGGAACCAGGCCATCAGGTGCAGGGATTGAAGGTCTGGATGGAACACCTTCCCCTGATTGACTGATAACAGGTCCGGGCGAGCTGGAAGCTGCCTTGGGAGCCTGGAGCTGAGGCTGAGGAGATCTGGATACCAGCATT
Source organism: Neoceratodus forsteri (assembly GCA_016271365.2). NCBI lineage: Eukaryota > Metazoa > Chordata > Ceratodontiformes > Ceratodontidae > Neoceratodus > Neoceratodus forsteri. The sequence continues at coordinate 636,021,894 of CM057449.1, read as the reverse complement.
GGCGGTGCCAGTCTGGGGCTACCAGAATCACCTGCGCCTTGTCCCTCCTCGCCTTGAGAAGCACCTTGTAGATCAAGGGAAATGGGGGAAGGCGTAGAAGAGGCCCGGGATCCACGGCCTCGAGAAGGCATCCCCCTGCAGTGAACCCTGCTGAGGGGGGTGGGCATGAAACAGCCTCAGCTTTGCATTCTTCCTGGAAGCAAACAGGTCCACCTGAGGTGTGCCCCAGTGGGAGAACAGATCTTGTACTACTTCCGGCAGGAGAGACCACTCGTGGGACACAGCCCCTATCCAGCTTAGGGCATCGGCCAGAGTGTTGGAGGCTCCTGCCACATGGATGGCTAGGAGATCCGCCTCCAGGCTGTGCATGAGTGACCAAATGCGGAGAGCTTCCTTGCACAGAGGCATGGAGCGCGTCCCGCCCTGGCAGTTTAGGTAGTACATGGTCGTGGTATTGTCGGTCTGGACCTGAACCACTTGACCCCGTAGAAACGAAGCAAAGGTGGTGAGGGCTAGACGAACCGCCTGAAGCTCCAGCAGGTTGATATGGCATCGGGACTCCCTAGGGGACCAGAGGATGTGCGCTCTGTGCTCCCCCAGATGGGCACCCCAACCCATCAGAGAGGCATCGGTCGATAGAGACACCGTCGGCTCGGGGCGGACAAACGGGATGCCCTCCTGCAAATGGACTGGAACGGTCCACCACTGGAGAGCGTTCCACATCCCCTGGGTCACCGTCACTAGCTGGTCCAATGGATCGCAGCGCTGTGACCACTGGCTGGCCAATCCCCACTGAAGGGGACGCATGTGCCAGCGGGCCCAATGGACCATGCTGGTACAGGCCGCCATGAGACCCAGGAGGCGCAGGAAGTCCCGGGCAGGGCGCGCTTGCCCAACCAGAAATGATTGGGCAAAGGAGGAAAGAACCTCGTCCCTGTCCACCGGGAGTCATGCTCTGGCTCGAAGAGAGTCGAACTCTGCCCCGATGAAACGCATCACCTGCTTCGGCCCGAGTTTCGACTTGGCCTCATTGATGAGAAGGCCGATCTGAGAGCAAACCTGGAGGGACAGATCTCTGGACCGCTCCACCTCCAGTCTGGAGGGGGCTGCTATCAGCCAATCGTCCAGGTAAGGGCACACCCGGACCCCTCGGCGCCGCAGGAATGCTGTCACCACTGCCATGCATTTGGTGAAGACCCTGGGAGCAGGAGAAAGGCCGAAGGGCATGGCTCGGAACTTGTAAAGGGATCCCTCCGCTCGAAAGCGAAGGAATATCTGGTGAGATGGATGGATAGGGACGTGAAAGAATGCGTCCTGTAGGTCCAGAGAAGAGAACCACACGCCTCGTTCCAGGGATGGTATTATCTGAGCCAGAGTGACCATCCTGAAGGTCCGAGACCTTAGGAACCTGTTCAGGTCGTGCAGGTCGAGAATGGGACACCAGCCCCCCCGTCCGTTTTGGGACCAGGAAGTACCTGGACACAAACCCCGGGTCTGAGGGAGGGTCCACCACCTCTCTGATCACCTCTTTCTCGGGAAGCAGGCGATGTAGGCTCGGCGAGCCGACAACGAGGCTGCGGACCCCGAAGCCCCACGGGGGCGACGGCTCGGAAGGGCAGGGCCTGATCGAAATCCAGAGGCAGGCCCTTTCCTACCACTTCCAGCACCCACCAGTCTGTAGGCGGAAAGGAAGTAGTGGAGCCGTCCCCCCACGAGGGGAGCCCAGGGTGGAGTGACGAGGTTGGGGGCGACACCCCTCAACCCGTCACTGGGCAGGCTTGGAGGAGGGACCGGCCAAGGGACCTCCTGGGCCTTTGCCTCCCTGCTTCCTGGAAGAGGAAGCTGCAGGTTTGGCTTTGGGATGCCAAGTGCGAGCCTGCTGGCCCTGATGCTGCTGGGCCGGACGTGCCGTGGGCGCAGACGGACGAAAGGGCTTGGGTTGCAGTCTGCGGCCCTTGTCCCTCTGGGTGGAGGAGACCGAGTTCAGAGTGGCATTGGACTTTTCGATCCTCCACTCCAGGGCTGAAGAGGTCGGTCCCCAAGAAGGGGACATCTGCCAACTTGTGCTGGGTATCCGCTGTGCAGGTGGATATCCTCAGCCATGCCCGACGGCGCTTTGCCACTGCGGCCGTGACTGACCTGGCACATGAGTCGCCGATGTCCAGAGCAGTCTGAAGTTGCTGCTTGGCCACTGCCCTGCCCTGGTACTGCACCTGCTTGACCGTGGTCTGCAGGTCAGCCTGGAGATGAGGGACTACCTCATCCAGGGAGCCCAACAGGGCGTGAGAGAAGTGTGCCATCAGCACGGCCGAGCTGGCCTGACGAAGGCCAAGGGAGGACGCAGCATAGACTTTGCGCCTGGTGTAGTCCAATTTCTTGGACTCCTTGTCGGGAGGCTTGTCCACGTCCCTGGCGCTTCCAGCATGTCGGAAGACGCTGTCGGTAACCAACCCCTCGGCTGAGGGGTGTTCCGAAAAACCGGACAGGGGACCGGTATGGACCACGTACTTCCTCGCCATCCTGGCCGAAGGCGCAGGGCAGGAAGCAGGTCGCTGCCAGAGCTCCAAGGCCAGGCCGACAATGGCCTTGGCCACCGGAAAGGCCTCTGTGGGTGAATCCCCTCGGTCCAATATCTCCGTTAGGGGATAATTGGCCCACTTGGATACGGGCTTGAGCTGCATCCCGGTGGACTCCGAGATGAGCCTAAGCAAACCCATGAAAGACGGTGGGCTATCGTCTAGCGACTAACCTCCAGAGGACTCCAGGTCAACCTGCCTGGAGAACAGGGAGGAATCGTCGTTGGACTCTGACGAGTCCGCAAAGACTACAGCTCCTACCCACCCCCCGAAGGGTGGCTGGTGAAGACCAAGGCACCTGAACCCTGTCTCTCGACCCCCCGGACTCCGAGAACGCCTTCCTGCTCGACCCCAGTGACCTCCCACCCCGAGGGGTTGCAGCAGCACTGGGATCGGCAGCTGCCACAACCCCCCCAGGAGGGAGACCCTTCCCTCCACCTCCCTGCCATCCCTCTCCAGGGACCCCAGACCACCCCCAGCCTGGGTGGCCTCAGGGGAGGACAGCAGCGGAGACAGAGGAATAGGCGCACTGGGCCGCCTAGCACCTCGTCCCACCAGAGACTCTGACTCCGAAGAGTCAGGGTGCTAGGACGGGTCCACATCTGAATCATCCTCCTCAGAGGATGAAAGAGACCAGCTAGACCACAATACTGGCCACCACGGGGGTCTCCAGTGAAATGGCACCATGAACGGCGCCGGTGCCAGCGGCGGCGCCGTACGATCCTGGACTCCCCGCAGTGCTGAGACTCGGCCCTGACTCTCCAATGTCACTGGGCAGACCTACGGCACTGCCCTTGGCGCCGGGACCCGACTCGGTACCGCTAGAAGAACTGACAAGGCCCACGAAGCCACGGGAGGCGCCCGGGATCCAAAACGGCACCGGAAGGCGGTGGCGAGGGTCCACTGATGTCGGGCCCAGCAGACCTGGGCCTCAACACTGGGGGAGCCTGCACCTCCAAGGAGGTGACTGCCGAGGCGGTGTCCCCACCGTGGCCCCGGAAGGGATCCTGGCATTCCTCCGACACCGTGAAAGGCCTCCTCTTGGCAAGAGAAGATGAGGAGGCCTCCTCCTCTGAACCATATAGGCCTGAGAGGGACCGGAGGAGGTCTAGAGACCTTACCTGGGAATCCCCAGCCGCTCCCCGAAAGTCGGTGGAGCCTTGCCGATCTTAAGACGCAGCGGACTTCCAGGACGCGATGGTCCATCGAGAAACAGGCGTTGCACGCATCCATATTATGGTAGGGTCCCAGGCAACGGAGACAAACATCATGCCAGTCCGTGACAGAAAAATGCCAGCCCCAGGAGCACCGACACATGGGGGCGCAGCCCACCTTCGACTTGCGTTTTCCCTCGAACCTGACATGTTGTGAAACAATTAAGGCAAAAACAAAGCACAGCTCTTGGCGTCGTTGAATAAAATGAAGAAAAACAATGGTCTTACCGGTGATGACGTAGAGAAAAAGCAGGAAGGAGGAGTCTGGAATGGCGTCGATAAACGACAACTAGGCCTAGTACTAAAAAATCCTAACCGTGCAGCAGGTGCAGACTCGACGGTGGGAGAAACAGAACTGATATGGAGGAGGAGTCTGCGGCACCTAACGGCTGCCCCTCACGCATGATGCAGCACGTCACTCTCATGGGCGGCGCCACTGGAGCTGACTCCAAAAAAAAATGAAAATCTCCCATAGCAGGTGCGTGCCTCCTGCACTACTCAAGCAGTAATGAATGGTGAAGATTGACAAGGGAAGAGCTACATTTTCTACTCTAAATTAAAGTAACGTTACAAAGAAAAACTTAACTTACATTAGGTCAAATGGTGGCAGTTAAACTGATTATGGAATACTTTTATAATTACTGGTGACCCCCTTTCTCATACGGTTTACAGGCCTCTTTCAAATTCCATAATAACGGGAGAACCGGTTATTACGGTGTTTCTCAAAGCTTTCTTTCAGTAGCAGTGTCCTCAAGTATCAGTCATTTGTAGCACACCACCTAATTGGCCCTTAGTCTTTGTGTGGGCGGACTGAAAACATCTAGAAACATGGTGGCTCCAATTCTCCATTTCAGAGGAGCAGCGCTGCTCGCCCAGACTGATCATTTGCCTCTAACCCACCTCACATGTAAGTTATTTTTTTTTTTTTGAGTATTTATATGGTTGATCCTGCCTTTTACAACAAAGAATCTATCTGGTTGTTCCTGCGGTTCTTACACTTCAGTCGGAACTTCGGGAAACAGCAAGTCTGATCCAGAACGGACCGTGCTTCACTGTCTGCTGTTTACCTATTCCGCTTCCCGTTCCGATTCCACAGAGCATCTTAAAAAATATGAAAACAAAAAAGAAAAAAATTTCTCTAGTGGAGAAAGAGAGACAGAGAGAGAACGTATATATGTGTGTGTGTGTGTGTGTGTGTGTGTATCTTGTTTGTTTGTTTGTTTGTTTAAGGTTAAAACCATAGAGCATAATCTCATTTACAATGGCGACCTTATCGTCAAACATTATTAAACAACAAACCGGTATAAAATTAAAAAGTTGCAAGATTACACACAAATATCAATATAAAATAGACAACATCGAAACATATACAAAATATTTCAAAAACAGCTACAGGGTCTAGGGAGAGAGAGAGAGAGAGAAAGATATTTTTCAAGGCATAAACTGAAGGGGCTTTATTGTATATTTTTCTAAATTCATCCAGAAGATTATTCCAACACCTCGGAATAAGCTGGCTAAAGAAATAATCCAATCGTTTTGTTTTAGTATAAGGTACCAACATCTCCCTAAGATGACTTTTCCATAGGGATGAATCAATATCCCTAAAGTTTAGTTTATCACTTAAGCATACATGTGATATGTCCAACTTGCTTAAGAGGGAGATTTGGGTCAAATTAGGAGGGAGACTGGCCTGCCAACCTGCTTAAGAGGGAGATTTGAGTCAAATTAGGAGGGAGATTGGCCTGCTAGTAGGGAGATGCCGTAACATCGTGAGTTTGTCCTTAAAAAAATAACAAAAAAGTATTTACAAAAATGTAATGTATTTGATTTTGTCAAGAATAAGCACTAAAAAGAATAAACAACTAGTTATATAAAGTTATCAGATACATTGTTCATCACTGATTTAATTTTTATGTGTCTTTATCTGCCCAAAAAATATGGATAATGTGGACAGAATTTTACTTAAGCAGGAGATTTTGTTTCCCAGGAGGGAGGAAGGGAGTTCAGTCAAAAAAAACAGGAGTCTCCTGCGTAAAGAGGGAGATATCACATGTATGCTTAAGTATCTTGGAACCATACCCAGCCCACATTTGTAGGAGAAGATACTTTTATGAAGTTCTCGCCTCCTTGATAAGGATAACCATCCTAACTGCTGATGCATTTCGCAATGATGGACTAATCTAGGACATTTTAATACATGTATCAGCCTAGCCAATCGGTTATACAGAATATGCTGTGAGGAAGGGTTTGGATTCATTGGTGACTGGGGACCCACCTGGAGGGATGGAGGTTTGTTCAAGCCTGACGGTCTGCATCCATCCTGGAGGGAAATCAAGCACTCAATGATAAGTTTAAATGCTACATTGACAAGCATTTAAACTAGCAAAGGGGGGTGACAGGCCAGCAAGGAGGGTACCTACTTGCTCACCCCACAGCTAGCAGTGGAACCAGTGAACCAGAGGAGTGGCTATCTCTGCAAAGCAGTGTACAAAAGATGGAGATTAGTGCCCAAGAGGTGGATAGGCAGAAAAGGGGCAAAATTCAGCAGAAGGGCAGACAGCAAGGAGAACCAGGGATAAAGGACAACCAAGGAAGGGGCTGGAGTAGAACAGCGAAACAGTCTAGGGAGGTCAAATCATGGAAAGCCATGTGTGCAAATGCCAGGACCCTTAGCAACAAGATGGAAGATCTGGAGGCTGTCATGGTGCAGTCAGACCTGGACATTGTGGCCATCACTGAAACCTGGTGTAATGATAACCATGACTGGGAGATGGCCATACCTGGCTACAACATATTCAGAAGAGACAGAGCAGGCAGGAAGGGAGGAGGTGGCACTGTATGTGAAAATGACATAAGGGCCACAGAGATCAGGAGGAACAAAATTGGGGAGAGATACTGTGGGTTAAGCTGGAAAGGAAAATGGGGATAGCCATCCGCACAGGTGTGGTCTATAGACCACCAGCCCAGGAGGAAGAAACAGATAGGGAGCTGATGCTAGCCATCCAAAGGATGGCAGACAAGGGTGAGGTAGCACTGGTTGGATACTTCAATATTCCAGATGTGGACTGGAGCATCCCAGCAGCAGCATCAACTAGGAGCATATTTATCCTGGACTCCCTTCAGAGTACCTTCCTCAAGCAACTGGTCATGGAACCAACTCGGCAGAAGGCAATACTGGACCTTGTGCTCACAAACAGGGACAGTGTGATGGGGGTAACAGTGGGGGAGCACCTGGTGAACAGTGACCACCAGTCATTGTGGTTTGAAATCACAGAAAGAGCACAACCAAACCACACAAAAACACGTATCCTGGATTTTAGGGGGGTAGACTTTGGGAGAATGGGGAGATACTTGAAAGAGGCATTAAGGGGAATGGGACAGGAATCAGGGGTTGAGGAACAGTGGGGAGTATTTAAAATGGGGATAACAAGAACAACAGAATTATGCATTAAGCAGGTTAGCAAAAGGAAGAGGAGACCATTATGGTTTTCCAAAGAGGTAGCAAAGAAAGTGAAAGCCAAAAAGATTGCATTCAGGCAATACAAAAAGACACAGGCAGAAGGGGATAGGGAGAAGTACCAGGAGAAGCAAAGGGAGGCAGGGAGGTCAGTAAGGGAAGCCAAAGCCCAGACAGAAGAACACATGGCAAAATCAGTGGGTAGAGGGGACAAAACCTTTTACAGATACGTAAGTAAAAAAAGAAAGACAAAGGGAGGGATAGTGAGACTGAAGGGGGAGGATGGGGGCCACGTGGAGGATGACAGCAGTAAAGCTGACATACTGAACAGGTATTTCTGCTCAGTCTTTACTGAGGAAGAGGAGGGTAATGGGTCTGAAGGGAGTACAAGGGGTGAGAATGGTGCAGAAATGGACACAAGTCCCTTTACACGAGAAAGGGTCCTGAAGGAACTGGAAGTAATAAGAGTTGATAAAGCAATGGGGCCAGATGGGGTGCACCCGGGGTCCTTAAAGAACTAAGAGAGATGATGGCTGAACCTCTGGCTATCCTATTTAGCCGATCGCTGGAAACAGGGGAGGTACCCAAAGACTGGAGGACAGCAGATGTAGTCCCCTTATACAAAAGTGGAAACAAAGAGGAAGCAGGGAACTACAGACCAGTCAGCCTCACCTCGGTAGTGGGGAAGATCATGGAAGCACTACTGAAGGAGAGATTGGTGGAACATCTGGTTGTCAATGGACTACAGGACCCAAGGCAGCATGGTTTCACCAGGGGGAGGTCACGCCAGACCAACGCCGCTGAATTTTGACTGGGTGACTAGGAGGTGGATCAGGGGAAGGCAGTGGACATGGCCTATCTGGACTTCAGCAAGGCCTTGACACTGTGCCACATACAAGACTATTACACAAACTGGGGAATATGGGTGTGGGCAGGACAGTAGTGTGGTGGGTAGGTAACTGGCTGGGTGGCAGGACACAGAGGTTGGTGGTAAATGGCTGTCACTCCACAGAGGGAAGAGTGACCAGTGGGTACCACAGGGATCAGTGCTGGGACCGGTCCTATTCAACATCTTCATCAGTGACATTGCACAGGACCTAGAAGGCAGAATTTCACTGTTCGCTGATGACACAAAGCTCTGTAACAGAGTAGACACACCAGAGGGTGTAGACAGAATGAGAAGGACCTGCAGAAACGTGAAGAATGGTCAGGGGTTTGGCAGTTGAAATTCAATGCAAAGAAGTGCAAGATAATGCATATGGGGCACAAAAACCCTGGCACAATATATCAGTTGGGGGGTGAGGATATAGCATGCACCAAGCAGGAAAGGGATCTTGGGGTTATCATCTCTGATGACCTCAAGGTAGGGAAACAGTGTGACAAGGCAGCAGGTAAAGCAAATAGGATGCTGGGATGTATAGGCAGGGGCATCACTAGCAGGAAAAGGGAGGTCATAATTCCGCTATACAAGACACTAGTGAGGCCCCACCTGGAGTACAGTGTACAGATCTGGAGACCATACCTACGTAAGGACATAGACAGGGTAGAGAAGGTTCAGAGGAGGGCAACAAAGATGGTGCATGGATTGCATCACAAGTCCTATGAAGACAGGTTGAAGGAACTGAACATGTACTCCCTGGAGGAGAGGAGGAGAGGGATATGATAGAGACATACAAGTATCTCACAGGGAGGAACAGGGTGCAGGAATACACTATGTTTAAGCGAAAAAGATGTTCCAGGACTAGAGGGCATGGGATGAAGTTGGAGGGAGGACGATTCAGAGGAAACATGAGGAAGAATTTCTTCACAGAACGGGTGGTGGACAAGTGGAACACCCTGCCAGAGGAAGTGGTGGGGGCTGAAACAATCACGGGATTTAAGAATGCATGGGATAGACATAAAGGAATTCTGGAGGTCAGGGGTAAGGGGCAACAGACTTCTAGGAAAACATAAACTGAACTTACAAGCTCAAATGGGCAGACTGGGTGGGCCATAGGCCCTTATCTGCCGACACTGTCTATGTATCTATGTATCTATGAAATATCTAACCTATGTCGTCCATAAGAGGTAACACTACTATATAAGGAGTCCCCATAATCTATAAGGGGTAGAATTTGCATCTGAACAATTTGCTTTAGGGTTTCTGCTTCCATACAGTTTTTATTTCGATATAAAAATCCCACCCTTTTGCTGAGTTATTAATTTATCTAAATGCTTATTGCCAGACCCTGATTTGTCCAGCCAGAAACTCGGATATCTGTAGGTGTCCACATTCTCAAGGGCATCCCCAGCATCATCTAAGATAACTAACTGGTCATCACTATTGTCCTTAGAGACATCTCAAAAGATCATGCACTTTGTTTTAGTGGTGTTCAATTTTAGTTTGGTTTTAGTAAAAAAAAGACTGATTGGAGACTACTGAAGCTGTCCTGGAGAACATTTTGGACATCACAGATGGAGGGTTTGGAAGAATAAATGATCATGTCATCAGCATAAAGGTGGTAAGAAGCATCTCCCACATTCTCTCAAATATATTAGAAAGAGAAGTGACCCCAGGACACAGCCCTGGGGTACTCCCCTCTCTACCGACAGTGGGACAGACACCATTCCATTAACAACCGTGATCTGGCATCTGTCTGATAAATAGGAACAAAACCAGTCCAAGGCTAATCTACGAATACCCACCTCATAGAGTTGGGACAGCAGGAACTGGTGGTCTACTGTATCGAAGGCCTTGGAGAGACTGATCAGAATGTCCCCTGTATAATACTTGGCCTCCATTGCTTATCCAATGTCATCCAAGACCTTTGACACAGCAGCCACAGTTCCACGTTGTTTTCTAAAGCCGGACTGATATTGATCCAGTAAGTCCTGACCCACCAGATAAGCAGTCAGTTGACGGACTAACAATTTTTCTAAGATCTTACTAGCAAAGGGCAGTAATGATAGGGGTCTATAGTAATTTATATGACCAGGGTCCCCACCCTTAAATATAGGCGCCACCCTGGCCAATTTTCAACCATGAGGAAAACAACCCAATGATAAGGACCTATTAAACAAATGAGTCGATGGGCCAGCTATATGGGTAGCAGAGTATTTCAGCATGGTAGATGTCAATCCATCTGTCCGCAACTCGCACTTACTTTCAGACTCAGGAATAAGTCAAAGACCTCATACTGCTCAGTTTCCTTAAAAGAGAAATATAAGAATTTCGCTTCATTGCAATTATAAGGATTTTGAAGAGGTTTAGGGCTAAAATCAAAGAATTTGCCTGACTCTACAAAAAACTTATTAAATCTATCTGGCAAAGAACAATCTTCTTGATAGGTTTCCTCAGTGGACAACTGAATGATTGAACTGTTTGTTGAGTGTCCATTCAAACCTTTGATTAACCCCCCAAATATTTTAGGATCTCCAGAACATTCGGAAATTTTTGCTTTAAAAAATGTATTTTTAGTATCCTGTACTGCTGTAACATAAGCATTTCTTGCTCTTCTATAGAGCTGACAGTCTTCTACTTTCCCAGACCATCTGGCCTTTTCCCATGCTTTATTTTTGACCCGTTTCTTTTTCCTTAACCAAGAGGAAAACCATGCTGCTGAATTATATTTTATTTTTCTACATCTAAAAGACATATGTTTATTACACACCTGAAGCAGTTCCCCCAAGAAAAAATTCCCAGGCTGAGCCCAGATCTGGGATTAGTTCTAAACGATCCCAGTTTACTCTTTCCAAGTCAGTCATAAAATCAAAATAATCAAAATTTTTAAAAGATCTAAAACTTATCATTCTGGAAGGACATTTTTTTTTTCCTGTAAGGCCCCTTGATACGAAACACCATACTGAACAAATCCAAAGCAACCACAAAAGCATTAAAATGATGCGGGCAATTTGTCAATCTCAAATCAATCAAAGTTGACTCCACTGGCCTTTTTATATTTATACGAGTAGGTTCTGTCAGCAACTGGGTCAAACCCAGTCCAAGAGTGACTGTTTTCAGCTTTTTAGATTTTCCTGGATTCAACCAGTCTAAATTTATGTCACAAATTAACAACAGGTCATGAGAGTGGGACTATGGAAGTAGGACATCATGAATAATGTCCAAAACCTTAAGAGGTGAATGAGGGGGCCTATTTAACCTCACTAGTAAAAAGGGTTTTCCAGTATGAAATTTAAATTCCAATGCCAGGTGTTCACAATAAGAGGGTTCAATATCTAGAGAGGAACGGGTTGGGACAAAAAATGGAAATTACATACCTACCGTAATTCTTGATCTTCTTGGACGTGCTAGGGGTACAGTGAACACCGTGGATGTCATCTCCACCACTCATTCACACTGATGGGATCTACGCCAGAGGTGCTAGAACCCAGCGGGAGCAAACTTTTTCCAAGAGGGTCGGTGCCAGAGATGGAGCAGCGAGGAGCGGCGCTGCGAGCCTCAGTTCGTGCGGCAATGACTATCTCGGCATCAATCCTCAAGCCGCCTCAGTACCTTTTTTTCTGAGGAGGTGCAGTGTAACCAACCTAGAAGGATAGCCTAACAAAAACCGGACATAAGATAGTCCGGACGACCCGTATAAGAAGGGTCAACAAAGAAGTCTTCACAGCCTAAGGATTGAGGGAGTGAAGACCAACAACAGAGGTGAGCTCAGGGGATGGTGGGTGGGCGTGTGAATGAGTGGTGGAGACTTCATCCAAGAAGAACAAGAATTACGGTAGGTACGTAATTTCCATATCTTCCTGGACATAAAGACTCCACCACTCATTCACACTGATGGGAGAGTACCGAGCTAATAATTCCCCGAGAGGACGGCAGGAGAGACCAAGAGCTCACAAATTTAGGACAGAAGTCCGTTAAAGATGGTCCTGCCGAATGAAAGATGTCGCCTGGCATGGACATCCAGGGCATAGTGCTTGACGAAAGTATGCACTGAGCTCCAGGTAGCCGCATTGCAAATGTCTGCAATGGGCATGTTGCGGATCTCCATCAGGGATGCCGCGACTTCGCTAGTAGAGTGAGCGTATGCTCTGCCCTCCAGCTTAACCTGCTCCATGGGATAACAGTGGCGAAGACATGCCACCAGCCATGCTGAAATGCATCTGATAGTGACAGGTTGACCCAGCCGGGTCTCGCTGAAAGAAAATGAAAATTACGTACCCACCGTAATTCTTGATCTTCACCATTCATTATTGCTTGGGTTAAGCCGGAGGCGCGCACCCGCTATGGGAGTTTTTTTTTTTTTTTGAGTCGGGCCCAACGGCCGCCGAGGACGATTTATCAAGGCCATATGTGAGGGGCTGCCAGGTGTCGAGACTCCTCCTCCTTCATCTCAGTTCTGGTAGCCGGAGAGGAATAAAGTGTAAGAAAAAGAAAGTGAGGAAAGAGAGCCGAGGGATAGAAAAAGGAAAGGAAATAAACTGAAAAAGGAATAAGCCAATGGAGAATAGACAGAGGAGAGAGAATTCCTATCCTAAGGGACCGCAGGGCCTCCTTTCTGGGGGCGGCTCTAGGGGAGGAACAGAGAGAGGGAGAGGAAAGTAGAAGAAAAAGAAGAAGAAAGAAAGAAAGAGGCATGTTGAGAGGGAGAACAGTGCCCATCGAGCATTGTTGGTTGAGAGGCTTATAGGTTCGAAACTAATAAGGGAGCAAGAATCCCAGTTGCTAGGACTGAGAAGTTCCACCGAACCTCCTGAACAGACCCAAGTGAGGGCAGACTCTCTGAACTCTCAACATGCCAAGTCCCTTCATCCTAGTTGAGGGCTCCTAGACTGTCCGAGCAGAACCTGTTCCGGAAGAGTGCCCATCCAGGAAGAGGACTAAGTTCCTTAGCACCTTGTTAAGTGCTAACACAGAAGAGTATGGGCAAGACTATGCCTTCTCGAAGGCAGTTCGTAAGAAAAGTAGAGAGGAACTCAATCAGACTTGCTAGGACAAGGCAGACAGAAGCTTGAAGCTGACAAGTTCAGTCAGCAGCTGGAAAAGATTGAATAATAATACCTGCCAGGGGGATTCCAAACTTTGAGAAGGCCAAGACAGGGCATGGCCACCAGGCTGTGAAACTACATGACCTGAAGAAGGTAAGGAATCGCACCATAGGGCAGTCAGAAAGAGTTCCCTCAGAATTAAAGAAATTTGCAACCGTACTCGTTCCCCCCTACCTTGAGGAAAAAAGAGAATCCATTCACAAGAATGGGGAAAAAAGAGAAAAAAATTATTACTATTTTTTTTTTTTTTTTCGGCATAAAGGCCAAGGGGGGAGAGAGGAATGAGACGGGAGGGGGAGATGCCACAGAAGGAGGCCACCGAGGGGAAGGTGGGTGGGTATCAGTAATGAATGGTGAAGATACAAGAGAAGATCAAGAATTACGGTAGGTACGTAATTTTCATATCTTCTCTTGTCAATCTTCACCATTCATTACTGCTTGGGTGAGTACCAAGCCCCTTCCCCCTTGAAAAAGGAGGGTAGAACCCTGAGGGAACAAGACCCCCAGCCTCCTGTTGATGAAGAACAGAAGGGGAAGACCCTGGCTAACACAAAGAGAAGCCTAAGTGGGAGAAGAGCTAGGAGGTGCCCCCCGAGGACGGGGAGACGGAGGAAGCCCCTGCAAAAGTCTCCTAGCTCTGGAGGAAAAAAAACGGGTCCCCCGGAAAGCGGAGCACATCACCCTACGCCGGGCCAGGGGTGACAACCTTGATAGACGGAGCCATGCCGTCCACCTAATGCAGATCGCTGTCCCCGCAAGCCTGGAAGCCACCTCATTGGCGTCATAAGATGCCCTTGCTTGGTGTCTTGCCAGCTCCAGGCCTATAGCGGAGAGGGCAATAGCCTGTCTGGTTTGCTCCATATCAGGCATTGATGCTAGGAGCTGGGAGAGCATCGACCACAGATGCCGATTGTAGGCAGCGTGGTGAGCCTGATGTGATGCAATGCAAGCCACCGCACGAGAAGAAGAGAACACTTTTCGCCCCCACCGCTGAACTGTAGGGAATCAATCTGGTGGGCGGTTGTGGCGCCTGTATGGCGGCGCCTGAAGGAGTCTCTAGGTACACCAAACCCGAGGACGGGTTGGGAAGGGTACCCAGGACTCGAGGGGCACAATACCTTCGACGACAGTCTGCCGGGCTGGAGAAAGGGCGGCTGGCGACTGCGACTGCCAGGAACGGATAGACACCTCCTGGAAGGGATAGGCCAGGAAGGTACCACCAGGTGCTGGGCACTGAATTCTCCAAGGAATTCACGCTGCCTCCTGCTCAGTATTGTCTCGCCAACGTAAGAGATTCAAGATCCTCACCATCCTCGAGGAATCGCTGATATTCCGTGAAATCAGCGTTGGAAGAAAGATGAGCAAGGGTTCCTCTCCCCAGAGGAGGAAGGCGAGGATGATGGAGAGCTCGAATGTCCAGAAGATTCCTGTGGCGTTGGGGAGAGTCGAAAGACCCGCTCATGCATGTATCTAACGTATGAGGGGAAGGCTGCCGCAGAACCTCTGAACTGCTCCCAGGATAACGGACCCGTAGGACCGACATGGCCTGGAAGAGCGGGGGGTGGATGCAGAGGTACTGGAGAAGGGCACCTATGAAGAGGCAACTGACCTCTGCCAGGGCTCTGAAATCCGGGTAACGGAGCCCGAGCTGGTGGGATCCCGGACAACAAACCAGACCGCAAGACGAGACCCTAAGGATGCGATGCCTGGAAGAGCCCGGGGGGGAACCTCCCCTGTGACGAACCCGGGACTGCATGGATCCAGAAGGGCAGTCCACAGCAACGCCACCGGAGGGAACCCTGGGGCCCAAGAGGAAAAGGCGGGGTTCAGTGCTATGGCTCCTAGCCACCCCACGAGGGGTGGCCGTCGGAGACCGGGACCACCGCCCCCGCCTCGACCCTCGACCGAGAGGCCCTCCACTCGACTGCAGCGTTCCCCACCCTGAGAGGAGGCAACAGCACCCGGGAGGTAGCTGTCACAGGCCCCCTAGGAGGGGGAGCCTCCTCCTCAGTCCCCACCACATCACCCCCCTGGGAACCAGGGCCACCCCTAGCCCGAGGGCCCTCAGGGGAGGACGGGAGTGGGGACAGTGGGAGGGGCCCGCTGCACCACCTAGCACCCTGTGCCACCGGGGACCCTGACCCCGAAGAGTCAGGGTGCCAGGATGGGTCCACATCTGAGTCATCAACCTCCGAAGAGGACGAGACCAGCAGAACCTCAATGCTGGCAACCCCAGGGGTCCCCGGAGCAACGGCGCCGGTGCCAGGGATGGCGCCGGACGACCCCAGCCCACTCGCGACAGCCAGGCCCAGTCCTGGCTCCCCTGCCGCACCAGTTAGGCCCATGACGCCGCTCCCGGCGTCGGACCCCAACCCGGCGCCGCTGGGAGCACAAACTGGGCCTGCGGCGCCGTGAGTGGCGCCGAAGGCCAGGGCGGTGCCACCTACGGCGCCATCTCGATCACTGGCGCTGCAAGCAGTGCCGGGATCTGAAACGGCGCCGGAGGGCGGCGTCGAGGGTCCACCGGTGCCAGGCCCAGAAATCGTGGGCCTCGACACTGGGTAGCCTGCACCTCCGAGGAGGTGACTGCCGAGGCGGTGCCTCGCCATGGCCCCAGAAGGGACCACGACGCTCCCTGACACCGCGGAGAAGCTTCCTCTTCAGCAAGAAAGAGGAGGAAGCTTCCCTCCGCTGACTGTATAGTCCGGAGGGGACCTGGGAAGGGCCTAGAGACCTTATCTGGGAATCCTGAGCGACGCCGTCTCGGTCGGCATGGGGCCTTGCCGAGCTTGAACGCTGCTGACTTCGAGGACACGACGGTCCATGGAGAAACAAGCGTCGCACGCGTCCATGTCGTGGTTGGGTCCCAGGCAACGGAGACAGACATCATGCTGGTCCGAGACGGAAAAATGCCGGCCACAGGAGCACCGACGCATAGGGCGCCGTCGACTTACTCACTTGCTCCCGAACCGGACATGATGTGAACTAAACAAGGAAAAAAAGGCAATAAAGCACTCGGCCCGCAGTATAGAAAGAAAAAGGAACGGTCTTACCGGTATACGGCGTCGAGTGAATCGTCTGAGAAAACGAGGAGTCTTGAGGTTGGAAAAACCGAGAACACTATTGCTACCACGCAGCAGGTGCAGCCTCGACGGCGGGAGAAACAGAACTGAGATGAAGGAGGAGTTTGCGGCACCTAACGGCGGCCCCTCGTGTATGATGCGGTACGTCGTCCTTGAGGGCGCCGCCGTTGGAGCCGACTCCAAAAAAAAAAACTCCCGTAGCGGGTGCGCGCCTCCGGCTTAACCCAAGCAGTAATGAATGGTGAAGATTGACAAGGGAAGATCAAACAGTTGCTGAGCTTTGCAAATTTGTTTTGTTCTATCTAAATAGAAATGCTTAGCTCATTTGACATCCAAAGAATGAAGGGAACGCTCTCCTTCATTTTGGAAGTTCGCAAAGTAAGTAGGTAGGACTAAAGGTTGGTTTAGATGGAATTCTGAAACAACCTTAGGGAGAAACTTAGGATGGGTCCTAAGAACTACTTTGTCCTTATGAAACACAGTATACGGAGGCTCTGTGACCAAGGCATGTATTTCAGAGACCCTGTGTGCCGAGGTTATGGCCACTAGGAAGGCCGTTTTCCAAGTGAGAAATTTCAGCTCACAGGTAGATAGAGGCTCAAAAGGCTTTTGAGTGAGCATGTCTAGTACAAGATTAATGTCCCAGGCTGTGACTGGACATCTGATAGGAGGTCTGGTATGTAGAATACCCTTAAGAAACCTCTTAACTACTGGTAACTGAGCCAGTGACAATGAAAGTACTGGCTCATGATAAGCTGAAATGGTACAAAGGTGAACTTTGACTGTAGAGTACTGTAGACCTGAATTTGAGAGATCTAATACAGTCATGGCCAAAAATATTGGCGCCCTTGCAGTTTTTTCTAATAATGCACCATTCCTTCCAGAAAATTGTTGAAATTAAAAAATATTTTGGTATCTACATATGTATTTCTTTGGTTTGCAGTGGAATAAAACACAAAAAGCAGAAAAATGTACTAAGTCTTAGCTTATTCCACACAGAAATCCTTAAATGGCCCGGACAAAATTATTGGCACCTTTTAGAAGTAGTTAGAAATAATTAGATTTCAAGCAGGTGATTCTTCTTCACTTTGGAATTGAACTCACCTGTGGTGAATTGCAGGTGCCTGCAATATAAAAATCACTCATTCAACCAGTTTGAATAGAGAAAATGACTCATTCTCCTATTTTGTGTCACTGTGTGTACTGCAATGAGCATGGAGAAAAGAAAGACAGCCAGAGAACTGTCTGAGGAGGTCAGACAGAAGATTGTAGCCAAGCATGGACAATCTCAAGGCTATAAATCAATCTCCAGAGACCTTGATATTCCTGTTTCCACCATACATAATGTTATCAGGATGTTTAAGGCCCATGGCACTGTAGCCAATCTCCCTGGACGTGGCTGCAAGAGAAAACTTGTTCGAAGATTGCAGCGCAGGATTGTTTGAATGGTGGAGAAAGCACCTCGATCAGCTGCCAAACAGATTCAAGCTGACCGTCAGACACAAGGTATGACAGTCTGAACTCGCACCATCTGTCGCCAACTCAGTGAAAGGGGGTTATATGGTAGGAGGCCCAGGAGGACCCCACTGCTGAGAGAGACATAAGAAAGTCTACTGGGTTTCACAAACACACCTGAACAAGCCAAAATCCTTCTGGGAGAATGTCCTGTGGACAGATGAGACCAAATTAGAGCTTTTTGGTAAAGCACATCATCTCTATGTTTACAGAAAACAAAATGAAGCCTTCAAAGAAAAGAACACCTTTCCTACAGTCAAACATGGAGGAGGTTCAGTTATGTTTTGGGGTTGCTGTGCTGCCTCTGGCACTGGGTGCCTTGAACGTGTGCATGGCATCATGAAATCTGGAGATTACCAGGCCATTTTGGAGTGCAATGTTGAACCCAGTGTCAGAATGCTGGATCTCCGTCGAAGGTCATGGGTCTTCCAGTAGGACAATGACCCCAAACACACTTCAGAAAGCACCCAGGAATGGTTCAAGACAAGACATTGGACTGTTCTGAGGTGGCCAGCAATGAGTCCAGATCTAAATCCCATTGAAAACCTGTGGAGAGATCTGAAAACAGTAGTTGGGAGAAGGCACCCTTCAAATCTGGGAGAACTGGAGCAGTTTGCACAAGAAGAGTGGGCCAAACTGCCAGTAGAGAGGTGCAGGAAGCTCATCCATGGCTATAGGAAGTGGTTAATTGCAGTTATTTTGACCAAAGGCTGTGCTACCAAATATTAAGGCTAGGGTGTCAATAATTTTGTCCGGGCCATTTAAGGATTTGTGTGTGGAATAAGCTAAGACTTAGTAAATTTTTCTGCTTTTTGTGTTTTATTCCACTGCAAATCAAAGAAATACATATGTGGATACCAAAATATTTTTTAATTTCAACAATTTTCTGGAAGGAATGTTGCATTATTAGAAAAAACTGCAAGGGCGCCAATATTTTTGGCCACGACTATAGGTACTCTAGAATATGAGAGGTCTAATAGGTACTCTAGAACATTATTTGGTGGGCAGGAAAAAGGATTCAAAGAGGATCTTGCACACCAGAGAGAAAAGCGCTTCCATTTGGCTGTGTAAATTTTTCTAGTGGCTAGCAGCCAAAAAAATTTCTGAGATTCCACAAGAGACACTGAACCTGTTCACTTCTATCTCTTCAGGAGCCAAGTGTGAAGGTGGAGCGACCTCAGAATGGGATGGACCACAGGCCCCTGAGTCAAAAGGTTCGTCTGAAGAGGAAGCGCTTTCAGAGGGGTTTCCAACATACTGTTGAGTAACAGAACCCATATCTGTCAAGGCCAGAAGAGAGCAACGAGGATCATTTTGTCCCCCTGGGACTCGAACTTGAGAAGTACCCTCTGAATTAGAGAAAGAGGAGGAAAGGCGTATAGAAAGTGTTTTGTCCACTGCAGCCTGAATGCATCCCGACAGAAAATGCCAGGCCCTGGATTTCTGGAGCAGAAGAGAGGCAGTTTTGTGTTGAGTGAGGATGCAAAAAGGTCCAGGTCTGGAGTTCCCCACTCTACAAATAGTGGCTGCACTATGGTTGAGTCTAGAGACTACACGTGAGGATCTGTCTCTGTTCTTCTGAGATGGTCTGCCAGTTCGTTCTGCTCTCCCAGCAGGTAGACAGCCTGAATTAGAGCCTTGTGCTCTAGACACCATTCCCACACTCTCATTGCTTCCCTGAATAATGGGCTAGAGTGTGCACTGCCCTGCCTGTTGATGTAATACATCACTGCTTTGTTGTCCATTTGAAGCAGAATGTTCTTGTGATAGAGAATGTCCTTCAAAGCTCGGACTGCATAAAGGATGGCTCTCATTTCCAAGACATTTATGTGAAGTTAGGACTCGTCCTGAGTCCACGTACCTTGGGTGTGGAGATTCTGACAGTGAGTTCCCCACCCCATCAGGGACACGTCCGTGTTAATGGAAATCTGATGATCCAGGGGAGCAAAGGGATACCCTTCCAGAAGATTGCCCTCTTGCGACCACCAGGTAAGTGACCTCTTCAAAGGTTCTTTCACCTTGATGAGAAGAGACTGAGGGTGAGTGGTTGAGGACCACTGAGTACTGAGCATCTACTGAGAGGTTCTCATGTGGAGGCATGCTAGGGGTACAGTGAACACCGTGGATGTCATGAGACCCAGCATCAGTTGCATCGAGATAGCTCGAACTGAGCTGTTCTCTCTGATGTATCGAGCCATCTGTAGGATATCGCTCCTTCAGTGCTCTGGTAGAAAAGCTTTCACACAGGAGGTATCCAGAGGAGTTCCTATGAAAAGGAGTTTCTGGGAGGGCTGCAACTGTGATTTCTTAAGATTTAGCAGGACTCCCATGGATGTGACAAAGTCTGAGGCTATGGCAATGGCGTTGAGAGTTCCTTGCCTGAAGGGCTTGCTGGAAGCCAGTCGTCCAGATAAGGGAACACTTGTATTCCAATCTTTCTGAGGTGCACTGCGAGAACACTTTGTAAAAACTCGCGGCACCGAGGATAGCCCAAAAGGCAGGACTCTGAACTGATAATGCTAGCTCAAAGCCACAAACCGTAGGTATTTGTGATGCTTTTGGTGAATGGGAATATGCTGGTAAGCATCCTGCATATCCAGGGAGGCTAGCCAGTCGTGCTGATGAAGCAAAGGTAACAGGGTTCCTAGCGAAATCATTTTGAACTTTTCCTTGGGAAGAAATGTTTTCAATTTTCTGAGGTCCAAAATGGGGCTCATGCCCCCAGTTTTCTTTGGAACTAGAAAGTATTGGAAGTAGAACCCTGTGTTCCATTGATCGAGCGGAACTATTTCTACTGCCCTGTTGTTCAGAAGGCCTTGCATCTCGGAAGCGAGAAGCTCTGGCTGAAATACTGACAGCCTGGGCTGTCGTTTGGGTGAACGATCCGGAGGGGTCTCTGAAAGATTGAGGGAATACCCCTCGTGGATTATCCAGAGGACCCATTTGTCCGATGTTATGGACTTCCAACAGCTGTAGTACCGAGTCAGACAACCTCACCCCACTGAGAAAGAGTCCCCCTCGGGCAGCTGAGGTGGGACTTGGGCCAGAAACTCACAAGGCGACACTGGGCGCTTTGGGCCCTTGTGCTTTCTGTTGCATTTTCTTTTGAGGCTGGGGGCTTGGTTTTTATTAAAACCTCCCTTGCTTCGAAAGGACTGATGGTTGTGAAATTGACGCTTATTAATACACCCCCCCCCCGAGAAGGGGCGGGAGCAGGTCGAGCCAATTTAATGTCAGACCTAGTCTTTTGTGTGGCCCCTAGAGCTTGCTCTACTTGAGGACTGAAGAGATACATACCGTCGAAGGGTAACGCCATGACCTGTTGCTGGGCATCATTCGTGAAGCCTGAAGTGCGTAGCCAGGAGTGATGGCGGGTACAAATGCCCACTGCCGCCTCTCGGGAGGCATTATCGAAAGTGTCCATAGCTGCTTTAACCTGCTGGTTGTTGGACTTGATACCGCTGGTTACTGTATGGTTTGAAGAAGCTCTGAATTAGTGTCCAACTCCGGCAGAGCTTCTACCATTTGTTTGAGTGAATGCCAAAGAACATACTCATATTGAAATAAATAACCCTGGTAGGTGGCAATACGCATACCCAGGGTGGATGCAGCAAAGACTCTTTTACCTAAAGTATCTATCTTACGAGATTCTTTGTTTATAGGTCGGGCTGTAGTAGCCTGAGGGAAGACGACCTTATCATTCTCTGCCAAGACCACAATAGGGTCCGCAAAGGTTTGGGAGGCCAAAATGGGTCGATCCTTGGGAGCAACGTACTTTCTATCTGTGGATTTAGCCACAGAAGAAATGAGAGTGAGATTATTCCATACCACTTAAGAAAGCGGCTCAAAGGAAGGCTGTACCGGGGGAGTTAAAGCCATTGAGATCTCCGGGACATGAATGTATTGGAGCCTTAAAAGCTTCCCAGGAGCAACATCTGTAGTCTGGAGAGAAAGAGTGGAATTCAAATTTTTCAGCAGAGACTTAAATGACAGGTTCTTGACCACAGGCTCTGCAATAAGATTAGATCCTGTTCCTTCTGTGTTATCACACAGCCTAAGGTCTGGGTCAGGCTCAATATCATCTCCTGACAGCCCAGGAGGGACTGTATGGACAGGAAAGGAGTGAAAAGAGGAAGGAAAAAGGTTCAGAGTTGAGAAGCCCTGAAGACGTCACATCAAGCCCCAGTGCCCAAAAAACAGCATGGTGCCAACAGCTCCCTCGGCGCCGAAAGACTGCATGACACCAAGGATGATACCAACAAGCCGCACGGTACTGAGGACAGCGCCGGCAAGCCACATGATGCAGACGATGGGGCCGATAAGCCACAGGGCGCTGAAAGGCCACTGAGGATGGTGCCGACAGACACACTGGTGCCAGGGACGGCGCTGAGTGACCCACTGACGCCGACGGCACCAAAACCAACACAGGTCTCCGAAAACTAGGATTTGAGGAGAAAGAAGGAAGAATACCAGGAGATAGAGGCATTGGTGTGGCCCCCTGCGCTGCAGCCATGTGAGGGGGGAAAACACCTAAGCGCGGAGTCGACAGCACTGAAGAAGGTGCCGCAAGACTAGGGAGGCCCAACCACCCTACCTGATCCCGCGAAGAGCCCAAGGGACCCGGAGTGACTGGGCCAGGCAGCTGGACCAACTTCCGAGCCCACTGCTCCATCAGAGCGGCCCACTGATGAAACTGCTCATCTGAAGCCCTACCAGAAACACAGAAACATAGACTTTGATGGCAGATAAGGACCACTTGCCCCACCCAGTCTGCCCATTTCCCTACCTACTGGATAAGCTGAAGATTCTAGTTAACAAACAGCCTACTTCCTGCCACCCCCCACTACAATTGCCTTATGTCTGTCCAATGCATGTTTGAATTCCCCCACTGTTTTAGACCCAACAACCTCCCCAGAAGGCGGTTCCATGCATCCACCACTCTCTCCGTGAAAAAAAATTTCCTCACATTACCCCTGAGCCGTCCCCCATCTATCTTTAAATTGTGCCTCCTTATTCTTACACATCTCTTTTTCTGAAAGATGCTACCCTCCTGGACTTTGTTGATTCCCTTGAGGTATTTGAATGTTTCTGTCATGTCCCCCCATCCCTCCTTTCATCAAGGGTATACATATTAAGCTCTCTCAGTCTCTCTTCATATGATTTCTGATGCAGACCCTGCACCATTTTAGTTGCCCTCTTCTGGACTGCTTCCATCCTGTCTATGTCCTTGCGTAGATGAGGTCTCCAAAACTGCACACAGTACTCCAGATGGGGTCTCACCAACTGTCTGACAGAGGGACAACCACTTCCCTTTTTCTACTTGTGATGCCCCTTCCTATGCATCCCAGTATCCCCCTGGCTCTCCTTACTGACTTCTCACATTGCTTACCAACCTTTAGATCATCTGATATGACTACCCCCAAGTCCCGTTCCATTTTTTTTGTTGTTAGTACCTCCCCTGCTACTGTGTACTCTTCTCCCGGGTTTTTGTTTCCCAGGTGCATCACTTTGCACTTCTTTGCATTGAATCTAAGTTGCCATATGTCTGACCATTTCTCCAACCTTGCCAAGTCCCTTCTCATCTTTTTACCCCCGTGTATCAACTCTGTTACAGATCTTTGTGTCATCTGCAAAGAGGCATACCTTTCCCTCCAGACCCTCTGCGATATCACCTATAAAGATGTTAAAGAGGACTGGACCCAGTACTGAGCCCTGAGGTACTCCAATAGTGACCCCCCTTTCTTCGGAATGTGTTCCACTCACTATTACCTTCTGTGTTCTTTTGTGCAGCCAGTTTGAAATCCAGGCTACCACCTTGGGACCCACTCCCAGGCTGGCTAACTTATTTATCAATCTTTTGTGCGGGACTGTGTCAAATGCCTTCCTAAAGTCTAGGTAGGCCATATCCACAGCCCCTCCCTGGTCTATTACTTTGGTCACCCAGTCAAAGAAATCTATTAGATTCATCTGACATGACCTTCTTGCTGTAAATCCATGCTGCTTTGGGTCCTGTGCCCCACTGGCCTCTAGGTACTCAACAATTCTTTCTTTCAGAAGTGATTCCACCATTTTCCCTACCACTGAGGTCAAACTTACAGGTCTGTAGTTTCCTGCTTCTGCCTTGCTCCCACTTTTGTGAAGGGGAATCACATCTGCCCTCCTCCAGTCCTCAGGTACCACCCCATCCTCCTATGATTTTTTAAAAGGTGTGGTCAGTGGTGTCACTAGGTCCTCCCTTAGTCCTTTTAGGATTCTGGGGTGAATCCCATCAGGCCCCATTGCTTTGTCCACCTTGAGTTTTAGGAGTTCTTTCAGGACTCTTTCTTCTGTAAATGGACTGGTGTCAACCCCCCTACCCAGAGTGCTTCTATTGTCTGGTTTAGGTAACTCCTCCTCATCTTCTTTTGTGAATACTGAGCAAAAGTATTCATTCAGTATCTCTGACTTTTCACTGTCCCTCTGCCCACCTCCCTCTCCCTTATTAATCTTCACTATTCCTCCCTTAACCTTTCTATGCTCCCTAATGTACCTATGAAAGGTTTTATCCCCCTTCTTAACTGAACTGGCTATTTTTTCCTCGGTTTGGGCTTTTGCTATTCTGACTGCCTTCCCCACTTCTTTCTGCTTTAATTGATATAGTTCCCTGTTGTGCTCCTTCTGTGATGCCTTATACTTTTTGAATGCAGCCTTTTTCTCCTTAACCTTCCCTGCCACCTCTTTTGAGAACCATAGTGTTTTTTACTCCGCTTTGTTTTCTTTATCTGTTTCACACAAAGGCTTGTTGCCTCTATGATGGCAGTTTTGATTTTTCTCCATTGTTCTTCCACCCCTCCTTTTGGCCATTTGCTAGTGTATTCCTCAGGTATTCACCCATTTTGCCAAAGTCAGCCCTTCTAAAGTCCAGTATGCTTGTTTTTGTATGGCTTGTCTCCATGGTTGTGCTTACTGCGAAGCACACTGTGCAGTGGTCGCTTGTTCCCAGATGTCTACTGACTTCTAAATTTGTGATCCTCTCTCCATTTGAGAGTACCAGGTCTAGTATTGCTCCCTCCCAAGTGGGTTCCAGCACTAGTTGTCTAAGGCCTGCCACCTACAGGGCATCGAGAATGACCCTGCTCTTGGATGTGGCTACAGTACATGTCATCTGGTTAACATCTGGCATATTCAGGTCCCCCATCAACAGTATCTCCCCTTTTTCAGCCATTTTGAGAATGTCCTCTATCATTTTCTTGTCCATTTCCTCCCCTTGAGATGGGGGTCTGTATACAACCCCTGTGCGGATTGTGATGCCATTCCCTGTCTTCAAGGTGACCCAGAGAGCCTCTTGTCCTCCCCCTTTACTTTTGAGTTCTGTACCTTTGATCCCTTCCCTTATGTATAGAGCTACTCCACCTCCTCTTTTCCCCTCCCTGTCCCTTCTGTAGACTGTGTACCCCGGTATGTTGACATCCCAGTCATGGTTCTCCGTGTACCATGTTTCTGTGACTGCCACAATATCCAATTGTTCATCTTCCATCAAGGCTACTAGCTCAGGAAGCTAGTTTCCCAGACTACGGGCATTGGTACTCATTGCCCTCCATTTAATGTTGGCTTTATCCTTTTTTCCCCCATGCCTGCTCTTTTTGCCCTTGTCTATTTTTCCATTTACCTCTGTCCTGCCCTCTGTTGAGCACTGTACCTCAGTGTTTACCGTACTACCAGTCATGTTTTGTGGGGGGAGGCTTGAAATTTCCTGCCTCTTATTACCTCTTATTAGCAGAAGGGAAGGGCTCGATGTCGAGAGGTGGGGTGACCAAGAAATAGAAACTGGTGGCTCCGGAGAAGGAGATCGGCAACTGATCCCAATGACTGACCGTCTATGCGCAGACATACCAGAGGTCGACCTTGAGTGATGTCTTCTATTTTTTTACCTGTGGACCAAAGAAGAGCTTGAGGCTGAATGGTGCCAAGAATGCGACTGTTTTGTTTTATGTTTCCGGGGGAACGGCCCCTCCCCTCGGGCATTGGACCATCCACTGTCAGACCTCTCCTCCGGTGAAAGCGGCAGACTGGACCCAGGCCGGCTGACTGAACATTATACTAAGTCTCCCTACCGCTGCCTGGATCATCTTATGGTCGACCTTGGCCAATGTAGGTTGGAGACTTCTTTTTAATGAGAATAAATTATAGTGAGCGGTACTTATTCGAGATATACTACAAAATAATAAACTGAAAATTATGCTGCTAGTTTGATGTTTGACTCCCGGCGGGCGAGCGACGTCGTCACTGAAGCACACTCGATGGCAGGAAAAAAGGAATTGAGGTGGTTGGAGGGTCGATGCCGAGATAGTAATTGCCGCAAGAGCCAAGGCTCGCAACGCCACTCTTCGTGGCTCCATCTCTGGCGCTGACCCTCTTGGAAAAAGTTTGCTCCCGCTGGGTCCTAGCGTCTCTGGTGTAGATCCCATCAGTGTGAATGAGTGGTCAAGACTTTATGTCTAGGAAGACTGAAAATTACGCACCTACCGTAATTCTTGATCTTGTATATCTTCAACATTCATCACTGGGGGGTATATGTCGAAGGTACTATCACCCCGCAGGAGCTATTAGCTCACAATTTTTTTTGGGGGGGGTCAGCGCCAAGGCTGGTACTGCCCCCAAGAATGACACACAGCGTGCCGCTCGAGCATTAGCCAGTAATTGACGCTGAATCCTCCTCCACCTCAGTTCTGTCTGCTAGATAGAATGAAATTAGCAATAGAGAAAAAATAGATGGCAGGGCAAGGAAGCCCTAAAGATAGTAAAAGGAAAGGATATAAACAGGAGAAAAAGCCAACACAGAAGGGGAGGGAAGTTACCTAAAGGTGTGGTTTAGAAGGGGGCGCTCCAACCACTGGGCAGTCCTAAAGGATAGAGAGTTGGGGAGGGTTTGGAAACAGAATCTGAATAAGAAGGGACAGTAGAGGATTCGAGACTCCTTAACACCCCACTCTACCATGGAAAGGAGGAGTCAAGGCTGCCTCCACACTTACCTTCACCAGATGCTTCTAAGGGGGAGATTGGTCTGTCTCAAACTGAGAAGAGATCAACTGTTTTGGGCTAAACTAGCTCGAGAAAAAGACCCCAAAGCAGAGAAGGAGGTGCGTAATTAAGTTCCCAGGGAGTAGGGTGTTGGGGCCTCTAAAGATTGTCCTAGGGCACTAGGATGGGGATAGACTCCACCCCAAGACGAAGGACCTCTCAAAAGAATTTGCATCCCAGAGTTGATGACCCTGAATAGATCCTGAGCCAGGCAAGGGAGAAGGGTTCCTGGAAGGAGAGGTACCGTCCTAGGTCAACCAAAAGGTTTAAGGATAAAAGGGGAAGGTCCTTGGGTCCTTCATGCCCACAGATCTAAGGGTTCTAAGGACCAAACTCTCATCTTAAGGCAAGATAGAGAGAGAGAAAGAGGGACCTGAGGAGCCACCATATCAAGGGGAAACCCCACTTTTCCTCCCATCACAAGGAGAACAACTCCAGAAGGAACAGAGTAGGGAAGTAAGGGCTTATACCACCAGGTCCCCATAGAGGAGAGGGCAAGCAGGGAGGAGGTACTGCTCAGAACTTGAGGCACCAGAGGGGATGGTGGGCGGGAAGCAGTGATGAATGGTGAAGATATACAAGAAGATCAAGAATTACGGTAGGTACATAATTTTCATATCTTCCTGTATGTATCTTCACCATTCATCACTGGTGGGTGAGTACCAAGCCCCCCCAAAGGGGACCTGGCACATCCCTGACGGTAGACATTCCCTCAGCCCTCTGTGGGGTAGGACCACAGGGGGAGAAGCCCATTACGGGCCTGGAGACGCCCGAGTCTGATCAGAATGAGAGGGGGACTTCCGAGACCTGGGAGAAGGAAGGCACCCTGCCAATTCCCGTCTCACCCTACGGCAGGAAAAACTGGCTCCTTGGAAAGGGGAGACAATCACCCTATGCCAGGCCAAGGATGACAACCTAGAAAGGCGAAGCCATGCTGCCTGTCTCACACAGACTGCAGATCCTGCCAACCTAGACGTTATCTCGATAGTGTCATAAGACGCTCTTGAAAGATGCCTCACTAGCTCTAGGCCAGAAGCAGAAAGACAGATGGCCTGCCTGGTTGCCTCTGTATCAAGCATAGTGGCTAGGAGCTGTCCCAGCATCATCCATAAGTGTCTAGAATAGATAGCCATATGGGCCTGATGTGCTGAAATACACAAAGGAGATGTGCCAAGGAAAAAATCCTTCTCCCCCAGGTCACGAGGGCAGCAGAACCAAGCCCTTCTCTACAGCTTCGCCTCAGTTTGGCTCCACAGATCGGCCAGTGGCTCCCCCATGAGTAACAAGGGCAGCAGAACCAAGCCCTTCCCCACAGCTTCGCCCCAGTTTGGCTCCATAGATCGGCTGGAGGCTCCCCCGAGGGCAGCAGGACCAAGCCTTCCCCACAGCATCACTCCAGTTTGGCTCCACAGATCAGCCACCAGCTCAGCTGAGGGTCACGAGGGCAGCAGGACCAAGCCCTCACCCCAGTTCAGCTCCACAGATCGGCCAGCGGTTCCCCCAAGGGATGCGAGGGCAGCAGAACCAAGTCCTCCCCCACAGCATCGCCCCAGGTACGACGCAAACAGATTCAGCTGTTTTCCACGTTCAGCAGAGGAGTCTTGATGCCATTTTTCAAACCTGCTAGCAGGGTGCCTTTAAAACCAAGCTTGTGTCTTTTCCTATGCCATATATGTTAAGACTGAATTTTATGCAGCAATTTCAACCAGTAACCACATGTTTAATCATTTAACACTACATAGTTTGTAAAACATGTGTTATTTCCACCTTAACCCAGTCTTGCTGTTTAATTAAAAAAGAAACTCTCTACTCAGCAACGAATGCTCGTGAAACCGAGTGCTGGGCTTAAACTTTAAGAACTCATTATTCAACGAATGCTTTTAAAAAAACTCTTTACTCAGGAATGAATGCTAGTGGAATCAAGTGCTGGGCTTAAACTTTAAGATATCATTATTCAGCTACCAGCCTGTCAGTGTTATTTAACCAGCCTGCCAGTGTTATTTTTAGTCCAAGTCAGCCCTGTAGAGTTGCAGATAGCTTAACCCCCCCCCCCGTAACCTGAACTTTGCTAGGCAGTCGCTTTGTAGCCCCTCCTCAAGCTTACCTGCTTTTAAATTCTCCCTCTTTTTCCTCCACCTCCACAGTTCGGCTCTACGGATCGGCTGGCGGCTCCCCCGAGGGCTGCAAGGGCAGCAGGACAAAGCCCTCCCCCACAGCATCACCCCAGGTATGACACAAACGGTTTCAGCTGTTTTCCACATTCGGCAGAGGAGGGCCCTGCCGCCCCCACCACCACCCTTGGTTAACACAGTTCTATGCAGCTGTAGCCACGTGACATCGACAACCAATCAGCTGTGTTTTCTATTAGCAAGCTATTTTGTCTTGCTACGAGTAGCCGCTACTGCATTTCAACTTAGTTTCTAGTTGCTGCCACTGCATATATCCTTTTCCAACCCCTTGCCTCTCTGTGTCACTCTGATGCAGTCCCCTCTACTGTACCTTCTCCTACAAATTCCAATCTCCTATCCTCCTCTATCCCCTCCCTCTGGTCCCCATCCTGGCAACCACTTGCCACATAGCCACTCATTCTCTACCACCACACTACCCCAAGAGTCACCACCTCCTACTCCTGCTTGGCCCACCCCTATACTACCACCCCCACTCATCTCTCCTATCCCATCCCATACCCCTCTCCCCTATCCATTCTCTCCTACCTTCCACACCCATACACCCTTCCTTACTCTACTCACACCTACTAAATCTTAAGGCTCTCCTCCGGTGCCTAAACCTTCATGCTCCACCCTCCAAGCGCAACTCCGGCACATGCAAGCAATCCCCTTTCCTCACCATATCTCTACTACTACTCTTGCTCCTGGCAGGCGACGTACATCCTAACCCTGGCCCCCTAGCACGCAAATTAATGTCTGCACCCCCATCCTCATCTAGCCTGCTCTCAGACTCTCTCCCCAAGAGCCTTCTTATATTTCAGTTCAACTCCAGGAGCCTCTTCCCAAAACTAGATGCCCTCACTGTCTGGGCCACCCAGTAACAACCTGACATACTCTGCATCACGGAATCCTGGCTATCCACCAAAATATGAAAATTACGTACCTACCGTAATTCTTGATCTTCTCTTGTATCTTCACCATTCATTACTGCTTGGGTTAAGCCGGAGGCGTGCACCCGCTACGGGAGGTTTTGGTTTTTGAGTCGGCTCAGCGGCACCGCTCTCGAGCATGACTTACTGCGTCATGCGCGAGGGGTGGCTGTTAGGTGCCGCAGACTCCTCCTCTATCTCAGTTCTGGTAGCCGGAGAGGCGAAAATAAAGGGTAAGAAAAAAATGAAGCGAGGCAAGAGAGCCGAGGGATAGAAAAAGGAAAGGATATAAACTGAAAAAGGAATAAGCCGGTAGAGAATAGACAGAAGAGAGAGAATTCCTACCCTAAGGGCCCGCAGGGCCTCCTTTCCGGGGCGGCTCTAGGGGAGGAACAGAGAGAAGGAAAGGGAAAGTAGAAGAAGAAGAAGAAGAAAAAACAGGCATGTTGAGAGGGAGAACAGTGCCCATCGAGCATTGGTTGAGAGGCTTACAGGCTCGAGACTAACAAGGGAGCAAGAATCCCAGTTGCTAGGACTGACAGGAGGTTCAACTGAACCACCTGAACAGATTCGAATGATGGCAACATCTCTGAACTCTCA
Source organism: Neoceratodus forsteri (assembly GCA_016271365.2). Classification (NCBI taxonomy): domain Eukaryota; kingdom Metazoa; phylum Chordata; order Ceratodontiformes; family Ceratodontidae; genus Neoceratodus; species Neoceratodus forsteri. The sequence continues at coordinate 635,991,307 of CM057449.1, read as the reverse complement.
ACATGCCAAGTCCCTACATCCTAGCTGAGGGCTCTAAGACTGCCCGGGCAGAACCTGTTCCGGGAAGAGCGCCCACCCAGGAAGGGACTAAGTCCCTTAGCACCTTGTTAAGTGCTAACACAGCAGTGTATGGGAAAGACTATACCTTCACGAAGGCAGTTTGTATGAAAGATAGAGTGGAACTCAATCAGGCTCCCTAAGGCAAGGCAAGCACACTCAGAGCTGGCAAGTTCAATCAGCAGCTGGAAGAGCTCAAAACAATACCTGCCAGGGGAATTCTAATTTTGCACAGGCCGCGTCAGAACATGGCCTCTTAAGCTGGAAAACTGCATAACCTAAGAAGGTATTTAGGAATCGCACCCTAAGGGCGGTCAGAAAGAGTTCCCTCAGAATTAGAGGAAGTACAACCGTGCTCGTTCCTCTTTACCTTGAGGAAAAAAGGGGGATCCATTCACTAAGAATGGAAAACAGAAGTTTTTTTTTTTGTTTGTTTGTTTTTGGCATAAAGGCCAAGGGAAGGAAGAGGAATGAGACGGGAGGGGGAGACGCCACAGAAGGAGGCCACTGAGGGGAAGGTGGGTGGGTATCAGTAATGAATGGTGAAGATACAAGAGAAGATCAAGAATTACAGTAGGTACGTAATTTTCATATCTTCCTTGTCAATCTTCACCATTCATTACTGCTTGGTGAGTACAAGTCCCCAAAAAGGGGGGAACCCTGAGGAACAAGACCCCAGCCTCCTGCTGGTGAGAAACAGAAGGGAAGACCCTGGGCTAATCCAGAGAAAAGCCTATGTGGGAGAAGAGCTGAGGTGTCCCCGAGGACGGGGAGGCGGAGGAAGCCCCTGCAGAAGTCTCCTAGCTCTGGAGGAAAAGAGACGGGTCCCCAGGAAGGCGGAGCGAATCACCCTATGCCGGGCCAGGGGTGACAACCTTGACAGACGAAGCCATGCCGTCCGCCTAATGCAGATCGCTGTCCCCGCAAGCCTGGAAGCCACCTCACTGGCATCATAAGATGCCCTTGCTTGGTGTCTTGCCAGCTCCAGGCCTATAGCGGAGTGGGCAATAGCCTGTCTGGTTTGCTCTGTATCAGGCATTGATGCTAAGAGCTGAGAGAGCATCGACCACAGATGCCTACTGTAGGCAGCATGGTGAGCCTGATGTGACGCAATGCAAGCCATCGCACGTGAGGAAGAGAACACTCTTAGCCCCCACCGGTCGAACTGTAGGGAATCCGAATCCAGTGGACAGTCGTGTGCCAGGCAGCGGCACCCGGAAGGAGTCTCTAGGTATACCAAACCCGAGGACGGGTTGGGAAGGGTACCCAGGGATTCCGAAGGGGCACAATACCTTCGTCGACCGTCTGCCGGGCTGGAGAAGGGGCGGCTGGTGACTGCCAGGAACGGATAGACGCCTCCTGGAAGGGGATAGGCCAGGAAGGTACCACCAGGTGCTGGGCACTGAATTCTCCAAGGAATTCACGTGTCTCCCGTTCAGTATTGTCTCGCCTAATGTAGGAGATTCGAAGATCCCTCATCATCCTCGAAAGGAATCGCTGATATTCAGTGAAATCAGCATCGGAGGAGATATGAGCAAGGGGTTCCTCTCCCTCAGAGGAGGGAGACGAGGATGATGGAGAGCCCGAGTGTCCAGAAGATTCCTGCGGCGGTGGGGAGAGGTGAAAGACCCGCTCATGCATATACCTAACATATGAGGGGAAGGTCGCCGCAGAACCTCTGAACTGCTCCCAGGATAACGGACCCGTAGGACTGACATGGCCTGGAAGAGCGGGGGGTGGCTGCAGAGGTACTGGAGATGGGCACCTACGAAGAGGCAACCGACCTCTGCTAGGGCTCTGAAATCCGGAGAACGAAGCCCGAGCTGGCGGGATTCCGGACAACAGACCAGGTCACAAAACGGAACCCTGGGGATGCGAAACCTGGAAGAGCCCAGGAGGGGATCCTCCCCTGTGACGAACCTGGGACTGCATGGATCCAGAAGGGCAGTCCGCAGCAACGCCACCGGAGGGGACCCCGGGGCCCAAGAGGAAGGCGGGCTCAGCTATTGCTCCTAGCCACCCCACAAGGTGGCTGCAGAGTTCAGCGACGACCGCCCGCCCCCGACTCAGAGCCTCCTCCTCGACTCCAGCATTCTCCCACCCCGAGGCGGTAACAGCACCCGGAAGGGTAGCTGTCACGGGCCCCAGGAGGAGAGCCCCTCCCCCCCACTCCCCACCGCCCCGGGACCCGGAGGGCCACAGCTGCTTCCAGCACCACGTGCCACCGGGGATCCCGACTCTGAAGAGTCAGGGTGCCAGAATGGGTCCACGTCTGAGTCATCGACCTCTGAAGAGGAAGAAACCAGCTGAACCTCGATGCTGGCAACCCCGGGGGTCCCCGGAGAAACGGCACCACGAACGGCGCTAGTGCCAGAGACAGCGCCAGACGACCCTGGCCCACCCGCAACCGCTAGGCCCGGCCCCGGCTCCCCTGCGGTGTCAGTTAGGCCAGCACCGCCCAGGCGTGGAACCCAACTCGCGCGCCACGAGCGCAACTGGCCTGCGGCACTGCTGAAGTGCACCGGCGGCCAGAGTGGTGCCGACGGTGCCGCCTTGAGCCACCGGTGCCGCAAGCGGGCGCAGGATCCAAACGGGCGCCGGAGGGCGCTGCCGATGGTCCGGCTGGTGCCGGGGCCCAGCAGGCTGCGCCTCAACACTGGGGAGCCTGCACCTCCGAGGAGGTGACTGCCGAGGCGGTGTCCCCATCGCGGCCCCGGGAGGGACCACGACGTTCCTCCGACACCACGAGAGAAGCTTCCTCTTCAGCAAGAGAAGAGGAGGAAGCCTCCTCCTCCTCCACGGACCGTATAGGCTCGGGAGGGGACCCGGAGGAAGGGCCTAGAGACCTTACCTGGGAATCCCTGGAGCGACGCCGTCCCCCGAAGGTTGACGGGGCCTTGCCGAGCTTGAACGCGCAGACTTCGAGGACACGACGTTCCATGGAGAAACAGGCATTGCACGCGTCCATGTCGTGGTTGGGTCCCAGGCAACGGAGACAGACATCATGCCAGTCCGAGACGGAGAAATGCCGGCCACAGGAGCACCGACGCATAGGGGCACGGCCCGCCTTCAACTTACGCCTTGCTCCCGAACCTGACATGAAGCGAACTAAACAAGGCAAAAAAACAGCAATAAAGCACTCGGCGCCGTTGATAGAAAAATAAGAACGGTCTTACCGGTATAAGGCGGCAAGCGAGACACTGAGGAAAAAACGTGGAGTCTTGAAGGATTACGAGGAACCGTTAAACTATTTCGCTACCGCGGAGCAGGTGCAGCCTCGATGGCGGGAGAAACAGAACTGAGATAGAGGAGGTCTGCGGCACCTAGCGGCCGCTCTCAGAGCCAGCGCGGTCGTCGAGGGCAGCGCCGTGGAGCCGACTCAAAAAAAAAAAAACTCCCCGAGCGGTGCGTCATTCGCTTAACCCAAGTAGTAATGAATGGTGAAGACTGACAAGGGAAGATCCCCAACACCTCTCCTGCCATCCCAAACTACATCTTGTTCCGCCAGGACTGAGGGAAGCGAGACAGGGGTGTAGCGCTGTATGTCAGGCACTCCATTACATGCACCATTATATTCAAGGAATCCTGCCCTTCCTCCCACGATTCCATTGTTGCTCACCTATCCTTTCCCTCGTCCACTCCCTCTATATTGGGGTTCTTTATGCCCCACTAAAGTCCTCGCCCGACTCCCTTGTTAAGGCCATCTTGGCAATTTCCTTGAACACTTCAAATCGTGAACTCATATTACTAGGTGACTTCAATCTAGACTGGCTCTCCTCCTCTGCCAAACCCACCGCCCTAAGGATTGAATCCCTAAATCCCTCCCAGCTTATCCAGGAATCAACCCGCCTAAACCACCAGTCCCAAAATCACACCCTTCTGGACTGGATTTTATCCTCCCATCCCCACAGGATCACTGCCTCAGGCATCTTCTCCAATGCCTTCAGTGACCATTGTATCACCTATTGTATCCGCAAAATCCACTCCCCGCTCTTCCATCCCAAATTCATCTGGTCTCGCCCCTTATACCTCCTCAACGAATCTGCTCTACAGCAGGACCTAACAAACGCAGACTGTCTCCCAGTCTTTTCCACACTAGACGTTGACCTCACCCTGTCCTACTTCTACGACATGTTCCAAACCACTTGGGACCTCCACGCTCCCCTCAGGAAAATCAGAGTTAAAAAGCACCACCACCCCTGGATCACATCTGACCTCATCACCCTGTGTTGTGCCAGGGATAAGGCATGGAAGCAGTTCAAAGCCTCCCATGCCTCTTGCGACCTCCAATCCTACAAACACCTCAGGAATAAATGCACTAAAGCTATTAGGCAATCTAAATCCTCCTATTTTAAAGCCCAACTTACTTCAAACCACAATTCCCCTGCGTCCTGCTGGAAGGTGATCAACTCCCTTGTCGACCCCCCTTCCAGGCAGACTTGTCCTGTCCTTAATATCAATGGCAGACCTGTCTCAGACCCTGCTTCCGTAGCTGAACTTTTCAACTTTTTTCATTTCTTGTACCCTACCCAACTCCCCCCCTCCACCTGACTCCACTGATTCCTCCCCCACCTCTACCAGCTTCCTCTTTCCCCCTTTCAAATTCCTGGAAGTCTACAATGCACTGACCTCCATAAACCAGTCTAAAACCAGCCCGGACAGCACGCATCCCAGACTGCTCTGCATTTCTGCTGCGGCCATAGCTGCACCCCTGACACACATTCTCAACCTCTCCCTCGCCACTGCCACTGTTCTCTCTGCCTGGAAACTGGCCAAGATCCTCCCGCTGCACAAAGGCGGCGACCTCTCCCTGCCAGGAAACAACAGGCCCATCTCTCTCTCCTCCCTCGCCAAAATCCAAGAATCCATCACATTGTCCAAACTGTCAAATTTTCTCTCCACCAATAGCTCCCTCTCACCCTTTCAGTCAGGATTCAGAAAACACCATCACCAACTTGCTGCAAGTAACCGATTCAGTCCTCTCTGCCACGGACAACAGCCAAATCTCCACCGCCATTTTCATCGACTTGGCGAAAGCCTTTGACTCTGTCTTCCACCCTCTGCTGCTCTGCAAACTCAGCTTCTTTGGCCTCGCCCAACCTGCTATAAACTGTTTCCACTCTTATCTCATGAACCGACAGCAGTCCGTACAAATAGGCGACACCCTCTCCCCATCTCTACCCATCCTCTCAGGTATCCCCTAAGGCTCCATCCTTGGCCCCATCCTCTCCTCCCTCTTCATAAATGACCTCCCCTCCACATGTCTCTCCTCTAACGTGCATCTGTATGCCGACAATATGATCATCTTTGCCTCGGGCCCCTCCCACAACAGTGCCCTCCCAAATCTTCAAAAGAGTCCAATCCTGGTTCCTGAAAACCCAGCTTAAACTTAATGCCAAAAAAACTGTCACCATGGTCTTCGGAGCTAGACAAAAGCTTGCCTCCCTACCTGCCCCCCCCAAGCTATCTCCACCCTGGACGGCTCTCCCTTTGAGCTGGTCCCTGCCTTCAAGTACCTAGGAGTCTGGCTAGACAGCCACCTCAACTTCTCCACCCATGTTGACACCATCTGCACCAAACTCCGGCCCAAACTTGCCATTCTCTGTCGCCACAAAGCCAGCCTTCCTCTTCATACCTGTGGTGAACTCGTACATAAAACAATCTTGCCAGTGCTGGATTATGCAGACATCATCTACGGATTGGCCCCGACCTCTCTGCCCTCCAAACTCGACATCCTACTCAACTAATTCTGTCGTTTTGCCACTGCCTCCCCCACACTTACTCATCACTGCATCCTCTACACAAATGTCTTACTGACCCCGCTCTCACACAGGAGAACCGTCCACAGTGCCTCCCTCATAGCTAAATATTGGCTAGGCTCCTTACCCCCTACCTCACTTCCCGCCTGTCACCAGCAATTTCCCTAGGCTACTCCCTAGGCTACACACTTGCCACCTCCCATGCCCCCACTCAGCTACCGGTCAAACTGCCTTTTCGCACCGTCTCCCTCTCCTTTGAAACAACCTTCCACACAACTGTCGCCAGGCCTCCTCCCTTTCAGCTGTTAAACAACTTCTCAGGCTCCTCCCCTCCCCGCCAACGATGGTCCATGGGACCCACCCCTACTCAAGCCTAATCCTACATTCGGAGGCCCCATACAGCATTTTTTGCTCACGCTAGCCCCCATTTTGAATTCCATTTTCTCTGCTGCACAACTCCTGTACTGACTTATACCATGCTGCATAGACTTATGTTTGTACCTTATTTCTACATGTAGTCTAGATTTACGTTACTTTATTTCGACATGTTGTATGGATTTACATTTGCACTTTATTTCTAGATGTTGTACATACTGTCTGTAACAAAAATGTAAAATTGTGGTATTCTTCAGCATACTTCAGTGTACTCCTTGTACCCGGGTCGCACCTGGAAACGAGCCTAGGCTCAGTGCGCCTTTCCCGGTCACCAATTTTAAATAAATAAATAATGCCATAACACATGACTGATAATACACATACAGTATGTGTATTGCATGTGTATTATGGAGATTGTCACATGCTTGCTATCACATCAGCTGTTTCCCTTAGTCAAAGTTTCCCCAGTGTTATAAAATCACACAAAGCTGCGCTAAACCAAGCTGCTGTTTTTAAAACCACTTGGTATCTTGTTAAACTTAAAATCACTTTCTCTATTCAGGCATAATCAACTTTCCTTTCATAAAACCACCTGCATAATTTTCACTACTTATTAATTATTTGTTGTTATGTAAAGTTCAGTCGCAAACCAATACTTCAATGTGCCCTTTCCCTCCAGTCTCTTACTGTCTTCCAGCTCCCCTGACGGTCTCCATGGTTACTGCACTTCACTTGCTAATTGACACTGTAGTGTTCTCGGCACCTTAAAAATTGTTGCTTCTATTAAGTTTCAAAACTTACTTCTGATGTTGGGTTACATGAGTCTGTTTGTTAAAAGGGAACTCAATCCTAAAAAAATCTGTTTCTTAATACAAGTCTACTGAAGTAAGAAATTTTAAACAGAAACAATTTATTTTATTTATTTTAGTCTTTGGTAACCAGGTAAAGCCCACTAGGCACAAGTGCCTGTTTTCAGGGGTGACCTGGGAGCACTGGGCAGTTAAGTGACTTGCTCAGAGTCACACAGTATGCAAGTGGAGGCTGTGAGAATCAAACACAGGTCTGGTCTGCTGGATGTACCAAGCTTGTACACAGCTCATTACTCTAACCTCTAGGCTGTACTGCCAGCCCTACATAGACACTGTCAGCAGAAAAAGACCACTGGTCCATCCAGTCTGCCCCATTTTGTTACACTATCATGCTCTTTGACCTACTGTCTAGGTAAGGTCTTTGCCCTTGTCTCTTCTCCTTCATTTCCTGCCACACTGCTATGCCACTATGTAGCTACCAGACCCCTTACCCTGTCCTAACTGTACTTGAACCCATTTATGATTCTTGCTCCTACCACTTCAGCTGGTAGGCTGTTCTACGGCTCAACCACTCTCTCCGTGAAGTAAAACATCCTCACGTCCTGTGTGTCACTGTGTGACGACTACACTAACCACTTGAGCTTCACTCTCAAGGTTTATGAGCATCAAATGCCTCCGGTGTGTAAAAAAATCTCATAACATGACTTCCCATGCATTATTCTCTATGTACTGCCATATATGCCCATTTCCCCAGGACACATCTGGAAACAAGCTGTTGTTCAGGTAAGTGTGCATTTTCTGGTGAAAATTTCTAAATGAAGTAGAAAAGAATGCATTTATTCTTAAACACAACAACCACTAAAATGTCTACTGACCATTTCCTAAAATATTTTTAGGATTTTTTATAATATTTGAAATTATATTTCATAAGCTGTAAGTTTTGACATTTTTGGCTTAGAAATAAAACTTTTTAGAAACAAAGCTTTATAAAGTGTGGAGACCAATCTACATGAATAGATCACAGTGATGCTATTCTTATGTGACGATACATGTCTATAGTACACGATGAGCCTGTTTTTAGCAGTGGCTCTGAAATCTTGTACCTAACATTCAAAATAAATAATTCACAATCTAGAGCATCACAAGTGCTACAGTAACACTCTCCAGGAGCGCTAAGTAAGCCCCCCAATACTAAAAAACATATCTGGAAATATCACACAAAGAAGCTAATGTTCAAATTCTGTGACTGTTTTTCTGAAATGGGCTGTGTGTCAGTCTTGTAGTAACTTGTAGGTGAAGCAGGTGTATTACCATTGTGCATCAAATGGGCTATTTTCAGTAACTGTTGTACTGAAACAGGAAATGTATCAGGGCAGCTGTAAATCCTGGGCAAGCTAATCTGAAGAAAAGTGTTTCTGTAATGGGTTCATCTTGATAAGTATACAATAAGGAACCCCCAACTGTGCAGTACAAGCAGGAATTCAATACCTCGTTAGTGTTGTGACATCATAAAGGCACTCAAATTTTAGTCTCATGCCTATGATGTCCCTACACTAACGAGGTGTGGCGTACCAGCTTGTACCTCACAGATGGGGGTGCATTATTCTCTATATACAGGTACATGATGATATAATATGTTGTTAAAAATAACAGAATTTTAAAAATGTCTTGAGCCACATATATATATATACACATACATATTCTGACTATTCCCACCCCCTCCAACCAGTCCAATCTTAAATCCAACCCCTAGTAATACCAGTAACCCCCCTGCCACTAACCTTCCCCCTTATTCTTTTCTCTCCCTCTTCTTACCCTCACCTCCTCCATCTTTTCCTTATCCCTACCCTTAGCCCCACCCTACTCATTCTCTTGCTCTACCCTCCTACCCCCACACACGCCCTCCAACCTTCCCCCACCTCCCTTTTCTCTTTTTTACTACAGACAAAGCCATCTCCTGGCTGCCCTAAGACTGCAAATATCTGTATTATATGAATCCTTACTTTGTAACTGTCATCGGACGTGGTTATAGGATAACACAGTTTCAGGCAGACCACAAATCAGGTGCATAAAAAATGCACGGCTGTGTTTATCAGTTTATCATCAAGTAAAATATACAGAAAGCAAAGTGATAAGTCAGACAACTGCTTATCTTCAACAGTTTCTAAAGCTTTTCTTCAGCCTAGCATGAATCAAACAGTGTGAAAGCACACACTACCAGGAGGTCTTCCATCTTCCTCAGTCAGTATTCAACTGACCTATCTATCTATCCTATCTCAGCACTGAGGTAGGGCTTTTTATAAGCTCACTAGTGTGACAGGGTTGAATATGGCCCTGCCCCATTTGTTATACAGAAAGAGTTGAATGCAGGGGTAAGTTCTAATCTCTCCTTTTCTGTCTCTTTTGTAGTTGCGCAACCAAATTTTCTCGTGAGACCTAGGACTTGATCATCCCGACGGTCTTGCAATTCTCTGCCTCGCGCTATCTATCTACCCTCATTTGCTGTTCTGTCTTTTCTTCCCACCTTGTATATCTGCTGGTATAAAAATATATGTGAATCTTTTTGTGGAAATGCAATTGACACTGGGATCCCCTTGTTTAAAATGAGATATAGTTATACTATTGAAATGATTGCAAAGCTAAAACTGTATATAGTTATACTGTTGAAACAATTGCAAAGCTATTTAGAACTCAAGGGGTTAACCTGAGATGCAATTTTTAAGCCTTTTGCAGAAGATGTAAAAAAGAGGTCAGTTCTGGGCCACAATGTTCTTTTTGCTGCACCTGCTGAAACTGACAAGAAAGGAAAATTACGTACCTACCGTAATTCTTGATCTTCTCTTGTATCTTCACCATTCATTACTTACTGGGTGTAAGCCGGAGGCGCGCACCTGTCACGGGAGCTTTTTTTTTTTTTTTAAAGTTGCCTAACGGCCCCGCCCTCGAGAGTTACGCCATACATGAAGTGTCATGAAGAAGCATCACCTCCTCCAACTCAGTTCTGTGAGCCGGAGAGGCAAAATGAAAGCAGAAAATATAGATAGCGAGGCAAGATAGCTGGGGATAGCAAAGCAAGGAAGAATGAACTGAAAAGGAATAAGCCGATGGAGGAAGGACAGAGGGAGATAAGAACATCCCTAGCCTAGGGAGTGCAGGGCCTCCTACCTGGGCGACTCTAGGAGGAGAGATGAGTAAGGAAATGAGAAAATAGAAGAAGAAGAAGAAAGAGAAGAGAGAGATGGGATGTTGAAGGGACCAGAATGCCCAACGTGAAGTTAGCTTTGTAGCTGAAGGCTTCACTAAAGGGAAGCAAGAATCCCGGAGATAGAGCTGAAGAGAAGGTTCACCGAACCCGCTAGACAGACTCAGAAGGGCATAGTCCTCATCTTCAACATGCCATTGTTCTTGACACCACCTCGGCTCCTGGCCGTGGAAGGCCTTTAACTGGAGGACAGCCGAGGAGGGAAGAATAAAACCCCGAGCATGAGAGCTGCTCAGGGGTTTAGAAATGGAAATGTAAGCCTTCAGGCTGCCCAAGAAAGAAACGGGACCCAGACTGACTGGCTAAGGCTGGCCAAGGCTTAGGCTGGCTAAGATTGGATATGGTCAGCAGAGCTTTACTGTAAAATTGTCCAGGAGGACACTTAAAGGGAGAAACCACTTAGAAAACAGCGAGAAGGATAGCCTACCTTCTCATTTGCCTTCTTGTTTGATTTCTCCTTTTCCTTTTTACAGATAAAAATTTTTTTTTTTTTTTTTTTACTAGATGCATGACCCAGATACCAAGATGCCTATAGCAGTCGGAGAGAGTTCCCTCAGCATTTTTTTTTTTTTTTTAGAAGAGAAAGGAACAGACGTATTGTTCCTCTGCTCTGCAAGGCAAGAATAGGGGGGATTAGATTTCAGGCAACTATCTGAACACGGGATTGCAGGATCAAACTGAATAGCCTGAGCCAGGCCAAACAACCCCAGAGGTATCTTGCCATAAGAATAGCAAGAGATAGTTGTGCAGTCTGATCGCCAATGCAATCCACGAGATGGCCCATGAATCTTAGAGTAAATAATTTTCTGGATTTAAACCCCCCAGAAGATTTTTTTTTTTTTACTTTTGTTTTTTTTTTTTTTTTTTTTGGAAAATGAAGCAATTTTCCTATATTTTATATAAATGCAGAGAGAGGAAGGAGATGGGAGGTGGAGAAGCTACAGGAAGAGGCCACTGAGGGGATGGTGGGAGAGGTAGTAATGAAGTGAAGACAAGAGAAGATCAAGAATTACGGTAGGTACGTACTTTCTATCTTCCTTGTCAATCTTCACCATTCATTACTTCCTGGGTGAGTACCAAGCCCTCCTCTTCCCTGGAGGGAAGAGGCCATACCCTGAGGGAACAAGACCTCCAGCCTTCTGTTGGTGAGAAACAGAAGGAGAAGACCCTGGCTTATTCAGAAAGCCTAAGTGGGAGAAGAGCTAGGAGGTGCCTCCGAGGACGAGGAGACGGAGGGAGCCCTGTAAAAGTCTCCCTAGCTCTGAAGAGAAAAGACGGTCCCCCGGAAGGCGGAGCTAATCACCCACGCCGGGCCAGGTGACAACCTGAAAGACGAAGCCATGCCGCCCCGCCTGATGTAGATCGCTGTCCTCAAGAGCCTGGAAGCCACCTCATTGGCGTCATAAGATGCCCTTGCTTGGTGTCTTGCCAGCTCCAGGCCTACGCGAGAGGGCAACGGCTTGTCTGGTTTGCTCCGTATCAGGCATAGATGCCAGCAGCTGGGACATCATCGACCACAGATGCCGTTGTCAGGCAGCGTGGTGAGCCTGATGTGATGCAATACATGCACTGCACGAGAAGAAGAGAATACTTCGCCCCCAACGGTCGAACTGAGAGAGTCCGAACTGTGGGCGGTCATGCGCCAGGCAACGGCGCCCAGAAGGAGTATCCAGGTATACCAAACCTGAGGACGGGTTGGGAAGGGAACCTAGAGACTCAGAGGGGGCACAATACCTACACTGGCAGTCCGCCGGGGCTGGGGAAGAAGCGGCAGGGGACTGCCATGACCGGATAGACGCCTCCTGGAAGGGGATAGGCCAGGAAGGTACCACCAGATGCTGGGCACTGAATTCACCGAGGAATTCACGTGTCTCCCGTTCGGTATTGTCTCTTCGAACGTAGGAAATCCGGAGATCCCTCACCATCCTCGAGAGGAAACGCTGATATTCTGTGAAATCAGCATCGGAGGACAGATGAGCAGGGGGTTCCTCTCCCTCGGAGGAGGGAGACGAGGATGATGGGGAACTGGAATGCCCAGAGGATTCCTGCGGCGGTGGGGAGAGTCGAAAGACCCGCTCATGCATGTATCTAACATATGAGGGAAGCCCGAGAACCCCTGAACTGCCCCCAGGATAACGGACCCGTAGGACCGACATGGCCTGGGAGCGGGTGGTGAAGGCAGAGAGATGGGAGAGGCACCTCCGCTGAGGTAACTGCTCTGCGAGGGCTCTGGAATCCGGGAAAGGGGCCCTGGAAAGAGGGATCCCGATATCAGACCAGGCCGCAGAACGGAACTCTGGGAAGCGGAGCCTGAAGAGCCCTGGGGAGAACCTCCCTAGACGACGCTGGACTGCATGGATCCAGAAGGGCAGTCCGCACAAACGCCGCCGGAGGACACCCTAGAACCCTGGAGGGAGGGGCGAGGCTCTGCTCTGGCTCCTGGCCACCCCTGGAGTGGCCAAAGAAGACCGAGCAGCAGACCCTGCCCTCAACCCCTCGGACTCTGAGAGGCCCTCCTCCCGACCACAGCGCCCCTGTCCCTAGAGAGGCAACAGCACCCCGTGGGTAGCTGTCACCGGGCCTCCAGGAGAGGGAGCTCCCCGCGCCACCTCACGCCTGCCCCTCGGGCCCCCGGCCACCCCCAGCCGGGGAACCCTCAGGAGACGACGGAAGGGGGGACAGAGGGAGGGGCCCGCTGCGCCGCCTGGGCACCTCTAGCCACTGGGGACCCAGACTCCGAGGAGTGGGGGTGCCAGGATGGGTCCACGTCTGAATCATCGCCCTCCGAGGAGGACGAGATCAGCAGGACCTCAATGCTGGCCACCCCAGGGGTCCCTGAGGCCACGGGGCCGCGAACGCCCCGTACCAAGGGGAGGCGCCGCCGCCTCCTTTCCACGCGGTAAGGCAGCCAGGCCTAGCTTCCACACTCCCCAACAACAGCGCCGCAAGGCCGCACCGCCTGGAGGAAGGACAGCCCACGGCGCTCGGGCGCTGCGGAAAGCGAGGCGGCACCGACGGCGCCGCTTGTCCATCGGGCGCCGCCAACGGGCACCGGGCCAAAGCGGCACCGCTTAACGGCGCCGCTGGTCACGGGCGCGAACGGCGCCAGATTCAAAATGGCGCCAGATTGAGCCACCGGCACCGCGAACGTGCCAGGATTCAAACGGCAAGGAGTTGGCGCCGAGGGGTCCACCCGAGCCAGGCCCAAAAGTCGCAGGGCCTCGCCAGGGGGAGCCTGCACCTCCAAAGAGGTGACTGCCGAGGCGGTGGCGCCATGCCCCGGAGGGACTACGACGCCCCGACACCGCGTGAAGGGCCTCCTCCTCGCAAGAAAAGACGGAGAGACCTCTCCTCCTCAGATCGTATAGGCCCGGAGGGACCCGGGAAGGGCCTAGAGACCTACCTGAGAATCCCTTGAGCGACGCCATCCCTGAAGGTCGGCGGGCTTTGCCGGCTTGAACGCCATGGACTTCGGAGGACACGGCGTCCATGGAGAAACAGCGCTGCATCAATCCATGTCATGGTTGGGTCCCAGGCAACGAAGACAAACGCATGCCGGTCCGAGACGGAGAAATGCCGCCACAGTAACACCGGACGCATAGGGGCGTCTGCTTCGAACATCGCTTAGCTCCGGAACCGACATAACGCGAAATCAACAAGAAAACAGTAGGAAAGCACACCGCGCGCTTAGAAATAAAAAGAACGGTCTCACCGATTGCCGAGTGTGCGGGAGAGGAGCCTAGACGAGTCAAATATGGACGTCCGAACAGGTGCTGCCTCGACGTGAGAAACAGAACTGAGTTGGAGGAGGAGTCGGTCAATTAACGGCCGCCGCGCATGACGCCGCTCTCGAGGGAGGGCCAGTAGGCAACTTTTAAAAAAAAAAAAAAAAAAAGTTTGATTTGGTGCGCCTCAAGCCACACCCAGGAAGTAATGAATGGTGAAGATTGACAAGGGAAGATCAATGGAAACTTACAAGAACACTGTGAGAAGCATGCTGTTTTTCTTAACAAGCTCCTGCACAAACTTATAAAGGGAGCTGCAATGTTTTGCAAAACAGACAGAGACTGAGAGAAGAAATTGAGAAGAAAAACCTCAGAAGGATTGTTTATTCTCTATGTTTCTACTGCCACTGTAAATAGTTATTCTGAACAATTTAATTTTTTTAATTGTTCTGTTATTAATAATAAAACTCTTGTTGCAAATTTCACAACTGCTCCTGGTTTTCCTATGCTCCCTGACCTGTGCCTTGACGATAGATGGTATCAGCCTGAGTGGAATTTTCGCCGTGTATACTCTAAGCCAGGAGTTTTATACGTGGGTACTAGACCTGGTACCAGGGACGCATAGAAGAAAGGTATGGATTCTGCAGCAGCAAACCCAGGAGTGGTTACTAGGAGAATGGCAGCCAAATTAGCAGAGACAGAAGTCCAAGTTAAAACTGTACAGCTAGCACCAGTTATGGAAAAAGAACAGGCAGTGACAGAACCTGAAAGCTTGACTGCCTTTTTCAAATGGTGGGCTATACAACAAAAAGAGATGGAGAAACAGATGAGAGGAGAGAAGAGATGCAGCGACAGGAGCAGCAGTGGCTGGATGCCTTGCAGGCTATCAAAGGCACAGGATCTGGCACAGATCCAGATGAGCAAATGGACACAGAAGCCCAGACTTTGAGAAATAATTTCTGGTACAGACAGATGCATCAGAGGTAGGCCTAGGTGCAGTCTTGAGTCAGCATACAGATGGGAAAAAGGAAAAAAATTACTTACCACAATAATGTTGTTTCTTCTAAAGAAGTCTTAATGTATTCTGACATATGCAGTAAGACCCTGCTGTTGCACTGCCCCGGAGAGGAAACAGTTAAAGCCTACATTCTACGTAGGCACGCGCTCTGTTTCAAATCACTGTCCCCTGGTACATTCTATTCAACCGTCAGATTCTTTTTTTTTGAAATTGTAATTTTTTATTATTCTACTTTTTCAGACAGAGACAGGTTACAGAAAAAGAAAACATGTATCAAAGCTATTACATTCTCTAGTACAGAAGATAGTCCTATACCCGCTTAGTTTACACAGTACTGATTGTGACTTGAATTTATTTATTGAATTTTGATGACTGGGTAGGCCCACTGGGCCCCAAAAGTCCCTTTTTCAGGGGCGACCCGGGAATGACAGTACATGACATTATAAACATTTGTACATTTGCATATACAGGTAATCATGGGTATACAGTATTCGGCTGTTTACACATAGCAGTAGTTATAAGAGTTACATGTATCTAGTTGGCAAGTTGTTATTCATTACATTTTACATTTGTCCTACATATTAGTGAGACAATACTGTGGATTCTTTGGGTGACATAGTTCAAGAGCATTAGGATGGTTCAGAGAGAGGAGGAAAGTTAGTGCTACATTGTTGGGGGGGGGTGGATATTTTAGTTAGTTGTGGTCGCTTAGGTAGTGTCAGGTGTGGTGGCACTGGCATACGCTTGTTAATAAAAGATGGGTCTTGAGTCTGGTGCGGAAGCACGGCACCGATGGGGTTTCTCGCACCTCCAACGGGAGGTTGTTCCATACGGAAGGGGCAGCATACGAGAAGGATTTCTGGCCTGCCTTAATCCTAGCATTGGGGACCTCTAGCAACGTTAGGCCTGAGGACCTAAGGCTGCGCTGGTTTCTTTTTACTGTGAGGAGTCCCCCAAGACTAGGGGGAGGCGAGGGGCTAATTATCTTTTTCGCCAGGCAGAGTACGAGGTTCGAAGGATGGCCAGTTAAGCTTTGCTAACGCCTCAAAGTGGTGGCTCCTAGAGTGGGATAAGGTGGCAAAGCAGGTCACCTTGTTGTATAGAATCTGTAGTTTACCGTACTCCAGCTTTGAGATACCCTGAATGACCGGGGCAGCAAATATTAGTGTTGGAAGTAGGGACACTCGCTGCAATAGCAGTCCTAGCTTCACGGGTTAACAAATCCTTGAGCCGATATAGTAATCCGA
Source organism: Neoceratodus forsteri (assembly GCA_016271365.2). Lineage (NCBI taxonomy): Eukaryota > Metazoa > Chordata > Ceratodontiformes > Ceratodontidae > Neoceratodus > Neoceratodus forsteri. The sequence goes on along the minus strand of CM057449.1, from coordinate 635,975,055 downwards.
GTTTAGTATGGATTACTTTAGTGACTTGGTCCACATGTTGTTTGAACATGAGACCTTGGTCAAGGGTGAGGCCGAGGTACTTTGTCGAGGGGACTACTTCCAGCTTGTTGCCCTCCAGAGATGAGAGATGGAGAAGTTGTGATCTATCTTGTCCAAGGGCTCTTGGTCTGAACAGCATAGCTTTGGTTTTATTGGTGTTAAGGACCATTTTGTTCTTGATGAGCCACCTCTCCATGATGTGAATATCCTTTTGGAGAGAAATGCATAGGTCATCCAGGTTGTCAGAAGTTTTGTAAATAACAGCATCATCCGCATATTGGATTATGTTGCTGCTTCCACAGTGTTTGTGCAGTTCATTTACAAACAACGAGAACATAAGAGGCCCAAGTATGGACCCTTGGGGTACTCCATCCATTAGGGACTGCGGTTTTGAGAGTTTTTCCTGCCACCTGACCCTCTGAGTGTGACCCGTAAGGTAGCTTTCCACCCATTAGAGGGCTTGGGCATCGAGGCCTATATGGAGAAGTTTTTGGAGGAGTAGTCTGTGATCCACCCGGTCGAAGGCCTTGGAAAGGTCTATAAAAATCGCCCCTGTGTTGGATCCAGAGTCTAGGTCTCTGAGTACATCCGAAGAGAATTTGGTTAGGGCAGTGTCTGTCCCGTGTTTGGCTCTAAAGCCATGTTGCAATGGGGACAACAGCATGCGGGCTTCCAGGTACTCCTTAAGTTGGGCATAGACTATTTTCTCCTGTATTTTTGCCAGGGTACAGAGCAGGGAGATAGGCCTATAGTTTTCAATTGGTTCTGCAGGCCCTCCCTTATGGATCGGGACCACATGCGCCTGCTTCCACAGCTCCGGGACATATCCTTCAAGTAAGGACCTAATGATCAGCCAGGTGAGTGGCTGCACGAGCGCCATGGCACCATCTTTTAGCAATCTAGCTTTGAGTCCATCTGGGCCTCCTGAACCTCTTGTTTTCAGGGTTTTTAGGATGGCCAGGACCTCTTTTACCTTAGCCAGTCTCAAGTGAAAGGGTGGGCAGTCAAGAGATTGAGGATCCGGCGGAGCGGACAGGTTATTAGGTACCGATGACCCTGCCTGATGTTTATCAGGGTTTGTGAAGTACGTATTAAGGGTCTCAGTGATTAGTGTCTCGTCATGTAGTACCTGTCCATTAGCTGTGATGGGGCCCATGGCAGACTTTTTATTCCCCTTCATCAGTTCGTTGATATGGGACCAGAAAGTCCTAGGGTTGCCGAGGTTAGCTTTCTGGAGGTGGTTGAAATACTCCTTTTTCGCTAGTTTGGTGGTCTGTTTACATTGGTTTCGGAGGGTTCTATAGATAACCCAGTCTGCTTGAAGAGCTGTGTCCTTGGACTTTTTCCAGGCTTTGTCACGGCTGGTCATCAAGGACTTTAAGGGAGGGGTAATCCACTTATAGCAGTGGCCCTTTACCCGGTAGGTCTTATTTGGGGCCAGGAGATCCGCGGCCCACGTGATAGACCTGTTTAAGAAGTCAACCACCCCTTCCAAGGTAGGGAGAATTAAATACCCAGCCACCTATAATTAATAGAGTAAGCCCCTCGTCTAACAAAGAAATTCTAGGCTGGCTAGTGCACTACGTACTGCACTTACTTCCTTACTTTAAATCTGTAACCCCATAGCTAGTTGCTGTCAGAACAGCAAAGAGAGAATAAAGTGTGAAGAAATAAAGAAAAGATAATACAAAACCTAAAAAACAATTTAATCAAACTTTACCCTCCTACCCCCTTCCCCCCTCCCTCGCAGATGGTGAATCTATAACAGTCACATTTGACAAAAAACATATATAGGTGTAATCTAGTTTACTGACTCCTTAGGGGGTGCTAGAAAATAAACCTTTCCTAGCTCCTAATCTAGGGCCTCCCTGGCCAGGATCTCCAAAGTTGCGACTCCCTCTTTGACTCCAAGGAATTCAAAGAAGGGGAACCAATGGGACTTAAGTAAATCAAGCTTTAAATTCAGGTTGGCTGTAAGCCTCTCCATTATTTTGATTTGGTTACAACAGGACAGCCACTGCTCCTCCCCCGGGGATGCCTCACTCAACCATAGCCTCGTGATTGTCTTTTGGGCTGCTGCCAATAGGATTGGGAATAAATACTTAGCGTTTGAGCCTTTCATGCCTGGGGGAGGCTCCCCCAGCAAAAGGTAGTGAGGCTGTTCTGGAATCTATATCTGTAATATCTGGCTCAACCCCTGATTTACTAGGCTCCAGTAACTCCTCACTTTAGGACAACTCCAAAAGATATGTTCGTGCGAGCCCACTTGCCCACAGCCCCTCCAACATTTGTCTGAACAAGTTTGACCGTAGTGCTTGGTTACCACTGGTGTTCTGAAAAACCTTGTAAGCACTTGCCATCTGAACTCCCTCCATGTGGGTGAGGCTGTGGTTCTGTGCGCCATCCTCCTCCCATATCACCTCCCATCTGGGTACTCCTTCCCCCATACCTAGTTACATTTCCCAGAGGGTCTGAATTCGAGATCTAGATTCTGAACTGTTGGGTTCTCCCACCGTGTATAACTTGGAAATCAGATGTGTCTTGGGCAGTGACCCGTTAATTAGTTCCAGAAGTAAATCTGGGAGTTGATTACGCTGAGCTGACCTCTGCTCTGCACTACACCGCTCTTCTGCCTGGAAGTAATGCCTGATCTGCAAATAACCATAAAAATCAGAGGCTGGGATGTTGAATTCCTGCTGCACTTGGGAGAAACTTTTTATGGTATCCCCCATAAAGAACTGTAAGAACTTCCCAAGTCCTAGCCTAAACCAACATGTAAACAACGTGCTTTCTCTCCCCAGCAAGAAGAAAAAATTACTCACCTTAGTAATTATGTTTCTTCTAATGGAGTCTTGCTGTATTCTGACAATTGCAGTGATTCCCAACATTTGAACTGCCCCGGAGAACAGAGAGTTAACTTTCTATGCAGGGCATAGAATGCTGAGCTCGAGCTCGGTTGAAGTCTCTGCCTGGAGTGTTTTGAAATTAAACCATCAGATTATTACAAGCCCAACTAACTAAAAATTCTATGTTGAAATTGTAAAAATTCCTACTAGCCAACTGGCTGAAAAAAGTTTTGGATTCCCAGGGAAGACTCAAGTCAGGAAACCCAAAACCCAAAAACCAATCTGCTACAAATAACAATAATAAATCAGCACCAAAACAAAAAGGAGGAGGGTGCAAGCCAAAAACACCCTTGGGGTGCAACACTGCACCTGCCCACCCACTTCCCAAAAACAGGTTCTGAGAGGGGAGGCAGGGAGGGAGGTCAGAATACAGCAAGACTCCATTAGAAGAAACATAATTACTAAGGTGAGTAATTTTTTCTTCAAACAACATAGAAACATAGAATCATAGAATGTGATGGCAGATAAGGACCGCTAGGCCCACCTAGTCTGCCCATTTTCCTACCTAACATAAGCTGCAGATCCTAATTAACCAACAGCTTACTTCCTCCTACATCCCACTAGGACTGCCTTATGTCTGTCCCATGCATTCTTGAATTCCCCCACTGTTCTTGACTCCACGACCTCCTCAGGGAGGCTGTTCCATGCATCCACAACCCTCTCTGTGAAAAAATACTTCCTCACATTACCTCTGAGCCATCCCCCCTCTATCTTCAAATTGTGCACCCTTGTTCTTGCACATCTCTTTTTCTGAAAGATGCTACCCCCTTGGACTTTGTTGATTCCCTTGAGGTACTTGAAAGTTTCTATCATGTCCCCTCTCCCTCCTTTCCTCAAGGGTATACATATTAAACTCCTTTAGTCTTTCTTCATATGTCTTCTGGTGCAGACCCTGCACCATTTTGGTTGCCCTCCTCTGGACAGCCTCCACTCTGTCTATGTCTTTGCGGGAGATGGGGTCTCCAGAACTGCACACAGTACTCCAGATGGGGTCTCACCAACTGTCTGTACAGAGGGATAACAACTTCCTGTTTTCTACTATTGATGCCTCTCCCTATGCATCCCAGTATCCCCCCAGCCTTCCTTACTGCCTTCTCACATTGCTTGCCCACCTTAAGGTCATCTGATATAATTACCCTCAGGTCCCTTTCCATTTTTACTGTTGTCAGTATCTCACCCCCCACTGTGTACTCTTACCCTGGGTTTTTGTTTCCCAGGTGCATTACCTTGCAATTCCTTGCACTGAATCTGAGCTGCCATACATTTGACCATTCCTCCAACCTTGCCAAGTCCCTTCTCATCCTTTCCACTCCATCTGGTGTATCAACCCTGTTGCAGATCTTTGTGTCATCTGCAAAGAGACATACTTTTCCTTCCAGTTCCTCTGCAATGTCACTTATAAAGACATTAAAAAGGACCGGACCCAGTACTGAACCCAGCGGTACCCCACTAGTAACCCTCCTTTCTTCACTGTGGACTCCATTTACTACTACCCTTTGCGTCCTGTTGTCTAGCCAATTTTTTATCCAGGATACCACCTTGGGACCCACTCCAAGGCTGGCTAACTTGTGTATTAATCTTCTGTGTGGGACTGTATCAAATGCCTTGCTAAAATCTAGGTAAGCCATGTCCACAGCCCCTCCCTGGTCTACTACATGAAGTCTTGCTGTATTCTGACAATTGCAGACTACCAAGCAGTACCTCCAAAGAGGAGGGACAGAACCTATTTTGGGAATAGGCTCTGAAGTACTGCTGTGCCAAACCGAGCATCACTCCTAGCCTGGAAATCCAGATAGTAATGCTTGGTAAAGGTATGGACTGTTTTCCAGGTGGCTGCTTGACAAATTTCTAAGAGAGGGATATCCCTGGCAGCAGCCAGGGAAACAACTGTACCGCTTGTGGAATGAGCCCTCAGGCCGAAGGGTGGAGATTTTACCAGTTTTTCATAACAGAATTGTATACAAGACACAATCCACCTGGCAATAGATCTTTTCGTGGTAGGTTTGCCCTTTCCCAATTCTCCATAAGTAAGGAACAACTGGAGGCAGTCAAACCTGTGACCCTTGGTACGCTCTATGTAGTAACTAAGGGCTCTTTTAACATCTAAACTGTGTAGCCTCCTCTCTCCTGTGGAAGAATGATCAGTGAAGAAAACAGGAAGAGACATAGACTGATTTTAATGGAAGTCTGAAACCACTTTGGGCAAGAAACTTCTATTGGTTCTAAGGACCACTTTTTCCCTGTGAAATGAGATAAAATCAGGTTCCACTGACAGGGCTTGCAATTCACTGATACGCCTGGCAGAGGTAATGGCTACCAGGAACACAGTTTTCCAAGTCAAGTACTTAAGCTCTGCTGAAGACATATGCTCAAAGGGGGGTTGCCTAAGTTGAGCAATGCAAACATTCAAATCGCAGGCAGGGGCAGGGTCTCTAAAGGGGGGATTGGTGTAAAACAATCCTTTAAAAAATTTACAGAACACAGGATGGGAAGATAGTGAGGAAAACTTCCCCACAGACAAAAACGCAGAAACAGCTGACAAATGTACCTCAACAGTAGCTGGTCTGAGGCCTAGGCCATTAAGGTGGACCACATAATCCAGAAACGTAGGCAATCCAGCAGTGTCTGGAAAAATGTGTTTCTTAGAACACCAAATGCGGAATCTCTTCCATTTGGAGTTATAAGTCTTTCTGGTGGAGGGCTTTCGAGAAGCTTTGAGGATATCCAGAACCCCTTGGGAAAGATGCAGATCTGAAAACTCTTAACTCTTCAAGAGCCATGCCTTGAGATTGAGAGACTGAAGATTGGGGTACCAAATCCTTCCCTGAGAGGATGTTAACAGGTTGTATGTGATTCCTGGGAAGAGACATGGGAAGATGGACTGCCAAGGACAGCAACAGGGGGTACCAGTGCTGTCTGGCCCAATCTGGAGCAATCAGAATCACCTTGCAAGGCTGAGACCTTATTTTGACCAAAACTTTGAACAGGAGTGGGAAGGGGGGAAAGGCGTACAGAAACGTCCCTTCCCAATTCAGAATCAGGGCATCCAGAGGGACTGAGCCCAAGACTGGAGGTCTGCAACAAAAGAGAGGGAGTTGGTGATTGTCTGGGGCTGCAAAGAGATCTATCTCTGGAGTGCCCCACCTTGAAAAAATCACTTTCAACACCTGAGGGTTCAGGGACCATTCGTGATGACCCTGAGAGATCCTGCTTAGCGCCTCTGCTAGCACATTGTCCTTGCCTGGAAGGTATCAGTATCAAGTTTATTGTTCGGCATTTTTGCCATTACAATCAAAACATAAATAACAAATTAAAACTCACTTTAAAATAAGACATTATAGAATGATTCTCAAAATCAGAATATATTAACAGTACATAAAATAAATCTGATATCAGATTATCATAAACCCATTCCAATTGAGTTTGCACATTTAAATCTATTTACCATATAACTTTCTTATTTTTATTCTAATTTAAATTGTGCCTACAGCTTAAATCGTATTCTGTCACCATCAATTGCTCAATGTCACATTCTTTAACGTAGGTGATGTTTTTAAATGAAGGCATTTAAGTTCCATGTATCTTAGGAGAGAGGCCACAGGGATAAGCACTTCCTTTTTCTGTGTTTTTAACAGAAAATTCAGTATATAGATTGGTTGGTATGTAAGTTTTTGGAGTAGACCACCCAAAAGAGAAGTCCTCATGTTATTATATAGAGGACAAAACAGAACTACATGTAGTAAATTATCTTCACTTAATCCACACTTGCAATTAGTATCCATATTTTTGTTTTTCCCAAATTTTCCTCTCCTAACGTTACTAGTAAAACATTCAAATCGAAATCTGGTAACTGCTTTCCTATGACTAGGATTTTGTAATATTTCCAGGTATAATTCGAATTCATGAGATCTTTTATTTTCAGCCAACCATGGGCACGCTTTTGACAACCTGGAAAACTCTAAATTCTTTTGTATATATACATTAATTATCCTATTATTGATTTCTTTTTTAATTTGAACTGGTGGAAGTCTTAAACTATCTGTTATGATTGACATTAGACCTAATGGTTTAATGATTTCTTCTACCACTTGCATACAGGGGAAAGATTTATAAAAACAAAAATGTGTTAGACCTTCCTCTAAACAAATTCTAGGAAGTCTATTCTGACTCATTCTGAAAACTTTTAACCAATAGTTTACCAACCTTTGTTGGATATAACACTCAATTGAAACCCTACCCAATTCAGCTCTAACTAACGAAGATGGTACAGAAACTGGAAGTCCCAACATCTTCTTATAAAGTTTGTTCAAAGTTGAGTCAAGTCCCCTTTTATTACTATAATTAATTCCCCAGATCTCAGCTCCATAAAGGAGCTGTGACCTGACTTTGGCATCAATAACCATCAGGTTCCCTCTGATAGAATTCTCACCAAACTTTGAAAAAAAAGATAAGATAGTAGGGACAAATTTCTCTGCCTTTACCTTAATCTCTGTCTGATGTTCGTTCCAGTTTCCTTGTTTACTAAAAGTTATACCCAGATAGCAGAAACTCTTTACTTCTTCTATTTTTTTATGATTTATATAATATTAATATTTATTCTTATTATCACCAAATACCAATATCTTAGTCTTTTTATAATTTATCTGAAAATCTGCACTGACACAGTTTGTATGAAAATTATCCAGACTTCTCGAAAGACCTAAATGACTAGTTGATAACAAAACTACATCATCGGCATAAGCTAAATAGGGTAATGCCCTCTGACCAATTTTAGGAAGATGAAATTCTTCATTGTACATTTTATTCAGCACAGTACAGAAGAATAGATTGAACAATTGTGGTGCTAATGAACAACCCTGTTTAACTCCTATATTTGAGTCAAACCAGTCAGTGGTTTCACCTCTGTTATTATACCTAATACTTACGTAGTTATCCTGATGCATTAACCTTATTATTTCCAATAATGAAGGATCTACTCCGGACTCTAACAGTCGTTCCCAAAGCAAATTTCTGTTTACTTTATCAAATGCTGATTTAAGATCTATAAACGCACAGTATAATTTTTGTTTTTTAACTACTTTATATTTATGGACTAAATGTGCCAGGACAAAAATCTGATCAAATGTTGAATAATTGTGTCTAAATCCAGCTTGTGCATCATCAATTATATTATTAGACTCTGCCCATAGATATAGCCTTCTACTAATAATTTTGGTAAATAATTTCCCTATAGTGTCAAGTAAACTTATTGGCCTTGCCTGGAAGGTGAACTGCTACAAGAAAGGTTTGCAGGGAATAAGCCAGGGACCACAACTTCATGGCTTCTGTGCACAAGGCCATGGACTGAGTGCCTCCCTGTTTGCTGATGTGCCACATGGTGGTGGTGTTGTCCGTTCTGACTCAAATCACCTTGTTCTGTACTGACTGAGAGAAAGCTTTTAGGGCCAGAAAAACTGCCCTGAGCTCTAGGAGATTGATGTGGAGAAGGGACTCTTGGGGAGACCACAGCCCCTGGGCAGTGAGGCACCCTAGATGGGCTCCCAACCCCAGAAGAGAAGCATCCTTAGTAAGGACCACTGAACAAGGCTGAGTAACAAAAGGAACACCTTGTCTTAAATTGCCCTGATCCTGCCACCATTGGAGAGCTTGGATCAAGGTCAGAGTCACTGGGATCAGTTTGGTAAGGGAATTGTTCCTCTGAGACCAAAAAGCTCTCAGGTGGAACTGAATATCCCTCATCTGGAATCTTGCCCCTTGCACCACTGCTGTTGAAGCTGCCATGTGGCCCAAGAGCTGGAGGAAATGCCTTGCTGGTCGAGACACCTGAAGGCTGAAGGAAGAAGCCAGTTCTATAAGAGCTCTTGCCCTTTCCAGGGGAAGAAAGGCTCTTGCTTTGACAGTATCCAGCTCTGTCCCATAAAGGTAAGCAGCTGGACTGGTTCGAGAACTAAATTGGGAAGGTTGAGAAGAAATCCTAGAGAAGTGAGCACTTGCTGGGCCACTTGCAGGTGAGACTTGACTTGGTCTGGAGACTGACCCACTATTAGCCAATCGTCCAGATATGGAAAAATGGAAATCTTTTGCTTCCTTAGAAAGGCAACTACTACTGCCAGGCACTTTGTGAAAACCCTTGGAGCTGAGGTTAGGCCAAAGGGCATTGTTCTGAACTGATAGTGGCCTCAGGGCAACTCAAACCTGAGGTACTTTCTGTGGGAGCACCTGATGGGAATGTGAAAGTAGGTATCTTTGAGGTCCAGGAAGGCTAGCCAGTCCCCTGGCATTAGAGAGGGAAGGATTATTCCCAGAGTTACCATCTTGAACTTTGGTTTTAAGAGACGTTTGTTTAGATATCTTGGGTCTAGGATGGGTTGCCACTCCCCTGTCTTTTTGGGGGTCAGGAAGTACCTGGAGTATAGTCCTTTGCCCCAGTGTAGGGTAAGTACTCTCTCTATGGCTGTTACAGCTAGGAGAGAAGAAACCACTGCCTCTAGGGCAAGGGTTTCTGAGAGATCTGCAGGTGGAAAAAATCTGGCTCTCATCTTTGGAAATTTTCTGAAGCTGAGAACCAGTCCCTGGCTTACTACTTCCAAGACCCACTTGTCTGATGTAATAGACATCCAGTCCTGGACAAAGTAAGCCAGCCTGCCCCCTACTGGAATAGGAGAGTTGACCCAGGCAGGCCCATCAGGGTGTCTGCTTGGCAGGGGCTTTAGGCTGAGGAGTGGATGCAGCCCTGCTCATCCCCCTTCTGCCTCTCCCTATGAAGAACCCCCTCTGAGAAAAGGAAGAAGAGGCCTGTGCTTGGTAAAAAGGCCTTTGAAAAGGCCTGCCCCTGCCCCTAGACTGCTGCCTTTGAGGAGTTGCCTACCTCTCCTTGGCCTGAGCACTCCTGTAAGTGGTCCTGTACTCATCCATTTTCTTCATGTAATTCTCTGTCTGCTCCCCAAACAAATCCACGGCCTTAGCCCGGGTATCCTGTGAGAGGCTTCTACATCTGAGCCAAGCCATTCTCTGAAGAGCCACAGATGTAGCCATGACTCTTGATGACACATCACTGGAGTCCATAGCAGCATGAAACTGAACCTTAGATGCCTCAGTCCCATCTGCAGCCACCGCCTCCAGCTCCTTGGCTAGCTGGGGGGAGGTCTGTTTAGCCAGTGCCAGTACAGTGTCCCACCTGGACTTCTGGTACCTGGCTGTATAGGCCATGTAATTCGCCTGCCTGAGTCCCAAAGAAGATGTCATGTACTGCTTCTTTGCCATGGCATCAATCTTCCTGGAGTCCTTGTCTGGGGGGTGTGAAGCCAAGGGAATATTTGCCTTGTCACAGGCAGCAGTCTGCACTACCCCAACATGGTTGCATTGCTGATATAAGAACTCCATGTCTGAGCCTGAAAGTGTATACCTCTTGTCCATTCTTCTATCCACAGGAGGTATAGTGTTAGGAGACTTTAGGACTTTTTGTGTCTGTTTGCCAAAAGATTTGTGAAGGGGAATAGACAGTCTCCTGGACTCTGGGATGTCCATCATCTCTACATAATCAGGCTCCTCTTGATCTTCCACAGCCTCCTGCATAGGAAGCTGGAGGTTTCAGCCATCTTTCGTAGAACATAAAGTGAGAAGGGGACTCAGAAAGCCTAGGAGGGAAACACCTGAAGGTCTGTCTGGGGAGGTGTCCGGTTCCACAGGCACATCCAGACCCTCACTTCCATCATCATCCTCAAATTCCCCTTCCTCTTCAAATTCTGGTTCATAAAAATCTTCGAGGGTATAATCTTGAACTGGGGGAACCAATCGAACCGAACCCCTGCCAGAAGGAGCCGGATTGGTAGGAACTGGACGGAGCAATTCCACAATCTGAATCACTCTGGCTATCTCTTCGGTGGTCGGAACATGAAACTCTGGATCCGAACCGGTCGATTTGTCTTTGCGTTTTCTTTTTGTCGGAACCAATCCCTTGGAATCGGCTCTCCTTTTGTCCGAAGAAATATCACCCTGGTCAGAGGGCACTCCTTCTGGTTCGGTCGAAACCAAGCCGGGCTGGCCATCCAGGTCAGCGGACTTCTTGGCCTCCTTTTCCCTCAGTCTACCTAATCTCTTCTCAAGGGTAGATCTGGGAAAGTTTTTACATATTTGGCAGTCTGAATCAAGGTGGTCAAACCCCTGACAATAAACACTGGTGTTGTGGGGATCGGCCTTAGCAAAGACCTCCCCACACTCACTGCAGTTTTGAAACCCAGTGGCCCATTTTTTTTTTCTGGGTCTCAGACATGGCCAACCTAAACTAACTTTCATACCTTTTATGGCAACCGCCAGGGCAAGACTCCTTTATCGGTTCCTAACTGTGTCACAGGTATTGGAAAAAAAAGTACTAAAACACGTTTTTTTTAGAACCGATAAGAACCAGTAACCACACTTTAAGTAAAACACACAAAACACAATATTTCACTATCAAATGGCCGGTTCAGCCGAACCAAGCTGCACTTTTACAAGTTCCACACAGAAAAAACAGAAATAGAAATTACGTACCTACCGTAATTATGATCTTTCTGTGTATCTTCACCATTCATCACAGATGGGTACTGGCCGGAGATCAGGACCGCGGGAGCCTTTTTTTTTTTTTTAGGAGACAGGCGAGCCAACGAGCATCGGGCGCCCGCCTCGAGGCCAACGTACTACGGGCGCCGAGGATTAGCCGTTAAGCTGTGTCGACTCCACCTGCATACCAGTTCTGAGTCACCGGAGAGGTAAGAGGAAGGGATGGAGGGTGGGACAAGAGAGTCCAAGGGACAGAAAAAGGAAGAGAAACTGAACTAAAAGGAGAAATAACGACTGAGAGGACAGCATAGAAGAAGTAAAACTAAGGGGATTGGGTAGGGGCCCAAATCTCTGGAAAAGGAAGAAGGGAGGGAGGGGGAGAGAGAATTTAGGAGAGAGTGAGAGGTAACAAGAATCCAGGACCCTTGTCCGTCACCAGACTGTATAGGAAGTGCAAGGAGTGGCAAAGCTCACCTGCCAGAATTCAAGGCACAGAATAACTGGCAAACCCCAAAAGCAGAGTCGGCTATTCTGGAGAAGGACAGGGTACAGGGACTCAGTACTCTCTCTGTAAAGAAATTTGGTGAAAAAAGGGGTTCTCTTTTTTTTTTTTTTTTAAAAGGAAGGATAACAGAAGGAGGGCAACCACTCAGTTCTCACCCTGTAGGGGTGTAGATATAGTAGAGAGGAAGTGCCACTGAACTGTACCCCTTGGGAAGAAATTACCCTCTGTGTGTCCCAACTTTACCACTCTCAAAAGAGGGGTAGGCACAGAGGGAGGAGGATCCAGAGACTGGAGCCCCAGGGGGATGGCGGGCAGGATTGTGATAAATGGTGAAGATACACAGAAAGATCATAATTACGGTAGGTACGTAATTTCTATATCTTATCTGTGTCAGTCTTCACCATTCATCACAGATGGGTGAGTACCAAGCCCCCCGAAGGGAGTTGATTAATTGCACCCTAAGGGACAGTGTCCCTTAGCCCTCAGTGGGTGACACACTAAGGGGAAACTCTGGGCCTGAGGAGGCCCGAGAGTGGGGAGAGCGAGACGGGTTCCCCCCAGAGGGGGAAGGAATTTGCCCCGACAAACGCCGTCTCGCCCTACGGGAAAAGAGATAGGTTCCCCGGTGAGCGGAGCAACTAACCCTATGCCAGGCCAAGGGTGACAACCGGGAAAGGCAAAGCCATGCCGATCTCCTGGTGCAGATCGCTGTCCTACCCCCTGGTAGCTACCTCATTGGCGTCGTAAGATGCCCTTGCTTGGTGCCTTGCTAGCTCCAGGCCACGTGCAGAGAGAGCGATGGCTTGCCTGGTTTGCTCCGAGTCAGGCAAAGCAGCTAGGATCTGACCCGGCACTGACCACAAGAACCTGTTGTAGGCTGCATAGTGGGCCTGATGAGCGGAGATGGAGAGAAGTAACCGTGCCGAGTAGAAAGTCCTCCTCCCCCAGAAATCAAAATCCGAAGAGTCCTGATCTGGGGGCCGGTCATGGTGGAGGGCGCGAAGCCCGTCAGGAGTGTCCAGGTGCATCAATCCAGACTGTGGATGAGGCATAGAACCTGGAGACTCTGGGGGAGCGCAATACCTCTGGCTGAGGTCCCTAGGGGCAGGAACTCCGGAGAAAGACCTCAGCCAGAAACGCATGGACGCCTCCCGAAAGGGAGCAGGCCAGGGCGGCACCACAAGGGTGGCCGCACCAAAATCGCTTAGAAAGGCGTACGCCGCATGCTCAGGATTGCTCAAGGAGAGGGGAAGAGAGGTGAAGGTCCTCCAGCTTCCTCACGAGGAAACGCTGATACTCGGAGAGATCAGCGGCAGGAAAGATATGGACAGACGGTTCCTCTCCCCTGAAGAGGGGGATGAGGAGCTGGAGGTCACCATGCGCTCTGAGAGTGGCTGCTTGGGGAGGTTGAAAAACCTGGCTATCCATGGCCCTAACGTAGGGCAGGGGAACCGAGCAGCCACTGCTCTGAACTGTTCCCAGGTGAGAGGATCGCTAGGACCAAAGAATACCTGGGAACGCTGGAGAAGGCGGCAGAGGGGAGGTGGCAGAGCCGAGAGAGGAAGTCGGCGCCTCTGCCAGGGCTAGAGCGGACCATGGACCCTCGCGGAGGGTGTCCTGGAAGACTCCGCAGCCGACAGCTGTACAACCACGTTGGTACTGCCTAGGCTGCGCCCAGAAGAATCCCCCAAGTGAGGCGACCGGGGCCGTATAGATCCAGAAGGACGGTTCCCTGCCTCCAAAGAATGGGACCCCCTCAAGGAACCAGAAGGGGAAGGGCGGAAGTCCGTGCTTCGGCTTTGTCCAGGGCCCGGGTGGGTCCCAGAGAAAGGCTGACGCGCCGACCCCACACCCCTCGACCCCTCGGAGTCCAAGAGAGTCCTAGTCCTTGAAAGGGCCAGCCTAGGAAGCTGGCAGCTCTGGGCTGCCCTCGAAGGGGAGACCCAGGGAGCAGCACCCTCCCCTCCTGTGGGCTTCCCGACAGGACCCAAAGTTGGGCGATCGAGACACACCACCGGAGGGGGTACCACCGCCGAGGGGTCAAGGAACCCCCCAAGGCCAGGTTGCATGGCAATGGTGGCACGCACCACAGCCTGCTGGTCAGTACCACTGACCCTAACCTCGGGGGGGAACCAGACGCACCTCAGAAGGGGGCTGACTGAGACCCCTCATGGAGACTACCAGCTCGTCCTCCTCTGCAGACAACCTGGAAGGGTATGACTGCCTGCTCGACTCCGAGCCCGACTCCGACCCCAAAGAGGTAGCGTCTGAGGCCCTAAGCCAGACGGTAGGAGGGCAAGGGAGGGCGACCTTACCAAAGGGCCCAGAAGTCCAAGCAGTGGCCAAGGCAGTACCTGCACCCTCCACAGCCCCGCAAGTGGCGCTGGCAGAAGGTGGCAGGGCAGCACGGGCCAAAGGTCCTGAAGTAGGGCCAGCTGCGGCACCGTCAAGTCCACTGGCACCAGGGCCGGTACCAGGAACAGAGATGGTGCCGACAGAAGCCCCAGCAACCGCCTCGGTGCCGACTACGCTGCCAGGCCCCTCGGCGCTGCGAGCGGCACCAAGGACTGAAGTGGCGCCGACGACTCCAAAGGCAGGCTCGGTGCCAAACACGACACCGCCAGAGCTCCCCGGCGCCATGGCAGCACTGATAGCACCAACGGGCGCCGAGGACGGCACCGACGGATGACTCCAGCGCCCCACGGCACCGCGTTTCAACCTCAGCGCCGCGAAAGCGCGCCGATTCCAGGGTCACGGCACCGCGAGCGGGGTCGGCACCGTGAACGGCGCCGACAAGGCCCATGGTGCCAAAAGATGAGTTGGCGCCGACAGGACCCACGGCACCGCGAACGGCGCTGACGGCCCCGACGGCATCGAGCGACGGCGTCGACCTGGGCCATCCGGACCGCGGGAGCGACACCGGGGGAGCCTTCACCCCCGAAGGGGTGATTGCCATAGTGGCGCCTCCCGCCTGCTCCTGGGAGGAAGCGGGACGGGCCTCCTGCGCCTCGGAAGGAGTCTCGGCCAAGGCTAGGCTACGAAAGGCCGAGGCTCCCTCCTCCTCGTCCGCATAGAACCGAGGGGACCCGGAGGAAAGGCCGAGAGATCGCGGCTTGGCCTGACGAGTACGAGACCAAGCCCCGAAAGTCGGCGGAGCTCGCCCTACTTTAAACGCACGCTGTTCGAGGACGCAGCGGTCCATGGAGAAGCAGGCGTCGCACGAATCCATGTCGTGAAGCAGGCCAAGACACGAGACACACCGGTCATGCTGGTCGGTAACGGAGTACTTGCGGCTGCACGGGCACCGACGCATGGGGGCGCCGCCCTGCCTTAGACGACTTTTTGCCCTCCGACCGCGACATGACCTAACGGGAAAAAAACACCAAAAAACAGACTCGACGTCGCTAAACTGTAAAATAAATGGAAAGATCTTACCAGCGACGTCGAGTATGGCAGACTAGAACTAGCAGGAACCGACGGACTGTCGACGACAAAGGCTAAGGCCTAAAATTATTGAAAATCTTCTCTACAGGCTTCCCACGAGGCGACCTCGACGGCGGGAGACGAAGAACTGGAAGGCAGGCGAAGTCGACACAGCTTAACGGCTAATCCTCGAGCACCACATAGTACGTCGGCCTCGAGGGCGGCGCCGATGCTGCGTCGGCTCCACCTATCCTTTTTTAAAAAAAAAAAAAAAAGGCTCCCTCGGGGTCCTGATCTCTGGCCAGTACCCATCCGTGATGAATGGTGAAGACTGACACAGATAAGATCAATTCCTATCTAGTACTCATGGCACCACAGACAGAGACTGAACCGACTATGCGGATAACTTTTTCAGTTTAAAAAAACGATGTAAACTGAAACTTTAACAGACTTTCAAACCGAGCTGAAGGAGAAATCTCCAGAGCGACCATTCAGTGAGGCAGAGTAAAGAATCTGGTGGTTTAAGTTCAAAACACTCCAGACAGAGACTTCAGCCTAGCTCAAGCTCAGCATTCTATGCCCTGCATAGAAAGTTAACTCTTTGTTCTCCAGGGCAGTTCAAAGGTTGGAAATCACTGCAATTGTCAGAATACAACAAGACTTCATGTTGTTTGAAATCTACTCTCTCAAGGATCTTCACTTGCCTTACCAGCCATGGTTGTAATCTTAGGTCTTTCACAGTGTGCGTCCAAGTTGTAATCAGTGCCTTAAACCAGGGATTAGGTAGACTTTGTACTATCCTAGGGCTAATCTTATTAAATATGATTGATGAAAGGGTATGAGGTTTTACCAGTTGTAGGTCCATTTTAACCCAGCTTTGCACCTCCCCCGAGGAAGCATACGCCGCCAGGTGTTGTAATTGAGCCGCTCTGTGGTACCTCCTAAAATCTGAGACCCCAAGCCCACCCCTCCCTTTAGGCAGTTTCAGAAGAGCCCAACTAAGCCTAGGCCTTCTTTCCTGCCCATATAAATTTGCTTATCAGCTTTTGTGATTCCAACCAGAACTTATTTGGGGGGCACAGGGGGAGTGCATCGAATAAGAAGAACAACCTCGGTAGAATGTTCATTCTCACAGACTCGACCCTGCCAGTAATTGTGACAGGTAGAGCAGCCCATCTCGTGCAGTCTTCTCTCACCTTGTTCAACAGAGTCACATAATTAGCTTGGAACAGCTTGCCAAGATCTTCCGGAACCTGGATGCCCAAGTATTTCAAGGTGCTGTTATTCCACCTTAGGTTGGTAAGGGATTTCACCCTTGCGGGAGCCGGTACACCCAATGAAATTACTTCCGATTTGGATTCATTAATTTTAAACCCTGAAATAGAACCAAATTCTCTAAGAATATTCATAGCAGTTGGTAGGGATAAGATAGGGTTTTTTAAATACAGTAAAGTGTCGTCAGCGTAAAGTGAAATGCGGTTATCCACCCTTCCCACTGTGATTCCTGAGATATTCTCATGTGACCGGAATGTCTTTGCCAAAGGTTCCACACTTAGGGCGAATAGTAGGGGCGAGAGGGGGAAGCCCTGTCTCGTACCTCTTCTAATGGAAAATGTCTGGGAAAACACCCCATTCGATCTCACCCTTGCCGAAGGGTTAGTGTACAAGGTATCCACCCATGCGTGGAACCTGGGGCCAAACTCAAATCTCTTAAGGACTTCCCCCAGATACCTCCACTCGAGGCGATTGAAAGCCTTTTCGGCATCGAGTGATCACCATTGAGGGGTCTCCCTTCCATCTAGATTGAGAGTACGTCATTACTGTGAGCAGTCTCTGGACATTGTCATGGAGAAGCCTACCCGGCATAAAGCCAGATTGGTCGGGGTGAATTAGCTGGGTCACTATGTCCTGAAGTCTATTTGCTAACATCCTTGCCAAAATTTTAACATCCAAATTTAACAATAAAATAGGGCGATAGCTACCACACAGTGTAGTATCTTTGTCCTGTTTTGGGATAACCGAGATCAGGGCTTGAGCCCCAGTATCTGGAGCTTCAGAGGGTATATGGGCACTGTTACACACTTGGAGCAATAGCGGGGACAACCTGTCCTGGAACTTTTGGTAGTACTCTGCTATGTAGCCGTCAGGACCTGGGGCTTTGTTATGTTTAAGCTTCTTGATTACCTCCGGCAACTCTGACTGTGAAAAAGGCTGGTCTAGCTCTTTTTCAAGAGTATCAGAGAGGTTGGGCAACTTTAGTTGAGAGAGGAACTTCTTTTTTTTTATACTTAGTTTATTATCTTTCGTTTGTCAGCATTTGTTACATCATTTTCATGAGTCACATGTTGTTCTTTGGGGTAAAAACCCCTAGCACTGACAACATCACAGAAATATTACAGTACTTCTGGTTCATAGTAGTCAACTTTACTACAATCTAGCTAGAACAGTAAGAAAAAATTACTCACCTTAGTAATGTTGTTTCTTCTAATGGAGTCTTGCTATATTATGACATATGTAGTGAGTCCCAACCTTCGAACTGCTCCGGAGGTGAAAGAGTTAACTTTCCATGCCAGGCATGGAACTTTGAGCACGAGCTCGGTTGAAAACTCTGTCTGTTGTTAATCAAACTCAAACTGTCAGATCTTTACGAGCAAAACTCACTAAGGTTCTGTGTGGAAGCCGAAACCTACACTAGCCAACTGGCTACTAAATATAAGAACACATTTTTCTTGGTCCCAAAACAAAGACTCAAGTCAGGGATCCAAAAATTAGAAACATAACACCAAACACCCAAAAAGGAGGGTGAAAAATAAGGTGGGCATCTACTAAGTGCAACACTGCACTGCCCACCCACCTCCCAAAAGTAGAGGTTCTGAGAGGGGCAGGCAGAGGAGGTCATAATATAGCAAGACTCCATTAGAAGAAACAACATTACTAAGGTGAGTAATTTTTTCTTCAAACAACATGAAGTCTTGCTATATTATGACATATGCAGACTACACAGCAGTACCTCCATGGAGGAGGGACAGAATCTACTTTGGAAATAGGCTCTGAAGCACAGCTGTGCCAAACCGAGCATCACTCCTAGCCTTGATGTCCAGGGAGTAATGCTTGGTAAAAGTGTGAACTGTTTTCCAGGTAGCTGCTTGACATATCTCTAGGATAGGGATGTCCCTGGCAGCAGCCAGAGACGCAGCTGTACCTCTGGTAGAGTGAGCCCTCAGGCCTGAGGGAGGAACCTTACCCAGTTTTTCATAGTAAAATTGGATACAAGAGACAATCCACCTGGCAATGGATCTTTTAGTGGCAGGTTTCCCTTTACCAACCTCACCATAAGTGAGGAACAGTTGAGAGAGTCAAACCTGTGACCCTTGGTACGTTCTATGTAGTAACTAAGGGCTCTTTTGACATCTAAACTGTGCAGTCTCCTCTCGCCAGAGGAGGAATGGTCAGTGAAGTACACAGGAGAGACATAGATTGATTAAGGTGGAAGTCTGAAACCACCTTAGGCAAGAACTTTCTGTTAGTCCTGAGGACCACCTTATCTCTATGAAAGGAGATAAAATCAGGCTCCACTGACAATGCTTGTAATTCACTTATCGCCTGGCAGAAGTGATGGCTACAAAAACACAGTTTTCCAAGTCAAGTACTTAAGCTCTGCTGAAGACAAGGGCTCAAAAGGGGGTTGCATAAGCTAAGCAATGCAAATATTAAGATCCCAGGCAGGGGCAGGGTCCCTGAATGGAGGGTTGGTGTGAAGCAACCCCTTGAAAAACTTGGAGAATACAAGATGAGCCGAAAGAGGAGAGGGTTTACCTGCTGATAAGAAAGCAGACACGGCTGCCAGGTGCACTTTTAGGGTAGCTGGTCTCAGCCCCAAAGTATTCAAATGCACCATATAATCCAGGACTGTGGGTAAGTTAGCAGATTCCGGGGAAATATGCTCGTCAGAGCACCAAATGGAAAATCTCTTCCATTTGGAATTATAAGTAGCCCTGGTGGATGGCTTTCTAGAAGCCTTCAATATATCCAATACACCTTGGGAGAGGTGTAGGTCAGCAAACTCTAACTCTTCAAGAGCCAGGCCTTGAGATTGAGAGATTTGAGATTCGGGTACCAAACCCTCGCCTGAGCACAAGTTAACAGGTTGTGATTCCTGGGAAGACACAGGGGAAGGTGGACTGCTAAGGACATAAGGAGTGGGTAGCAGGGCTGTCTGGCCCAATCTGGAGCAATCAGGATCATCCTGCAGGGTTGAGATCTGATTTTGACTAGCACCTTGAACAGAAGAGGGAAGAGGGGGAAGCATAAAGAAACTTCCCTTCCCAACTGAGAAGGAAGGCATCCAGAGGGACTGAGCCCAACACCGGGGGTCTGCAGCAAAAAAGGGGAAGTTGGTGATTGTCTGGGGCTGCAAAAAGATCTATCTGCGGGGTGCCCCATCTGGCAAATACTACCTCCAATACTAGGGGATCCAGTGACCATTCGTGATGGCCCTGGGAAATCCTGCTGAGAGCATCTGCTAGGACATTGTCCTTGCCTGGGAGGTGAACTGCCGTAAGGGAGGTGTTCAGGGAATACGCCAGAGACCACATCTTCATTGCTTCGGTGCACAAGGCCGTAGACCAAGTGCCTCCTTGCTTGTTGATGTACCACATTGTAGTGGTGTTGTCTGTTCTGATCTGTACAACTTTGTTCTGAACAGAGGTGGAAAAACTTGAAGTGCTAGAAAAACTGCTCTGAGTTCCAACAGATTGATGTGAGCAGAGATTCCTGAGGGGACACAATCCCTGGGTAGTGAGATCGCCCATGAGCTCCCACCCCAAGAGGATGCATCTGTAGTAAGGATTAAGGAGTGAGACTGAGGGTGAAGGGACCCCTGTCTCAGATTGCTCTAGTCCTACCACCACTGAAGGGCTTGGAACACGGTTCGAGTCACTGGGATCAATTTGGTCAGAGGGTCCTCCTTTGAGACCAAAGGCTCTCAAATGGAACTGGATCCCTCATCTGAAATCTTACTCCCTGCACAACTGCTGTAGGAAGCAGCCATGTGCCCCAGGAGCTGCAGAAATGCCTTGCTGGTCGAGAGACCTGCAGGGAGAAAGAGGAGGCCAGAGACCAAGGTCTTGCTCTTTCCAGAGGAAGGAAGGCTCTGACCTCTTTTGTGTTCAGTTCTGCACCTATGAAGATGAGAAGCTGGACAGGCTCTAGAACTGACTTTGGAAGACTGAGAAGGAAACCTAGAGATGTGAGCAGTTGCTGAGTTACGGAAGGTGTAGTTTGACTTGTTCTGGAGACTGGCCTACTATGAGCCAGTCGTCCAGGTAAGAAAAATGGCAATCTTTTGCCTTCTTAAGTGAGCAACTGCTACTGCCAGAGCATTTTGTGAATACCCTCGGGCAGAGGAGAGCCAAAGGGCATTGCTCTGAACTGTAATGGCCTGAGGGCAGTTCAGATCTGAGTACTTTCGATGGAGCTTCTGATAAGAACATGGAAGAGAGGCATCCTTGAGGTCCAGGGGACGCTAGCCAGTCCCTGGCCTTAGAGAGGTAAAAATAATTCCCAGAGTCACCATTTTGAATTTTGGTTTAAAAGTGCTTGTTTAGGTATCTGAGATCCAGGATGGCAGCCATTCTCTGTCTGTTTTGGGGGTACGGAAGTACCTGGAGTACAACCCTTTGCCCTGGTGTAGGGGTGGAACCCTTTCCACAGCTCTGAGAGCCAGGAGGGTAGAAACTTCTGTTTCTAGGGCAAATCCTCTGATGGATTTGTAGGTGGAAAGGACCTGGCTCTCATCTTTGAAATTTTTTGAAGCTCAGAACCAGTCCTGGCTTACTACTTCCAGGACCCACTTGTCTGATGTTACAGACTTCCAGTCCTGGACAAGTAAGACCTGCCCTACAGGTAGAGAGAATCAGCCTGGCTACCCCATCAGGGTCCCTGTAGCAGGGCTTTGGGCTGAGGGGTGAAGGCTTGACTTGCACCCCGTCTGCCTCTCCTCTAAGAACCCCTCTGGGCATAAGCAGAAGAGGAGGCCTGACTTGGAAAAGGCCTATGAAAGGCCTGCCCTGCCCCTAGGATGCTGCCTTTGAGGTGTGCCCTGCCTTTCCTTGGCCTGTACACCCTATAGGTGCCTATATTCATCCATTTTCTTCATGTAATTCTCTGTCTGCTCCCCAAACAGAGGTAGCCCACAACAAGGAAAATCCATGGCCTTAGACTGGGTATCCTGTGACAGGGTAGTACATCTGACCAAGCCATTACTCCCAAGTGCCACAGATGTAGCCATGACCCTTGATGACACATCATTAGAGTCTACTGCAGCATGAAATTGCACCTTGAATGCCTCAATACCATCCGCAGCCACCTGTTCCAGCTCCTTGGCAAGCTGGTCAGGGACCGCTTTACAAAGCCAGCACAGTATCCCATCTGGATTTCTGGTACCTAGCAGCATATAGCCATATAATTTGCCTGTCTGAGTCCCAAAGATGCTGCCATGTACTGTTTTTGCCATGGCATCAACCCTCCTGAGTCCTTTTCAGGGGTGCGGCTAAAGGAATATTTGCCTTGCCACAGCCGCAGCCTGCACTACCCCCCACATGGCTGCATTGCTGTGAGGAACTCCGTATCAGAGCCTGATAATGTATACCTTTGTCCATCCTTTCATCAACAGGAGGTATATGTGAGGAGTTTTAGAATTTTTACTGTCTGTTCCCAAAAGATTTATGCAAAGGAATAGACAGTCTCCTAACTCTGGAATATCCATCATTTCTACATAATCAGGCTCCTCTTGGTCATCAACAGCTTCCTCAACAGGGAGCTGGAGAGTTTCAACAACTTTTTATAGAACATAAAATGAGAAGGGGACTCAGAGAGCCTGGGAGGAGAAACCCCCATGGTCTGTCTGGAGAGATTCCCGGTTCAATGGGACATCCAGACTTTCAAAACACATTCATTCTCCTCATAGTCCTCTTCCCTTCCTCCCGGTTCATAAAATCCTCAAAATCATAATCTTGAATCGGTGGAACGGCCCGAGACCCGAGCACTTCCTGATGGTGTCGGTTCGGTCAGAGCCGAGAAAATGACTGGACAACTTGAATTAGCTTTAGCTATTTCCTCAGTGGTTGGAGAGAAATTTTGGCTCCACACCAGCTGACTTTCTAGTCCTTTAGTTGGAGCGGGCTCCTCAGAGGCTGGCTCTTCGTTTGCCCAAGGAAGTATCACCTGGTCAGAGGGAAGACCCTCCGTTCTGTTGGAACCGAACCGGGCTGGCCATCCGGGTCAGTGGACTTTTTGGCCTCCCTTTCCCTGAGCCTACCAACTCTCTTTTCTATGGTGGCAGCAGGAAAATTATTACAAATCTGGCAGTCTGCATTGAGGTGGTCAAACCCCAGACAATACACACAGGTGGTGTGTGGGTCAGCCTTAGCAAAGGCTTCCCCACAACCACTACAGTGCTGAAACCCAGTGGGCCCGGTTTTTCTTTTGGGTTTCTCAGACATAGTGCCAGCCTAATCAAACTTGCCCGTTTATGGCAATCCGCCAAGCAAGACTCTCTTATCGGTTCCCAACCGTGTCACGGGTCGTGGAAAAAAACCGTAATGAAATCCATTTTTTTTAGAACCGATAAGAACCGGGAACCGCACTCTAAATAAGGACTAGTAAATTTTGAAAACAACCTGATCGGTTCAAACCGAACGGAAAAGCGTTTACAAGTTCCACACAGAATAATAATAAATGTAAGCCTATCTATTGCTTACAATAACTACAGACAGAGCTTGAACTGACCGTTGCAGTTCAATTTCGGTCAAAAACTGATAAAATAATACTTTTAACTGACAAAACGAACCAGCAGAAGGAGAAATCTCCGGGCGAACTGTTCAGTGGGAGGGTAAAGAATCTGACAGTTTGAGTTTGATTAACAACAGACAGAGTTTTCAACCGAGCTCGCGCTCAAAGTTCCATGCCTGGCATGGAAAGTTAACTCTTTCACCTCTGGAGCAGTTCGAAGGTTGGGACTCACTGCATATGTCATAATATAACAAGACTTCATGTTGTTTGAACAGTACGTGCTACTGTCTGGGATGTGTTCCGTCCTTTCACTATCTACAACTAGTTGTCTCATATCAGAAAAGAAAAAATTACTCACCTTAGTAATTGCTTTTCTTCTCATGGAGTCTTGCTATATTATAACAATAGCAGTCAGCCACTGCAGCTGAACTGCCCCGGAGAGGAAGGAGTTAACTCCAGAAGATCTGGAGTTCTACAGCGCGAGGGCGCTGTGCCAAAGTTTCATCTGGCAGTTTCAAATGAAACCGTCAGATCTTTATGGAGCTAACATCAAAGGACCTGAAAGTCTGTGTGGAAAAACTACACCAGCCCATGGCTACCTACTAGTAGTAATAACAACAATATAAAGAACAAAACACTCAGAGCCATATATAACAAAATTGATGGTATTATGGTTCGTTACTCACCCTTGACAAGACATATGAACCCCTCCCAAAGACTCAAGTCCAGGAAGGCAATATAAATAACCTAAATGAAACAACTAGATCCCCAACCCAAAGGAAAAGAGGGTAAGGAAAACTACAATGGCATGACACAGTGCTTGCACCACCCTCCACCCTACCCAAGTAGAAGTTCAGAGAGGGAGGAGGAGGAGAGAGTTATAATAGCAAGACTCTATGAGAAGAAAAGCAATTACTAAGGTGAGTAATTTTTCTTCAAACACCATGAAAGTCTTGCTATATTATAACAATACACACACAGCAGTACCTCCATGGAGGAGGTCAGAAACCTACTTAGGAAATAGGTCTCAAGCACAGCTGTGCCAAACCTAGCATCTCTCCTGGACTGGACATCCAGGGAATAATGCTTAGTAAAGGTGTGAACTGTCTTCCAGGTAGCAGCAGCAAATCTCCAAATGGGATGTCTCTAGCAGCCGCTAGAGGCAGCTGACTACCCTGGTGGAGTGGGCCTCAATCCTGAGGGGTACTCTGCAAGTTTCTGATAACAAAATTGGATACAAAACAATCACACTTGCAATTGTTCTCTTAGTGGCAGGTTCCCTTTGCCAACCTCGCCATAGGTAAGAAAGAGTTGGAGGGATTGAACCTATGACCTCTAGTGCGCTCTAAATAGTAGCTAAGGCTCTTTTGACATCCAAGCTGTGCAGTCTCCTCTCACCTGAGGAAGAATGCTCAGTGAAAATACTGGGAGACAGATAGATTGATTCAGGTGAAATCAGAAACCACCTTAGGCAAAAACTTTCTATTAGTCCTAAGGACTACCTTATCTCTGTGGAAAGAGATAAAATCTTCTTCCACTGACAGGACCTGTAGCTCACTTGTGCGTCTGGCAGAGGTGATAGCTACTAGGAAAACAGTTTTCAAGTTAAATACTTGAGCTCTGCAGAAGACAGAGGCTCAAAGGGGTTGCATTAACTGAGCAATGCAAATATTCGGTCCCAAGTGAGCTGGTTCCCGAAAGGAGGGTAAGTATGAAGTAACCCTTTAAAAAACTTGGAGAACACGGGTGAGAAGAAAGGAGGCAGGTTTCCCTGCTGACACAAAACGCAGAGACAGCTGCCAGATGAACCTTCAGGGTAGCTGGTCTAAGGCCTAGGAATTCAGATGGACCAAATAGTCCAGTAGAATGGAAGATCAGCAGATTCTGGGATCAATCTGCTCTCAGAGCACTAGCATGGAAACCTCTTCCACTTAGAATTATAAGTGGCCCTAGTGGAAGGCTTCCTTGAAGCCTTTAAAATATCCATGACACCTTGAGAAAGGTGTAAGTCAACAAATTCTAGCTCCTCAAGAGCCAAGCCTTGAGGTGGAGGGACGGAGGTCCGGATACCACACACTCTCTGTGCACAGGCCAGCAAGTCGTGGACTCTGGCAGGCTCAGGGCAGGGTGGACTACCAAGGACAGGAGCAGAGGCACCAGGGCTGTCTGGCCCAATCTGGAACAACACAGAATCACTCCTGCAAGGTTGAGATCTGATTTTTACTAGTACCCTGAAAAGGAGAGGAAAGGGGAAAGATACAGGAACTTCCCTTCCAGTCCAACAGAAAAGGCCCAGAGGACTGAGCCCAGAACTGAGGCCTGCAACAGAAAAAGAGGAAGTTGGTGGTTGTCTGGGCTGAAAAGATCTATCTGAGAGTACCCCATCTGGAAAGACAGACCCCAGCACTTGGATTCAGAGCCCATAAGTGATGGCCCTGAGAAATTCTGCTGAGGCGTCCTGCCGGATGTTGTCCTTCCTGGGAGATGAACGCTATCAGGGAGGTGTTCAGGAGTAAGCCAGAGACCACAACTTCATTGGCAGGTGCACAAGGCTGAAGACCCGAGTGCCCCCTTGCTTGTTGATGTACCCGCACATTGTGGTGGTATTATCTGTCCTGACTTGAACCACTTCATCCGGACAGAATCTGAAACACCAAGAGCTAAAAAAGCAGCTCTGAGTTCCAAAAGATTGATGTGGAGCAGAGACTCCTGAGGAGACCATACCCCTGAGTGGCAAGGAGTCGCCCAGGTGAGCCCCCCACCCTAACAGGGGAGGCATCCGTCAGTGAGGGTGAGGGAGTGAGAAATGGGAATGAAGGAACCCCCTGTCTTAAATTGCTCTGGACCTGCCACCAGTGGAGGCTGAGGATCAGGATGTTGAGTTAGGACCAACTTGGTAAGGGGTCCTTCTTTGAGACCAATAGGCCTTCAAATGGAACTGAATGTCCCTCATATGGAATCTTGCTCCCTGCACGACAGCTGTGGAAGCAGCCATGTGCCTGAGGAGTTGCAGAAAATGCCTTGCTGGTCGAGACGCAGGGTAAAAGAGGATGCCAGAAGCGATGAGTCTGTCCACCCTTCCGAGGGAAGAAAAGCCTGGCTAACCTTGTGTTCAATTCTGCGCCTATGAAAGTTGGGACCTGAACTTGGTTCCGAGACAGACTTTGGTAAGTTTAGCAGGCATCCCAGGGAAGTGAGAAGCTGCTGGTGACTTGCAGTCGGATTTCACCTGACCTGAGACTGACCCACAATGAGCCAGTCGTCCAGGTGGAAACACAGCAACCCTTGCCTTCTTAAGTGAGCCACTACTACAGCGAGACATTTTGTGAATACCCTGGCGCATGAGGTGGCCGTCAGGGGCATTGCCCTGAACTGGTAGTGGCCTGAGGGCAGTTCGAACCTGAGGTACTTCCGTGAAAGGCCTGATCAGAACATGAAAATAGGCATCCTTGAGAACCAGGAAGCTAGCCAGTCCCTGGCCTTAGGAAAACAATATCATTGCCAAGTCAACATTTTGAACTTTGGTTTCAACAGATGCTTGTTCAAGTATCTTAAATCTAGAATGAGCCGCCATTCTCCTGTCTTTTGGGGTAAGAAAGTATCTTGAATAAAGCCCCTTGCTAATGAAGAGAACCCTTCCACTGCTTTGCAGTCCAGCAAACAAAACCTCTGCATCAAAGCAAGGGCTTCTGAAGAGTTGCAGGTGGAAAATGCCTGGCTCTCATCTTTGGAAAGTGTTTGAAGCAGAACCAGACCCTGGGATATTACCTCCAGAATTACATCTGTCGTGGTGCAAGGGACAAGCCAATTCGGCTGAAATGGTCAACCTGCTCCCCACTGGTACGGAGAATCGGCCCTGGACCTACCATCAAGGTGCCTGCTTAGCAGCAGCCTTAGGGCTGAGGGGAGGGGACGGTCTCACTTGTGCCACGCTCACCCCTGCCTCTGAAGAAACCCCTCTGCGGACAGCAGAGGAGGCTTGAAATTGGCAAAAGGCCTGAAAAGGGCCTGCCCTACCTCTGGGAGCATGCCTTTGTGGCATGGCATGCTTCTCCTTAGCCTGGGCACTTTTGTAGGTAGTTCTGTATTCATCCATCTTTTCATATAGTTTTCTGTTTGCTCCCCAAAAGAGAATTTCCCTACAGGAAAATCCATAGCCTTTGACTGGGTATCTTGGGACAGATTAGTGCATCTGAGCCATGCCAACCTCTGAGGCTTCTGGAGAGTGGCCATGACCTAGAAGAAACATCATTAACATCAACAGCAGTATGAAATTGAACTTTAGAGGCTTCAATGCCATCAGCAGCCACCTGTTCCAACTCACTAGCCAGCTGGCCATGGGCCTGCTTGGCTAACTGCAACCAGTGTCCCACCTAGATTTCTGATATCTAGCTACATAAGCCATATAATTTGCCTGCCTGAGTCCCAAAGAAGCTGCCATATACTGTTTCTTCGCTACAGGCATCAATCTTCCTGAATCCTTATCAGGAGGATGTGAGGCCAGAGGAATATTAGCCTGTCACAGGCTGCAGCTTGTACCACACCCACATGACTACACTGCTCAGTAAGGAAGTCTGTATCCGAGCCTGACAAAGTATACCTTCTGTCCATTTTTATCTACAGGAGGGACAGAATGAGGATTTTTAAAATCTTTGTTGTTTGCTTCCTAAATGACTTATGCAAAGCAATAGACAACCTCCTAGACTCTGGAATATCCATCATTTCCACATAATCAGGCTCCTCTTGCTCATCCACAGCCTCCTCTAAAGGAAGCTGGAGGGTTTCTGCAACCTTTTTGTAAAAAATAAAGAAAGAAGGGGACTCAGACAGAATAGGAGGAGATTCTAAAGGTCTGTCTGGAGAAATGTCCAGTTCAATGGGCACGTCCAGACCCCCCCAGCCACACATATATTGATCAAATTCCTCCTCCCCCTCCTGTGGTTCACAAAAATCCTCAACTTCAAAATCCTGAACCACTGGGACTGAACGAACCAACCTTTTACCAGCTGTTGGTGGTTCTACAGATCCCTGAGACAGTGACTGGACAATCTGAATGGCTTTAGCTATCTCTGCAGCAGTTGGAGACACAATTTTGGACTCCAGACCTACTGATTTCCTTGTCTTTTTACTTGGGACTGGTTCCTCTGAACCAGCCTTCCTTTACTTGAGCAAGTCTCGCCCTGGTCAGAGGGCACTCCCTCTGGTCAGTGGGTACTGGACGGGCTGGCCATCCGGTCAGCGGTTTTTGGCCTCTCGTTCCCTGAGCGGCCCAATCTCTTCTCCAGGGTGGCTGCAGGGAAATTTTCACACCTGGCAGTCTGACAGGAGGTGGTCAGCCCAGACAATAAACACAAGTGGTGTGTGGGTCAGCCTTGGCAGAGGTCCCCACAGACACATCACAGTGTTGAAACCCAGTGGGCCCAGTTTTTCTTTTGGGTTTCTCAGACATAATGCCAGCCTAACAAAAACTTGCCCTTTTGATGGCAGTGCCAGGCAGACACTTATCGGTTCCTAACCGTGTCACGGGTATTTGAAAAAACCGTTATAATTCCGTTTTTTTTAGAACCGATAAGAACCGGGAACCGCACTCTAAAACCCACTGTACACTTTTAAAATGCAGAAAAAACCAACCGATCGGTTCAAACCCGAACCGATAATTAATTTTCCACACAGACTTAAATTTTAGTACTTACGGTTACCAGATAGAGCTTTAAAACCGAAATGCGGTAAAAATAATAACTTTTGCCGGTTCAAATGAACCGAAAAATACTCGCTTGAACCGAGAATGAACCGAGCTGAAGGAGCTGATCTCCGGAGCGACTGTTCAGTGAAGCGGAGTAAAGAATCTGACAGTTTCATTTGAAACTGCCAGATAGAGCTTTGGGCACAGCGCCCTCGCGCTGTAGAACTCCAGATCTTCTGGAGTTAACTCCTTCCTCTCCGGGGCAGTTCAGCTGCAGTGGCTGACTGCTATTGTTATAATATAGCAAGACTTCATGGTGTTTGAATACCTATAACAGGAGTTAATCGGGGGACATTCTCTAACTCTGGTGTAAAAGGTTAAATATCTATTTTAGTGCAGTTCAGGCATCTCTCTCTTAACCACTGTCATGGAGTAACCATCTGGTCCATTTCTGTGGCTTTTGCTTAAGATTGATCGTTAACCTTTCCATCAAATGTATGGATTCAACCATATCCTTCCATTCCCCTACCCCCGGGGCTCTCGGCTGCAACCAATTCTTTGTGATAATTTTTAAAGCTGCCGCAGCCAGGATCTTCCAAAAGTATCTGGCATCCTTATCTTTAACCTCCCCTGGGATTAGTCCTAAAACCAAATGTTCAGGTCCTAACTGCGTCTTAATGGCAAATATCTGTTCTAGATGTTTCCTAACCTCCCTCCAATATACGGTGATTCCTGGACATGACCAAAAGAAAAAATTACTCATCTTAGTAATGTTGTTTCTTCTAATGGAGTCTTGCTGTATTCTGACAATAGCAGTGAGTCCCAACCTTTGAACTGCCCAGGAGATGAAAGAGTTAACTTTCCATGCCAGGCATGGAACACTGAGCTCGAGCTCGGTTGAGACTCTGTCTGTTGCTGTTTGAACTCAAACCGTCAGATCTTTACAAGCTAAACTCACTGAGGTCCTGTGTGGAAGCTGTAAACCTACACTAGCCAACTGGCTACTAAACACAACAACAAATTTTTTGGTCCCAAAACAAGACTCAAGTCAGGAAACCCAAAAAATTAAATAAACACAACACCCACTCACCCAAAGAAAGAGGGTGATAATAAAAAAGGTGGGGCACCTCCTAAGTGCCAACACTGCTACTGCCCACCCACATCCCAAAAACAAAGGTTCTGAGAGGGGAAGGTGGGGGGGAGGTCAGAATACAGCAAGACTCTATTAGAAGAAACAACATTACTAAGGTGAGTAATTTTTTCTTCAAACAACATGAAGTATTGCTGTATTCTGACAATAGCAGACTACCAAGCAGTACCTCCATGTAGAAGGGACAGAACCTACTTAGGAAATAGGCTCTGAAGCACAGCTGTGCCAAACCGAGCATCACTCCTAGCCTGGATATCCAGAAAGTAATGCTTGGTAAAAGTGTGAACTGTTTTCCAGGTAGCTGCTTGACATATCTCTAAGATAGGAATATCCCTGGCAGCAGCCAGGGAGGCAGCTGTACCTCTAGTAGAGTGAGCCCTCAGGCCTGAGGGTAGAATCTTACCTAGTTTTCCATAGCAAAATTGAATGCAAGAGACAATCCACCTAGCAATAGATCTTTTAGTGGCAGGTTCTCCTTTACCAACCTCACTATAAGTGAGGAACAGTTGGAGGGAGTCAAACCTGTGACCCTTGGTGCGTTCTATGTAGTAGCTAAGGGCTCTTTTCACATCTAAACTTTGCAACCTCCTCTCATCAGAGGAGGAATGGTCAGTGAAGTACACAGGAAGAGACATAGATTGGTTAAGGTGGAAGTCTGAAACCACCTTAGGCAGAAACTTCCTGTTAGTCCTGAGGACCACCTTATCTCTATGGAAAGAGATAATATCAGGCTCCACTGACAGGGCTTGTAACTCACTTATGCGCCTGGCAGAAGTATGGCCACCAGGAACAGTTTTTCAAGTCAATACTTAAGCTCTGTTGAGGACAAAGGCTCAAAAGGGGTTGCATAAGCTGAGCAATGCAAAGTTAAGGTCCCAAGCAGGGCAGGGTCCCTGAATGGCGGATTGGTATGAAGCAATCCCTTGAAAAACTTGGAGAATACAGGGTGAGCTGAAAGAGAAGAGGGCTTACCTGCTGAAATAAAAGCAGAGACAGCTGCCAGATGCACTCTTAGTGTAGCTGGTCTGAGTCCCAAGCTATTCAGATGAACCATATAGTCAAGGACTGTGGGAAGATCAGCAGACTCTGGGGAAATATGCCTCCCAGAGCACCATATGGAAAATCTTTTCCACTTGGAATTATAAGTAGTTCTGGTGGAAGGCTTCCTAGAAGCCTTTAGAATATCCATAACACCTTGGGAGAGGTGTAAATCAACAAACTCTAACTCTTCAAGAGCCAGGCCTTGAGATTGAAAATTGAGATTCAGGTACCAAACTCTCCCTGAGCACAGGTTAACAGGTTGTAATTCCTGGGAAGAGACAGGGAAGGTGGACTGCTAAGGACAATAGGAGAGGATACCAGGGCTGTCTGGCCCAGTATGGAGCAATCAGAATCACCTTGCAGGGTTGAGACCTGATTTTGACTAGCACTTTGAACAGAAGAGGAAGGGGAGAAGCATTACAGGAACTTCCCTTCCCAACTGAGAACCAAGGCATCCAGGGGACTGAGCCCAACACTGAGCCTGCAGCAAAAAAGGGGAAGTTGGTGATTGTCTGGGGCTGCAAACAGATCTATCTGTGGGGTGCCCCATCTGGAGAATATCACCTTCAAAACCAGGGGATCCAGTGACCATTCGTGATGGCCCTGAGATATCCTGCTGAGAGCATCTGCCAGGACATTGTCCTTGCCTGGAGGTGTACTGCTGTGAGGGAGGTGTTCAGGGAATAAGCCAGAGACCACAACTTCATTGCTTCTGTGCACAAGGCCATAGACCAGTGCCTCCTTGTATTGATATACCACATTGTGGTGGTATTGTCTGTTCTGATCTGAATAACTTTGTTCTGAACAGACTTGGAAAAGGCTTGAAGTGCTAGAAATACTGCTCTGAGTTCCAACAGATTGATGTGAAGCAGAGATTCCTGAGGGGACCACAATCCCTTGGTGGTCAGGTCTCCCAAGTGGGCCCCACCCCAAGAGGAGGCATCTGTAGTAAGGATTAAAGAGTGAGACTGAGTGTCGAAGGGAACTCCCTGTCTTAGATTGTTCTGATCCTGCCACCACTGCAAGGCCTGGATCAGAGTTCGAGTCACTGGAATCAGTTTGGTCAGAGGGCCCTTTTTCTGAGACCAAAAGGCTCTCAAGTGGAACTGAATGTCCCTCATCTGAAATCTTGCTCCCTGCACCACTGCTGTAGAAGAAAAAATTACTCACCTTAGTAATTGCTTTTCTTCTCATGGAGTCTTGCTATATTATGACTATATGCAGTCAGCCACTGCAGCTGAACTGCCCCGGAGAGGAAAGAGTTAACTCCAGAGAGTCTGGAGTTCCACAGCGCGAGGGCGCTACACCAAAGCTCTATCTGGCCAGTTTCAAATGAAACTGTCAGATCCTAAAGCTAACACTAAGCAACAAGTCTGTGTGAAAGCTCTACACTAGCCAAGTGGCTACCTACTAGTAGGAATAACAACAATATAAACAGCAATAATAATAATAACAATGAATAAAGTATTATTAGTTTCTCCCTAACAAGCACTATTAGACCCCCTTCCCCAAGACTCAAGTCCAGGAAGGGGCCAACATAATACTTAAAACAGAAATACCTAATTCCTAACCTAAATAAAGGGGTGAAGGAAGAACTAAATGGCATGACACAGTGCGCATAATTTGCCACCTACCCAAGTAGAAGTTCTGGGAGGGCAGGAGGAGGTGGTCATAATATAGCAAGACTCCATGAGAAGAAAAGCAATTACTAAGGTGAGTAATTTTTTCTTCAAACACCATGAAGTCTTGCTATATTATGACTATATGCAGATTACACAGCAGTACCTCCATGGAGGAGGGTCAGAACCTACTTAGGAAATAGGCTCTGAAACACAGCTGTGCAAACGAGCATCTCTCCTGACTGAATATCCAGGAATAATGCTTGGTAAAAGTGTGAACTGTTTTCCAAGTAGCAGCTTGACAGATTTCCAGAATGGGAATATCTCTAGCAACCGCTAGAGATGCAGCTGTACCCCTGGGAGTGAGCCCTCAGTCCTGAGGGGTTCTCTACCTAGTTTTGATAACAAAATTGGATACAAGAGACAATCCACCTTGCAATTGTCCTCTTAGTGGCAGGTTTCCTTTGCCAACCTCGCCATAGGTAAGGAAGAGTTGGAGGGATTCGAGACCTGTGATCCTTGGTGCGTTCAAATAGTAGCAAGGCTCTTTTGAGTCCAAGCTGTGCAGACTCCTCTCACCTGAGGAAGAATGCTCAGTGAAAATACTGGAAGAGAGATGGATTGGTTCAGGTGGAAATCTGAAACCACTTTGAGGCAAAACTTTCTGTTAGTCCTGAGGACTACCTTATCTCTGTGGAAAGAGATAAAATCTTCTTCCACTGACAGGGCCTGTAGTTCACTTATGCATCTGCGAAGTGATAGCCACTAGGAAAACAGTTTTCCAAGTCAGAAACTTGAGCTCTGCTGAGGACAGAGGCTCAAAGGTTGCATTAACTGAGCAATGCAAACATTCAGGTCCCAAGCAGAGCTGGTTCTCAAAAGGAGGGTTGGTGTAAGTAACCCTTTAAAAAACTTAGAAAGCACAGGGTGAGAAGAAAGGAAGCAGGCTTCCCTGCTGACAGAAAAGCAGAGACAGCTGCCAGATGAACCTTTAAGGTAGCTGGCCTAAGGCCTAAGGAATTTAAATGGACCAAATAGTCCAGTAAAATGGGCAGATCAGCAGATTCTGGGATAATCTGCTTCTCAGAGCACCAGATGGAGAACCTTTTCCACTTAGAATTTTAAGTGGCCCTAGTGGAAGGCTTCCTTGAAGCCTTTAAAATATCCAAAACACCTTGAGAAAGGTGTAAGTCAGCAAATTCTAACTCCTCAAGAGCCATGCCTTGAGATGGAGGGATCTGAGGTCCGGATACCACACTCTGCCCTGTGCACAGGCCAGTAAGTCGTAGACTCTGGGCAAGCTCAGGGCAGGTGAACTGTCAGGACAGAAGCAGTGGGTACCAGGGCTGTCTGGCCCAATCTGGAGCAATCAGAATCACCTTGCAGGGCTGAGATCTGATTTTTACTAGTACCCTGAAAAGAAGGGAAGGGGGAAAGGCATACAGGAACTTCCTTTCCAATCCAACTGAAAAGGCGTCAGGGGACTGATCCCAGCACTGGAGGCCTGCAACAAAACAGAGGAAGTTGGTGGTTGTCTGGGGCTGCGAAAAGATCTATCTGAGGGTGCCCCATCTGGCAAAAGACTGACCCCAGCACCTGAGGATTCAGAGCCCATTCGTGATGGCCCTGAGAAATCCTGCTGAGGGCATCCGCCAGGACATTGTCCTTCCCTGGAAGGTGAACTGCTATCAGGAGGTGTTCAGGGAGTAAGCCAGAGACCACAACTTCATTGCTTCATTGCACAAGGCTGATGACCGAGTGCCCCTTGCTGTTGATGTACCACATTGTTGTGGTGTTGTCAGTCCTGACTTGAACTACTTTGTTCTGGACAGAAGCTGAAAATGCCTGAAGAGCTAAAGGACAGCTCTGAGTTCCAAAAGATGATGGAGCAGAGATTCCTGGGAGACCACACTCCCTGGTGGACAGGTCGCCCAAGTGAGCTCCCCCATCCTAACAGGGAAGCATCCGTGGTGAGGGTGAGGGAGTGGGAAGAAAGGAACCCTTGTTTTAGATTGCTTTGATCCTGCCACCAGTGTAAGGCCAGGATCAGGGTTTGAGTCACTGGAACCAATTTGGAAGGGGTGCCTCCTTTGAGACCAATAGCCCTCAAATGGAACTGAATGTCCCATTATCTGGAATCTTGCTCCTTGCACTACAGCTGTGGAAGCAGCCATGTGCCCTAGGAGTTGCAGAAAATGCCTTGCTGGTCGAGACCCACAGGGGTAAAGGAGGATGCCAGGCAATGAGTCTGTCTACCCTTTCCGAGGGAGAAATGCCTGGCTAACTTTGTGTTCAATTCTGCACCTATGAAAGTTAGTACCTGAACTGGTTCGAGAACTGACTTTGGTAAATTCAACAGGAATCCAGGAAGTGAGAAGCTGCTGGGTGACTTGCCGTGAGATTTACCTGATCTGAGGACTGACCCACTATGAGCCAGTCGTCCAGGTAGGGAACACAGCAATCCCTTGCCTTCTTAAATGAGCCACTACCACAGCTAGACATTTCGTGAATACCCTTGGCGCAGAGGTAAGCCGAAGGGCATTGCCTGAACTGGTAGTGGCCTGAGGGTAGTTCAACCTGAGGTACTTTCGGTGAGAAGGCCTGATCAGAACGTGAAAACAGGCATCCTTGAGGTCCAGGGAAGCTAACCAGTCCCCTGGCCTCAGGGAGGAACAAAATCATTGTCAGAGTTAACATTTTGAACTTTGGTTTCAAAAGATGCTTGTTCAGGTACCTTAAATCTAAAATGGGCCGCCATTCTCCTGTCTTTTTGGGGTAAGAAAGTATCTTGAGTACAGCCCTTGCCCTGATGGCAAGGAGGACCCTTTCTACTGCTTTGCAGTCCAAAGAGAAGAAACCTCTGCTTCAAAGCAAGAGCTTCTGAAGGATTTGCAGGTGGAAAATGTCTGGCTCTCATCTTGGAAATGTTTGAAAGCTGAGAACCAGACCATGGCCTATACCTCCAGAACCCACCTGTCCGAGTTAGGGACACCCAGTTCTGGCTGAAATAAACCAACCTGCCCCCACTGGTACAGGAGAATCAGCCCTGGGCACCCCATCAGGGTGCCTGCTTGGCAGTAGCCTTAGGCTGAGGGAGGGACGGTTTACTTGTGCCCCGTCTACCTCTGCCTCTAAAGAAACCCCTCTGTGCAAATGCAGAGGAGGCCTGAAATTGGTAAAAAGGCCTGTGGAAAGGCCTGCCCCTACCTCTGGGAGCGTGCCTCTGTGGAGTGGCATGCCTCTCCTTAGCCTGGGCACTTTTGTAGGTAGTTCTGTATTCATCCATCTTTTTCATATAGTTTTCTGTTTGTTCCCCAAACAGAGAATTGCCCACAACAGGAAAATCCATAGTCTTTGACTGAGTATCTTGGGACAGATTAGTGCATCTGAGCCATGCCAACCTACGGAAAGCTACAGAAGTGGCCATGACCCTAGAAGAAACATCATTAACATCAACAGCAGTATGAAATTGAACTTTAGAAGCTTCAATGCCATCAGCAGCCACCTGTTCCAACTCACTAGCCAGCTGGTCATGGGCCTGCTTGGCTAACTGCTATACTGTGTCCCACCTAGATTTCTGATATCTAGCCACATAAGCCATATAATTTGCCTGCCTGAGTCCCAAAAAAGCTACCATATACTTTTTTCGCCATGGCATCAATCTTCCTGGAATCCTTATCAGGAGGATGTGAGGCCAGAGGATATAACTTTGTCACAGGCTGCAGCTTGTACCACACCTACATGACTACACTGCTCAGTGAGGAAGTCTGTATCAGAGCCTGACAAGGTATATCTTCTGTCCATTTTTTTTATCTACAGGAGGGACAGAATGAGAATTTTTTTAAATATTTGTTGTTTGCTTCCTAAATGACATGCAAAGGAATAGACAACCTCCTAGACTTTGGTATATCCATCATTTCTACATAATCAGGCTCCTCTTGCTCATCCACAGCTTCCTCTAAAGGAAGCTGGAGGGTTTCTGCAACCTTTTAGTAAAACATAAAATGAGAAGGGGACTCAGACAGAATAGGAGGAATTCTAAAGTCTGTCTGGAGAAATGTCCGTTCAATGGGCACGTCCAGACCCTCCCAGCCACACATGTAATGATCAAATTCGTCCTCCCTCTCCTGTAGTTCATAAAATTCCTCAACATCATACTCCTGAACCACTGGCACTGAACGAACCAACCTTTACCAACTGCAGGTGGTTCAGCAGGACCCTGAGACAGTGACTGGACAATCTGTATGGCTTTAGCTATTTCTGCAGCAGTTGGAGAGACAATTTTGGACTCCAAACCTACTGATTTCTTAGTCTTTTCACTGAGACTGGTTCCCCTGAACCAGCC
Source organism: Neoceratodus forsteri (assembly GCA_016271365.2). NCBI lineage: Eukaryota > Metazoa > Chordata > Ceratodontiformes > Ceratodontidae > Neoceratodus > Neoceratodus forsteri. The sequence continues at coordinate 635,938,015 of CM057449.1, read as the reverse complement.
TTCCTTTGCCCGAGAAGTCTAGCCCTGGTCAGGGGCACTCCTCTGGTCAGTGGGTACTGGACCGGGCTGGCCATCCGGTCAGCGGACTCTGGCCTCGTTCCCTGAGCGGCCAATCTCTTTCCAGGGTGGCTGCAGGGAAATTTTACACACCTGGCAGTCGGACAGGAGGTGGTCAGCCCCCAGACAATAAACACAAGTGGTGTGTGGGTCAGCCTTGGCAAAGGCTTCCCCACAGACATCACAGTGTTGAAACCCAGTGGGCCCGGTTTTTCTTTTGGGTTTCTCAGACATAATGCCAGCCTAACCAAACTTGCCCTTTTGATGGCAGTGCCAGGCAAGACACCCTTATCGGTTCCTAACCGTGTCATGGGTATTTGAAAAACCTATTTTAAAAGCAAGGTTTTTAGAACCGATAAGAACCGGAACCGCACTCTAAAAGCCCAACCACACTTTAAAACGTTAAATTAAGCAAACCGATCGGTTCAAAACCGAACCGATAATTGAATTTCCACACAGACTTTAAATTTTCTACTTACGGCTTACCAGATAGAGCTTTTAACCGAAATGCGGTAAAATAAATACTTTTTGCCGGTTCAAATGAACCGAAAATACTCGCTTGAACCGAGAAATGAACCGATGTGAAGGAGCTGATCTCCGGAGCGACTGTTCAGTGAAGCGGAGTAAAGAATCTGACAGTTTCATTTGAAACTGGCCAGATAGAGCTTTGGTATAGCGCCCTCGCGCTGTGGAACTCCAGACTCTCTGGAGTTAACTCTTTCCTCTCCGGGGCAGTTCAGCTGCAGTGGCTGACTGCATATAGTCATAATATAGCAAGACTTCATGGTGTTTGAAGCAGCCATGTGCCCCAGGAGCTGCAGAAAATGCCTCGCTGGTCGAGACACCTGTAGGGTGAATGAAGAGGCCAGTGTGATAAGGGTCCTTGCCCTGTCCAAGGGAAGGAAGGCTCTGGCCTCTTCTATATCTAGCTCTACGCCTATGAAGGTGAGGAGCGGAACAGCCTCTAGAACTGACTTTGAAAGATTCAGAAGGAAACCTAGAAAAGTGAGCAGTTGCTAAGTTATCTGTAAGTGTAACTTGACTTGGTCTGGGGACTGGCCTACTATGAGCCAGTCGTCCAGGTATGGGAAGATGGCAATCCTTTGCCTTCTTAGAGAAGCAACTACTACTGCCAGGCATTTTGTGAACACCCTTGGAGCAGAGTTTAGGCCGAAGGGAATTGCTCTGAATTGGTAATGGCCTGAGGGCAGCTCGAACCTGAGGTACTTTCGATGGGAGCTTCTGATCAGAATATGGAAATAGGCATCCTTGAGGTCCAGGGAGACTAGCCAGTCCCCTGGCCTTAGAGAGGGTAGAATTATTCCCAGAGTCACCATTTTGAATTCTGGCTTTAAAAGGTGCTTGTTTAAGTATCTGAGATCCAGGATGGGCCGCCATTCTCCTGTCTTTTGCGGGGTAAGGAAGTACCTGGAGTACAATCCTTTGCCTTGCTGTAGGGGTGGAACCTTTTCCACAGCTCTGAGAGCCAGGAGGGAAGAGACCTCTGCCTCTAGGGCAAGTGCCTCTGAGGGATTTGCAGGTGGAAAGGATCTGGTTCTCAGCTTTGGAAATTTTTTGAAGCTGAGAACCAGTCCCTGGCTTACTACTTCCGGGACCCATTTGTCTGATGTTAGAGACTTCCAGTCCTGGACAAAGTAAGCCAGCCTGCCCCCTACAGGTGGTGGAGAATCAGCCCTGGCAAACCCATCAGGGTACCTGTTTGGCAGGGGGTTTAGGCTGAGGGGTGGAAGCAGGTCTGCTTGTACCCCTTCTGCCTCTCCCTCTAAAGAACCCCCTCTGAGCATAGGCAGAAGAGGAGGCCTGGGCTTGGTAGAAAGGTCTATGAAAAGGCCTGCCCCTGCCCTTGGGATGCTGCCTCTGAGGAGTGGTTTGCCTTTCCTTGGCCTGGGCACTCCTATAGGTGGTCCTGTATTCATCCATTTTCTTCATGTAATTCTCTGTTTGCTCCCCCAAACAGAGAATTACCCACAACAGGAAAATCCATGGCCTTAGTCTGGGTATCCTGTGACAGGCTAGTACATCTGAGCCAAGCCATTCTCAAAGTGCCACAGATGTAGCCATGACTCTAGATGAAACATCATTGGAGTCCACTGCAGCATGGAATTGCACCTTGGATGCCTCAATACCATCAACAGCCACCTGCTCCAGCTCCTTGGCAAGCTGGCCAGGGACCTGTTTTGCTAAAGCCATGACAGTGTCCCATCTGGATTTTTGATACCTAGCTGTATAGGCCATATAATTGGCCTGCCTGAGTCCCAAGGATACTGCCATGTATTGCTTCTTTGCCATGGCATCAATCCTCCTGGAGTCCTTGGCTGGGGTGTGTGAAGCCAAGGGAATATTAGCCTTATTACAGGCTGCAGCCTGCACTACCCCAGCTTGGCTGCATTGTTGTGTAAGGAACTCCGTATCTGAGCCTGACAGAGTATACCTCTTGTTCATTCTTTTATCCACAGGAGGTATAGTATTAGGAGTCTTTAAAATCTTAAATGTCTGTTTCCCAAAAAAATTGTGTAAGGGAATAGACAGCCTCCTAGACTCTGGGATATCCATCATTTCCACATAGTCAGGCTCTTCCTGGTCATCCACAGCTTCTTCCATAGGAAGCTGAAGGGTTTCGGCCACTTTCTTATAAAACATGAAATGGGAGGGACTCAGAGAGCCTAGGAGGAGACACTCTGAAGGTCTGTCTGGGGAGATGTCCGGGTCAATGGGCACATCAGACTTTCAAAACCACATTCACTTTCCTCATACTCTCTTCCTCCTCCTCCAGTTCATAATATTCCTCTAAATCATAATCTTGAACCAGTGGAACCGGCCGAACCGGCGCCTTCCTGATGGTGCGGTTCGGTCGGAACTGGAGAAGCGACTGCACAATTTTATTGCTTTGGCTATTTCCTCAGTGGTTGAGAAGAAACTTTTGGATCCACACCAGCTGATTTTTTCTTTCTTGTTCTTTAGCCGAATCGACTCCTCGAATCGGTTCTCCTTTTGCCAGAAGTTTCGCCTGGCCAGGGCACTCCTTCTGGTTCGGTTTGAACCGAACCGGGCTGGCCATCCAGGTCAGCGGACTTTGGCCTCCTTTCCCTGAGCCTACCAACTCTCTCTCTAGGGTAGCTGCAGAAAATTTTTACAAATCTGGCAGTCTGCATTGAGGTGGTCAAACCCCAGACAATAACACAGGTGGTGTGGGGATCAGCCTTAGCAAAGACTTCCCACACACACTACAGTGTTGAAACCCAGTGGCCCGTTTTTCTTTGGGTTTCTCAGACATTGTGCCAGTCCTAACAAAACTTACCCTTTTAATGGCAATCCGCCAGGCAAGACACTCTTATCGGTTCCTGACCGTGTTACGGGTCGTGGAAAAAAACGTAATAAAATTTGTTTTTTTTAGAACCGATAAGAACCGGAAACCACACTCTAAAAGTACAGATAAAGATTTTTACAACGACTTGATCGGTTCAAACCGAACCGATGAACCGTTTACAAGTTCCACACAGAATAGAAAACAATATAAACCTATCTAGTACTCACGAATACCACAGACAGAGACTGAACCGACAGGTTACGGTTTAAATTCGGTCGAAAACCGAGAAAAGCGGTACTTTAACCGACAAATTGAACCGAGCAAAGGAGAAATCTCCGGAGCGACTGTTCAGTGAGGCAGAGTAAAGAATCTGACAGTATGAGTTCAAACAGCAACAGACAGAGTGTCAACCGAGCTCGAGCTCAGCGTTCCATGCCTGGCATGGAAAGTTAACTCTTTCATCTCCGGGGCAGTTCGAAGGTTGGGACTCACTGCTATTGTCAGAATACAGCAAGACTTCATGTTGTTTGAAAACATGTGCCTGTGAGGCATGTTGTTCTCCACAAGCCCTCCAGCACCCAGCCATGTTCCCTCACTTTACATGAACCATTTGTGTTGGTACTAAGAAATATCTGGTTCTCAACTTCCAACAGACGTCCCTCCACACTAAAGAACTAGAAGTTGAACACATACTTCTCCACATCAGAGACCAATGTTCATCTGTTATAAGAATTACTAAGTCCTATTCCCATTTTTTCTTTATATGCTGGGACGTGTTGGCCATATCTGCCACATAGTTATTATACAGCAATGAAATGGCATGGTCTGCCCCCCTTGACCCCCACACTCTTTGAAATAGCCCTCTCTTTTCCGACACCGGCTCCTCCAGCATTATTTTGTTAATTTATATATTCAAGTAGTCTCTCAGTTGGTAATACCTGATTTTATCTGTCTGCTTCAGACCATATTTTTCCTGAATTGCTTCAAAGGAGAGTAGGGTATTCCCCGTCATTATTTGATAAGGCGCGCACAGACCGCTTCTAGCTTGTTTCTGATACCATTTATCAAGCATTGCTGGTATAAACTGATGGTCATATGCCCACCATCTATACCTCCACAGATTCCCAAATGTGGCCCCCCTGCTTACTCCCCTCCTCCATCGTTCCAACACTGCCCTTGTGCCTGAGAAACCAAACGTTTCCCCTGTATCCAGAGGCTCAAACATCACCGTCCGCAAAGGGGGATCCCCTTGTTTCTAAAGATCTATTCGCTTCCAATGGGTGTCATATCCCGGGTTGCCCCAAAGTAGTGCAACCCTCATCTGGGCTGCCACCCAGTAGCCCTGCAGGCATGGGAACTCAAGGCCCCCCTTTTCCTTAGGAAGATAAAGCAAGGATCTTCTTAATCTGGGTTTTTTACCCTTCCATAAATAGGAAAAAAACATACTCTGCCAGGTCTCCAGATCCGCCGGAGTTAACAGACATGGGACACATTGAAATAAGTACAGGAGGCATGGTAATGCATTCATCTTGAGGGCTTGAGCCCTAGCACTAAGTGAGATGAGTAGAAGGGACCATCTTCGAAAGTCACTTTTAAGCTGCGCTATTATAGGAGGATAGTTCAGCTCTTTCAATTGTGTGTTGTTCCTACCCAACTTTACCCCTAAATATTTTATCTCTGTCTGGTCCCATAACATGGGGTACTTACTTTTAAGCTCCTCAGTTGGGGTAAAATTAAAACAGAGTATTTCCGTTTTATTATTATTCAATTTACAACCGGATAACCGAGAAAACTTATCTGGCCGTCTGAATACCACTGGTAAAGACTCCACGGGGTCTGCCACATATAAAAGAACATCATCAGCATACAGAGCAAGTTTGTGGGTTTGTCCTCCCATATTGATCCCTTTTATCTCTGGGCACTGACGGATGCTCTGAGCAAGAGGTTCAATGAACAGGGCAAACAATAATGGGGAGAGAGAACACCCTTGTTGCGTTCTTCTTTCTAAATTAAAAGTGCCTGAGATATGTCCATACACTCTAACTTGTACTCTTGGAGACTTGTATAACTTAAATATAGCCGTTATCAGCTGCCTCGGGAACCCAAACCAGGAAAGGACCTCCTTCAGAAACACCATGATACTCTATCAAACTTTTTTCAGCGTCAAGACTTACTATCAGCGATGGTAATTTTTGCAAGGAAATTTGATCAATTATATGTGTTGTTCTACAGAGATTATCCTGTGCTTGTCTGCCCGGTATGAAACCAGATTGGTCTATCTGTATTAAAGAGGGGAGGTACTCCTGAATACGTCTAGCCAAAAGAGATGTAAGTATTTTATAATCAGTGTTCAATAAGGAAATCGGTCTATATGAAGGGCATTTTGTTGGGTCCTTTCCCGACTTGGGTATCACCGAAATCACCGCCTGGGCCCAAGAAGGAGGGGCCGCAGCCTTATCTCTCATGACCTCATCAAAAACCTTCCCCAGAAGTGTCTGTATCTGGTTCCCAAAGCATTTATAGAACTCTGCAGGGAGTCCGTCCGTACCCGGACATTTACCCACCTTAAGCCTTTTAATCTTCTCCTTTATTTCCTCTGGTCTCACAGGTCTCATTAATCTTTCCCCTTGCTCCCTAGTTAGGCCCGGTAGTTTAAGTGAACTCAGGAATCTCTTTATGTCTTCCCTTCCCTCTTTTGTGTCTTCTAAGTATAACTTAGTATAATATGTTCTGAAGGCATCTGCTATCTCATGAACCCCTTGGACCATTTTGCCTATCCCTGGATGCCACACCTTCATTATTGTTGCTCTTGCCTGTTTTGCCCTCAGCCTGCAAGCCAGGTAGCGCAACGATCGAGTCCCCCTCATAATGTTGTTGTCTCAGAAAGAGCAACCTCTGTTCCACCTGATAATCCAAAATTCCCATCAACTCCTCTTGTAGTCCAACAACTGTCTCCTCCGCTCCTTGTCATACTTTTGTTTTTGCTGCCCCCCCAAATCTGCTATCAGCCCCATTAGCTTGAGTCTTCTGGCCTCCCGCTCCCTCTTTTTCCCTCGAGGCCAGTTGGATAAATTTACCTTGCAGGACAGCTTTTGCGGCGTCCCAATGGATGGCCTGTATAGTATCCAGCTCTGTATTATCTAGAAGGTAAGCCTTATAAGTTTCTACTATTTGGTCCTTAATTTCTTTATCTTTCAAAAGAGAGGTGTTCAGCCGCCATAAGGTATTCCGGCGAGTCTCCCCAGGTCTATTTTTATATATATGGGTGCATGATCAGACAAAAGTAAGTCCCCTATGCAAGTATCCTCAATTCTCTGTACCTCAGTCTTCGTGACTAGAATGTAGTATAACCTTGAATATGTGTTGTGGGCCGCAGAAAAAATGGTATAGTCCCTCTGTCTAGTGTGTTGATGTCTCCAAGTGTCTAATAATCCCATTTCTCCTATCAATTTCTGTATTTTCCTAGCCGTTCTGTGTGGTTTCCCTCTTACCCTCGAGGAGGAGTCCATATCCGGGTTCAAAGGCAGATTAAGGTCCAGCCCACAAATTATGACTCCTCCCCCACTCTAACAGAGTGGCTAGAAAGGCAAGTACTCAGGTAGTGTTGAGCCAGGGAAAGTACATGGATGCCAGTATGACAACATTGCCCCAAATTCATCACTCTTCTGCATCGCATCATCCCCTCCTTATCTGTCTTAGCCTCATTTTTCAATGGGAATTAGATGGCACCAACACCATCACGCCCCTCCTTCTACCATTCTTATAGGAAGATGCCGCCATTTCCCCAAAACCCAATTTTAGGAACTTATTATGCTCCTTCATCGACAAATGGGTCTCCTGGAGAAATAAAAAATCTGCCGCGGCTTTCCTTACCTGGCTCAATATTTTAGATCATTTAACAGGGTTTGTAAGGCCATTAACATTATAGGAACAAATAATCGTACCCTTACCTGCCATTGAAAGGGTCTGTATTTAGAAACATATTCTCAGGGTCCCCCCCGGACTCCTCCTCGAGAGCCCTCCCATACATCTCCCTTCTTTATTTCATTTAACTCTCTCTTGCGACGGAACACATCCCAGATATGAAAGAACATAAAAACCATTACTTGATAACAGTAGCTCAACTTTACAGCCAACTGGGCTAGTAACCAATGCATGATCTTTGACCTCCAAGGTAGAAGTCCCACTTTTTGGGGCTCTAGTCCTACCTCCACCTTATACAGGCGGAGGCAAGTTCAGGGGGGTTACCAGTGTCTCTACAACAGGAGACCCCCTCTAGAGAGCTCTTGTTCGTAACTTGAAGCTCTTCGCTTTCCTGTGTAACCAATTACTCTATTGATCAGAAAAGCTTTTTATTGGAGCACTGCGTGCCCAAGCACCTTCCAAAAGAAAATGATGTTCTGCGCTGATCTAACCGTCTTTCATATAAACATTTAACTCCTGACCTAATCCCAATTTCATGTCTTCTATAGGGCCAGAGAAATCTCCCTCCACCACTTCACTAACTGGGGTACCCCCCCCGAAGGGAGACAATAGTTCCCCCTCACGTAAGAGAGAGAAGCAGACCCCACAGCAACCAAACAAGAATCATTACCCCTTCCCAATCCCCCTCCCCTTCCCCATAATTCACTAACCCGACTAATTTTATTTTGTTCATTAATTCCTCAGTGGTATTCCCCTTTTCCCATATCTCAAGAGCTTATTATCTTTTCATCCCCATGTTTTGTGTTATTAATGCTCATTCTTGTACTCCCGATATCTTAAACCCATAGCATCGTACGGTTTCAGGTACAATGGTCCGCACTTTATATATTCCTTCTTGAGCCAGGCCTCTTCCTCTGTTTCAGCTCCGTAACTACGAACATACGAAATTTGCCAGCAGATAAAGGCCTAGAGGTCCATCAAGTCTGCTCAAATGTGCAGCTAACCCTATTCTGCAGCTGCCCTCCCTTCCACCCTTCCCCTTCATTAACCCTCCCCTTGTCCTGTCCCATCCTTGTTTGAAGCAGTCCACTGTTCTACTGCATGCCACTTCAGCAGTGCTTATTCCACCCATCCACCACCCTCTCTGTAAAAAGTGTCTCCTCATCTCCCTCCTGAACCTTCCTCGCTCCAGTCTCATATCATGGCCCCTGGTGGCCCTCCCCTCCCTTACTTTGAACAGCCCCTCTGTACCCGTCTTGTTTATTCCTTTCATGTATTTAAAGGTTTCAATCACGTCACCCTGTCTCTCCTCTCCTCCAGTGAGTACATGTTCAACTCCTTCAACCTCCTCTCGTATGATAAGTCCCTCAGCCCCTTGATCATCTTTGTCGCTCTGCGCAGCACCCCCTCCAGTAACTTAATGTCCCTCTTCAGATACGGACGCCAGTACTGCATGCAGTATTCCAGGTGTGGTCTAACTAATGACCTATACAGTGGCAGAATCACCTCCTCCCTCCTCGAGGATATACCCCTTGCAATACAACCCAGCATTTTGTTGGCCTTTGCAGCTGCCTTCCTACATTGTGCCAAGTTGTTCATTGACCCTGTAATGAGCACACCCAGATCCTTCTCCTCCTCTGTCTGGGCTAGCTGCACTCCCCTAGTTGGTAACTCCTCCTTGGGTTCTTCATCCCAAAATGCAGCACCTTGCACTTTTTGGCATTAAGCCCAGTTGCCAGGTGTCTGACTAGGTTTCAAGCTTTGCCAGATCATCCTGCAACCCTGCCATCCCCTAGGTCATCCACCACCGCGCCTACCTTGGTATCATCAGCAAACAGACTGATCTTGCTCTTGATGTCCCATGATATGTCTGCAATGAATATCCCAAATAACACTGGTCCCAACACCGAGCCCTGTGGAACACCGCTTGTCACTGCCCTTGGGTGTGAGAGCTCCCCACCCACCACCACCACCCTCTGTTGCCTTCCCTGCAGCCAATTCCCTACCCATCTCACCAGCTTTGCACCCGCCCCTGTGCCTCCTAACTTCCTTCCCAGCCTTCCATGTGGCATTGAGTCGAATGCCTTACTGAAGTCCAGATACAGGACATCCACTGCATGGCCCCTGTCCAGTTGCCTAGTTACCCAGTCATAGAACTCGACCAGGTTGGTTTGGCAACCCTTGTTTTACTTTTACCACAAATCCAATACAGCGGCCCCTTTCCAATGTCAAACCAAAGATTAGCCCCTTTATATTCCCCCCTCCCACTTCCACCATCACTCCCCCCCCCCACAGTCACGTAAAAAATAACCCAGTTCCTGATGGTGATATGATTCTTGCACTTCTGTTTCGTTTCCCTTCACCCTCCTTCCACTACATCCACGTTTATATCTGCTCATAGACCCTCCCGTGTCGAATCCCGCTTCCCTGAGACATCCTATATCTACATAGCATTATAACTGCTGCAGGAAGTCGGGAGACGTTAACCCCCCCCCCTCCCGCAATCCCATAAGATCGTTTAGTTATTATTCATGTGCCATGTAGTCTGAATATGCAGGCATACTCCCCAATTATTAAAGTCATGTTCATTTCTCTTCAAGCGCTCTGAGCACACTGTACTCCCTTTAGTCCCCATCATAGTCTCTTTTAAGTAAGTACTGGCAGTGTATTCCCATTTCACATCTTCATCCTTCAGCCGTTGAGTTGTTGTTCAGCACGACGTCCTGTTCTCTTGGAGGGTTGCCTTGTTCCTGCTCTTCTCACTCTAGTTCTGTGTCTGGGGGGTTTCTTTTGGCTAGGACCTTGTCCCACACCCCAAATATGTTCCTACTTGAACCGCCATTCACTCTTTTTGGGCCTCTTTTGAACCAGTTCCGCTCCCCCAGCTGCTGCTGAATCCGCCGATCCTGCTCCTCAGGTATGTGCAACCCCATTCTCTCCATGAACTCCTTAGCTTCTGCCAGCTCTTGAAATCTCAAAAGACCCTTTTCTGTTTGAACTTTCAGCCTCGCAGGGTATTCAAAGGAAAAAATTACTCACCTTAGTAATGTTGTTTCTTCTAATGGAGTCTAGCTATATTATGACTATTGCAGTTTGCCCCAGCCTTAGAACTGCTCCGGAGGTGAAAGAGTTAACTTCCATGCAGAGCATGAAGCTTAGAGCGCGAGCTTGGTTCAGAAGCTCTGTTTGGCTGGTTTCAAACCGAAACCATCAGATCTTTAAGAGCAAAAACTCACTAAGGTTCTGTGTGGAAGCTGTAACCTACACTAGCCAACTGGCTACTAATATATTAACACATTTTACTGGTCCCAACACAAAGACTCAAGTCAGTGGACCAGAAAAATTAAGATAAAATAACTAAATGAACACAACACCCAAACATGAAAGAGGCATCAATAAATGCCAACAGAGGACTACCACCCCATACCCCAAAGTAGGAGTTCTGAGAGGGGCAGGCTGGGGAGGTCATAATATAGTAAGACTCCATTAGAAGAAGAAACATTACTAAGGTGAGTAATTTTTCTTCAAACAACATGAAGTCTTGCTATATTATGACTAATACAGAACTACACAGCAGTACCTCCATGGAGGAGGGACAGAACCTACTTAGGAATAGGCTCTGAAACGCGGCTGTGCCAAACCGAGCATCCCTCCTGGCCTGAATATCCAGGGAGTAATGCTTGGTGAAAGTGTGTACTGTCTTCCAAGTAGCTGCCTGACATATCTCCAACATAGGGATGTCTCTAGCAGCAGCTAGAGATGCAGCTGTACCTCTGGTAGAGTGAGCACTCAGGCCTGAGGGGGGAACCTTACCCAGCTTTTGATAGCAAAATTGTATACAAGAAACGATCCACCTGGCAATGGATCTTTTAGTGGCAGGTCTCCCTTTCCCAACCTCACCATAAGTGAGAAACAGTTGGAGGGAGTCAAACCTGTGACCCTTGGTACGCTCCATGTAGTAACTTAGGGCCCTCTTAACATCTAAGCTGTGCAGCCTCCTCTCACCAGAGGAGGAATGGTCAGTGAAGAACACTGGAAGTGAAATAGACTGGTTAAGGTGGAAATCTGAAACCACCTTAGGCAAAAACTTCCTGTTAGTCCTGAGGACCACTTTATCCCTGTGAAAGGAAATAAAGTCAGTTTCTACTGATAAAGCCTGTAACTCACTTATCGCCATGGCAAAGTGATGGCTACCAAAATACAGTTTTCCAAGTCAAATACTTAAACTCTGCCGAAGACAGAGGCTCAAAGGGGGGTTGCATTAGCTGAGCAATGCATACATTAAGATCCCAAGCCGGGGCAGGGTCCCTGAATGGGGGATTGGTGTGAAACAATCCTTTAAAAAACTTGGAAAATACAGGATGAGCAGAGAGAGAAGAGGGCTTCCCTGCTGAAATGAAGGCAGAGACAGCAGCCAAGTGCACTTTCAGGGTGGCTGGTCTCAGTCCCAAGAATTAAGATGGACCATGTAGTCCAATACAGTAGGTAGATCAGCAGATTCTGGGAAACATGCTTCCCAGAACACCATATGGAAAACCTTTTCACTTGGAGTTATAGGTAGCCCTGGTGGAAGGCTTCCTAGCAGCCTTCAGGATTGAGAACACTTTGAGAAAGTTGCAAATCAGCAAACTCTAACTGCACAAGAGCCAAGCCTTGAGGTTGAGGATTTGAGATTCGGATACCAAACTCTCCCTGAGCACAGGTTAACAGATTGTGGTTCCTGGGGAGACACAGGGGAAGATGGACTGCTAAGGACAGAAGGAGTGGGTACCAGGGCTGTCTGGCCCAGTCTGGAGCAATTAGGATCATTTTGCAGGGCTGAGACCAGATTTTGACTAGTACTTTGAACAGGAGAGGGAAGGGGGGAAAGGCATAAAGAAACTTCCCTTCCCAATCGAGGAGAAAGGCATCCAGGGGAACTGAGCCCGACACTGGGGGCCTGCAACAAAACAGTGGAAGTTGATAATTGTCTGGGGCTGCGAAAAGATCTATCTGAGGAGTGCCCCATCTGGCAAACACTATCCCCAGTACTAGGGGATCCAGTGACCATTCGTGATGGCCCTGGGAAATCCTGCTGAGGGCATCTGCCAAGACATTGTCCTTGCCTGGGAGGTGAACTGCTATGAGGGAAGTGTTCAGGAAGTAAGCCAGAGACCACAACTTCATTGCCTAGGTGCACAAGGCCGAAGACCGAGTGCCCCCTTGTTTGTTGATGTACCACATTGTAGTGGTGTTGTCTGTTCTGACCTGTACCACCTTGTTCTGAACAGATGCAGACAAAACCTGACGTGCTAGAAAAACAGCTCTGAGTTCCAACAGATTGATGTGGAGCAGAGATTCCTGAGGGGACCATAATCCCTGGGTGGAGAGGTCGCCCATGTGAGCTCCCCATCCCAAGAGGATGCATCTGTAGTAAGGGTCAAGGAATGGGACAGAGGATGAAAGGCACCCCTGTCTCAGATTGCTCTGATCCTGCCACCACTGAAGGGCCTGGATCAGGGTTCAGTCACTGGGATTAATTTGGATAGAGGTCTCTTCTTTGAGACCAAAGCTCTCAAATGGAACTGAATGTCCCTCATCTGAAATCTTGCTCCTTGCACCACGGCTGTGGAGGCAGCCATGTGCCCTAGGAGCTGCAGGAAATGCCTTGCTGGTCGAGAAACCTGCAGAGTGAAGGAGGTGGCTAGGGCCACTAAGGTCCTTACCCTTTCCAAGGGAAGGAAGGCTCTGGCCTGCTTTGTATCCAGTTCTGCGCCTATAAAGGTGAGTACCTGGACAGGTTCCAAAACTGACTTTGGAAGATTGAGAAGAAACCCCAGAGAGGTAAGCAGCTGCTGGGTAACTAGCAGGTGTGATTTGACCTGGTCTGGAGACTGACCCACAATGCGCCAGTCGTCCAGGTAGGGAAAAATGGCAATCTTTTGCCTTCTTAGGTGAGCGACTGCTACTGCCAGACACTTTGTGAACACCCTTGGGGCAGAAGTAAGGCCGAAGGGCATTGCTCTGAACTGATAATGGCCTGAGGGCAGTTCGAATCTGAGGTACTTTCGATGGGAAATTCTGATAAGAACATGGAAGTAGGCATCTTTGAGGTCCAGGGAGGCTAATCAGTCCCTGGCCTTAGGGAGGTAAAATCATTCCCAGTGTCACCATTTTGAACTTTGGCTTTAAAAGGTGCTTGTTTAGATATCTTAGATCCAGGATAGCCGCCACTCTCCTGTCTTTTTGGGGTAAGGAAGTACCTGGAGTACAGACCCTTGCCCTGGTGAAGGGGAAAAACCTTTTCTACAGCTCTGAGAGCCAGGAGGGTTGAGACTTCTGTTTCCAAAGCAAGAGTCTCTAAAGGGTTTGTAGGTAGAAAAGATCTGGCTCTCATCTTTGGAAATTTCTTGAAGCTGAGAACCAGACCCTGGCTCACTACTTCCAGGACCCACCTGTCTGAAGTTAAAGACTGCCAGTCCTGGACGAAGTGAGCCAACCTGCCCCCTACAGGTAGTGGAGAGCCGACCCTGGGCATCCCATCAGGGTGCCTGTTTGGCAGGGGCTTTAGGCTGAGGGGTGGGAGCAGGCCTGCTCGAACCCCGTCTGCCTCTCCCTCTGAAGAACCCCCTCTGTACATAGGCTGAAGAGGAGGGGGCCTGAGTCTGGTAAAAAGGCCTGTGAAAAGGCCTACCCCTATCCCTGGGGGGCTGCCTCTGAGGAGTGACTTGCCGTTCCTTGGCTTGTGCACTCCTGTAAGTGGTTCTATATTCATCCATTTTCTTCATATAATTCTCTGTCTGCTCACCAAACAGAGAATTTCCCACCTCAGGAAAATCCATAGCCTTAGACTGGGTATCCTGTGACAAAGTAGTACACCTGAGCCAAGCCAATCTAGAAAAGCCACAGATGTAGCCATGACTCTAGAGGATACATCATTAGAATCCACTGCAGCATGGAATTGCACCTTAGATGCCTCAATATCATCAAGAGCCACCTGCTCCAGCTCCTGCGAGAGCTGGCCAGGGACCCTGTTTAGCTAAGGCCATGACAGTATCCCATCTAGATTTCTGGTATCTTGCAACATAAGCCATATAGTTAGCTTGTCTGAGTCCCAAGGATGCTTCCATGTATTGTTTTGGCCATGGCATCAATCTTCCTGGAATCCTTGTCAGGAGGATGTGAAGCCAGTGGAATATTAGCTTTATCACAGGCTGCAGCCTGAACTACTAACATGACTGCATTGCTGTGAAAGAAAATCTGTATCAGGACCTGACAAAGTGTACCTCCTGTCCATCTTTTTAGCCACAGGAGGCACAGAATTTGGAGCTTTTAAAATTTTTACTGTTTGTTTTCTAAAGGATTTATGTAAAGGGATGGACAACCTCCTGGACTCTGGGATATCCATCATCTCCACATAGTCAGGTTCCTCTTGCTCATCCAACGCCTCCTCTAAGGGAAGCTGGAGGGTCTCAGCAACTTTTTTATAAAACAAAAAATGAGAAGGGGTCTCAGAAAGCCTAGGGGGAGACTCACCTGAAGGTCTGTCTGGGGAGATGTCCGGTTCAATGGGCACATCCAGACTTTCAAAGTCACATTCACACTGATCATAATCCTCATCCCCCTCCTCTGGATCATAGAACTCTTCTATATCATAATCCTGAACCACTGGAACCGACCGAACTGACCTTTTGCCAGACAGTGGCGGTTCGGAGGGAACCGGGGACAGGGACTGGACAATCTGTATTGCCCTGGCTATCTCAGCAGCAGTTGGAGAAGGAATTTTGGACTCCAAACCTGCTGATTTTTTAGATTTCTCTGCTGGAACTGGCTCCTCAGAGGCAGCTTTTCGTTTGCCCGAGGAAGTCTTGCCCTGGTCAGAGGGCACTCCCTCCGGTTCAGTTGGCACCGAACCGGCTGGCTCATCGGGTCAGCGGACTTTTGGCCTCTCGTTCCCTGAGCCTGCCACTCTCTTGTCCAGGGTGGCTGCAGGAAATTTTACAAATCTGGCAGTCTGAATTGGTGGGTCAAACCCCAGACAATAGACACATGTGGTGTGTGGGTCAGCCTTGGCAAAGGCTTCCCACAGACACTACAGTGTTGAAACCCAGTGGGCCCGGTTTTCTTTTGGGTTTCTCTCAGACATGATGCCAACCTAACCAACCAACTTGCCCTTTTGATGGCAGTGGCAGGCAAGACACCCTTATCGGTTCCAAACCGTGTCATGGGTCCTGGAAAAAAACGTAATGAAATCCGTTTTTTTTAGAACCAATAAGAACCAGGAACCGCACTCTAAAAAGCCTTAAAAGGCTTTAAACTTATATTTAAATACAACTCGATCGGTACAACCGAACCGATAATACTTTTACAAGTTCCACACAGATAAAACTCTATCTATTACTTATGATTACCATAGACAGAGCCTGAACCGATCGGTTTTGCGGTTAAAATAATGAAATCGCGGTTAAATTAAACCGAGAAATAGCGCTTTAAACCGAAGAAATGAGCCGAGCAACAGGAGGAATCTCCGGAGCGACTGTTCAGTGAGGCGGAGTAAAGAATCTGACGGTTTCAGTTTGAAACCAGCCAGACAGAGCTTCTGAACCGAACTCGCGCTCTAAGCTCCATGCTCTGCATGGAAGTTAACTCTTTCACCTCCAGAGCAGTTCTAAGGCTGGGGCAAACTGCAATAGTCATAATATAGCAAGACTTCATGTTGTTTGAAAGGCCTTTACCCCTTTTTGCTGTAATAATTTAACGACCTGTAGCACCTTCCTCCTCCTAGCAAGCAGCTGTGGGGTAAAGTCATGGTCAAAAAACAGTCTGACATCTCCGAAATATATAGTTTTTCTCGACCAGGCTAGGGCTAACACCTCCTCTTTGGTCCTGTAATCAAGGAACGCAAGCACTACCGATCTGGGTCTGGCCTTCTGATCTCGAGGCCGCGGTAACAGTGATCTGTGAGCCCTAATAATGTCCAGCTGCTTATCAGTAGGTAAATTAAGGATCTCTCTTAAAAATGAGTCGATAAAGTCTATCATGTTCCCCAATTCCGTTCCTTCTGGTACTCCGTGGATCCGAATATTGTTTCGCCGGTTCCAATTCTCTAGTTCCTCAAGCTTCTGTTCCAGCAGCGTGGTGCAATGATGCAGCTCCAGCAAGGCTGAGTTGTGTACGTCTGTGGTCTGGGTATATTCTGTCATTACCATCTCAACTTCTTGTGTTTTCTGGTGTAATTTTGCAATGTCTTGGCATTGATCTAGTGCTTTAGCCTCCAATCTCTGCAGAGTATCATTTATTTGTTGTAGGGTTTGACAGCGCTGCTGAGAAGTAATCGTGCATTCTGTTTCTTGAACCATGCTCGCGGCCTTCTCCGCACTCTGTGCCATGGATTCGCGCTCTGCATAGGTCTCCGCTCGGCCGTTCTGTACCTGCTCAGCTATCTTTTGTTTTACAGCTCCATTCAACTGTATCTCATTCAAACGGTGTTTAGGTCCCATTAGATAATCTTTTATTGATCTTTTGGTCAACAAGATTGATGTTTTTTTTGTGGATTGTTTCTGGTCAGTCATTCGGCGGTTTGTTTAGGCAGCCATTAGGTCTGTGCCCCAACCGGAAGTCGAGAGAGGAACTTCTTAATCTTATCTGGTTGATTGGCACAGGCCTCTGACTTATATAAATCCTCAAAGAACTTTCTAAAGCATTCTGCTATCTGAGGAGTGCCCGTGACCAGCCCCCCAGGCTCTCCTAGATCATAAACCCCAGGGATGTGCCTATTGGCCTCTTGCTTTCGTAGTCCGAACGCTAGCAACCTACCCGCTCAGTTGCCCCCTGTATAGTATTTTTGTGCTATGAACCTAAGGGCGTTCTCAGTTTTTATTGAGAGAAGCTGCTGTAGCTGCTCCCTTGCTAGCTTTAACTCTTTTAGTATGTTATGAGGACCCCCTTTTTTGTGTATATCCTGTAGCTCCTTGATTTTCTGTTCTAAATCTTCTTGCTTCTGCTGCCTGACCCTCTTTTGTTGAGCTACTTATGAAATTACTTCTCCCCTCACCACCGCTTTTAAACCATCCCAGAGGAACTTCACCTTCGACACTGACCCTGTATTCTCATTAATATAGTTATCTATCACCTCTTTAATTTTGGAGACAAAAGCTTCATCCTTAAGGAGCCCAGCATTTGGGCAGCACAGGGACTGCCTGAGTTGATGCCCCAGGCTGATAGTGAGACAAATGTTTGCGTGGTCTGACAAACATATAGCATAAATCTGTTGGTCCACTATCAATCCTACCCATGCCTTTCGGGTGTAAAATCTATCTATCCAAGAATAAGAATCCTGTGGATGCGAGTAAAAGGTGAAGTCCCTGCTGGAGGGATAACGGTCTCTCCAAGTATCCACCAGACCAGCCTCAGTGCGCAGGTGAAAAAGAGTTTTGGATCCCCCTCCTTTTTCCCAGCACCTCTTTCCTCCAGCTCTGTCCCATTTTGTATCCTCTATGCAATTCCAATCACCCCCTATGATAATCTGGCCCTCCAGGAGCGAGGCTATTACGCCGAAGACATGCCTGTAGAACTCGGAATTGACAGGGGTAGGGGCGTAGATGTTCATGATGTGAATTACCCTCTCCGCCACCTGTCCTGAAAGGACCACCCACCTGCCCTCCTCATCCAAAAAGAATCCAACTGAGTGAAACCTAGGCCTTTCTGCACCAGGATGGCCACCCCAGCTTTTTTCGTCTTTTTATGGGATGAGGCAAACACCTCCCCAATCCACATGCGGCATAGTTTTTTATGCTCTGTTGCTGAAAGATGGGTTTCCTGCAGGAGACCGATATCGCAGTGGACCCTAGCCAAATCCCTTAGAATATTATGCCTCTTTACAGGCGAGCCCAGCCCCTTGACATTAAACAAAACTAATTTTAAAGTCCCCATAGTGTGCCGTAGATAAGTTTCCTCGGATCTTGTCTCCCCTCATACTTCCTGCCTAAAAGCTGGCCTCTCAGGCCCCCAGTTCTTTGGAGGATGGCACACAGAACCAGCCCCAATCCACCTAAACCATTATACTTCACTACCCCCCCATCCCCCAAACTCCCACAACTGTCAGATTCTTATGAGCAACCCAAAAAAGACAAAGGCAGATGAAAAAACAATTTGGAAATGCTAAAGCACTTAACAGGAAATTATCCAAGATCCTACCAACCCCAAAATGGGCTAAAAACTCAAGTCACAGATGTCCTCTAAGAAAACTAATGTCTAATAATCAATAAAAACACATAAACTGGAGTGCAGAGACCCCAGGTTCTGGTAGGGGTGGGAGGTCAGAATACATTAGGACTCCTTTAGAAGAAACAATATTACTGTGGTAATTTTTTTCTTCAAACAACAAGAAGTCCTAATGTATTCTGACATATGCAGACTACCAAGCAGTTCCCTTGGAGGTGGGGACAGAACCTACTTAGGAAAAAGGATCTGCAATACTGCTGTTCCGAACCTGGCATATCTTCTTGCCTGAACATCCAGGCTGTAATGCTTGGTAAATGTGTGTACAGTTTTCCAGGTAGCTGCTTTACAGATCTCTGATAAGGGAATGTCCCTTGCAGCTGCTATAGTGGCAGCTGTACCCTTGGTAGAATGAGCTCTGAGGCCTACAGCGGGGTTCTTCCCTAGTTTCTGATAGCAAACCTAAATGCAAGACACTATCCATCTTGCAATGGTCCTTTTAGTGGCAGGTTTACCCCAACCCACTTCTCCATAGGTAAGAAACAACTGGCTAGTGTCACCCCTATGGCCTCTGGTGAGATCCAGATAGTAGCATGTAGCCCTTTTCACATCCAGGCTATGTGGCTTGTGTTCCCCTGAACTGGAGTGTTCAGTGAAAAAGACAGGCAAGTTCATGGACTGGTTAAGGTAGAATTCTGAGACCACCTTGGGAAGAAACTTCCTGTTTGTTCTAAGAACCACTTTATCATTGTGAAAGGAGATATAATTGGGTAGCACTGATAAAGCCTGTAGCTCACTGATACGTCTCGTTGAAGTGATAGCTACTAAAAACACAGTCTTCCGTGTCACATACTTTAACTCTGCAGAGAACATAGGTTTGAAGGAGGCTGCATCAACTGAGCTATACAAATATTTAGATCCCATGACAGGGTAAGCTCCCTAAGAGGAGGGTGTAAATGCAATAGCTCTTTGAAAAATCTTTTGAATATGGGGTCAGAAGCCAGGGAAGAGGATTTCCCTGCTGACAAGTAAGCAGAGACTGCAGCCAAATGAACCTTTAGGGTGGAAGGCTTAAAGCCTAGAGAATGTAGATGAGCCAAATAATCCAAAAGTAGTGGAATGCCCACCTCCTTTGGTTCCACACCTAACTGGTTGCACCAAATAGTGAACCTCTTCCATTTGGATGAATATATTTTCCTAATGGCTGGTTTCCTGGCAACCTTTAGGATATTCATGACAGAGTCAGAAAGCTTCAAGCCAGCATACTCTAACTCTGCAACAACTAAGCCTTCAGTCTGAGGGACCCCAGGTTGGGTACATGATCCTCCCTTGGGATGAGGTCAACAGGTCGTACCTCATGGGGAGACAAATCGGGCTTGTTGACACCAGATTTACCAGATGTGAGTACCAAGGCTGCCTGGCCTAATCTGGAGCTATCAGGATCATCACTGCAGACTGACCCCTGAGTTTGGTCAGTACCCTGAGTAACAGGGGGAATGGGGGAAAGGCATACAGGAATTTCCCCTACCAGTTCAACAGAAATGCATCCAGTGGGACTATGCCCACAACTAGAGGCCTGCAGCAAAGCTGGGGGTAACTGGTGATTGTCTGGGGCTGCAAAGAGGTATATTTCTGGAGTGCCCCAAAGCCTGAAGATGCTCTTGAGAACTAAGTGATTCAGAGACCACTCATGTTGGTTCTGGTTGATCCTGCTGAGAGTGTCTGCCAGAACATTGTCCTTCCCAGAAAGGTGAACTGTTGACACAGTCACCTCCAAAGAGTAAACCAAATTCCATATCCTCATGGTTTCTGTGCACAACAGTGTGGACCTTGTGCCACCCTGTTTGTTGATGTAAAACATTGTTGTGGTGTTGTCTGTCCTGACTTGTAACACCTTCCCCTGAACCATGGGAGAAAAGGACCGAAGAGCCAGCAGCACTGCCCTGAGTTCCAATAGATTTATATGCAGAAGACGCTCTTGAGGGAACCAGATACCCCGAGCTGTATGATCCAGTAAGTGTGCCCCTAGCCCAAAAGGTATGCATCCGTAGTGAGTACCATTGTGGGATTTTCCTGAAGAAAGAGAATAACCACACTGAGGCTGTCTCTATCCTGCCACCACTGCAGAGCCAGAAGAAGTGTGGAAGATAGTGGAATCAGTTTGGACAAGGAATCTCTGCTCCTGGACCAAAAATACCTCAGGTGGAACTGAATGTCTCTCATCTGAAACCTTGTCCCTGGTACCACTGCTGTTGTGGCTGCCATGTGCCCAAGCAACCGCAGGAAGCACCTGGCTGACTTTGGGGAGTGGAGTCTGAAAGACTGCTAGCTGCACCAGGCTTTCCACCCTGTCTGGTGGGAGTTTTGCTCTTCCAGGATTGTGTCCAGCTCTGCACCTATGAACCACAGGCGCTAGACTGGCTCCAGAACTGACTTCTTTGTCTTTATTAAGAAGCCCAATGAATGAAGAATATTCTGAGTGACTGCTAGGGCTTCTAGTACCTGCTGTTGAGACTGATCCACCAACAGCCAGTCATCCAGGTAGGGAAAAACTGAAACTCCTACATGCCTTAAGTGTGCTACTACCACTGCCAGGCATTTTGTAAACACTCTGGGAACTGAGGTCAGACTGAAGGGAAGGGACCTGAATTGGTAGTGACCTGATGGCAGTCTAAATCTTAGGTATTTTCTGTGTGACTGCCTGACAGGAATATGGAAACAAGCATCCTTGAGGTCTATGGATGCTAGCCAGTCTCCTTGCCTGAGAGTGGGTAGTATCATTGCCAAAGTGACCATCTTGAATTTTGGTTTTGTTAGGTGTTTGTTCAGGAACCTCAAATCCAGAATGGGTCGCTAATCCCCATTTTTCTTCAAGGTCAGGAAGTACCTTGAATACAACCCCTTTCCCCTTTGGGATGGAGGGAGAGGTTCTACTGCCCTGTCCTGGAGTAGGGTTGTAAATACAGGTTACTCACCTGTAACAAGAGTTCTAGGAATGGTATATGTTGTTCATCCACACTTATTGGCAGGTTCATTGCCGCTTTAAATCTTGCCGGAAGGTCTTCAAGCTGGCTCCTCCCACCCACCGGGTGGTAAAACTCTCGGCTCCACCCCATGCGCCATGATCTAGCCCGTTGGAAGCCAGGTTGTGCGTCGAGCCAGGAGGTGGAATGTGTGAATGAACAACATATACCATTCCTAGAACCCTGTTACAGGTGAGAGTAGCCTGTATTTCTAGGACATGGATACATTGTTCATCCACACTTATTGGCAGACTCTCAGCAGTTCTCCAGGAGGAGGGAGGCAAAGCGCACCCCTACTTAAGTAGAAAGACTGGAGAACCGAGGCCCCGACCAACATCCTGGCGTGACCCAAGGTCGATGTGGAAGGGGAAAACGGTAAAGCCTGCTTCCAGGTAGAAGCCCTGCGGATATCCTGGACCGGAGTATCCCCGGAAGCAGCCACCGATGCAGTGGAAGGGCGGGTAAAATGAGCACTTATCCCTCTGGGAGGCTCCATGCCTGCCCACCTATAGCGGAGACCTATGCAGGAGGTGACCCACCCACTCGTCATCCGTTGGCTGCAGGTCTGCCAGGTGCAGCTACAGCGTAGATGTTAAACAGCTGGCGAACCTCTCCTGAACTTCAGCCCTATGCTCCCTGGATAGGCGAGCGTTTAAATAGGGTCCCAAAGGAACCTATATACGGCCTCCAAGGCGTGAATGGGGAAGAACCCCGGCAGAGGCAATACCCGGATAGGGAAAAAACTCCGCCACTGTCAACGGAAGGAACTTCGGGTGGGGCGCAGGACAACCTTGTCCCTGTGGAAGACCAAATAGGGAGATTCAAAGCAGCGCCTGGAACTCTCCCCTCCTTCTGGATGGCAGAGTGGCCACAAGAAGGTGTTCTTCCACAACAGGTGGGGAAACTCGCACCTGTGCAAAGGTTTGAATGGCTTGCCCATGAGCTAAGCCCATACCAGCGAAGATGCCACAGAAATGGGGATACTCTCCCCGAAGGGGAGGTGTGATCGAGGCCTAGAAAAGTGCCAGACCACCTTTTCTGCGCCACTGACTGCCTTCCGGCCCGCGCCCGGAAGACAGGGGTGACCAACAGAAGCACCCAGAGGGTCGTCGGCCGAAGCCCTGGTTCAAAAGGAACGGACCGCAGATGGTCCAGAATGCTCGCCGAGGGACGGGAGAGGGGGCCCCGGCCCTGTCCCAACATCAAATGGAGAACTCTACCATTTGAAGGCAAGCATGTTTGGCCGACTCCCGGCAGGATGCCTCAAAACGTCGAGGACCTTGCTGAAGGACCCCAGGCCTGGCCCCTAGCCGCACAGGGACCAGGCCTTTAGGTGCAGGGATTGAAGGTCCAGATGGAAAACCTTCCCCTGAAAACAGAGATCAGGACCGGGCGGGCTGGAAGCCGCCTCGGGAGCCTGGGGCTGAGACTGAGGAGAGCTAGATACCAGAGCTGGCCAACCAGTCTGGGGCTACCAGCATCGCCTGTGCCTAGTCCCTCTTCGCCTTGCCCGTGGGTCAAGGGAAATGGGGGAGAGGCGTAGAAGAGGCCCGGGGTCCGCGACCTCGACGGCATCCCCTACAGCAAACCTTGCTGAGGGGCGGGCATGAGACAGTCTCGGCCTCGAATTCTCCCAGGAGGGAAGGAGGAAGATCTCTGTGCTACCTCGGCAGGAAGACCACTCGTGAGGCAGCCTACGTCTGGCAGGGCATCAGCCAGGGTGCTGGAGGTCCTGCCATTGAATGGCTAGAAACCGCCTCCCAGCTGTGCGAAAGACCCAATCGGAGAACCTCCTTCACGAGATGCAAGGGCTCGTCGAACCTGGCGGGTAGGTAGCACATGGTGGGTGGTGTTGTCTGCCTGGACTTAAACCACTAGACCCCGCACAAACGGGCGAGCAGTGCAAGCAAGTGGACGCAGGAGCTCCAGCAGTGGGAAAAACATTGGGACTCCGAGAGGACCAGAGGTGGAAGCACTCTGTATTCCCCTTGATGGGCACCCCAACCCATCCGAGAAGCATCGGTCGGAGCGGACCGTCGACTCGGGGCAGACAAACAGGATGTTCTCCTGCAAGAGCTGGAACGGTCCGAAGGAGAGCGTTCCCTAACTCCTGGGCTGTAGTCACGAACTGGTCCGAAGGAACACAGCACTGTGACCGTTGGCTGGCCAGTCCCACAAGGGAAACGCATGAACCAGCAGGTCCAACAGACCATGCTGGAGCCGGCCGCCGCGAGTCCCAGGAGGAGCAGGAGGTCCTGGAAGGGCGCAATTGCCCAGTCAGACCTGACCAGGTAAGGGAGGAAGAACCTCAGCCCTGTCTGCCGGGAGCCGAGCTCGGACTCAAGAGTCGAGCCTGGTCCTGAAGAAGGATCACCCGCTAAGGCACGAGTTCCAACGTGGCTCCGATAACAGGAGACCAGCCTGAGATCCAGAACTCTGGATCGACCCCTTCCGCCTGGAAGGGTTGCAGTCAGGCCGCCATCCGGGTGGGGTTACGCCCAGGCCCCTCGATGCCTCAGAAAGCTGCTGGACAGAGACTGAAGGGCCTGGCCTGGAACTCGTAAGGAGATCCTCCATTAGGAAAGGGAGGAGTCTCCCAGGAAACGGACAGAACGAGGAGTAAGTACGTCCTGGAGGCCCAGGAGCAAAGCCACACGCCCGTTCTGAGGATGGGATATCTAAGTCAGAGAGACCATCCAGGCATGCGGAAGAATGGGGCAAGCCCCCCATCCATTTGAGACCAGGGATACCTGGACACGAACCCAGGGTCAGAAGGAGGATCCTAACCTTCCTGATCACACCTCTAGTGGGGCCAGGCAAGTCAGGCTCAAGCGGGCCGGCCGAAGAGCTATGTGGACCCAAAGGTCCTGTGGGAGCCTTGGCTCAAAAGGTGGAACCTGCTCGCAAACTTCAGACAGGACCTACCCTTAGCACCTCCCGACCCTAGAAGTCCGGGAGGCGGACCAAGAGGAGGAGGTGGGCCACGTCTGAGAGGCTTCGGGTAGGGGCAGCGGGGCGGGGACAGCACCTTAGCCCATCACTGAGCAGGCTTGGGAGGAAGAGGCCGAGGGAGCTCTTGGACCTCTACTTCCTGTTGAGAGGAAGGCGGCTGGTTGGCACCAGGCACGTAGCGCCAGCCTGCTAGCCCTCATGCTGGGCGGTCGAGCACGGGGACCGGGGGCAAAGGGCTTCACAGTGAGGCTGCCGGCTGCCCTTGTCCCTCCGGGCAGGAGTGACCCAGTCCCGAGTGGCATCGGATCTCCGGACCCTGGAGGTGTCCCTCCACTCAGGGGCCGGAAGAGGTCAGTCCCCAGAGAAGGCATCCCCGCCAACTCGTGCTGGGTTTCCAAAGAGAAGAGGGATAACCTCAGACCGCCCTACGGAGCATGGCCACCTGGCCATCACCGATCCTGGCACAGGAGTCGCCCAGATCCAGAGCTGTCTGGAGCTGCTGTTTCGCCACCGCCCTACCCTGATCCCGGATCTGCCGGACCGTGGTCCGCAGGTCGGCCGGGACATGAGGGAAGACCTCATCCAGGGAGCCCAAGAGGGCGTGGGAGAAATGTGCCATCAGTGCAGCCGAGCTGGCCTGATGGAGGCCTAGGGAGGATGCAGCGCAAACCTTGCGCCCGACATAGTCCATCCTTTTGGACTCCTTGTCAGGGGGCCTATCCACATCCCTACAGTTTCCTGAACATTGGAAAACATTGTTGGTAACTACCTCCTCAGCTGAGGGGTGTTCCGAGAAACCGGGCAGAGAACCGACAGGGACAGAGTACTTCCTGGCCATCTGGCCGATGGCGCAGGGCAGGAAGTAGGCCGCCGCCAGAGCTCCAAGGCTGGGCCCACAATTGCCTCAGCCACCTGGAAGGCCTCTGAGGGTGAACCCCCTCGGTCTAGAATCTCCGTAAGGGGGTAAGGGGCCCGTTTGGAAATGGGCTCGAGCTGCATCCCAGTGAATTCCAAGATGAGCTGAAGCAGACCCATAAAGGACGATGGGCTGTCATCCGCGGAATGTTCTGGAGAAGACCCTGGGTCCTCCCTGCTAGGAAACATAGAGGAGTCGATTTCAGGCTCTGAGGGGTCTGCAAAAAGCTCCGCAGGAATGAGTCACTCTTCGTCCGCTGAGGCGGACGGAGTGAGGAACAGATAACCTGTGGGACAGGTCGCGGCCCAGCCTGGGTTCCACCGAGGGCCAGGTGGGGCAGCAGGGATCGGACGAGCAACCCGGCCCTGGAGGGAGCACCTCGACTGCCTCGGCAGCTGCGTCGCGGCGACCGGGCGGCAGCTGCACTAGCCGGAGAATGAATCGGGCCATTGATCCCCGGACAACAACAGCTGCCGCAACATAACCCTCATAGCGTCGGCGCCAATGGCATCAAGCCACCTCATCCGAGGAGGGGGACGAGGAAGAACGGCAATGCCACTTGACTCGGTGCCCCGACCGAGAATGCCGAGGTCGGCATGAGCGGCTAGACCGAGAGGAGGACCGACACCGAGACCCAAATCCTCGGGGGGAACTGAGGGTGGGCCTGGGTAGGAGTGGGGCGTGCCCGCTCCTCCTTCAGCTTGGAAGAAAGGGCCGAGGTCTGATGACCCGAAGGTACAGGCAGAACCTCAGCCTCCGCCGGGGGAACCGGCGAAGGGATGGCGGCTCCAGCAGAAGACAGCCCAGATGACGGGTCGAGAGACTCAACAACGTCGACAGGAGTCCTGACCAGCTGGCCTGACGGGGACACCGTGAGGCCAGCGGTCAGAGCCGCATCCTCGACCGAAGTCGAATGTCGGCCAGCAGGGGAGGGGGAACTCTCCTGCTCCCTCCGGCGCCGATGAAGGGACTTAGCCTGCGACTCCTTGGACTTGGGCCGAGAGGCAGGTCCCGAAGGTCCCTCTCCCTTCGAGGAAAGGGACTGGCGAAGCTCCTTGAACAAAGCTGCATGAGGAGAACTCAAGGAGAGCGGGATAAGTGCCGCGACCAAGGAAGAGGGAGGGGTGGCCACCCCTTCCCCAGAGGGAGGAAAATCGAGCTGCTCAGCCGAGGCCGCCGACACAGACACTGCCCAATGAGTCTCCGAGGAATCTTCCGAAGCGGGAAAAATGTCCGGTCGCCCGAGCCCTGAACAGGCCCCATGATCCTCCAGAGAACTGGCCGAAAGGGCACAACAAAAATCGCAAAGTTGAGGATCATGATCCAAGTCAAGGCAGTAAATGCATGTGGAGAACGGGTCCTTTCTGGAGGAAAAAGCCGGGCGCCTCCGCAAGCCGGAAAACGAATGAGCCATCGCCGCAGTGAAGAAGAAGATTGAAGTTTCAGAAACTTTCAATTAAATTCAAAGACCAAAATTTCCAGGAACCAGTCGAAAACGCAGAGCGCTAAGGAGGGAACCTGAGCTTCCAAGTGGTAAGGAAGATCTGACGTCATGGGGCAGAGCCAAGAGTTTTACCACCCAGGTGGGTGGCAGGAGCCAGCTTGAAGACCTTCTGGCAAGATTTAAAGCGGCAAGGAACCTGCCTATAAGTGTGGATGAACAACATATCCATGTCCCTAGAAAGTACAGTTATGTAAGAATTTACCGTAACAGTAGATCTTCAAGAGAGGCTCTTGCAGTAGGTAATTACATATAGGACTGATGCAGGCCGGCATCAGGACCCAACAGAAAAATTTCTAGCTAGCAGTCTCTGGCGGGGGACTGCCCCCATGTCGGGTGACCGACGTCATGTGGCATTAGTACAAAGGGGCGGTCCCCCACGCCCATCTTCCAGTTCTTTCCTGCCAAAGGCCAAAAGGCAAGACAAGAGAGAAGTGGATATTTCCCTTCCTGGAAAAGGAGCTGAAAAAGCTTAGGAAGATGTAGGGCAGGAAGGTATTACCTATTGCAAGAGCCTCTCTTGAAGATCTACTGTTACAGTAACTTCTTACATAACTGTACTATCATACTTCCAGAGGGTTCTTGCAGTAGGTAATTACATATAGGACTGAGTCCCAAGCAGTCTGTAACAAGGAAAAGCAAACGGGAGGAGGAAAGCTACTCAGAAGTAGACCCTATAGTTGTGAAGGCCTTAGGAAACATAGACTTTGACGGCAGATAAGGACCACTTGGCCCACCCAGTCTGCCCATTTCTCTACCTCCTGGATAAGCTGCAGATTTTAGTTTACCAACAGCCTACTTCCTGCCACCCCCCACTATAATTCCCCTATGTCTGTCCCATGCATGTTTGAATTCCTCCACTGTTTTAGACCCCACAGCCTCTCCAAGAAGGTGGTTCCATGCGTCCACCACTCTCTCCGTGAAAAAAAATTTCCTCACATTACCCCTGAACCGTCCCCCCTCTATCTTTAAATTGTGCCCCCTTGTTCTTACACATCTCTTTTTCTGAAAGATGCTACCCTCTTGGACTTTGTTGATTCCTTTGAGGTACTTGAACATTTCTATCATGTCCCCCCGTCCCTCCTTTCATCAAGGGTATACATATTAAGTTCTCTCAGTCTCTCTTCACATGGTTTCTGATGCAGACCCTGCACCATTTTAGTTGTCCTCCTCTGGACTGCTTCCATCCTGTCTATGTCCTTGCGTAGATGAGGTCTCCAAAACTGCACACAGTACTCCAGATGGGGTCTCACCAACTGTCTGTACAGAGGGATAACCACTTCCCTTTTTCTACTAGTGATGCCCCTTCCTATGTATCCCAGTATCCCCCTGGCTCTCCTTACTGACTTCTCACATTGCTGACCAACCTTTAGATCATCTGATATGACTACCCCCAGGTCCCTTTCCATTTTTGTTGTTGTTAGTACCTCCCTTGCTATTGTGTACTCTTCTCCTGGGTTTTTGTTTCCCAGGTGCATTACTTTGCACTTCTTTGCATTGAATCTAAGTTGCCATATGTCTGACCATTCCTCCAACCTTGCCAAATCCCTTCTCATCCTTTCTACCCCCCCCTTGTGTATCAACTCTGTCACAGATCTTTGTGTCATTTGCAAAGAGGCATACCTTTCCCTCCAGACCCTCTGCAATGTCACCTATAAAGATGTTAAAGAGGACGTCCAGTACTGAGCCCTGAGGTACTCCACTAGTGACCCCCCCCTTTCTTCGGAATGTGTTCCATTCACTATTACCTTCTCTGTCCTGTTGTACAGCCAGTTTGCTTCCCAGGCTACCACCCTGGGACCCACTCCCAGGCTGGCTAACTTGATTATCAATCTTTAGTGCGGGACTGTGTCAAATGCCTTGCTAAAGTCTAGGTAGGTCATATCCATAGCCCCTCCCTGGTCTATTACTTTGGTCACCCAGTCAAAGAAATCTATTAGATTCGTCTGACATGACCTTCCTGCTGTAAATCCATGCTGCTTTTGGTCCTGTGTCCCGCTGGCCTCTAGGTACTCAACAGTTCTTTCTTTCAGAAGTGATTCCATCATTTTCCCTACCACTGAGGTCAAACTTACAGGTCTATAGTTTCCTGCTTCTGCCTTGTTCCCACTTTTGTGAAGGGGAATCACATCTGCCCTCCTCCAGTCCTCAGGTGCCACCCCATCCTCCCATGATTTGCTAAAAAGTGTGGTCAGTGGTGTCACTGGGTCCTCCCTTAGTTCTTTTAGGATTCTGGGGTGAATTCTGTCAGGCCCCATTGCTTTGTCCACCTTGAGTTTTAGGAGTTCTTTCAGGACTCTTTCTTCTGTAAATGGACTGGTGTCAACCCCCCTACCCAGAGTGCTTCTATTGTCTGGTTTAGGTAACTCCTCCTCATCTTCTTTTGTGAATACTGGGCAAAAGTATTCATTCAGTAACTCTGCCTTTTCACTGTCTCCCTCTACCCACCTCCTCTCTCCCCTATTAATCTTCACTATTCCTCCCTTAACCTTTCTGAGCTCCCTAATGTACCTATAAAAGGTTTTATCCCACTTCTTAACTGAATTGGCTATTTTTTCCTTGGTTTGGGCTTTTGCTATTCTGACTGTCTTCCCCACTTCTTTCTGCTTTAATTGATACAGTTCCCTGTCGTGCTCCTTCTGTGATTCCTTATACTTTTTGAATGCAGCCTTTTTCTCCTTAACCTTCCCTGCCACCTCTTTTGAGAACCATAGTGGTTTTTTACTCCACTTTGTTTTCTTTATCTGTTTCACACAAAGGCTTGTTGTCTCTATGATGGCAGTTTTGATTCTTATCCATTGTTCTTCCAACCCTCCTTTTTGGCCATTTGCTAGTGTATTCCTCAGGTATTCACCCATTTTGCCAAAGTCAGCCCTTCTAAAGTCCAGTATGCTTGTTTTTGTATGGCTTGTCTCCATGGTTGTGCTTATTATGAAGCACACTGTGCAGTGGTCGCTTGTTCCCAGATGTCTACTGACTTCTAAATTTGTGATCCTCTCTCCATTTGAGGGTACCAGGTCTAGTATTGCTCCCTCCCGAGTGGGTTTCAATACTAGCTGTCTAAGGCCTTGCAAAACAGCCAGCCCGAAGCCTGCTCTATGGCGAGAGACAATGTCCAAACTGTAATGTTTCGCAAAGGTGTGGAAAGAAGTCCAAGTGGCGGCTGCACAAATGTCAGCCACTGCCACGTTCTTGAAACAAGCCGCAGAGGTAGTGACTCCTCTGGTGGAGTGGCCTCGAACTTGACCCGGCAGGGTCTTGTTGTAATTGTCATAACAGAAAGTGATACAATGAGCCAACCATTTCGATAGGCATTGCTTAGAAACAGCATTGCCTTATCTTTTATGAGCAAAAGAGACGAACAGTTGATCAGTCATTCTGAGATCCTTCATCCTGTTGGTGTAGTATCACAGAATTCGGTGAACAACCAAAGTATGCAGGAGGTACTCTCCTTGATTGGAGTGCTGCGTAAAAAAGGCAGGCAACTCTATGGATTGATTCAGCATCGATTCTGCTACCACCTTAGGGAGAAACTTAGGGTTGGTACGTAGAGCCACACATTCCTTGTAAAAAATCAAATACGGGATTTTACACATCAGGGCCTGAAGTGTGGAAATCCGTCGAGCAGAAGTAATGGCCACTAGGAAGAGAGTCTTCCAAGAGTGGAACTTTAGGTCCACTGAGGCTGCCGGCTCAAAAGGAGGCAGAGTAAGCTTCTCTAAAATGAAATTCAGATCCCAAGGAGGGGCAGGAACCTGGATAGGGGGTCGTAAGTGAAGGACCCCTCTCAAAAAGGTCTTAGAGACCTCCAGCTGAGCAAACATTCTGTCTGCAAAGAGGACAGGATAGGCCGAAACAGCCACCATATGAACCTTTAAGGATGAATGGCTGAGACCCAGATCGAAGAGGTGTCGCAGGTAATCCAGAAGTCGGCCGACAGAACACGAGAAGGGCTCGACATCATTGGAGGCAGCCCAAATAGAGAACCGCTTCCATTTCATGGCATAAATAGATCTGGTTGAGGGTTTCCTGGCCTCCACCAGAATCTCAGCTACTTAGGGGGGACCCCAAATCGGGCTTGAGCTACGTCTGCAGGAGCCAAGCGTGCAAATGAAGGAACTCGAGGCCTGGATGGACCAGGGTCCCCTGATCCTGGGTCAGCAAAAATAGCGACAGAGGAAGAGGAAGTTCCTCTGAGTACTGTTGCAGAAGAGAGAACCAAACTTGCCTGGGC
The DNA here is from genome assembly GCA_016271365.2 of Neoceratodus forsteri. Taxonomy (NCBI): domain Eukaryota; kingdom Metazoa; phylum Chordata; order Ceratodontiformes; family Ceratodontidae; genus Neoceratodus; species Neoceratodus forsteri. The sequence goes on along the minus strand of CM057449.1, from coordinate 635,906,881 downwards.
CAGAAAGGAGTGATCAGAATAATTTGAGCTCCTTCTGAACCGAGTTTCTGCAAGACCCTCGTAATCAGTGGAATCGGGGGGAAGGCATAGATGAATCTGCCCTTCCAGGCTAGAAACAGAGCGTCTCTCCGAAAAATGCAGCGCCTTGGAGCGAGCGAATAGAAGACGGGAAGTTTTGTGTTTTGAGGGGACTCAAACAGGTCTACCTGTGGAGTTCCCCAGTGCAGGAAGATGTCATCTACAACCCCCTGATCCAGTTCCCATTCATGAGCTAGAGCAGATGACCGGCTTAGCCTGTCTGCCAGCGTGTTCTTGACCCCCGGGACATGAAATGCCGTGAGGTGAAGGTTGTGCTGCACTGCCCAATCCCAGAGTCTCATCGCCTCTTGCAAAGGGGGTAGGAATGAGTGCCTCCCTGTTTGTTGAAGTACCAGACCACACACATATTGTCCATCTGTACAGCTAGGTGACCATGAGACAGATACAGATGCAGAGCCTAGAGAGCATACAGTACTGCCCTTAGTTCAAGTACATTAATGTGAAGAGACTTCTCGAGCTTGGACCAGGAGCTCTGGGTCCTGTGAGGAGCAAGATAGGCTCCCCAACCCTCACCGGAGGCGTCCGTAGTCAACGTCTACGAGGCTGGAGGGAGACTGAAGGGAACTCCCCGGCAGAGTTTCTCCTGAACCATCCACCACTGCAAGTCCTGAGCCATGGGAGTGGAGACCAGGACAAGTTGATCTAAGTCATCCACCAACTGATCCCATTGAGACCAAAGCATCCACTGAGAGATTCTCATGTGGAGCCGAGCACGAGGGACTGTCGGAATCGCAGCCGCCATTAGCCTGAGGAGGTGAAGGACTGACCTGGTGCTGACCCGCCTGTGGCTGGACAACAGGCTGACCTGGGCCTGGAGAGAGGCTGCCCTGTCCGGTGGAAAGAAGACCATGCCAGAGTTCGTGTCCAGGATCGCCCCGATAAACTGGAGCCTCTGAGACGGGATCAGATGGGACTTGGCCTGGTTGATGGTAATACCCAGGCAGGCAAAGACCTGCTGGGTAAGGGAAAGGAAGCTCAGGAGTTCCTTCCTGGATGGGGCCACCAGGAGCCAATCATCCAGGTATGGGAAAATCTGCACCCCCTGGGTATGCAGGTAGGCCACTACCACCGAAAAGCATTTGGTGAACACCTGGGGCGCCGAGGAAAGACCAAATGGGAGGGCCTTGAACTGGTAGTGGTCCCTCTGGAACACAAAACGCAAGTATTTGTGGTGGGAAGGGCGGATACGGATATGCAGGTAGGCATCCTGTATATCCAAAGTGCACAGCCACTGTCCTGGACGGAAAGGGCCAGGAGGCTCTGCAGCGAGAGTATCCTGAACCTCTTGTACTCCACAAACAAATTCAGGGAGCTGAGGTCGAGCATCGGCCTCATGTCCCCTGTTTTCTTTGGGACCAGGAAGGAATGGGAATAGTACCCCGTTCCCTGAAGAGGAATGGGGACAGGTTCTATTGCCTCCTTCAGCAAAAGTTCTAAAATCTTTTCCTGGACTAGAAGATGATGTTCCTGAAAGTACGACAACCTTGGGGAAGGGTGTCAAGGGGGTTTCTGAAGAAACTCTATTGAGTGTCCTTCTGCGATCAGCTGGAACACCCAGGAATCTGAAGTTATATTCTCCCAACCCGGGAGGTAGAGGGAAAACCTCCCTCTTACCGGTTCCTCTGGAAGGCCTAGAGGCTGTGGGAGAGGAAAGGAGTCAGGTGATGTGGGGCAGTGTCGCGGCTGAAGCACCCGCTGCTTTTTTGGGAGGAGGGGGCTTGGCAGCCAGAGGGGCCCGGCGTTTATTGGCCCACTTTCCCTGGGGTTTCGCCTTCTGCTGATTCCGCCTGCGAAAGGGATGGCGCTGCGTTTGACAAGGGTGGTACATGGAGTCCACAGACTTCAGTGCGGTCCACTTCTCCTGCAGATCGGTTATAACATCCTTGACAACACCACCGAACAGCACCGAACCCCGGAAGGGCGCTTCCTGAATAGCGAACTGCACTTCCGGGACCAACCCTGACACACAGAGCCAGACATGATGCCGTAAGCCTACAAAGAAATCGGAGCTCCTGCCAGCAGTGTCCACTGCATCGTATGTAGCACGAAGCATGTGCCGACTGGCAGAAGGTGCAAAGCGGACGAGGTCAGCCACTTCCTGTTTGACTTGAGAGTCAGGAAGGGAGTCCAATTTGGATTCCACCTCACTAAGAATCACCTTCTGGTAATCCCCCATGTGACCGACATAATTTAGGGCCCTAATTCCTACAGTGGAAGAAGCAAAGATCTTCTTCCCATACTGGTCCAGAATACGGGATTCTTTGTCAGGTGGAGACGAGCTCAGATGTTTCGGGTTAGCTGCCTGGCCATGAGCAGCGCTAATCACGACCGAATCAGCTCGAGGGCGAGAATCTAGAAAGTCAACACTCTCGCGAGCCTGATATAGCCTGTTTGATTTCCGAGGAAGCGGGGCTAAAGCTGACGGTTGCTTCCAAATAGTGGAAACAAGATCGGCATGAGGCTCAATCCAGGGTGGCACCAAGGTAGGAGCTGTCTCGGGCAGGTCCAGATGCTCAGTGAGTTTCTTACGCTGTGGATCCAGCTCCAAGGAATGCCACTAGTGAACCTCCTGGATTTTGCGCAGCAACTCCATAAAGTAAGGAGCCTCCGGAGCCTTCGGAGGAATCCTAGGCCTGGGCTTAGACGGAGAGTGTGGCTCGTTGTCTGGCTCGGAACAACCATCGGAGTCGTCCGAAGAGGAAGAAAATGAAGAGGAAGACTCCCTCTCCTGGCATGGGGGAGGAACGGACCCCTTGGAAGGCCCTCGGGGAAGCATATCCTGCCCCACCCTGGAACCAGAGGGCTCGCCCCTGGTGTCCGGAGGTGGGGAGGGAGTCTGTTGTCGCGGACGTATGGTAGCCAAAATTGGCACCGTCGTCGTGAGACAACTCTCCACCTCTCTGGTGAGCTGAGCCTTGGCCTCAGCCCACCAGGAGGCCAGAGTCTCTTCAAGTCCACCGGCAGCTGAGGAGGCGGTGGAGGAGGAGGGCGATACAGGTATTGATTGTACCCGTAAGGTGCGTATCCATAACCCGATGGCAGGAAGCCCGGCGTCGGGTATTGAGGGACTGGGTACTGCAGCGTTGGATAGGCCGGCGTCAGGTACTGGGGCGTCGGATACTGTGGAGCCAGATAAGACAGTGTCGGATATGATGGTGTCGGATACCCGGGAACTGAGGGGGTCTGCTGGAGACGGCTTGGCCGGAGGGCCCACGGGCGGGCCTGAAGCAGAAGGCCCGGTGGGCGGAAGGCCCGGCATTGGAGTGGCATCCAGGAGCAGGATGTCGCCTGGTGTCGGCAAGACCGGCGTCAGAGCCGGTGTCCGGGGAACTGATGTCAAGTTAGTCGGCCCAGCGGGCGGACGGCCTGACTTGGGTGCAGCAGGAACCTCGGCATCGCCCAGGGATGGAGGGGAAAAATCCCCGGGGTCAGGCTGAGGAGACCCAGGGTCCCTGGAGGGCAGCGAAGGCAGTGGGGAGCTGGGAATGGCAAACATGAGAGGGATCCATCGCCCAAGGCAGATGGCGAAGGAGGAGTGGCCGGGTTGGGTGGAAGAGGGGCCGTGCGTCGCCACGAAGGGTCAGGCGACTTATCGACCATCTCCGTGCGGGCATCAGAGGAGCTGACGTCCAGCTTACCAGAGCCACTCGAACCAGTAGGCTGCACGGTGGTAGCTTTACTGGGAGCGGAGGCCTCCAATAGCCCGGAGGTGCCTGAAGGGCCCGAGCACGAGCCAGACGGGTGGGCCGACACCGCCTTGGAAGCAGCCAATGCGGCCATCATGGAGCGGTCCCCCGGAGAGGACGTTACCTGTAGCATGGCGACTCCCGAAGAAGACGCGGTGGATGAGGAGCCCTATCCCGGTGCTTCTCCTTGTCTTTCTTCTTATGACAGCCTTCGGGGGAAGTGGATGCCTGCCAGAGCTTTTTTAACCCCTTCTCCATGGAGGACATTTTCTTCTTTAGTATGTGGGCCTCCAGAGACTGCTGCCTCCATCTGCGGATGGCGGCATTGAATTTAAGGCAGTGCTGGCACTTCTCCACCTGATGATCCGGGCCTAGACAGAAGAGGCACTGGGAATGTCCATCCTTGTGCGGGAGTTGGGCGCCGCACGAGTCACACTTATTTTTGTGCTCGGAAGGTGTAGGGGATGACATACACCGACGAATGCCTGACAATTTAGTCGAAGAAGTGAGAAAAAGATGGTAAAAACTACCAACGAGAGAGCTGACAAGCGTTGAACTTTACTGCGAGGCACTGACACGCGCTAACGGTGGGAAAGAACTGGAAGGCGGGTGTGGGGGGACCGCCCTTTTATAATGACGTCGATCACCTGACATGGAGGCGGTCCCCTGCCAGAGACTGCTAGCTAGAAATTTTTCCGTTGAGTCCTGAAGCCGGCCAGCATCAGTCCTATATGTAATTACCTACTGCAAGAGCCCTCTCGAAGTAAGATCTTCTGATTCCAGTAGGGAGATTTCTGCCGTGGAAGCAGGCTTGAAGAGCATTGCTCTTAATCTGGGAAAATGTTTGGAATGTAGAGCAGTGCCTTTGCCCACTACCTCCAGAACCCATCTGACTGACGTTACAGACTGCCAATTTGGGAGGTAGTAGGCAAGCCTGTCCCCTACTACTGGAAGAGAGGAGGTGACCCAAGACTCCTCAGGGAGTCTGTTCAGCTGAAGTCCTGGGCTGGGAAGCTGGGCTGGGACAAGTGGCACCTCTTCTGCCCCTTCCCCTGAAATAACCACGCTGCTGCTGGTAAACAGGGAAGGCCTGAGCCCGGTAGAAGGGTCTCTGGTAAGGCCTGCATCTGCCTCCCCTACCTTGCTGCTTCTGAGGGGTGGCAGCTTTTTCTTTGGCTGCAGCACTCCTATACGAGGTTCTATACTCATCCATTTTCCTCATATAGGCCTCAGGCTGCTCCCCAAAAAGGGAGTTCTGGATCAGAGGAAAATCAAAGGCCTTGGTTGGTGTGTCCCGAGAGAGATTTGTGGTTCTAAGCCAGGAAAACCTTCTCAGGAAAATGGAGGTAGCCAAAATCCTGGATGCCGAATCATTAGCATCCACTGCCATGTGGAATTGCTGTTTGGAAGCCTGTATTCCACTCCTTGCCATCTCTCCCAGATCAGCAGCTGCTTCAGCTGGAAGTTTGGCTGCCAGAGAGGACACTGCCTCCTACAGTTTCTTTTGATATTTTGCCACATGGGCCATGTAAGAGGCCTGCATGGCTATGAGCAAAGACCACAGGTAAGACATTTTAGTCATGGAGTCAATCCTCCTAGAATCTTTTTCAGGAGGGTGGGAAGCTAATGGGATGCTTGCCTTCTCACAGGCAGCAACCTGAACCACCCCTTTATGGCTGGGGTGCCGTGACAGAAATTCTGTACCTTCTCTGGCCGGTGGTTCCTTACTCTCTGTCCTTTTATCCACAGGAGGAACAGAGGTGGGGGTACTCAAGATTTTTAAAGTTTGTCTCTTCAGAAACTTGTAGATGGGTATCATCACCCTTTTAGAGGCAGGGACATCCATAATTTCTACATAATCTGGTTCTTCCTCTGAAGATTCATGAATAGGTAACTGAAGGGTTTCGGCCACATTCTTCATAAAGGAAAAATGAGTGAGAGCATCCTCCAACTGTTTAGGTGGGGAAATGCTTCCCTCATGTTCAGGAGAAAACTCCGATTCAATTGGACCATAAAAGTCCTCCTCCTCTTCATCATCCGGCTCACAATCCAGATCCCAGTGATAATCACATTCTGAGAGAGCTGAAGGGACCGGAACCAGCTGAGAACTTACTGGAGGAATCACCAGTTCGGGGTGCTTGCAGGGATTGTACAATGCAAATAGCATTAGCAAATATCCTCTGCAGTCGGAACAGCAACCGGATGCGACTCAGGAGTCGGTTCGGTGTGTTTCTCTTTCTTTTTTCTCTTAGCAGAAGTTGGCTCAAGGGCTAAATCTGTGATTCATTTAGGAGGAAGGGTATCGCCTTGGTTAGAAGGGACCCTCTCCAGTTCGTTAGAACCTGAACCGGTTCGACCATCCAGGTTAACGGATTTTTCGCCTAATTTTTCATTCAGTCGGTTAAGGCGCCCGTCAAGCGTTGACTGAGGGAAATTTTTGCATATGTCACAGTTTGCCTGTAAGTGTTCCAACCCTAGGCAGAAAACACACGTAGTGTGGGGATCAGTCTTGGCAAAAGTCTCCCCACACTCAACACACTGCTTAAAACCGGTAGGACTGTTTTTCTTCTTAGATTTCTGTGATTCCATCTAACTTATCCCAAAGGCGGTTAGGCCGGATAAGAATCAAAATAGTTCTGGTTAATAGACTGGTATTAGCGGTCCAGGAAAAAAAAAAAAAAACTCGTTTTTTTATTAACCAGAGCTAAACAGACTTAATTTTGAAAGAAAATGAAGGGAAAAAAAACTTAGTACACCAACGGTTGGGCAGCAACTGCTAAAGGACCGAGAACTTACCCACCAATAGCAAAAAAAAAAAAACAACGACAATTGTAACTGTGCCGAGGGACAGCAAAAAGAAACAAGAAATACTAATATTTTTCAAAATCGGTGAAATAACCGAGGCGAAAAACCACTTTTAACCGACGAGAAGCTGAGGAGAATCTCCGAGGCGTCTTCACAGTAAGGCAGAGTAAAGAATCTGATGGTTGAATAAAACATACCAGGGGACAGTGATTTGAAACCGAGCGTGAGCCTACATAGAATGTAGGCTTTAACTCTTTCCTCTCCGGGGCAGTGTAACAGCAGGGTCTTACTGCATATGTCAGAATACATTAGGACTTCTTGTTGTCTGAACATCCTATTCTATACTTAAGTAGGAAATTGCACGACAGAGAGAAAAGGTACTGGGCCATGGAGTCCCTTAAGTTTTACTTACTAGGAGCTGACTTTGTACTTGTAACAGATCACAATTCTCTCTGTTGGCTTAACCAAATGAAGGATAAAAATTCTAGAATCACACGATGGTACCTGGTACTACGGCCATTTAAATTTAAAGTAATGCACAAATCTGGGACAGGGAATAGCAATGCCGATTTTCTGTCTAGATATAGATCTGGAATTGAGAATTCCGAAGGTTGGAAAATATGAGCTGAAACTTCTCTGTTTGCTATGCAGCACATGCACAGAACTGTAAAGGTTATATGCTTATGTTAGATGAGAATTACTAGAAAGTGTTGGGGTATGTGACAGGTTGAATACGGCCCTGTCCCATTTGTTATAGAGAAAGAGTTAAAAGTAGGGGTCTGTTCTATTCTCTCCTTTTCTGTCTCTTCTCTGTTTGTGCAAGCAGATTTTCTCGTGAGACGTAGGACTTGGTCACCTCGACGGTCTTGCAATTCTCTGCCTCGTGCTCTCTATCTACCCTCACTTGCTTTTCTATCTTTTCTTCCCCCCTTGCATATCTGCTGGTATAAAAATATATGTGAATCTTTTTGTGGAAATGTAATTGATACTGGGATCTCCTTGTTTAAAACTGTATATAGTTATACTGGTGAAATGATTGCAAAGTTAAAACTGTATATAGTTATACTGTTGAAATGATTGCAATACTATTTAGAACGCAAGGGGTTAAACTGAGATGCAATTTTTAAGCCTTGTGCAGAAGATATAAACAAGCGGTCAGTTCTGGTTCACAACGTTCTTTTTGTTGCACCTGCTGAGACTGACAAGAATGTTGAAAACTTACAAGAACATGTGAGGAGCATGCTGTTTTTCTTAACGAGCTCCTGCACAGACTTATAAAAGAAGCTGCAATGTTTTGCAAAAGAGAGCGACAAACAGGCTGAGATTGGAAATTGAGAAGAAAAACCTCAGAAGGACTCTGTTAGAATTCTATGTTTCCACTGCCATTGTAAATAGTTACTCTGAACAATTTTATTTTTTTATTTTACTGGTATTAATAATAAAACTCTTGTTCCGAATTTTACAACTGCTCCTGGTTTTCTTATGATTCCTGACCTGTGCTTCGACGACAACTAGAAGTTGGAAAAATGTTCCACTGTCTTTTGATTAACAGCAGACATGACATAAAACTAGCCACTAGGGACCACTGTTGCTCCATAGAGAACAGTTATTTGGCAGCCACCTGGAATACAGAAAAACTTGTTTACAACATTGGAAAGGTCACAACTGAAGTCAGAATATTCTGTGCTTTCCTGCAGGGTCATAGTACCTCATACTATCTGCTGTAAAATATATATTTTAGAAGGGGGCTGCCAACATCTAGAAAAAGCAGACACAAACCTTTGTTATTTTTCTATTAAAACTACCCTCTTAGTTTTGCTTTTAGGTTAATATGAACAGGAAGTATTATAAGCACTTCTGCACTTAATTTATAACCAGCCAACCAGCATGTTGGACATTATTCAAAACATTTAAACTGCTTGGGGAAGGGGTTTCAATTTATCCCAGTGGTGTCCACTATGACAGGGGTCACCCTGTCACAGTAACCCTATTTTTTGTATTAATTAACAGTTCAGTAGTGTCTTCTGTTAGCTGTTTTGTCATTTTCTGATGTGTAACCTTTGTGAAAGAGCCTCCAGCTCAAAGGCATTGTAATCTGAGAAATAAATTAATAAATAAATAAAAATATATCAATATACAGAAAGAAAAAAATTACTTACCACAGTAATATTGTTTCTTCCAAGGGATCTCCCAGTATGATTAGACATATGCAGTCAGCCCAGACTCTCTTGACTGCCCCAGAGCTGTAGTGATGTAATGTGGAATGTATGCAAATAATGAAACTAGAATGCTACATTCAAACTGCTGCCTCCAGGTGGACATTGTTCCATCTAATAGTCAGATTCATTTTTGTACCTGAAAAATACTAGACTATCTGAATTAAATAATTCTAACCCAACCAACAATAATAATAGTAATACCCTCCCCCCGGTGAAGCGGACGGGCTTCTAACGGGATAAAAACTACACAAATGGAGAGCTAGACCCACTAGTCACCTCTGTGTGCATCAAAAACACTAAGTTAATGATTAATGTCAGTATTAAGAACCGCCATGAAAGAAATGCTAAACTTGATCCAGGTTATGTAAGGGGAGGTAGGATGGGAGGTCTAATCATACTGGGAGATCCCTTGGAAGAAACAATATTTCTGTGGTAAGTCATTTTTTTCTTCAAACCCCAGGAATCTCCCAGTATGATTAAACTTATCCGGCCTACCGAGCAGTGCCTAGGGAGGAAGATACAGAACCTACTGAAGAAAAAGGTTCTGTAATACTGCAGTGCCAAACCTTGCATCGCTTCTGGACTGGACGTCCAGGCAATAGTGCTTTGTGAAGGTGTGGACTGCATTCCAGGTAGCCGCTTTACAGATTTCCAGCAAGGGAATATATGTTGCAGCAGCCTGTGGTGGCTGTTTCTCAGCCCTACTGTAACAGAATTGGATGCAGGATACTATCCAGCAAGCAACTGATCTCTTTGAGGCAGGCCTGCCTTTCCCAACCTCACCATAAGTGATAAACAGATGTGAGTGGGGACACCTGAGGTCCTTAGTACAACTGGTATAGTAGCTGCGGGACCTCTGTACATTCAAACTATGAAGCTTCAGTTCCTTTGAACTGGATTTGGCAGCGAAGAATACAGGAAAGGCGATGGACAAGTTCAAATGAAACTCAGATACCACCTTGGGAAGAAATTTCCTGTTGGTCCTAAGGACCACCTTGTCCTTATGGAAGATAATGTAATTAGGATTAGTGCAGAGAGCTTGAAGCTCACGCACTCTTCTTGCTAAAGTAATTGCCACCAAGAAAACAGTTTTCCAGGTGACATATTTCAGATCAGCCATAGCCATTGACTCAAAGGGAGATTCCATGAGTTTGGCTATGTACAAATTCAGGTCCCAAAGAGGGACTGGTTCCCTAAAAGGAGGAAACAGATGTGAAAAGCCTTTGAAAAACTTTCTAAAAATAGAGTGTGAAGCTAGTGTTCTCCAAGCATCGCCAAACAAGTAAGCAGATACTGTTGCTAAATGAACCCTGAGGGTTACAGGCCTCAGGCCTAAAGCCTGCAGGTGCACTAGATAGTCGAGCAGTGTAGGTAAGCTTGCCTTGAGAGGATTGACATTCTTAGACTAATACCAGATGGAAAATCTTTTCCACTTTGAAGCATAAGTCTTTCTGGTTGAAGCTTTCTTAGAAACTTTCAGGACCTTAAGGACTTCTGGAAATTTCAATTCATAAAATTCTAACTCCTCAAGAAATGAAAATTACGTACCTACCGTAATTCTTGATCTTTCTCTGTATCTTCACCATTCATCACTGTTGGGTGTCTGCCTGAGTCAGGCATCCTGCAGGAGAATTTTTTTTTTGAAGGAGGAGCCGGCACCGTCGGCGCTGCCCATGAGGCCAACGCATTGTGTGGCGCTCGCGGGTTGGCCAAAAACGGCCGTTGAGTCCTCCTCCACCTCAGTTCTGCTTGCTGGAGAGATAGAAGGAAAAAAGTATAGAGAAAGAAGGGAGGGACAAGGGAGCCCAAGGGACAGCAAAAGGAAAAGGAGCAACTGAAAAAGAAAAAGCTGATGAGAGGACAGATGAGAAAAAGAGAGGGGCTTGAGGGTTATGGGCCAGGAGGCCCCAGTCCCTGAATGACCAAGAGGGAAGGAAGAAAGAGAGGAAGGATAGAGAGAGAGAAGGTTTAGGGAGCATGGGATGAGGGAGGGAGGAGGCCAGGACCCATGAGGGCAAGGTCGATCAGAAGATCAGCAGGAGATTGTTCAAGGAGATTCCAATTTTTGGAATTCCAGATAAGGCCACTCCCAGCTCTGATCCCAACTCCCTAGCGGAAAATCACACTCCTCACTCTTCCCCCTGCAGTTACCACAAAGAGAAAACAGGTTTTCAAGGAAGTGGAGGGGGAAGGAAGAGAAGGAACCCCCTAAAACACACCATCCCAATCGGGGAAGGTAAGAGAAGGTAACAAGGGCAAGAGAATTATGGACAGCCCAAAAATGAAAATTACATACCTACCATAATTATGATCTTTCTGTGTATCCTTACCATTCATCACTGTTGGGTACATGGCTGGAGGTCATGACCCCACGGGAGCTCTTTTTTTTTTTTTTTGCACGGTGGCCTTTTTTGGGGGCCCACCCGGGCTCTGGAAGAAGCTGTAGTGCAGACCTCTGCTCTTCCTCCTCAATTTCTTTGAGAGAGACCCATTCTTTTGAGGTAGGGGACCGTCCTTCTGGACCTATACGGCCCTGGTCACCTCACAGGGGGGATTCTTCCGGGCGCAGCCAAGGCAGTACCGAAATGGTTGTTCAGCTGTCGGCTGTGGGGTCTTCTGGGGCACCTTCTTCCGCGGGTGCTCCCGGTCCACTCCTTAGCCCAGGCGGAGGTCAGCCGACATCTCTTCTCGGCTCTGTCCCCATTCCTCTGCCACATTCTCCTGCGCTCCCAGGCATCCTTGGTCCTAGCGGGCCTCTCTCCTGGGAGCAGATCAGGGCTGTGACTGCTCAGTTCCCAGCTTACATTAGGGCAATGGACAGTCAGATTTTTCAACCTCCCCCCAAGCAGCCACCCTCTGAGCAGCCGGTGCCCTCCAGCTCTTCATCCCCCTCTTCTGGGGGAGAGGAACCTTCTATCCACATCTCTCCAGCAGCTGATCTTGCTGAGTATCAGCACTTCCTCATGAGGATGTTGGAGGACTTGCATCTCACCCCTGCCACTGTTAGCAATCCAGAGCACTTGGCGCACACCTTTCTAGGCAATTTTGGCGAGGTCACCCTTGTGGTGCCCCCCCCGGCCTGCTCCCTTTCGGGAGGCATTGTTGCACTCCTGGAAGAGGCCCTTCTCTGGAGTTCCTGCTCGGCATTCACTCAACGGTGATGAATGGTGAAGACTGACACAGATAAGATATGAAAATTACATACCTACCATAATTATGATCTTTCTGTGTATCTTCACCATTCATCACAAACCCAACCCTCCATCCACCTTGGGCCTCAGTCTCTGGGTCCCCCTCCCTCTCTGTACCGATCCCTCCCCCCCCTTTCTTGTCAGGAGTGGGGTAAAACAGGGGCACATAGGGGGATAATGTTCTGGGGGAGTGGTCAGCATGGGGGGCACTCCTTCTCCAGTGTGTTAGCTCCACCCCTGTGGGGTGGGAGTTGGCAGTTGCCCTCCATTCTCTCCTCTTCCTTGTTCCCGTCCAACTTATTTCTCCTTGTCCTTGGACTATCTTTTATTACAAAAAAAAAATTCCTTTTTCCTTTTTCACCAATAATCCTTCCTTGAGGGGTGTTAATTCTCTGTACCCTGTTCTTCTTCCAGAATAGCCGACTCTGCTCATCTGGAGTATTTTGCCAGCCATTCTGTGCCTTGAATTCTGGCAAGAAGCCTTTGGCTACTCCTTTTAGTTCCTACATAATCTGGAGATGGACCAGGGCCTGGGATGTGTTTAACCTCCCCCCCTCCTCCTAAATTCTCTATTCCACCCTACCTCCCTCTTCTATTTCCAGAGATTGGGGCCCCTCCCAATTCCCTTAGTTTCCATCTTCTCCCTCTTCTGTCCTCTCAGTCATTATTTCTCCTTTTAGTTCATATATCTTTTCCTTTTTCTATACCTTGGACTTCCTTGTCCCACCCTCCACTCCCTTCCTCTTACCTCTCCGGCAACTCAGAACTGGCAGGCAGGTGAAGTCGACAGCGCCTAACGGCCAACCTGCGAGCGCCATGCAATGCGTCGGCCTCGAGGGCAGCACCGATTGTGCGTCGGCTCCACCTACCAAATAAAAAAAAAAAAAGGAGCTCCCGCGGGGTCATGACCTCCGGCCATGTACCCAACAGTGATGAATGGTGAAGACTGACACAGATAAGATCCACCCATCCTGGAACTGACAATGGACTTCATGGGATGAAGGCATCCCATGAAGGACCAGGATAGAGGAGGGGTCCACTAGAAGATCCTGATGGAAAACTCCCTAAGGAGCCCCACTCATTCATTTCCAAAGCTCTCCTGAAGGCCTCCTGGTGGCCTGCCGGATTGTAAGAAATAAACCAAAGGAGGGGGGTGATTAGGGAGGCGGTATGACACAGGGACTGAGGCCTTGCGAGGGGAAGGTGGAAGGGATTCAGTGATGAATGGTGAAGATACACAGGAAGATCAAGAATTACAGTAGGTACGTAATTTTCATATCTTATCTGTGTCAGTCTTCACCATTCATCACTGTTGGGTGAGTACCGAGCACCCCCGAAGGGGGCCCAAGAAATCCTGAAGGAATAACATCCCTCAGTCCCCCCCATGGGAGAACGGGGGGGAGTGGGACCCTCTGTTAGCTGGTTAGGGCTTGGACTGGTCAGGATGAGGCGGGGTCCGCTGAAACCTAGGGGAAGGAAGATGCCCCTTAAGCTCCCACCTCACCCTGTGGGAGAAGAGATGGGTCCCCAGGAAGGAGAAGGCCAGTAACCTGCTCTGGGTTAAAGGTGACAGCCTTGAAAGGCAAAGCCATGCCATCCGCCTAATGCAGATCGCTATCCCCACAAGCCTTTAAGTGACCTCACTGGTGTCGTATGATGCCATTGACTGGTGCCTTGCCAACTCCAGACCTATAGCAGAGAGGGCTATGGCTTGTCGGGTAGCCTCCGAATTGGTCAGTGATGCTAAAGCCTGATCTAGCATCGCCCACGGTTGCCTGTTATAGGCAGCGTGGTGTGCCTGATGTGAGATAATTGCCAGCAGGCTTCACACAGAGGAGAAAACTCTCTGCCCCAGCTGATCAAACTCTCAACAGCCAGTATCAGGGGGCTAGTCACAAAACGGGGAGTATATGCCCGAAAGGGGTGTCCAGCCATGTCAGTCCAGAAGGCAGATGAGGCAAAGCACCTGAGACCCGAGGGTCACACAATACCATCTCCGGCAGTCCACAGAGGCTGGTTCCAGGGAGTATGGACACAGCCAGGCACTGTACGATGCTTGCCAGACGGGAACCGGCCAGGACAGAACCACCAAATGGTGTGCCCCGTATTCACCTAAAAAGGCTTGTGTCGCACGTTCAGTATTGTCTCTTGCATAACAGGAGACGTGCAAGCCCCCTGACCAGCCTTGACAGGAAGCACTGATACTGGGCCTGATCAGCATCTGAGGACAGATGGACAGTAGGCTCCTCTTCCCCTGTGGAGGAGGGTGAGGAACTTGATGAGTCAGACTCTGGCTGCGGCGGGGGAACTGGTCAGAAGACCTGCTCATCCATAGCCCTAATATACTGAGGAAAAGCCATAGCCTGATATCTGAACTGGTCCCTGGTCAAAGGTCCCAGAGGACCAAAGTGGCCTGGGAGAAGGGGAGCTGGGCGCAGAGGCATGGGCGAACCTGTCACCTGATGTGACATGTCTCTGCCAGGGCTAGCAGAATTCACAGGAGAACCTGGCATAAGCGGAAAACAGCAGGTCTGTAGATTCACCATTCTGTCCTGAAAACTAAAACATTGGGGACTTAACCCTGTAGGGTGAGCTACCCTATGAAGGGGCCAGGGCTGCATGGATCCAGAAGAGCAGACCCCAGCCCCACCCAAACGGATCTCCTTAGGAGAAGATGAGTAGAGGAGAAAAGGCTCAGCACTGCGGCTCCTTCCCTGACCCTGGAGGGCCACGGAAGCGTGCCAAGGTCCATCACCCATTCCCTCAACCCTGTGGACTCCAAGGAAGCTCTCTTCCTTATACCCTATGCCAAAAAGCCCCCCAACTCAGATGACCTCCGAGGGGGCCGCAGAAGGGGGGGGGGCTCAATCTTGATTCTAAGAGGAGGGATGGCACCAGGGATGGCAGCCACCACCTCACTCAGAAACCCGATCACCACCCCCACAACAGTGGGACCACCAGTCCACAGCTGACTCCCCAAGCCGCCATTGGTTCAAGAGCCAGCACAGGTCACAGCCACCTGTGCTGCAGGAGGGGGCACATGGGAAGGCACAAAGGTGCAAGGCCATGGGGAACCCTCTGATTCTGAAGAATCAGGCCTCCAGTCCAGTTCTGCTTCAGAATCGCCTGCCTCCGAAGAAGAGATGATCAAGAAGAGCTTCGGCCCAGCAGCCCAGAGAGTTCCCCATTCACGGCACCGCGAAGAGTGCTGCAACCCAGGCCCACACCCCTCATGGAGCCTCCTTGATCACCAGAGCCGTGAAGGGCTCCGGGATCTGAAGCAGCACCGAGGAACACCCCGCGCCAGGACCCACAGCTGTGGGCCCCAACAGCGAGGGAGCCTGCAATTCCGAGGAGGTGACTGCCATAGTGATGCTCCCAGCCCGGCCCCAAATTGAGCCGAACAGGCCCTCTGGTACTGAGGTAGGAACCTCCCTATGGCAAGGCATGAAGAACAAGAGGAGGCAACCTCTTCACCGGACCGTATAGGCCCGGGAAGGGACCCAGAGAGAGGGCAAAGTGTCCTGCACTTGGACTGATGCGAGCGACGACGACCCCCAAAAGTCGGCAGAGCCATGCCGCTTCTTCAACGTGCAGCGCTCCAGAACTGGGCGGTCCATCGAGAAGCAGGCATTGCAGGAATCCATGTCGTGGTGCGGTCCAAAGCAGGAAAGGCACACATCATGCCAGTCGGTAACAGATATCTGTTGGCCGTAGGGACACTAACACATAGGCCCATTTTCTTAGATCGTTTTTTGCCCTGATGACCAGACATGATGGTACGGTAACTTAAAACAAAACAAGCAAAGACTCGACGCCGCAAAAAATGGAAAGATCTTACCAGCATCTGGAATGGCGTTGAGTAGGCAGAACCAAGGTGGACTCGAAGGAGAAGAGAACAGCGTTGAAGGCTTTGAGGCACTGACTAAAATTAGGCCGTGCAGAATAGTCTTAAGCAGGGATGCTGTCTTGACGGCAAGAGAAGCAGAACTGAGGTGGAGGAGGACCCAATGGCCATTTCTGGCCAACCTGCAAGTGCCACGCAATGCGTTGGCCTCATGTGCAGTGCCAATGGCTCCTCCTTCCCCCCCAAAAAAAGTCTCCCACGGGCTGCCTGACTCCAGCAGATACCCAACAGAGACACAGGAAAGATCCAGACTTTCAGGTGATGGGTCTTGAGGTTCAGAAATACTATCTGATCCTGAACAGCTGTCAGGAGATTGTATCTCTGAGGAAGACGAATAGAAACGTAGAAACATAGAAACTGTCAGTAGGTAAGGACCGCTAGGCCCATCCAGTCTGCCCATTTGCTCTACACTTGTATGTGGCTTCTGACCCTATCTGGTAAATGGCCTCTACCCTCTCCTCCTTGCCTCTAAGGTTCCCTTATGCCTGTTGCAAGCATGTTTAAATCCCTCCACTGTTCTTGCTCCCACCACTTACTTTGGCAGGCTACTGGCAGGCTATTGTATGGATCCACTACCCTCTCTGTGAAGAAAAACTTCCTCACGTTGCCCTTTATCTTGCCCCCTTCTAATTTCATATCATGCCCCTTTGTTCTTGAACTCTTCCTATACTGGAAGATGTCTCCCCCTGCACCTTGTTTATGCCCTTAAGGTACTTGAAAGTTTCTATCATGTCACCCCGCTTCCTCTTCCAGTGAGTACATATTGAATGGGTTGCTTGATGGACAGGGTAAGGAGCAGAGAGTACCATAGCTGCCTGGACCAGTCTACAGCAACCAGGATCATGGTTGCAGACTGACTTCTGAGCTTGAGAAGGACTCTCAACAACAGTAGAAATGGTGGAAAAGCATACATGAATTTCTCTGTACCAATCCAGGGCTAATGCCTTCATGGGCAATGTGCCCAATAAGGGGGCCAGCAGCAATAAAGAGGAAGCTGATGGTTCTCTTTTGAGGCAAACAGATCTATTTCTGGAGTGCCCCAACATCTGAAAACTGTGTCCAACACTTGCTTATTTAAAGCCCCTTTGTAATGTTCCTGATTGATTCTGCTGAGTGAATCTGCAGTATACCTCATTATACCCTGGGCGACCATTTTGTATCAGGAGAATCAATGGATGGTTCACACTTCATATGGAGCTATTGTGTACAATGAGATACTGTCCTTGTCCGGGAGGTGAATGGTGGACACATGCACCTCCAGGGAGTATTCCAGGGACCAGATTTTCATGGTTTCTGTGCATAGCCTTGAGGATCTTGTACCCCTTTGCTTGCTGATGTACCACATGGTGGTTGTGTTATCTGTCCTGACCTAGACTGACTGACCCCTCAACTGAGGAGCAAATGCCTTTAGGGCAAGAAATTGAAATTACGTACTGTACCTACCGTAATTCTTGATCTTCTCGGACAAAGTCTCCACCACTCATTCACACTAATGGAAGTACGCTGCAGGCACTAGGACCCAGCGGGAGACAACATTTTTCAGAAGGGCCGGCGCTGAGATTGAGCCATGAAGAAGCAGTACCGCGAGCTAGGCTAGCGCGGTATAGACTATCTCGGCGTTGACCCTCCAACCGCCTCAGTACCTTTTTTCCCAGGAGGTGCAGCATAACTAACCTAGAGAAGGACTAGTCTAACCATCGGACATAAGATGGTCCTTATGACCCCGTGTAAGAAGAGTCAAAACAAAAAGTCTTCACAGCCCAAATTAGAAGAGTGAAGACCAGAAACAGAAGTGAGCTCGGGGGATGGTGGGTGGGAGTGTGAATGAGTGGTGGAGACTTCGTCCAAGAAGATCAAGAATTACGGTAGGGGACTTCTGGTTCAGCCCCGCGAGTAACGGCAGCCTAGAAAGAGAACTGCGTCTACCCCAAGCTAAAAAACTGCTCTTCGGCTGTAATCCTGCATATTTCTTAAATAGATTTTGCATTACAGAACCAGAGAAAAGTGTAGAGAATTGGAGAGACTGAATTTAGTAAAGAAACACAGCACGATGGAGGAGATAGCTCATGGAACCGAATCGGAGGCATCAGTCACATCAGATAACCGCGACTCTGCAGATCATAAATGGGGCTTGTTTAAATCTCAGTGGAAACAACCAAACAACAAAGTGAAGAAGGCAAAACTTGACTTAATTTACCAAGAGATACTTACTTTTCGTGCGGAAATCAAAGAAATGTACCGTGAGTTACGAAGAGATGTGATACAATTAGAGCAGAGAGTAGACGAACAAGAGAGAACAGTGGCAGTAACTGAGAATAGAACAGACGATTTGGAACAAACGGTACAGCAGATGAAATAGATGCAAGAACAAATAATTGATCGCCAATAAGATTTCAAGAACAGAGCATGCCTCAAAAACATTAGAATTTATTGTTTACCCGAGGACTCTGAGGGAACTAACATTAAGGAATTTGTTGAAGCTTTGCTACACACAGCCTTAGAACTGCCAAAAGATTTCAACCTTCATCTCGAGAGAGTGCATAGGGTGTTGGCACCCAAACCTACCTCTGCAAATATTCCACCAAGGTCAGTAATTCTTCGTTTCAACAACAATGCAACAAAAGAACATATTCTGCTTACAGCATGGTGGCGCCTGAAAGTTTTCTATGGCCCAACCCGCATATATCTTGATCAGGACTATGTACCAAAAAACACTTGTTTGAGACGTGCCTATTTACCGCTACTTCCAGTACTGAAAGCGGCAGGACACAAATTTACAACCCCTTATGCAGTGCGGCTAATTGTCCATCTGCCTACTGGAAAGAGGGAGTTCTCCACGACTCAAGAAGCAAAAGAAGAACTTACAAAAATGGGCCTGCACTTTCCCGAACGAAATTTGGGTGGCAACAATCCAGAAAAACGCCAAGTTGTCTGGCAGTCTAACTCTAACAGAAGACAGGGAAAACAACAAGAACTGGGAACAATCAAATCTACCCTAGCAGTTTACAGGAGGGAAGCAAAAAGTGACAATACTTGAAACTAACTGAGAAGTTCGTTCGGATGAAGTGAGCAGGAGAGAGAGTTTGAAAAATACGTGCTGTGCCATCTGTTTCTCGAGCCTGAAGTGTGCTCTCTACATTAATGAGCTGCTCTGAGCCTGAAATAGGTGACTGCATGATGAATAGACACCACCTTACATAATCCAAGTGCCGTCTAATGGTGGACTAAAAGTTACAGATATAATTATTTGATTATGCTACTTGCAGTCTTTTTCTTCTTCCATCGATAATCGAAGTAACATAAGGGGGAAACAATTTTCAGAAAGCTCGGGGTGCAGGGAATGGGGGAGGGAGCAGTTTTTGAGCTCTATGCTGCTTTTGGGGGATGTCCCTAAAGATTTTCTTTGGAGTTTTATACTCCTTTCCTATATTGTTTTTGCCTTATTTAAAGGGGAACAGTTTACTGGCTCCTTGAAGGCCCCTAACAACAATGTTAAGGGATTCCCTTCATTTTTAGGGAGCGTTCAAATGCTCCAGGAGCAGTTTCTACTGGAAATTTTGAGTTTTTTATTTCTCTCCCCACATTTGGAAGTCCTAAAGCTTCTACAGCACAGAATAATACCAAAAGCAATAGTTATATGTATATATGCTTTTGATTTATTGTCAAGCATTGCTGCACAGCAGTCCTTTCAGATTACTGGATACACCACTTACATTAACAGTTTACAATGGCTAATCACAGCTATATATGTGATAATAAGTTGTTTTTGGTTGATAAGGGACAGTAAGAAAACTTCAGTTAGATTACATGGCACTGGTCAGATGACAGGACATCTAAGACAAGATAGGATATTTTTTGCTGGTACCATTGCTGGGACATTCTGGAGACTTTGTGGATCCTTGTGGAGATTGGAGGGGGAGTGGCTGAGGGGAGAAAGTGCAATAATCAGTAATGCTTTATCAAATGAAAACAAAATATGGTATTAGAAACAGCTATGATATTGTTATTAAATATTAATGGCATTAATAATCCCATAAAAAGAGCTAGATTGCAACAATATCTGCGGAAGCAGAATGCAGTGCATTTATTTACAGGAGACACATTTGTCGCAAGGGGAACATGCTAAGCTTGCTGCAGGTGGTAGATACACTGTCTTTTCTTCATCTAGTAAATCGGGGAAAAGGCGTGGAGTGGCAATTTTGATTCCAGCTACTACTCCATTCACTAAAGGGGAGGTCTATTCAGAATGGGCATTTTGTCATAGTACAAGGGAGGTTGCATGAGACTGAAGTGACAATGGTGAGTGTGTATCTGTCACCAGGAGCATCTCCCTCTCTACTAAGACAGTTAACAGATTGCTCGAAAAGCAAAAGGGGATGATGCTGATAGGAGGCAACTTCAACTTAATAATGTCTTCACAGAAAGATTCTACTTTCCCTAAACAACATAGGTTTACTCCCACTCAAAAACTTTTAAAAGCCCAGGTATTTAAGATGGGTCTTACAGATATATGGCGCCACTTCTACCCCTCTGTGGAGGGACATATTTTTGTCTCCCCTTGATTTCACACTTTAGTTAGAATACATTATTTTTTTACATCTACAGAGCACCTAGATATGATTCAAGATACAGTAGAGAGCATAGCGCAGTGGTCTAAGGCTCTGAGCTGCATATTTGGTAACATCCAGCAGACCAGACCTGGGTTTGAATCCCAGAGCTTCCACTTGTATACTGTGTGACCCTAAGCAAGTCACTTAACCTCCTTGTGCTCCCAGGTTGCTCCTGTAAAAAAGCTTTCAGCTTAGTGTGCTATACCTGGTTAAATAAATAAAAAAAAAAAAAAGATATATTCCTGGAAGCTCGCCTCCTCTCAGACCATATACCTCTCTTAATTAAGGTGGGATCAAACAAAACTCAAAAAACAACTTTATGGAGACTGAATCATTCTCTCTTGAAGGATCCAGTGTTTAAGACCAGAATGGTAGACAGCATAACACAAATCTTAGAGGAAAATGCAGACCCTTCTATTTCCGCTACTATCCTCTGGGATACTCTGAAGGTTGTGATTAGAGAAGAGATTATCTCTTATTCCTCTAGACTAAATAAACAAAGAGAATCCAGATACAAAATACTACAAGATAAGTTACAAGAATTACAGCAGAAGAGAGGTAGAGGAGAACAAGTTCCACAATTAGAACTTAGACAAATTCAGTCGGAATTCCAGTCCATTCTAGATTATAAGACGCAAATGTCCTTACTATATCTTAAAAGATGCTATTACGAGGGAGGTCCTAAAGGTGCTAGAAATTTGGCTAGACGTACTAGAGGATTTAAGCAGATTGCCACTTTTACAAAGATTGGAGACCCCATAGCAGGTGATATTCTTAGTAAAATCCCTGCAGTTTTGAAAGCATTCCAACACTATCATGCAGAATTGTACTCTGATCCTACACCCCTTCCCCCCGGAGGATATAACAAATTTCTTGTCTCCCCTTGACTTCCTACACTTATCTAAATCCCAGAAGGCTTCACTTCTATGCCCTATCTCTGCTATAGAGATCCAGAAAGCAGTTAAAAATTCTAAAACATTAAAAAGCCCAGGCCCAGACGGCTTTGGGGCCGAATGGTATAAGACTTTTCTTTCAAAATTAATTCAGCCGATGCAAAAAACTTTTTAGAAGTGCAGGATGGAGGTGCCTCCCCACACACACACACCCTCATGGTCATATGCATCTATCTCAGCTGTACTGAAACCAGGTAAAGAGCCATTAAATTTAGAGTCCTACAGACCCATTTCGGTTTAAATAATGATTATAAGATATACATGGCAATATGGGCCCATAGGTACTGCCTACCCTGATACACCCAGATCAGGCAGGATATTTATGCATGCGTCAGACTGCAGATAATGTACAAAGAACAATCCACCTGATGGATTATATGGCTAACTCAATTACCCCCTCGGCTTTAGTTAGCTTAGATGCCTGTAAGGCTTTCGACACAGTGTTCTGGAGATTTTTATGGGGAACATTAATGTCATTTGGGTTTCTGAAGGAATTTGTGAATTGGTTGAAGTAAATATATTCTGAACCAAGGGCCTATATAAAACTTAATGGCGGTATCACACCTCATATCAAGTTACAGCGAGGTACTAGACAGGGATGCCCCCTATCGCCTTTGTTATTCGCCATCTATATTGAGCCTTTGGCTATGATGCTTAGAAAATCAGAAAAAATTAAGGGCATTCAGCTGGGCAATCAATTGTGGAAGTTGGCTTTATATGCAGATGACATTTTATTGTCAGTAAAGGATCCAGAGTTATTGATTGATTGAAATTGAAACCTTTATAATTTGCTGACCATTCTATGTAACATGTCTTGTTTGTTTGTACATTGATGACGTGGAACCTTTGTAAAAGAGCCATTGGCTCAAAGGTAATAATTCCTAGAACAATAAACTAAACTAAACTAGAGTCCTCTATTCCAGCAATGTGGGAGGTACTTGAGCAATTTGCTCAATTCTCTGGATATAAAATAAATTCTTCTAAGACATAGGTTCTTCCCTTTCATTTTTCCTCCTCACAGACTCTGAAGGGTAGTTTGCCTCTGCGCTGGAACAGCATCAAGATAAAATATTTAGGCACAGTTACCAAACCAGTTAATGCATCTCACTATGGTAAACTATGAACCTCTAACACAAAACAGAGTCTGATCTACATCAATGGTCCCAACTTCATTTATCACTATATTCTAAGGTGGATCTTATTAGGATGAATAGACTTCCAAGGCTGCTATATCTTTTTCAGACCATACCGATGATGCCAGATGGAATGTACTTTCCCTCACAGAATAAGTCTTTGGTGAGATTTGTCTGGGCCGGGAAAAAAACCTGAATCAAGTGGTCCACATTAATGTTACCAAAAAATAAGGGAGGCTTAAATTTGCCTAATCTTCAGATGTATGCATACGCTACAGTGATAGCTTGAGTTTTCAATTGGAATAATCCAAAATATGACATACTATGGAAGAATTTAGAATTCACCCTTAATGGGGTAAAGGAGGGGAGTGAACTTTTACAATTGCTATATGCCCCAGTAAATAAAAGATCCAGACTTATTTATAGCACAAATTCTACTATGGAGACTTGGAGGAGACTCATCCATTTAAGAGAGCTAGAACCAGCAGGTCCCTATTTTAATCTATTAAATTTCAGAATCCAAACTCTTACTCTGGAACAGGAGGGTACTTTGGCTCAATGGAGACAAAAAGGTTTTTAAATTTACGTTCCACTTGGTGGATGCCAGGGGGGCCCTCTCATTTACTAAACTTCAAGGAACATACAATCTTCCACAACAAGACTTTCCAATTTATACAAGCTTAAGAGAGGGCGTTGAACGTAAAGGACCAGTCTTTAATAGACTCCCAGATCCCCCCCTTTATTGCTTACTTTAGCCATGACCACAGGGAGAGGACAGTTGTGGCCTCACTTTGTGGGACTAATATATATGGGTTTGAGGGAATTATCAAAAAATTCAACTCAGGGAATTCTAAATGCCTGGAATAAAGAGCTTCCACTCCAGGTATCAAACTAAGATTGGGAAAAGTAAACTAAATTCTCGATGGGACTTTTGGGAGCCCCCTACTGGCAAGAATTTGCCTGGAAAGTTAGAAACAGATTTTTCATTACTACGGCAAGATTGGCCATGCTTTCATCAGGGACACTAAGCAATTGCTGGAGAGATTGTGGAGAAATATCTGCAGATCAGTTCAATGTTTTTTGGCCCTGCCCACAGTTAGCAGGTTACTGGAGAGATATTTTAGAGGCATTAAAAGAATTGGTAGATGCGGAAGCTGTATTGACCCCTGAGTTAGTATTACTCTCAGTTCCATCAGAGGGTCTCCAAATACCCAGAAGATCACTGTTAATCACTTATATGCTGGCAGCTAAAAAAGCAATTACTAAAAACTGGGGGAAGAAGATCTTTCCAAACATACAGAACTGGCAGGGAATAATGGGAGAAATTTATGTATTAGAGAGATTAATAGCTAAAAGCACAGATAAATGGTCTGCATTTGAGCTTAAATGGAGGAAATGGATTCTATATATTTCATCTTTAGATCCTACTTTTGTACCTTAGAAACATATCGACTCTGATGATGGTTTACGTAAATGTCTTAGTGCTCATTATATGAATTGCTTGGTAAAATATGTAAGTTGTCCTGAGACCTTTGACTCATATGTTGCTACGTATCTGACTGATGTAATTATGTACTGTCTTAACTTATACACTGTAAAAACTGTCCTATGATTTTGCAAATGAAAATATAATAAATATATAGTATAAAAAAAAAAATTACGGTAGGTACGTAATTTCCATATCTTCCTGGACACAAAGTCTCCACCACTCATTCACACTAATGGGAGAATACAGAGCTAAATAATCCCCCCGAGACGGGCGGCAGGAGAGAGAGGAGCTCACTTTTTAGGACAGAAGTCCATTTAGAATTGTCCTGCCAATGACTGATGTTGTTTGGCATGGACGTCCAAGGCATAGTGCTCAACAAAAGTGTGCACAGAGCTCCAGGTAGCCACACTGCAAATGTCTGCAATGGGGATATTACACATTTTTGCCAGAGATGTCATGACTGCTCTGGCAGAGTGAGCATACACTCTGCCCTCCAACTTGACCTGTGCCATGGAGTAGCAGTGGCAAAGGCATGCCTCCAGCCACACTGAATTGCACCTGATAGCGACAGGCTGACCCAGCCAGGTCATGCTGAAGGAGACAAACAGTTGTTGAGCCTTGCAGATTTCTTTTGTTCTGTCCAGACAGAATCGCAAAGCTCTTTTTACATTAAGGGAATGAAGGGTATGCTCTCCCTCATTCTGGAAGTTGGCAAAGTAGGTAGGAAGGACTAAAGGTTGATTCAGAAGAAATTCTGAGACAACCTTAGGAAGGAACTTAGGATGAGTCCTAAGAACTACTTTGTCTTTGTGAAATACAATATTCGGTGGGGAGGTCTGTGACAAAAGCATGTATTTCTGATACTCTACAAGCTGAAGTAATGGCCA
This sequence comes from Neoceratodus forsteri, assembly GCA_016271365.2. Lineage (NCBI taxonomy): Eukaryota > Metazoa > Chordata > Ceratodontiformes > Ceratodontidae > Neoceratodus > Neoceratodus forsteri. The sequence continues at coordinate 635,881,902 of CM057449.1, read as the reverse complement.
CCAGGAAGTCCATCTTCCAAGTAAGGAATTTCAACTCGCAAGTGGCTAGAGGCTCGAAAGGTTTATGAGTGAGCATGTCTGGCACAAGGTTAATGTCCCAGGCTGCAACTGGATGTCTAACAGGTGGGCTAGTTTGCAGAATACCCTTAAGAAACCTCTTAACTACAGGTAACTGAACCAAGACATGGAATGTACTGGCGCATGATATGCAGAAACTGCGCAAAGAACCTTGACTGTAGAGTATTGCAGACCTGTGGTTTGAGAGGTCTAAGAGATACTCCAGGACTTTATTTGGTAGGCAGGAAAAAGGATTCCTAGAGGATTTTGTGTACCAGATAGAGAAATGTTTCCACTTAGCTGTGTAGATTTTCCTGGTAGCTGGCTTGTGTGCAGCTAAAAGAATATCTGAAACTCTACAAGAAACATTAAACCTGTTCACCTCTATCTCCTCAGGAGCCATGCATGGAGGTGAAGAGACCTCAGGTTGGGATGAACTACAGGGCCCCGGGTCAGAAGGTTCATCTGAAGGGAAGCAGTTTCGGAGGGGTTTCCGATAGTCTGTTGATTAGAGGAAACCAGATCTGACAAGGCCAAAATGGAGCAATGAGAATCATTCTGCCCCCCCCCCCCGTGCCTCTAATTTGAGCAGTACTCTCTGAACTAGGGGGGAGGAGGAAATGCGTAAAGAAGCGTTCTGTTCACCGCAGCCTGAATGCATCCTGACAAGAAATGCCAGGTCCTGGATTTCTGGAGCAGAAGAAAGGCAGTTTTTCATTGAGTGGGGACACAAAAAGGTCCAGGTCCGAGTTCCCCACTCTTCGAAGAATGACTGAACGACGGTTAAGTCGAGAGACCACTTGTGAGGATCTGTCCCCATTCTGCTGAGATGGTCTGCCAGCTCATTTTATACTTCTGGCACGTGAACTGCGTGAATCAGAGCTTTGTGCTCTAGACATCATTCCCACACTCTCATTGCTTCCCTGCATAATGGGTAAGAGTGTGCACTGCCCTGCTTGTTGATGTAATACATCACTGTTTTGTTGTCCGTTTGAAGGAGAATGTTCTTATGATAGAGTATGTCCTTCAAAGCTCGGACTACATAGAGGATGGCTCTCATTTCCGGAAGGTTTATGTGGAGTTGAGACTCGTCCTGGGACCACATGCCCTGGGTGTGGAGATCCTGGCAGTGAGCTCCCCAGCCCATCAGGGACACATCCGTGGTAATGGAGATCTGAGGATCCAGAGGGGTGAAGGGATATACTTTCAGAAGGTTGTCCTCCTGAGACCACCAGGTGAGGGACCGTTTCAGAGGTTCTGTTGCCTTTATGTGAAAAGACTGAGGATGAGTGGTTGGCAACCACTGAGTACTGAGCATCCACTGAGTGGTTCTCATGTGGAGACGAGCAAAGGGCACAGTGAAAACCAAGGATGCCATGAGACCCAGCATCCGCTGCATTGACAGAGCTCGAACTGAGCTGTTCTCTTGATGAAGCAGGCCATCTGAAGAAAATCGCTCCTTCTGTCCTCCAGAAGGGAGGCTTTCGTGCAGGAAGTGTCCAGAAGAATTCCTACAAATAGAAGCTTCTGGGAGGGCTACAACTGTGACTTTTTCAGGTTTAGCAGGACTCCCATGGATGTGAGGAAATTTGAGGCCGCAGCCACAGCCTCCAGAATCTCTTGTCTGGAGAGGGACTTGCAAGAAGCCAGTCGTCCAGATATGGGACTACTTGAATTCCAATTTTCCTTAAACGCACCGCGAGAACTGAACAGCACTTTGTAAAAACTCGGGGCGCCGAGGATAGCCCAAAGGGCAGGACTCTGAATTGATAGTGTTGACCCAACGCCATGAACCTTAGGTATTTGTGGTGTTTTGGTTGTAAGAGAATGTGTTGGTAGGTGTCCTGCATGTCCAGGGAGGCTAACCAATCATGCTGGTGAATCAAAGGTAGCAGGGTACCGAGTGATATCATCTTGAACTTTTCCTTGTAGAGGAATTTGTTTAACTTTCTGAGATCGAGAATAGGGTGCATGCCGCTAGTTTTCTTTGGAACTAGAAAGTAACGGGAGTAGAAACCTGTGTTTCGTTGATCCAACGGAACTACTTCTACTTCCCTGTTGTTCAGAAGGCCCTGCACCTCAGAAGCAAGAAGGTCTGACTGCACAGCAGACAGCCTGGGCTGTCGCTTGGGAGGATGATCGGGTGGGGGGTTCCGACAAATTAAGAGAGTACCCCTCACGAATTATCCTGAGGACCCATTTGTCTGATGCTATAGACTTTCACTGGTTGTAGAACTGAGTCAGATGACCTCCACTGCAAAGGAAGAGTCCCCCTCAGACAGCTGAGGTGAGACCTGGGCCAGAAACTCAGACGGTGGCACTCGGCATTTTTGGACCCTGTGCTTTCTGCTGCGTTTTCTTTAGCGGCTGAGGAGTTATGGTCTGTAGTAGCTCTGAGAAAACCTCCAACTTGGGCAGAGCTTCTACCATTGCTTTTGGCCAATGCCAAAGAACATTCTCGTATTGAGAAAAATAAACCTGGTAACTAGCAATACGCATGCCCAGAGTAGAAGCAGCAAAGACCCACTTACCCAAGGTGTCGATCTTGCGAGATTGTTTGTTTATAGGATGGGCTGTAGATTCTTGAGGAAGGACAGCCTTACCATTCTCTGCCAGGACAACTAAGGCATCAGCAAAGGCCTGTGAGACCAAGATGGGGTGATCCTTAGGAGGGGCATATTTCCTATCTATGGACTTGGCCACAGACGGAATAAGAACTGGATTCTTCCACACCATCTGGTAAAGAGTCTCGAAAGAGGGCTGTACTGGAGGGGTTAATCCATAGGGATTTCCAAAACATGCAGATACTGGAGGCGCAGAAGCTTCCCAGGATCGATTTCCCTGGTCTAGAGAGAAAGAGTAGAATTTAAGTTCTTGAGCAGAGACTTAAAGGAAAGGTTTTCCACCATAAGCTCTATAGGAGGATTGATCCCTGTCCCCAGTGCAGAATCGGCATCAACATCATCACCCAGCCGAAGATCAGAATCAGGCTCAGTATCATCTTCTGACAGTCTGGGGCGACTGTATAGACAGGAAAGGAATGAAAACTAAGAGGAAGAAGAGGAGGAGATAGAGTCAGAGCCAAAAACCTCTGTAAACTATGCGGTGCCATCAACCCCCCCCGCACCACTGAAGAGAGCGGCGCCAAGTACAGCGACTGCACTAACACAGAAAATGGTGTCAACAGGAAGCCGCGGGCACCCACCACTGTGCCGACGACCACGTGCCGGCTCACCCACAATGCCGACTCATCCCGCACTGCACATGGCACTGACACCACCCTGGTGCCGAAGACGGCGCCGACAGGGCATGCGGAGTCGCGAACGGTGCCAATACGTGGCACCAAAAAAGGACCTCGGTGCCAGAGAAGCCAGCACCACAGGCAGTGGCACCCCGCAGAAGTCTGAACTGCGATTTGAAGGTAAAGAATGAAAAATGGCAAGAGATGAAGGCATCGGTGTGGACCCCTGCGCCACAGCCATGTGAAGGGGATAGACACTGGAGAGTGGAGTCGACAGCACCGAAGAAGGCACCGCACAACCAAGAAGTCCTAACCACCCCACCTGCTGATCCAACACCGACAGGCCCAAAGGCCCCGGCGAGGGACTGGCCAGTTCGGGCAGTCGGTACAACCTCTGAGCCCACTGCTCCATAAGAGCAGCCCAATGGTGAAACTGCTCATCGGAAGCCCCTCCAGTAGGTGGCGAGGGGCTCAGATGTTGAAGAAGCCAGTAGTCAGAGACAGAAACAGGAGACTTCAAAACAGGCGGAGACCAGCCCCTGACCCCAACAACTGACCGTCTACGTGCAGACATACCAGAGGGCGACCTCGAGTGATGCAGTTTCTTCTTCGACCGGTGGGCTGAAGAAGAACTCGAGGCCTAACGGTGCTGTGAATGGGATCGTTTCTTTTTATGCTTTGGGACCACCATCCCCGAGCACTGGACCATCCGCTGTCAGACTCCCCATCTGTAGAGGGTGGCGGACCAGACCTGGCCCGGCTGACTGAACAGCTTTCATACGAAGTCTCCCTACCATCACCTGCCCTACTCATGGTCGGCTGAAGACTTCTTCTTGTACAAAAGTAATTTTATTAAATGTAATTGGTACTTTTTGTGATAAAATACAAAATAATAAAAGTGAAAACTAAGCTGCAAGTTTGAAGCTTGACTCCCAGCAGGCGAGTGACGTCGTTCCTGAAGCACACTCGATGGCAGGGAAAAAAGGAACTGAGGCGGTTGGAGGGTCGATGCTGAGATGTCTATACATGCAGCCTAGCCTGTGGGTGCAGCCTTTGTGGCTGCACCTAGCGCTGGCTCTTCTGAAAAAGGTTGGCTCCCGCTGGGTCCTAGCGCCTCCGGCGTACTCCCATTAGTGTGAAAGAGTGGTGGAGACTTTATGTCCAGGAAGATGTACCACTCTCAATTCTAAGAGATTGATATGCAATTTGGATTCCTGAAGGGACTAAGTCCCACAGATTGTGAGGTCGCCTGTGTGTGCACTCCACCCTAGGATGGAGGCATCTGTTGTTAGGACCACAGTGTGGTGCTGTTGCAGAAAAGGGATGCCCTGCCTGAGGTTGTCCCTTTCTTTCTACCACTGCAGAGCCCATAACAGAGTTCTTGTACCTGGTACAAGCTTTGAAATGGGATGTCTTCTTTGGGACCAGTGGGATCTCAGGTGGTATTGAATATCTCTCATCAGAAACCTGGAGCCTGATACTACTGTGGTACTTGAGGCCATGTGTCCAAGTAATGCTAGGAACTGCCATGCAGTCCTAGGCTGACCCAAAGCAAAGGAGTTTGCCAGGGTTAGTAAGTCTGCCACCCTCTCCTGGGGGAGAAATGCCTTGCCTGGACTGTATCTAGTTCTGCACCAATGAATTCCAGTGGCTGAACTGGTTCCATCTGACACTTCTGAGTACTGATGAGGAAGCCCAGAGACTCCAGGATACTTTGGGTGACCCTGATGGAGTCCTTTACCTGCTGGTATGACTTCCTACGACTAGCCAGTTATCCAGGTAAGAGAATACAATGATTCCTTGCCTCCTGAGGTAGACTGCCACCACTGATAGACACTTTGTGAATATTCTTGGGGCAGAAGTGAGCCTGAAGGGAAGCACTGAGAAATGGAGATTACGTACCTACTGTAATTCTTGATCTTCTTGGAGGAGGTTTCCACCACTCATTCACACTAATGGGAGTACGCTGGAGGTGCTAGAACCCCGTGGGAGCCAAAAATCTTCAGGAGGGCTGGCACCGGGAAAGGAAATGGAAATTACGTACTTACCGTAATTCTTGATCTTCTTGGACGCAGTCTCCACCACTCATTCACACTAATGGGATAGCACTGGAGGCACTAGAACCCAGCAGGAGCCAAAGATTTTCTGAAGGGCTGGCACCGGGATAGGACCATGCATGCGCAGCACCACAAAACTAGCTCACGCCTGTGTAGGCTATCTCGGAGTCGACCCTCCAACTGCCTCAGTACCTTTTTGACCAAGGAGGTGCAGCGTAACTACTAAAAATAACTTATCCTAACCTTCCGGGCCTTAAAGGTCTGAATGACCCTTGCAAGAAGAGTCAATTGAACAACGTCTTCACAGTGGGAAACACAAGGCCGTGAAGACCAAAGAAACAAAACGAGTGACACCAGGGGATGGTGGGTGGGCATGTGAATGAGTGGTGGAGACTGCGTCCAAGAAGATGAAGAATTACGGTAAGTATGTAATTTCCATATCTTCCTGTACTCAAGTCTCCACCATTCATTCACACCAATGGGAAAGTACCAAGCTAAAACCAACCCACCTTGAGTAGGGCGGTACGAGATAGGGCTCACTGAGAAAGAATGTCCAAGGATTGTCCTACTGAGAAAAGAGCTGTCTGGAAAGAAGATCCAGAACACAGTGCTTACAAGGGTATGCACTTGTGCTCCAACTTACCACTTTGCAGAAGACTGCAACAGACACAAAATGAAACTCCGCCAGGAAGCCGCAACCACTCTTGAAGAGCAGTGAGAACCCGGCCTCTCAATTTGGTCTAAGAAGGTCATCCAACTGAGGCAAGCTGAAGTTACACAAAAATGTTGGAGTGTAGCTCTTTGTTCTGTGAAGAAAGTCACAGAACCATTGAACAATCAGAGAGTGAATGGAGCATTCCCTACCTTCTGGAGGTAAAGCAAGAAACTTTTACTAACTGAAAGAGCCGGGGGGGGGAGGGAAGTCTAGTGGTTCAAGGTAGACAGAGAAAGCGCAGATGGATACCCCCACAACCAAGTATGGCTGACCTGTGAACAACAGGTCCAAGGGGCACTTGAGCCCTTTACTTGGTGAGCAATTGGAGGTCCAGGTGGGGTTAGCCCATCAATGGAGAAAGGTTTCCACTTAGTCACTTAAGCCTTCCTCATAGAAGGCCAAAGCAAGACTTAGAAGCCTCTTGTGGTGATCTGGGAGAACCAGAGCCTACCCATTTCTTATTCCAAGAGGAATCATTCTGCCCCTGTTTGCCTACAACTCTAGTAGCAGTCTCTGAACTAAGGGAAGAGAGGGAAAGTGTACAGGAGGAACGTGTCCACTGCAGAGAAGCATTCCAACAGGAAAAAACAGGGTCTGAATTTCTGAGGAAAAATGGGGCAGATCTGCATCAAGAGGGGACACAGAAAGAACTAAGTCTGGGCTGACCCATTTGTTGAAAGTGACTGCATAATGACTGAAGTGACTCAATGTGGTGAGGCACCACTCGCTCTGGCCTTCCTGAAAGGGAGTAGGAAAAAGGCTCTAGATTGCTTGCTGATGAAAAACAAACAACACAGTTTCATCACCTGCTCGAAGTGGGTAACTTTGTGTCAGAGGGTCTCCTTTGTCCTGGAGGTAACTAGGGGAGCTCCTACCAGAAGGAGCTGCTGGGAAGGTGAAACTAACACCTTCCCCTAAACAGAAAAACTCTTCCTGGGAGAGGAGAGCTGAGCAACTGCTTCCGAAGAGTCTAGTCCGGAGCGACTGGCATGGAACCAATATGTAGGAAGCGAATGTATGAATACCGAGAACCCATCTCTGAACAAAGACCAACTTGACCTTTACAGCTGAGAAAGGGAGCATGCCATCTGTTAACTTGGAGCAAGCAAGGAAGTAGGAAACTGTGTTCCGACTCGCCGTGGAGTCACTTCTGTTGCTCTGAAGCTCTGGTCAAGAGAAGAGAATCTGAAGAAAAAAAAAAAACAGACTTGGCTGCTGCCTAGGTCTAGGGAACATCTCTGAATTAAAAGAAAATCTCCCTCAGAGAAAAGCAATGACTCATACCTCCACTGGATTGTACTTCCCGTAGAAGTAAAAGTAGTCAGGTGCTCTCCACCATAGTCTAGAGACGACTGCCTCAGGCAGCTGAGGCAGAACCTGGGCTGGATCCAGAAGGATGGTATCAGGTAGTTTCAGGCTAGGCCCTGTACTGTGAGGATATATATATATATATATATATATTTTTAACAGTTAGAGTCTGACAAGGCTCTCAGGCTTCTACCTTGAAAGGACTTCCTGATACAAGAATGATGAAGATGTCGTACATCTGAGGGGCAAGGGGAGCCTGAGGGACCATAACTGAAACCGGGACCGGATCAATAATCACAGCTGAGGAGATGTAATCACCCACTGCCGATGAAGCCACTGAAGGGGCAATATCACAAGTGGGCTATATACCCCTATCAAAGGTGCATAACAGTCTGGAAGGCTCCCGACCATTGAATTAGGGTGTTTCACAGGGTGTAATTATATTTACGACTGAAAAGAGTCCAGATGCAGAAGTGTTTGGTCCACAGAAGAAGTCCAAAATGTTATAGTGGACCCTATATCCCTGAGGAAAAAGTGAAAAGAAGATCTTCCATCACAGACTCTGCTGACAGAGAAGGCTTACCCTCCAGTCTCTAAAATGAGTCATCCATTGTATCACCGACAAGTAGGACTGGTAGAGACTCATCCAGATGCACATCTATCCCAGAAGAACCTCCAAAAGGAGGTCTAGCTCAGAATCACTACAAACTCCGCCACCAGGAAAGTGCTGAGGAGCTCAACACCACTTAAGGAGCCGACAAAGTGCTGAGCGGAATGCGGAATTCCACCAGCAGAATAGTGCAGAACAAGAGTCCCACCAGTGGTAAACTGCCAGAACGACACAGGATCCCACACGGACCTCCACCCACTAGGATCCATGGAAAATATTTCGTGGAACAGGACTTCATTCCATGTAAAACACTTCACAACAACTTCCGCAGAAGAAGAGGTCCGCGAAAAGGAAAACTCCGCCACCTGTTCTGCCGGACAGCACCAACCGGCACCACCAGTGGCACTGGCATCACCAGCGGCACCTGCAGGCCTCCGTGGCACTGCCCACAGTGCCGGACACCCACAGCACTGCCTATGGAGCCACCCGGCATCAACAGCACGTGCAGTAGCAATGGCGCCGTCCACAGCACCATGTGCCACCAACAGCACCCATGGCACCATGTGGCACCAATGGCTATGTCCACTGTACCACACAGCACCAACGGTGCCACCCACAGTACCAAAGGCTTCACCCATGTCACTGTGTGGCAGTGCCAACGGCAATTCCAGCAGTGCCAATGGCACCCGAAGATCCTGAGGAAAGAGGGGAGAAGGAAAAGTGGTACCTGTACCGGCCCCTGCATGGAAAAAAGGAGAGGGGGTAGACACAAGGGGTTGATGCAATAGTGAAGGCACCAAAGGTGGCACCGCGCACATCCTGACCCAATCGACCGGGCCCCGGTCCAGCAGCTCCGAGGCCCAGAGACCCTGGAACCGGGAACACTGGCCAGGAAAACTGGACAGAAGTCGAACCCCCTGCTCCAAAGGAGCGTCCCAAAGGTGAAGCAGCTCACCGGAACTCCATCGAGGACAGAGATAGAATCCAGTGTTAAAGAACACAGCCATTAAGAGCAGGACCAAGAGGAACCCATGAAAGTCAGTTCAGGCTTACTGCCCCATACCACCGACAATCCCGGCACAGACATACCAGAGGGTGACCTCGGGTGGTATTGATTCTTCTTCCCCCAAGAAGGAAGAAGAGCTTGAGGTCAAGTGGAGACGGATCCCCGGAACCGCCAGTTTTGTGCTTCAACGGACTGTCCTCCCCGAGCACAGGACTGCCCATGGCCAGGCCCCCCCCCCGTCATGAAGGGTGGCAGACCAGACACAGCCCCTCTGCCATAACAACTTTCAAACAAAGTCTTCCTACTGTCACTCGACCGTCTAAGGGCGACTCCGTTGATGGCAGGTAAGAATTTCTTCTTCATAATCTTCTTTTTCTTCTTCTTAAAATAAGAAAATAATACTAAAATGTTTATTTAAATGAACACTGAATGGCTTAATGCTGCTGTCATATAGATGAAAACTTTGACTCTGGCAGACAAGTGACGTCGACATACAAGCGCACTCAACGGCTAGAGAAAAGGAACTGAGGTGGTTGGAGGGCCGACACCTAGATAGCCTACACAGGCGTGAGCTAATCTCGCAGTGCCGTACATGCGTGGTCCTATCCCGGCGCCAGCCCTTCAGAAAATGTTTGGCTCCTGCTGGGTCCTAGCACCTCTGGCACTATCCCATTAGTGTGAATGAGTGGTGGAGACTTGAGTCCAGGAAGATCATGCATGTGCGGCGCCACGAGACTAGCTTGCGCCATACAGGCTCTCTCGGCGTCGACCCTCCAACTGCCACAGTGCCTTTTTGACCAAGGAGGTGTAGTGTAAACTAACTTAAGAAAACCTAAACCTAACTTCTGGACATAAGATGGCCCGGATGATCCATGTAAGAATGGTCAATTCAACAATGTTTTCACAGCCCGAAAAACAAGGAAGTGAGCTCGGGCATGGTGGGTGAGCATGTGAATGAGTGGTGGAGACTCCGTCCAAGAAGATCAAGAATTATGGTAGGTGCATAATTTACGTATCTTCCTGGACTAAAAGTCTCCGCCGCTCATTCACACTAATGGGAGAGTACCGAGCTAAAAATCAATCCCTCCTGAGTAGGGTGTCAGGAGACAGAGTTCACTCAGGACAGAAGTCAATAAGGACTGTCCTGCCAAAGAAAGTGAGCTGTCTGGCATGGACATCCAGAACATAGTGCTTCACAGTGGTATGCACTGAGCTCCAAGTCGCTGCCTTGCAGATGTCTGCAATGGATACATTATGAATCTCCGCCAGGAAAGCCATGACCACCCTGGTAGAGTGGGAATGAACCCGGCCTTCCAACCTGATCTGTGCCATGGGTTAGCAGTGTTGAAGACAAGCTACTAACCATGCAGTAATACATCTAATGGCAAAAGGCTGACCCAGCCGAGGCATGCTGAAAAATACAAGACTTGTTTGGATTGCATATCTCTTTCATTCTGTCAATGTAGAATCGCAGAACCCTCTTAACATCTAGAGAATGAAGGAAGTGCTCTCCTTCATTCTGGAATTTAGTGAAGTAAGTAGGGAGAAGCAAAGGCTGGTTGAGGTGAAAATCTGAAACCATTCTGGGTAGGAATTTAGGGTGAGTACGGAGTACCACCTTGTCCTCGTGAAAGACGGTATAAGGGGGGGTCTGAGACCAAAGTGTGGATTTCAGGGACCCCTGCAAGTGAAAGTGACAGCCACTAAGAATGCTGTCTTCCAGGTCATAAATTTCAATTTACAGGTAGCTAGCGGCTCAAAGGGTTTACAGGTGAGCAATCTAGCACCAGGTTAACATCCCATGTGGCCACCGGTGTATTGACTGGGGGTTTAGTGTGTAGGATACCTTTTAGAAACCTCTTGACTAAAAGTAACTGAGCCAGTGATATGTTCTGTATTGGCTCAAGATAGGCTGAAAACATGCAGAGGTGTAGCTTTACTGCCGAGTATTGCAAACCTGTGTTCGAGAGGTCCAAGAGGCACTCCAACACCTTACTTGGTGGGCAACTGAAAGGGTCCAGACGGTACTTGCACACCAGATGGAGAAGTATTTCCACTTAGTCACGTAAGCCTTCCTGGTAGAAGGCCTATGCATGGCTAAGAAGATTTCTGCGATTGTCTGGGATACCAAAAACCTGCCCACTTCTATCGCCTCAGGAGCCCAGCATGGAAATGAAGAGAGTGCAGGTTGGGATGGACCAAAGATCCCTGTGTCAGAAGGTCAGCTTGTAGAGGAAGTTGCCTCGGGGGAACTTCTGACAGTCTGTTGATCAATGGAAATCATATCTGTTGAGGCCAGTATGGGGCAATGAGACTTATCCTGCCCCCCCGTGTCTCTAATTTGAGCAGCACCCTCTAAACTAAGGGAAGAGGAGGAAAGCATATAGGAAGCATCTTGTCCACTGCAGTCGGAATGCATCCTGACAGAAAACATCAGGTTCTGGATTTGTGAAGCAGGATAGAGGCAGTTTTGTGTTAAGAGTGGATGCAAAAAGGACCAGGCCCGGACTGTCCCAACTCATAGGATAGCGACTGCACAACATCTGAACTGATACATTGTGCTCAAGATACCACTCTCACATCCTGATGGCCTTCCTACACTGAGGGTAGGGAAGTGCTCCACCCTGCTTGTTGATGTAATACATCACAGCTTTGTCATCCGTCCGAAGGAGGATCACTTTATGGCAGAGGGCATCCTTCAGGACTTGGATAGCGTATAAGACAGCTCTCATCTCTAAGATATTTATGAGAAGATGAGGCTCCTCCTGGCTCCACACCTGAGTGTGGAGGCCTTGACAGTGAACTCCCCAACCGATCAGGAGTTGCGACCGTGATGATGGTGGTCTGAAACTTCAGAGGGTAAGGGGCAGACCTTGCAGAAACTTGCCCAACTGCGTCTACCATGCGAGTGATTTTGTCTGAGGCTCTGTCACTTTATGTGGAGGACTGCAGGTGTGGTCAGAGACCACTGCTTTCTGCGGACGACGCCCATGACTCCCAGCATCCACTGCATCGAAACGGGCCCAAACAGAGCTGTTTTCCATGATGTAACGAGCCATCTGAAGATGTCATTTCTCCCATACTCCAGAAGAAAAACCCTCACCCTGGAAGTATTCAGGAGGGCTCCTCTGAAGAGGAGATGCTGGGAAGGTGAATCTGGCACCGTCCCTGAATCAGAAACCCCCTCCTGGAAGTGAGGAACTGAGAAGCTGTGTTGACTGTTTCCTGTGTCTCCTACCTGGATGGGTTGGCTAGGAGCCAATCGTCCAGGTAGTGAAGACTTGAACACCATGTTTTTAGTGTACTCCTCCCTGAACAGGTATGTGTTTAACCTTCCAGGGTCGAGAACTGGGCGCATGCCGCCTGTTATCTTGGAACCAGAAGCAATGGAAACAGGAACCTTTGTTCCATTCTGCCATGGAACAACTTCTTCTGCCCTGTTCCCACAGAGGACCCATAGTTTAGAAGTAAGAAGGTCTGACTAAGAGACGGACAGACTCAGCTGCCATCTGGGTGGAAGGTCTAGGGAAATCTCTGTGAAATTGGGAGAGTAGCCCTTTCAGACAATCATGATGACTCATACATCCACTGTAATGGACTTCCACTGGTTGAAAAACTGAGTCAGATGCCCCCACCACCACCACCAAGAGGCATGTGGGCTAGATCCACAGAGGTTGGTACAGGGCACTTTCAGGCCCTGTCCCCTCTGCTGCACTTTCTTTGCAGCTGAGGAGCTGGTTCCTGATAAAGACTCCTCAGCCTCTACCTTGAAAGGACTGTCTGTTAAGAAAATATCAATGGTTCCCATCCCTCTGAGGGGCAGCAGGAACCAGCCTGGCTCTTTAAATGGCAGCCCTGATGTTCTGAGTGGCCTCCAGAGCTCAACCTGAGGGCGAACAGATAAGCACCGTCGACGGGACGTTAATCACCTGCTGAGAAACGTAATGTTCTGGGCCAGGAGAGTCACCTTCCACAAATGCCAGCAGCAGCTGCCCTAGAGGCAGTGTTATAAGCATCCATAAAAGCTTTCAGCTGATTAACGGACTATATGCCCCAGGCAATGCAGCACTAGATTCCGGAGGGCTCTCGACCATTGGTATGAGTGTGTTCCACAGGGTGTACTCGTACTGAGGAATGTAGGCACTCAAGACACAGAAGTCTTCTTTGGTCCACAGATGAAGTCTTAAATGCTATTATATCCCTGAGGAAAGACTGGGAAGAGAGATCTTCCATCACGGGCTCCACTGATCCAGAAGGCTTGTATTCGAGCCCATAAAATGAGTCATCCGCTGTGTCTTCGACAAAGCAGGACAGGGTGAGACTCTTCAAGATCCACTTCTATCCCAGAAGAACCTCCAAAAGGCAGATCTAGGCCAGGATCACAGGAGACGCCGCCACCCGGATCAGTGTTGAGGAATTCAGTGCCATCCATGGCGCGGGCACCAATAACGGCACTGGCACCACATGTGGCGCTGGCACCATATACGGTGCCAGCACCACACAAAGCACCAGTACCACTGCTGGCCCTAGACCTGAAGAAAGGGGGGACGGAAAGCAGTACCCGTGCCAGCCTCTGCAGGGGAAAAGGTGAAGGGGTAGGCACGTGGAGTCAGCATTGATGGCACTGGCACCAGAAAGGGCACCATGCACATATCCTGGCCCGACTGACACAGCCGCGGCCCAGCAGCTCCGAGGCCCAAAGGCCCCGGAACAGAGTCCACTGGCCAGGTCAACTGGGCAGACACCATACCCACTGCTCTAAAACAGCAGCCCAGAGATGAAACTGGTCATCATAGAAACATAGAATTTGATGGCAGATAAGGATCACTTGGCCCACCTAGTCTGCCCATTTCCCTACCTAACGGACAAGCTACAGATCCTAGTTAACCAACAGCCTACTTCCTCCTACCACCCCCTAGAATTGCCTTTATGTCTGTCCCATGCATTCTTGAATTCCCCCACTGTTTTTGACGCTACGACCTCCTCAGGAAGGCTGTTCCATGCATCTATAACCCTTTCTGCAAAGAAATATTTCTTCACATTACCTCTGAGCAGCACAACCTCTATCTTCAAATTGTGCCCCCTTGTTCTTGCACATCTCTTTTTCTGAAAGATGTTACCCTCTTGGACTTCGTTGATTCCCTTGAAGTATTTGAAAGTTTCTATCATGTCCCCCTCTCCCTCCTTTCCTAGAGGCTATACATCTTAAGCTCCTTTAGGCTTTCTTCATATGTATTCTGGTGCCATCCCTACACCATTTTGGTTGCCCTCCTCTGGACAGCCTCCACCCTGTCTATGTCTTTGCGGAGATGGGGTATCCAGAACTGCACACAGTACTCCAGATGTGGTCTTACCAACTGTCTATACAGAGGGCCAACAACTTCCTGTTTTCTACTGGTGATGCCTCTCCCTATGCATCCCAGTATCCCTCCAGCCCTCCTTACTGCCTTCTCACATTGCTGGCCCACCTTTAGGTCATCTGCTATGACTACCTCCAGGTCCCTTTCCATTTTTGTTGTTGTCAGTATCTCACCCCCCATTGTGTACTCTTCCCTTGGGTTTTTGTTTCCCAGGTGCATTACTTTGCACTTCTTTGCGCTGAATCTAAGCTGCCATATATTTGACCATTCCTCCAACCTTGCCAAGTCCCTTCTCATCCTTTCCACCCCACCTTGCGTATCAACCCTGTTGCAGGTCTTTGTGCCATCTGCAAAGAGACATACTTTTCCTTCCAGTCCCTCTGCAATGTCATTTACAAAAACATTAAAAAGGACCGGCCCCAGTACTGAACCCTGCGGTACCCCACTAGTAACCCCCCTTTCTTCACTGTGGACTCCATTTACTATTACCCTCTGTGTCCTGTTATCCAGCCAGTGTTTTACCCAGGCTACCGCCCCATCGAGGACAGGGATGGGATCCGGTATCGAAGATCACAGCCGTTAAGAACGGAGCCACAGAGGACCCCACTAGAGTTGGGTCAGGCCTACTGCTCTCCACCACAGATGATCCCTGCACAGATGTACCAGAGGGCGACCTTGAGCAGTACTGTTTCTTCTTCCACTGACAGGAAGAAGAAGAACTCAAGGTCGAGTAGAACCAGGTCCCTGATCGAGGTCGGGAATGGGCCCACTACTTTTTGTGCTCCTGGCAGACTGTCCTCCCCCTTGAGCAGGGGACTGCCCGTGGTTGTACCCCACCTCCACAAAGGGCAGCGGACCAGACACAGCCCCACTGCCATCACAGCTTTTAAACAAAGTCTCCCTAGCATCACTGCTCTGTCTAAGGTCAACTCCACTGATGGCACACTGAGAATTTCTTCCTCCTCCTCTTTTTTTTTTTTTTTTTTTAGGTTAGAGAGTCCAATATTAGTTTTTAATCCATTGCAACCAGGAAAAAGGAAAGATACTACTTGTACTGTTATGGGATATTAGGGAGGTGATGTCTGGCAGCTGAAATTTTTGTATTTAGTTTTTATTTACCAGGTAAGGCGCACTAGCCAAAAGATTATTTTCAGGCACAACCCAGGAGGGTACAGAGACAAAACTTCCAATAGATACATATTTGTACATAATACAAGTAACATATAAATGTTTGAAACATTTACAGTGGTGAAATATGACAGAAGACAATACAGCATTTAAGTTTACATGTAAGAGACAGCAACCAGGTCATTTTTAAAGTAACTGAGCAGTATGTCAACAGTGAGGAATAAAGTGCTGTGAAGCAAGTAGTGGCCAGGCAGAGTTTGGTGAAACGGGGGATAGAGAGAAAGGTGGAGAGAGGAGGAGGCAATAGTTTGGTGGGAATAGATATGATGGGGTAAGGGTAGTAGCCAAGCATAGTTCGGTGATAGGGGAGATAGAGAGAAAAGCTGGAGAGAGGAGACAATAGATTTGGGGGAGTAGATATGGTGAGGTAAGTGCAGGCTACCCAAAACTGATTTAGCTGGTGAAAGAAGAGGAGGGTTGTGCAGTTAACTTGAGAAAGCACAAACAGAGAAACTGACAGAAGGGAAAAGTAGAAATGGACTAAGATGGTAAAAGAAATTAGGAGATGAGATTGAAGAAGTGCTCCTCATTGGAGTAGACCCCAGGGTCCCAGGGGACAATCAGAGAGAGGGGGTGGGATTAGAGGGTTTGGGCTATGGCAGTCTGAAGTAGGAGCATACACAAGAGGAGAAGAGATAGTGGTGTAGTTCTCTCTTAAAGGAGATGTGGGATGCATTTTGACATAAGAGTTAAAGGGAGTGTGTTCCAGAAAAGTGGTGCACGACAGGCAAAGGCATGACCACCTTTCGAAGTACGATGTCTTGGAATGAGAACAGGGACATGGTCCGCAGAGCACAAAGCATAGTCGGTTTTGTGGTAGAGAAAAAGACTGGCCAGAGGTTTAGGTGAGTGGGATCTGATGATGCTGTCACTAATGGATCCAAGTGTATAAGACCTTCGTTCTTGAAGAGGAAGCCAACCCAGATCTGAATAGAGGAGACAGTGATGTTTCAGACGGGGGGGGGGGGACAAGATGCGAAGAGACAAATATTATTGTAAGTAATATCCCACTTTCGTAGACTTGAGTTGCAGGCAGAAACATATGTGGCGAACCCATATGTGAGAGAGGGAAGTAATATCCCGCGGGCAATGGCCAGCCTGGGTGAGTGCATAGCAAGTATGGTAGACAATACCGAGTTTGGAGTTTACCAGCTTACTGGTAGCTTGAATGTGAAGGTCGAAACTCAGAGATGGGTCTAGAGTGACCCCTAGATATCTGAAGGAGTTTATGACACCTACAGATGTGCCTTCAGGGAAGGGGACACTAAAGAATGCTTGGGCATGTCTGAGTTTGAGACTGCGGTCAAATGACATTGCTTGGGTCTTTGATTTATATAGAATAAGTTTGTGATTTGTAAGCTACTGGTGGATAAGCTGAAAGTCACAAGAGAGTCGAGAGTTTATGTCATCAGTACTCTTGGAACTGGTATACAGTACAATATCATCCGCATATAGTAGAGAGGAAGTTTTAAGGAGATTTGAAGTAACGCTATTGATAAAAATTGAGAAAAGCAGAGGACCTAAGATAGACCCTTGGAGAACCCCAATATTGATGGCAACCTTGTCAGAGAGGGTAAAGTTAAATTTCACATATTGGGACCTATCAGTTAGATAGCTATTAAACTAGTTCACGTTTGACGAGAAACCTAGAGAGTCGAGAATGGAGGAGAGGATGGAATGGTCAACAAGATTGAATGCCTTGGTCATGTCAATGAAAATGGCCCCAGTGAGCCAGCCAAAGTCCACGGCCACTAGAGTGTCGGACGTAAGTTTGAGCAGGGCAGTAGTAGTACTATGACCCTTGTGGAAACCATGATGAGCGTCAGTTAAGAGGTCATATTTCAGAAGAAAGTCAGTGGTTTGGATGGCAACTAGTTTCCCTAAAATTTAGCTGAGAGCAGATAGGATGGCAATGGGTCTGTAGTTGGTATGGTCAAGCGGGTCACCTTTTTTAAGCACAGGAGTAACTCTGGCCGACTTCCATATCTCTGGGACAGAGCTTTGACACAGAGAGAGAGTGAAGATGAAAGTAAGGGGAGCAGCTATGTGTGGGGCAGCTAATTTTAGAAGCTTAGGTTCCAGGTTATCAGACAACATGGCTGCATACGCCGAGATGTTTCGTAGAAGTCTCAGAACCTCATTACTCTGGATAGATTTGAAGTGGAAGGTGTGCCCAGTGGATTCTGCTTGTACGACAGGATTTGATGGGGTAGGAAAAGTGGAGGTGTATTGAGTAAGGTCAGCAAATTGCTTATTAAAGAAGTTAGCAATGGTGAGGGGATTGTTACAGTGGATGCCTTTTAGGGACATATTACTTGGAGTAGCAAACTGGTTTGAACCCAGGAAGAACTTAATATGGGACCAGAATTTTTCTGGGTCCCCCTGGGAATCTGTTAATAGATCCTTACAGTAGGAACTTTTCGCTTGCTTGATTTCTCTTTTGTAGGCACTTCTTAGTGTTCTGTAGGTGTGAAAGTCTTCGAGTAGGCCAGATTTACTGTAACAAAACCAACTTTTGTCTCTATGTCGTAATTTGGAGAGGAGGTCAGATGTCAAACATCGGGTCTGCCTATTTCTTACAAGCCTAGTCACAAGATGGCTGTTTTTCTTTCTAAGTAAGGAATTGGGTCAAAAATATGTCTACAGCAGACTGAGTGTCTGATGAGCTACAGAGGGAGGATCAGTCGGTGCAAGCAGCGTCAAGCAGAAAGGCCTGAGGGTCAAAATTTGTATAATTAAGGAAGATAATGTAACGGAGCTTCAAAGGTACAGGTCTGCCTTTCCCCTAGAGACAGAAAGTGGGAGAGTGGTCAGTAATGGTGTTAGGCAGGATGCCAGGGTCAATTATGTTCTCAGCACGGTTAGTCATAATCCAGTCCAGCAGTGTACTGGTATTAGATTGAGGAGCAGTTCTGGTGGGTAAGGAGATAAACTGATGTAGGTTGTAGTTTTGCAGTTTAGTCAGGGCTGTCACTTGTGAGCCTCCGAGTCAGTTTATATTAATGTCACCTAAGAAAAAATTACTTACCATAGTAATGTTGTTTCTTCTAATGGAGTCTTGCTGTATCCTGACTAAATGCAGTTATCCCCAGCACTTGAACTGCCCCGAAGAGTAAAGAGTTAACTCTATGCAGAAGCATAGAACGTTGAGCTCGAGCTTGGTTTTCAAACCTCTGTCTCTAGCACTCTGAAGTGTAACTGTCAGATTATTACAAGCACTAACTAATAAAAGTAATAGGTGGAAATTATTTCAACTCTTGCAAGCCAAATGGCTGCACATATTGTTTTTAGGGTCAAAAGACACAAGTCAAGAACCCCAAAAAGAAAGCTAAATATAAAACCAAAGCAGGTAGAGAGCTAAAACATAACTAAAACCCATAAGATAGGGCAAGCCAAGTACAGCTCTAGGGTGCAGCACTGTGCCTGCCCACCCACACCCCAAAACTACTGGGTTCTAGGAGGGGAAGCAGGGAGGGAGGTCAGAATACAGCAAGACTCCATTAGAAGAAACAACATTACTATGGTAAGTAATTTTTTCCTCAAACATTTTTCCAGGTGGCTGCTTTACACATTTCCACTAAAGGTATATCCCTAGCTGCTGCGAGCGAAGCAGCTGTACCCCTGGTGGAATGAGCCCTCAGGCCTGAGGAAGGTTCCTTCCCAAGTTTTGAATTGCAGAACTGGATACAGGAGACAATCCACCTAGCAATAGTTCTCTTGGTGGCTGGTTTGCCCTTTCCCACCTCACCATAGGTAAGAAATAACTGAGAATATCCATTCCTATAGACCTTAGTATGCTCCACATAGTAACTAAGGGCTCTTTTCACATCGAGATTGTGTAATCTTCGTTCCCCAGAGGAAGAATGGTCAGTGAAAAACACAGGCAATGTCATAGATTGGTTCAGATGAAAGTCTGAGACCACTTTGGGAAGAAACTTTCTGTTAGTTCGAAGGACCACCTAATCCCTGTGAAAAGAAATAAAATCAGGTTCCACTGAAAAAGCCTGTAACTCACTGATCCTCCTGGCAGAGGTAATGGCTACCAGGAATACAGTTTTCCATTTCAAGTATTTCAGTTCTGCTGAAGACAGAGGCTCAAAAGGGGGCTGCATAAGCTGTGCTATACAGATGTTCAGATCCCAAGAAGGGGTAGGGACACAAAAGGGAGGATTAACATGCATCAGACCTTTGAAGAATTTCTGGAAAACTGGATGAGACTAAGGAAGAGCCTTTCCCAGCTGAAAGGAAGGCAGACACAGCTGCCAAATGCACCTTAAGCGTAGTGGGCCGAAGGCTTAAACTATTAAGATGCACCAAATAGTTCAATACAGTAGCAATGTCAGCTAATTCTGGCTGAAGAGGTATTTGGGAACACCAAAAACCAAATCTTTTCCACTTGGAATTGTAAGTTTTTCTGGTAGCAGTTTGCCTGCTAACCTTCAGAATATCCAAAACCGACTGATAAAGGTTTAGATGTGCATATTCTAACTCTTCAAGAGCCAGGCCTTGAGCCTGAGAGCCTAAAGATTGGAACAGGGGAGCCTCCCCTGAGAGGATGTCAGCAGATTGAACTGTCTGGGAAGACACAGAGGCCTTGTCACTGACAATGACAGTAGTAGAGGATACCACGGCTGTCTGGCCCAGTCTATTGCCACTAGGATCACCCTGCAAGGCTGAGATCTGGTCTAGATCAGAACCCTGAAGATCAAAGGGAAAGGAGGAAATGCATACAGGAACCTGCTTGTCCAATCCAATAGTAGAGCCTCCTGGTGTACAGAGCCCAGTAGAGGAGGCCTGCAACAAAAGAGAGGAAGTTGATGATTGTCCGGGGCTGCAAAGAGATCTATCTCTGGTGTCCCCCACCTGTTGAAGATAACCTGAAGGACCAGAGGATTCAGAGTCCATTCGTGATGACCTTGAGAAATTCTGCTGACAGCATCTGCTAAGATGTTGTCTTTCCCTGGCAGGTGTACAGCCACCAGGGAAGTGTGAAGGGAATAAGCCAGAGACTATACCTTCATGGGCTCCGTGCGCAAGGCCGAGGACCGAGTGCCTCTCTGCTTGTTGATGTACCACATGGTTGTGGTATTGTCTGTCCTGATTTGTACTACTTTCCCCTGAACCAGTGTTGAGAATGTCTGCAGAGCTAGAAAGACAGCCCTCAACTCCAGAAGGTTTATGTGAAGGAGGGACTCTTGGTGAGACCAGGTTCCCTGAGCTGTAAGCTAGTCCAGATGGGCCCCCCCAGCCTAGGAGGGAGGCATCCGTGGTGAGAATCACTGAAGGAGCCTGACTGACGAATGGGACACCTTGCCGAAGGTTGTCCTCCTCCAGCCACCACAGGAGTGCCTGAACTAGAGTCTGGGACACTGGAACCAATTTGGAGAGAGGGTCCTTTTTCTGAGACCAGTAACATCTGAGATGAAATTGAATATCTCTCATCTGAAACCTTGCTCCCTGGACCACAGCTGTGGAGGCTGCCATGTGGCCCAGTAACTGAAGAAAATGTCTGGCTGGACGAGAAACTAGAGGTTGAAAAGAGGAAGCCAGAATGACTAGAGACTGACCTCTTGAAAGAGGAAGGAATGCTCTTGCCTGGGTCATGTCTATGTCCACCCCTATGAAAGTGAGCAGCTGAGTTGGTTCCAGAACCGACTTTTCTTGGTTTAGAATGAAGCCCAGGGACTCCAGGAGCCTTTGGGTGACCTCTAAGGCTGAAATGACTTGGCCTGGGGACTGACCTACTAGGAGGCAGTTGTCCAGGTATGGGAACAGAAGGATACCCTGTCTCCTGAGGAATGCTACCACTTCTGCCAGGTACTTGGTAAACACCCTTGGAGCCGATGTTAGGCCGAAAGGCATGGCTCTGAACTGATAATGGCCTGAGGACAATTCGAACCTTAGGTACTTTCTGTGGGAATGTCTGATGGGTATGTGGAAATAGGCATCCTTGAAATCCAGGGAGGCTAGCCAGTCTTCTGGTCTCAGAGAAGGAAGAATTACTCCCAGAGTCACCATCTTGAACTTTGGTTTTGTTAAGTGTTTGTTGAGGTACCTTAAATCTAGGATGGGTTGCCACTCACCTGTCTTTCTGGGGATAAGGAAGTATCTGGACTAAAGTCCTTTTCCCCTGTGACAAAGAGGTACCTTCTCTACTGCTTGCATGAGCAGAAGCGAGGAGACTTCTGCCTCTAAGGTCTTTGTCTCCAAGGAGGAGAGGGGACTGAAAGATCTTGCTCTCATTTTTGGGAACCTTTTGAAACTGAGAACAAGTCCCTGGCTCATTACTTCCAGGACCCATTTGTCTGAGGTAATGGAATCCCAGGCCTGGGAATAGTTAGCCAGCCTACCCCCTACAAGAATTGGGGAGGCGACCCTGACTGACACCTCAGGGTGCCTGTTTGGTAGGGGGCTTGGACTGAGTGGATGCTGGGGTCCTGGTCATCCCTCGTCTGCCTCTTCCCCTGAAGAACCCCCTCTGCTGGAAAAAAGAGGAAGTCTGGGCTTGGAAAAAAGGCCTGTTAAAAGGCCTGCCCCTGCCAGCCCTAAACTGCTGCTTCTGAGGAGTGGCCTGCTTCTCTTTTGCTGCAGCACTCCTATAAATGGTCCTATACTCATCCATCTTCTTCATGTAAGCCTCTGTTTGTTCACCAAACAGAGAGTTACTAGCAACAGGAAAATCCATGGTCTTAGTCTGGGTATCCTGTGACAGACTGGTACATCTGAGCCAAGCTAATCTCCTCATGGAGCCAGATGTAGCCATGACCCTGGAATGCACATCACTCGTGTCAACAGCAGCATGAAATTGGACCTTGGATGCCTCAATACCATCTGCAGCTACCTTCTCCGGCTCCTTGGCTAGCTGGGGAGGGGCATTCTTAGCCAGTTCCAGAACCGTATCCCACCTCAATTTCAGGTACCTGGCAGTATATGCCATATAATTGGCTTGTCTGAGTCCCAAAGACGATGCCAAGTATTGTTTCTTGGCCACGGCGTCCACTTTCCTAGAATCCTTATCTGGGAGTGAGATGCCAGGGGAATATTAGCCTTATCACAGGTTGCAGCCTACACTACCCCAACATGGCTGCAGTGAGTTGTAAGAAATTCTGTTCCAGGACCTGGCAGGGTAAATCTCCTGTCCATCTTTTTATCCACAGGAGGTATAGAAGCTGGAAACTGCAACATTTTTTGTGTCTGTTTCCCCAGGAATTTATGCAGAGGGATAGACACTCTCTTTGAGTCTGGGACATCCATCATTTCCATAAAGTCAAGTTCCTCTTGATACTGTTCAGCTTCTTCCACTGGGAGCTGAAGAGTATCAGCCACTTTCTAGTAAAACATAAAATGGGAGGGAGACTCAGAAAGCCTGGGAGGAGACACACTGGAAGGCCTGTCTGGGGAGATGTCAGGCTCTACTGGCTCATCTAGGCCTTCATCTTCCTCTTCATCATACTCTTCCTCTCCATCCCAATCGCCCTCATAGAAAACCTCTGGATCAATGTCAGAAGCGACTATGTCCGACTGAACCGAACCACTATGAACCGCTGCCGGTTCGGACGGAACCAGGCAAAGCGACTGAACAATAGAAATCGCTTTAGCAATCTCCTCAGTGGACGGACCATGGGAAGTAGGATCCAAACTGGCCGTTTTTCATTTCCTTTTGCTAGGAACCGATTCCACAGAATCGGCTCTCCTTTAACAGGAGGTATCGCCCAGGTCAGTGGGCACCTCCAGGTCGGCAGCTGCGGGCAGGCCTGAATCATCAGGTCAGCGGACTTCTCAGCCTCCTCTCCCTTAGCCTACTCAAACATTTTCCAGAATGGCTTTGGGAACGTTTTACAGATTTCATGATCTTCTTTGGGTGGTCAAACCCCAGACAGTAAACACAGACGAGGTGAGGGTCGGCCTTGGCAAAGGCCACCTTACATTCGGTACAGTGCTGAAAGCCAGTGGGACCGGTTTTCTTTTTGGGTTTCTCAGACATGCCGGAATACTGAAAAGTTATCCTTACCAGCTATTACACCAGGCAACTAAAAACTGATCGGCTCCAACCGTGTCATGGGTTGGTAAAAAAAAAAAACGGAAACTGGAATTTTTTTAGGAACCGATGAGTACCGGAAACCACAGTA
Organism: Neoceratodus forsteri; assembly: GCA_016271365.2. NCBI lineage: Eukaryota > Metazoa > Chordata > Ceratodontiformes > Ceratodontidae > Neoceratodus > Neoceratodus forsteri. Next base: position 635,858,231 of record CM057449.1, on the reverse strand, counting down.
ATATTTAGAAACAATACAGAAATAGAATGGGGTTCGGTTCCAAACTGGACCAACCAGAGAAGAACCAAAGGCAAAAAAACAATTTCCACAATAATACAATAACTACCTACTACTACTACTTACTGTTACCGAGACAGAGGTAAGAAGACCAAAATAAAGAAATGGTTAGGTAAAACCGAACGATTTAAACTGATACCGAACCGAAGCGCAGGAGGAATCTCTGGAGTGACTTCACAGTTAGGCGGAGTAAAAAATCTGATGGTTACACTTCAGATTTGAAAACCAAGCTCGAGCTCAACGTTCTATGCTTCTGCATAGAGTTAACTCTTTACTCTCCCGGGGCAGTTCAAGTGCTGGGGATAACTGCATTTAGTCAGAATACAGAAAGACTTCATGTTGTTTGAATAGAAAAACTTCACTATTTCCCGAGTGGGAAGCGGTTTGGTCAAGTAACTCATCCAGTCCTTTTTGGCCATGGGTGGGTGGATTGTAGGCACAGACAATATGCTGCTTCTTTGTGCCTAGGGAGAGGAGGACATGAATAGCCTCACAGTGGTCAAGGGGAGATGATCTAACAATAGAGAGTTGGAGGTGAGACTTAAAATATATAGCTGTGCCACCCCCCCTTTTTTGGGCTGGGCTGTCATTTCTTAGGCGATTATAAGATGGTAGGGAGCACAGAGAGTCAGGGGGTGGATGGCTTCAGCCAAGTTTCAGTGAGGCATATAATATCTGGCTTATGGAGTGCAGCCCAAGATTCAAGTTCAGCAAAGTGCCGCACAAGGTTCCTAATACTGTGGTGTATAATAAGCAGACCTTTAGTGTTTGGACTACGGGCAGCTGTGGGAGTTTGAGGCCCTGGGTTGGGTTGTATGTCCCCTGAGAGCAGAACGGACAACAAATGAAAATTACATACCTACCGTAATTATGATCTTTCTGTGTATCTTCACCATTCATCACTGTTGGGTATCTGCCGGAGGTCAGGACCCCGCGGGAGCTTTTTTTTTTAAAGGTAGATGGAGCCGACGCACTATCGGCGCCGCCCTTGAGGCTGACGAGACTGCTTTCGCCGCTGGGTTGGCTGTTAGGCTGCGCCGATTCCTTCCTGCTTGCCGGTTCTGAGTCACCGGAGAGGTAAGAGGAAGGGAGTGGAGGGTGGGACAAGGAAGTCCAAGGGACAGAAAAAGGAAAAGATGTATGAACCAAAAGGAGAAATAACGACTGAGAGGACAGGAAGGGAGAAGAGTTGGAAAACTAAAGGGATTGGGAGGGGCCCCAATCTCTGGAAAAGGAAGAGGGAGGTAGGGTGGGTAAAGAATTTAGGAAGAGAGGGAAGAGGTTGACACATCATAGACCCTGGTCCGTCTCCAGATTGTATCAGAACTGGAAGGAGTAGCAAAGGCTTTCTGCCAAAATTCAAGGCACGGAATAACTGGCAAACACTCCAGATAAGCAGAGTCGGCTATTCTGGAAGAAGGACAGGGTACAGGGAATTAACACCCTCTCAAGAGAAGATTATTGGTGAAAAAAGGGAAGAAAATTTTCTTTTTTTTTTGAATGAGGAGAAAAGTTTGGACGGGAACAGGGAGGAGAAAAGAAAGGAGGGCAACTGTCAACTCCCACCCCACAGGGGTGGAGCCAAGACACTGGAGAAGAAGTGCCCCCCCCGCTGCCCACTCTCCCTGAAACATTATCCCCCTGTGTGCCCCTGTTTTACCCCACTCCTAAAAGAGGAGAGGGGAAGGAATGGGCACAGAGAGGTAGGGGAACCCAGAGACTGAGGCCCCAGGGGGATGGAGGGTGGGATTATGATGAATGGTGAAGATACACAGAAAGATCTTAATTATGGTAGGTACGTAATTTTCATATCTTATCTGTGTCAATCTTCACCATTCATCACTGTTAGGTGGGTACCGAGCCCCCCTGAAGGGGGTTTTGTTTTACACCCTAAAGGATAAAATCCCTTAGCTCTCAGTGGGTGGCACACTAAGAGGGGGAACCTTCAGGGCCTGAAGAGGCCCGAGTGGTAAGTGAGACAGAGTCCCCGGAAGGAAGTTGCCCGACAAGCGCCGTCTCGCTCTACGGGAGAAGAGATAGGTTCCATGGTGAGCGGAGTTAATCACCCTACGCTGGGCCAAGGGTGACAACTGGGAAAGATGCAGCCATGCCGTCCACCTAGTGCAGATCGCTGTCCCTACAACCCTGGTAGCTACCTCGTTGGCATTGTAGGATGCCCTCGCTTGGTGCCTTGCTAGCTCCAGGCCACGCGCAGAGAGTGCAATGGCTTGTCTGGTTTGCTCCATATCAGGTAATGAGGTTAGGAGCTGACCCAGCCTGGACCACAAGAACCTGTCATAGGCTGCATAGTGGGCCTGATGTGCAGAAATAGAAAGAAGTAACCGTGCCGAGTAGAAAGTCCTCCTACCCCAGAAGTCAAAATCCAAGGAGTTTTGATCCGGGGGCTGGTCACGGTGAAGGGTGCGAAGCCCATTAGGAGTATCCAACTGCGTCAATCCAGACTGTGGATGAGGCATGGAATCTGGAGACTCCGGGGGTGCGAAATACCTCTGGCTGGGATCCCTTGGGGCAGGAACTCCGGAGAAGGGTCTCTTCCAGGAACGCAATGACACCTCCCGAAAGGGAGCAGGCCAGGGTGGCACCACAAGGGTGGCCTCGTCAAAATCACCTAGAAAGGCATGCGCCGAGTGCTCAGGATTGCTGATAGTAGAAGGAGTAAGGTGCAAGTCCTCCAACATCCTCACGAGGAATCAACTGATACTTAGCGAGATCAGAAGCTGGACAGATGTGGACAGAATTTTCCTCTCCCCCAGAAGAGGGGGATGAGGAGCTGGAGGGCACCGGCTGTTCAGTGGGTGGCTGCACGGGGGGAGGTTGAAAAACCTGGCTGTCCATTGCCCTAATGTAAGCAGGGAACTGAGCAGCCACCGCTCTGAACTGCTCCCAGGACAAAGGTCCGCTAGGACCAAGGATGCCTGGGAGCGCAGGAGAATGTGGCAGAGGGATGGGGACAGAGATGAGAAGAGATGTCGGCCAACCTCCGCCTGGGCTAAGGAGTGGACCGTGGGCACCCACAGAAGAAGGTGCCCCGGAAGACCCCACATCCGACAGCTGAACAACCATTTCGGTACTGCCTTGACTGCGCCCGGAAGAATCCCCCCTGTGAGGTGACCGGGGCCGTACAGGTCCAGAAGAACGGGCCCCTACCTCAAAAGAATGGGACTCTCTCAAAGAGACCGAGGAGGAAGAGCGGAGATCCACACTACGGCTTCTCCTGGAGCCCGGGTGGACCCCTGAAAAAGGCCGATGTGCCAACCCCACACCCCTCGACACCTCGGAGTCCAAAACAGCCCTACTCCGAAAGAGCCAGCCTCCAGAGCGGCACTGACGGCAGGGGCGGTGCCGATGATGGCACTGACGGCGGACTGGGCACCAAGGATGGTGATGCCCGGCACCACGAATGGCACCAAGAGCAGAGGCAGCACCGACAATGGCGCCGACAGAGGAATCTGAAGGCCCCACGGTGCCGAGCCCCAAGAACACGGCGCCATGCTCAACCTCGGCACTGAGGACGGCACCAAGGCAAGACAAGGAATATGATGGCGCCGTAGCAGCTCCCACAGCACTGCTAGCAGTGTCGACGCCGCGAACAGCCCCGACAGAAGTCATGGTACAGTGCGACAAGTCGGCGCCGACGACGACCCCGTCAGGGCCCACAGCGCTGCAAATGGCAGTGAGGCCCACAACAGCGTCAACCGACGGTGTCGAGGATGGCGCCGACCCAGGCCTTGCAAACCGTGGGTCCTACACCGGGGGAGCCTTAACCCCTGACAGGGCGACTGCCATGGTGGCGCCTCCCGACTGCTCCCCGGGAGGAACGGAATGGGCCTCCTGCACTGCGGAAGAAGCCTCAGCAATGGCTAGGCTACTAGTAGCCGAGGCTCCCTCCTCCTCAGTCCTTACAGAACCGGGAGGGGACCCGGAGGAAAGGCCAAGAGAGTGTGGCTTGGCCTGATGAGTGCGTACCCGATCCCCGAAAGTCGGCGGAGCTCGCCCCACTTTCCATGCGCGTTGCTCGATGACCCGGTGGTCCATGGAGAAACAGGCATTGCACGAACCATGTCGTGAAGCGGGCCAAGACATGAGAGACACAGGTCGTGCTGGTCGGTGACGGAATACTTTTGGCCGCAAGGGCACCGTCGCATGGGGGGCCGACCCGTCTTAGTAGATTTCTTGCCCGATGACCGAAACATGACCTACGGAGAAAAAAAACACCAAAAATAGACTTGACGTTGTGGAAATATAAAAATAAGGAAAGATCTTACCGGGCGACGTTGAGTGATAGCAGAAACAGGGGAACCGACGGACTTCGACCGAAGGTAAAATTTCTCGAAAAACTACTATGGAGCAGGCCTAGGACTCTTCACAGCTTCCCACGAGGCGACCTCTACTGCAGGAGATGAAGAACTGGCAGGCAGGAGGAGTCGGCAGCCTAACGGCCAACCAGCGGCTCCACGCGGTGCATCGCCCTCGAGGGCGCCAATGGCGCGGCCACCCACCCACCTTAAAAAAAAAAAAAGTTCTCACAACCGGACCTCCAGCAACACCCAACAGTGATGAATGGTGAAGACTGACACAGATAAGATCAGGAGGTACCAGAACTTGCGATGTGGGAAAAATGATAGGGCACGAGCTCGAAAGGAACTGCATTTGTGGGCATGGACAACCAAGTGGACCCATGTCTTGCTAGGAAGTAATGATGTGGGATCACAGCGAAATGCAGGTCCCACTAGAAGATTTGAGAATGTGAAGGCATATTGTTGATAGTGAGTGAGAGTGGATTCAGCATGAGGGACATAAATGATTGACAGGTGTAACAAAGGCAGAATGCCTAGGAGGAGAAGTAGTAGTGCTTGATAATTCATTTTTCGGCCCTGAAGCTAGTAGCTCAAGATATGGTGAGGGACTAAAAAAGACTAGGAGATTTGTGAGGGGGAGAGAGATGCAACTGAGAGCGATCTCTTATTCGAGGGTTAGGTAGTCGAATTAGAAGAAGTGTAGGTGCCTGCAAGGGGTTGAGGAGAGAAGCTACAAGCCAAAAAGGGAAAAATAGAAACTTATGGGCAGTTTGAGTTAGAAAAACTGAAAATCAGCCAAAGAAAAAAATAGCCCTGAGAGTTAGGGAGATCAGAGCTATCAGGTACCTGAGAGGGGCTGAGGGGAAAAACTGCAAGGAAAGAGAAAAAAGGGGAATAAAATCGATTAGATTAAAAGTTTGAAAGGGTATTGACAGCCTGGATAATACAGAGCAGTGGCTGAGTCAGGTAGCAGTGAGTCAGGTAGCAGTGAGGCACGCTATGTGAAAGGACTGTATTTATGAGGCTTCGTTTAGTTTAGAGAGGTTGGCAGGTACACAATGAAATAAAATCGGAGGCAAAAGAAAAGTGCTGGAGGTTTGTGGTTACAGTTGGGATATATGGAGTAGGTCAATGAGAGGGAGTGAAAGGTACAAACACAAAGTAGAGCACCTACGATTTGACCCAGGAAAGTGCCACACGGTGGCGGGCAGGCGATGAGTGAGTGAGAGAGCAAATAGGGTTAGAGAGAAAGCGAGGTGGGCGGTGACAAGTAGAGTATTTAATAAGAGGCCTGGGTGGGGCTGGGGGTGGGAAGAAAATTGAGTCCTGGAGCCTACAAACCAAAGTAAGGACAAGGAAAAATAGCAGTCCAGAGAGCCGGCTTTCAGGTGCCCCAATCAGAAGCCTTAGCACTACCAGCTGTCCAGTCGGGAGTCTCCAGCTAAAAGGCACACCAATTGGAAAGCGCCACCATCGGCTCCGAAGAGAAAAACGATTCAGCGGCTGTACCTTGATTAGGGGTCCAGAGATCAGGACCAGGAGGGCAGCCAGGAGCCATAAATTTCTTTGGTGATGGCAGCGTCAGTCTGGTAAATGGCTGTAGAGGTGTCGCCGAGTCCGGGGGTGCCACTTGGGCCGCAGTACAGCCTGAGGGAAAAGGAGAGATCAACGAGATATATATAGGTGGATGAACACAAAAGACAAATCAGAGCGGGCGGGAGACTGGCGGCAGACTGTCAGCGGGGGGGTGGGGGCACTTACGTTAAGAAAAAAAAACAGAAATTAGCAAGTAGTAGTGCGATAGGGAGGGGTTTCAGAGGGACAAAAGAGGTAGAAAGTGCCAGTGATTTCAGTTTACAGCTTAGGTAAGGGGGATGGGCTGGAGTCCAAATGCAGGTTCAAAATACACAGCAGTAAGGGTCAGAGGTCAGAGAGAGCAGTGTAAAAGATAATGGTAACGGCAGAGCAGGCAGAGAGAATGGAAAAGGAAAGCAATTAGCAGGTTGGCAAAGATTAGGCTCAATATGCCGTAATGGCCTAAATAACACTTCCAAGTAAGATCAGTTAAAAATATTTAAAAATATTAACACAGATGATCTCAACTTTAAAACAAATTCACCAGAGGAGTAAGCAATCACAGTAACAGTCAGCTAATTAGGATAACATAAAATTGAGTCCCGGAGCCTACAAACTGAAGTAAAGACAAAGAAAAATAGCAGTGCAGAGAGCCGGCTTTCAGGTGCCCCAATCAGAAGCCTTAGCCTACCGCTGTCAATCGGAGTCCCCAGCTAAAAGGCGCACCAATTGGAAAGCCACATCAGCTCAAGAAAAATGATTCAGTGGCCGCACTTGATTAGGGGTCCAGAGATCGGTGGCGGCGGCGGTCTGGTAAACGGCCGTAGAGGTGCTGCCGTATCCGGGGGCGCGGTGCAGCCTTGATTAGGGGTCCAGAGATCAGGACCAGGAGGGCGGCCAGGAGTCAGAAATTTCTTCTGGGATGGTGGCAGCGGTCTGGTAAATGGCCATAGAGGTGCTGCCGAGTCCGGGGGCACCACTCGGGGCACGGTGCAGCCTTGATTAGGGGTCCAGAGATCAGGACCAGGAGGGCGGCCAGGAGCCAGAAATTTCTTTGGTGATGGCGGCGGCAGTCTGGTAAACAGCGTAGAGGTGCCTTGATCCAGGGCGCGCTGAGGTCGTTGCAGCCTGATTAGGGGTCCAGAGATCAGGACCTATAAGCTGATGTCTGCAATAAAGATAAAAAAAACAGAAAACTGCGGCTGGCATGTCTTTTTTTACCGCTATTACAATAACACTGAGCAGAGAAAGTGAAACCAAGTAGCAGGAGTCGGCGCAAGGGAATCACAGCTGCAGTTAAAGGTAGAACATGCAGAATAAGATTTTTAGAATGTGTCAAAACAAGGTTTATGAGCTGCTTGAATTCCATGCATAGTAAGCCCTAACCATACATTATGTGTAGAATAATGTATGATAGCCCATACACAACAATGCTTTTCTTACACCGAGTGGTTACCATGAACAAGGACAGAGCAAAAGCTCAAGAGGTTCCTATCAGTCATGGTAATCAAAAGGTGTAAGAAGAGCATTGTGTGTATTAGTCTACCATACACTATTTTATATAGCGTATGGTAAAACAACTAGCCAGGATCGCTTACTTTTTGTGTTCTGTAAAATCAGTCTTTAATCTCCAGTGCCCGAGCTACACCGCCATCCACCCACTGGCCAGCTCACAGCATGTATGCTACAGTCGCCAACTGTCCTATGAACAGCGCTGATGGGGACACTTGCATTGTGATGTAGCTACTAAAGCAGAACAAAAAGTCATTCTGCTTTAGAAACTACGTCATTGCTGCAGCAGAACAACTTTTTCAAGTGTATGGATCTCCATACGCAACAACGCTCTACCATACACTATAGCATTTTTATGATCTACTGAAACAGAACTATAGTCATTATTTTCTTTACCTTGTGGACTTTGCCTTCTTCCGTTCCAACAAGGAATAAGTAATCAGTTTGTCTATGGAAATCAAAGGAGGTTCCAGAACCTGTGAAAAACACAACAAAAAGATGTTAAAAAAGAAGTTCAAGGAGTCTTGCTAGCGTATGTGAGAGCTGAGAGTGTCACAGCATCAGTTTGGGGTTTCCCAGTTAAAAAAAAATAGGATTAGGAACCTATTTTAAGTTCTTTAATAGGCAACATTTATGAACAGTAGCCATCAGAGACTGAGAGACACAATTACTCACAATTGTAGCTGGTAGCAGTCCAGAGACAGCAAGAAAGAGAAGTTACTTAGAGTAGCTGTAGATCTTCCAGAATATTTCCTCCATAAAGTATAGTACCACTTCATGGTCTTAGGGCCAGAGACAGTGGGATCCTGCGGGAGCAACATTTATTTAGCCTGGGTGCCATCACCAGCTCTTGGGTCAGTGCATGTGTGTCTGCATGCTTAAAAGCAACCACTTCTGATGCCCTAACCTACCTCCATTTTGTAACAAGGTGAGTCAGCACAATGGATATCTTAGCTTGTTGGACAGAAAGAAATAAAGAACAGGAAAAATAAATATGAAGGAAAAAATCAACCGAATATAAAACAACTTCCAACCTAACAGTCAAGGGAGATGTATCTCACTCAAAGGTGCCTTCTAGAGAGGGTAAAACATGGTAGTCAACATAAAGAAAAATCTGAGCCAGAGCTACTGATGGCTATAACCTTCCCTGGAAAGGAGGGCACCCTGCTGGCAATTAAAGGAAAGGAAAGCATCTGAGCAGCTGCCCCAAGAGTTGCATTAGTGTATGCTCTGTGCAAGATCTAGGAATGAAACTAGTGTGAAAGAATTACACGTGTCTAACATACAGTAAGAAGGTGTCCTGCCACACAGCGGGTCTTCTCAAGTGGAAAAGTTATAATCTTAAGTGAGAATCTGAATAATTCTGTCTTTCCTTCCTGAACAAGAGAAGGATAGACTGCCTACCTTGATAAGCTAAACACCTAAGGGAAATAGGCACTGTCAAACACAAATACTGCAGCTATTTCTCTCTAAAAGGGAAAAAGTTTCAGGGTATACCTGACCCAAAAAATGAAGTTAGCAGCCCAGAAGACATGAAGGCATACAAACACAGAGGGATGCTGCTGAGGCGACAGCAAAAAATGAAAATTACATACTCACCGTAATTCTTGATCTTCCAGAATATCTTCACCATTCATTATTGATGGGTCTATGCCATGCTACCTCCAGGCCTTAAGCAGAAAGACAAATTTTGCCTATCTCACATTGAGGCAGTGCAGCTAGGCGCTGACCTAGCTGCAACCACAGGCACTAATCTGAAGGCTGCCTGATGTGCCTGGTATGCAGCAATGCACATATGGGCATGTGCCGAGGTAAAAACCTTCCGCCCAAAGGCATCAGTCCGAGCAGAAACCACATCTGGAGGTTGGTCATGCCATGCGCGGGACATCTCAGCCCTGGCAGGGTCTGTAGCACTTCCAGTCCTGAAGAGGGGTGAAGCACTGCATCTGCAAGCCCTGTGGGTGCGTAATATCGAGTAGGAGGTCCCTGATCCTGGAGGGCAAGAAAAGGGACACCTTAATACTACCCTTGATGCCACCTCAAAGGCTCTAGGCCAGGGAGGGATGACAATTTTGCCATCATTGGGAATTCCAAGGACTTCCAACAGCAGGGCTACCAGACTGCGTCCTGTACAGGACCCAGTGTCAAATATCTCAAGCATCTCCACCAGGAATCGCTGGTACAGGGAGTACTCAGCAGCTGAGGACAGGTACTTTGAAGATTTATTGTCCTTTGAGGGTGTGATGGAGATGAGACACTGACCCCAGAGGCTAATGATGCCAGGGAGAAGGGCCGGCAGTGAGCCCTGTCAGAATCTCTATGGAAATTATCTGGGCATCAGTAATAGTTCTATGCTGTTTCCAAGTATGTGACTCCTCAGGGCCTATAAACATAGGCAAGTTCTCTAGGAATTGGTGAGTCCCTGGACAGGGCAAGACTCGGGTTGTCAAGGGACTCTAAAGTATTTGGGCAGCAAAATGGCACAGGGGGCCTCGCACAATGGGAGGGCCAGACAAAGTTCCCTGAACGGGGTCCACCTACATCACAGGAGTGGACTGGTCGGTGCCCATGGTGGGACTGCCCCAAGTGGGGAGAGTGGAACCGTACTGTCCCCCCAGGATGGCCCTTGTCCCACCATTGACTATGTCAGCTACAGGCTCCGTGGAGAACAGTGCCTCCAGGCTGCCATCAGACACCCATCTTACACTGCCTCTGATGCCAGGCTCATGGTTGATGGCATCCTCGGAGACTGGCTCACCCCCTGTAGCAGAGGCCAGCACTGCCCTGAGTATGGGGCTCAGTGTCAGCCCTGGCATCGACCCCAGACCTATCTGCAACCCTGGCACCACTTACAGTGCCAGGACCGAGGACGACCCCAGGAATGACATCATCACCAGCACCATGCCCAGTGTCAGGCTCAGGACTGATATCATAGCAGCCATCGCATCTGTCTACTGGAGGTGGCTTCATCCTCCCCTTTGGTGTATCTAGTGACACTGGGGGAAGAAAAACCCTAACCTCTGCAACTGGATGCATAACGGCCCCAGTGATGATCCCTCCTTTGACACCATGAACAGTGTCAGAGGGTGGCCCAGCACTGCGTCCGGTGCCACCCAGCTCATCATCACTATGAACAGTGTTTAATTCTCCAAATAAGTGATTTCCTGGTTTGAAAACTACCTATCACAAAGGAGTCAGAAAACAGTAGTTAATTGTTCATTTTCAAATGAAGCACAGCTTAGATGTGGAGTCCCTCGTGGCTCCATACTTGGACCATTTTTATTTTCTGTTTTTGTGAATTCATTATCTACCAATCTTTCCCAAACAGAATTAATTTTATATGCAGACGATGTGGTACTTCTTTGTACAGGGACTTGTTTATCATCCCTCCAAAAGTCACTTCAATTTGACTTTAGTGTACTGCATTACTGGTTTGAAACACACAAACTAGTTTTGAATTCAGTTAAGACCAAGACAATGTTTTTTTTCCACATCTATGAAACCAATTTTTACTGAGCTTAATATTTTGGATAATTCTAGTAAACGTATAGAACAAGTTAAGGAGTTCAAGTATTTGGGATTAATATTAAACTCACACCGTTCATTTGAACTCCACATTTTGGAACTAATTAGTAGATTCAATGTCCTGCGCAGCCAGTATAGTGTTATGCTTATGCAACTGTGTTAGTTTGGTTTTGGCCGTTGCTCTCTATTCCAGAGGAATTACCACCCTGTAGGGGTACCAAAGGCAAGGAATCCTTGGAGATTTCCGTGGCTAAAGGTATCTTAGGAATCATCCTAAGGAGAGAAGTGCTGCCGCTGGAGGAGGAGGAGGGGAGGATGGTGGGCCAAAGAAAAAGTGCTTCACACTGAGGCTGAGAGGAACTGCTTATATAGCTCAGGAAGTGGGAGTGGCTGGCTGCTTGGCCATCAAACACCAAGCAAAGCCTTTCCAATTCAATGTCCTGCGCAGCCAGTATAGTATTATGCTTATGCAACTGTGTTAGTTTGGCTTTGGCTGTTCGCACTCTATTCCAGAGGAATTACTACCCTGTAGGGGTACCAAAGGCAAGGAACCCTCGGAGAGGGTTCCAACCCTAGAGGTGCCACGGGACGATTCCCATGGCTAAAGGTACCTTAGGAATTCTCAAAAGAAATCTAGTACAATAATATCCCAAAAAGAATGAGGTGACAGAAAGCATATAAGCAAGCAGGAATTGTGATGTAGTAGCAGTAACTGTGATGTAGTAGTAGATAAGCATCGGACAGTTTGATAACATAATGAGAAGCTCAGGTTGATGACTTAATGAAATGCCCAGGTTTGCGTAGCATGAGTCTGAGGGTTTGCATTGAGAACAAGGGGATCCTATGAGGAGAGAGGGAACGGCTGGGACACCATCCACCTCCATCCAACAGTGGAACCTACCTAAAAACTAGGGAACAACTATGTTAATTAAAAGTTATGACCTGAGGCAACGGAGGAGAGAAAAAAAACCCTATGAGGTGGAAATCTCTGGGGAGCCAAGACCTAGGTTGCCTTCCCTCCAGGCTTGGGATATTTTAGTTAGTGACAGCTCTGCAGCTGCAATTTGTAAAACCCAATTAAAGGGAGGTGGAAAACATTCCAATTTAGAGGAAGGCTCTCAACTCAAACCCTCTAGCTGGAATGCCGTGGAAAGTTACGAGAAAACTCTGCAACAATATGTACAACCAAGGCGGAGGAGGAGAGCAACGACTGCTGAGGCACTCACCTGGCCTACTCGCCGTAAACACAAACCAGGTGAACCAGAGGCAGTCATGGGGAAAATGGCTTTGAAGGGTGTCTCCGAACCTGCTTGGGCAGCTAAAGGGGCCCCCGTGAGAGCCCCACCCCATCAAGCTGAGTCTTAACTTCTAGAACTTGAGGTGCCATCGATACGGTTGATGACTGAAGGTCCACTCAGAGCGAGGACATTCCCAGCTGCAGCTGACATCTCAGAGGCTGAAGCCGAGGGGATGGTGGTAGGCATTAAGAGGAATTGATAATGACAGTCTGTGATACTGGTAATAGCAGCAGAGGTAGGAATTGATAATGAAAGTCTGTGATATCAGAAATAGGAAGCAGATGTGTGTAGGTACCACAGTTCAGCTGCCAGGTGAGAAGGACCCTGCCCCAAGCTTCGCATGCTCAAGCTGCGGACTCATGGTGCAGAATGAGACTGCTGGCTGCAGGAAGCCCTGAGCCAGAATGGTATGGCTGGCATGCCCCAGTAAACTGATAGAGAGCTGAAAAGCTAGTGAGCAGCAGCTGAAAAGCTGGCACGCTGACTGAGCACTGATGTGCTGAAATTGTAAGGAGTATTGAGTGCTAAGACCTTGCAAGGTCGAATGCAGAATTGAGTACAGCAGAATCCCAGAGGCTGAAGCCGAGGGGATGCCAGTAGGCATGAAGCAATGATTTGCGTAAGCAATGACCAACGATTGCGGAAGCAAGCATGGACCTGTATGTAGGGCAGTAAATAGAGTAGTAATAAGTGGACCCGCACGTAGGTCTGCATAACATAGTAGCACTGAATAGTGGGGCAAGCCAGACAGACATTTAAAGGCTAAATCAAGGTGACAAATACTCTGAGGAGTTTCGTCGGCGAAGGCAGGATTTAAACAGAAATAATTAGCCACATGGGGCCACGACCCACCAGACATTTTCCAGTCCCTGCTATAGGACAAACAAAATGATGGAAGGGCCGAGAACCACATGCAGATATTAAAGCTAGGTTAACAGCCTCTGCAGGAGCTTTTTTGCTGACCTCAGAGTAGAACAGGGTGAATGAAATAAAAGCAACATCTGTATGGAGTACACTGAGTTGTAACTGGTCACATATCTGGAATTTGTAGTACGGTACGGGCTGCACACCCATTGGCTCACGCTGTGGACCAATGGGCATACAGCCCTACCGGCGGTGTCTAGTCGGCAGGCGGCAGGCGGGTGAGGTGCTGCCGCCCGTCGCTGGCTTCGAGGAGGAAGCGGGTGGTGGGGCTCAGTGGGCGGGTGGGAGGGGTCCACTGGACCACCAGGAATATTGGATTGTTTTTTATTTTACTTAAGCCCACGATCGGGCTGACAGCGGTCCACTGGACCACCAGGGATATTGGATTGTTATTTATTTTACTTAAGCCCGTGATCAGGCTGACAGCGGTCCACTGGACCACCAGGGAGTTTGGAGTGTCATTTTTGTAGATATGCCTGCGATCAGGCATGGGGGCGCCACCAGGTGCAGCCAGAGCTTGGGTGGCCACCTACAGGTGGCAGCTGCCATGTTGCGCCCTGCAATACAGAAGCTCACCTGTGGGTAGCCAGCCACTGTTCCTTTTTTTTTGATCAACTTTGTGCGGCGCAAGTAGTGGTCGCACATGCATGGACTCAGCACATCCCGAGCTGAATATCGGGATGTGCAGAGTATGTATGGGCACGCCCCCCCCACCTGTGCTGCATACATTACTGATGCGCTCTGGCACATCAGGATTTGTGGCAGGCACAATTCCCATTTGAATATCATGGCAGGGCGCATCAGTGGGTTGCGCATGGCGTAACACTGTTGCGCCATGCGCAACCCTTTTGAATATCTGGGCCTCTGTCTGTAGGTGTTTTACCTAGACCTATCAACTTTGTCATTTTTAAAATATGTTTTAAGATTTTGTTACAATGTTTTTTATGTTCGTATGTGTTTAAACTGGACGTCTGTGAAAAATGGAAATTACGTACCTACCGTAATTCTTGATCTTCTTGGATGAAGTCAACACCACTCATTCACACTAATGGGAGTTCGCTGGAGGCACTAGGACCCAGGCGGGGCAAACTTTTCAAGAGGGCCGGCACGAGATGGAGCCATGAAGGCGGCTGTGAGCCCGGCTCGTGCGTCAGATATTTAGAGTTGACCCTCAACTGCCTCATTACCTTTTTTTCTGAGGAAGTGCAGCGTAACTAACCTAGAAGGACTAACCTAAGAATTAGACATAAGATAGTCCGAATGACCCATGTTAAGAAGGGTTAACAGTAAAGTCTTCACAGCTCAGCTATTGAGGGAGTGAAGACCAAAAAAACGGGAAGTGAGCTCGGGGGATGGTGGGTGAGGGTTTGAATGAGTGGTGGAGACTTTGTCCAAGAAGATCAAGAATTACAGCAGCCAAGTAATTTCCATATCTTCCTGGACATAAAGTCTCCACCACTCATGTACACTATTGGGAGAACCCTGACTGAGCTGCTTAGAACACCACAGGAAAAGCTATTTTCAATTGGAAGCATAGCTTTTCCTTGTTTCTGTTTTCAATGGAAACCTTAAGGACTTCCAAAACCTTCTCAGAAAGGTTAAAGCCTGAGAACTCTAGCTCTTCAAGAACCATGCCTCGAGACACACAGTCCTGAGGTGTGGGAAGGTTGTCCTGTCCTGAGACAAAGTCAGCAGACTGTCTCAGGAGAAGGTGGATGGGATGTTTGGTGGAGAGGGACAGGAGCAGGAAGTACCATACTTGCCTGACCCAATCTAGAGCTATTGGAATCATGATTGCAGGCTGCCCCTTCCGCTTCAACAGCACCCTCAGCAAGAGTGGGAAGAAGGGAAAGCATACAGGAACCTCTCTGTCCAGTCAGAGTCAGGGCGTACAGGACTGAGCCCACTGCAGGTGGCCTGCAACAAAACAGAGGAAGTTGATGATTTTCTCAAGATGCAAAAAGGTCCACCTCTGGTGTAGCCCACCTCCTGAACACTGAGTCCAACACCTGTTTGTCCACGGTCCATCCGTTATGTCCCTGGCTGATCCAGCTTAGAGAATCTGCCAAAACATTGCCTTTCCCTGGCAGGTGAACTTCTGATGGTTGCACATCTAGAGAATAGACCAGATTCCAGATCTCAATTGCTTCTATACATAGCTTTGAGGGTCTTGTGCCTCCCTGTTTGCTGATGCAGTACACGGTAGTGGTGTTGTCTGTCCTGACCTGGACTGACTGACCCCTGATGTGGTTACACTGCTCTGAGCTCCAGCAGGTTTACAAGCTCCTGAGACTCCTGCAAGGACCACACCACACTTACTGTTAGGTCACCCATATGGGCACCCTAGCCCAGGAGGGAGGCATCTGTAGTTAGAACCACTGTGGGTGACTGCTGAAGAAAGGCACACCCTCCCTGAGGTGTCCCTCTTCCTTCCACCAGTCCAGTGCTCTTAAGAGAGTCTTTTACACAGGCACCAGCCTTGAAAGCGGATCTCGATTTTGGGACCAATGGTCTGTTTGGTGGTACCTGATGCCTGTCATTTGGAACCTGGCCCTGGCCACTACTGATGTGGACAAGACCATGTGGTCTAATAGCTGGAGGAAATCTCCTGCAGGCCTGGACTGGCCTAATCTGAAAAACTTCACCAGATCCACCAGATTTTGCCCTCTCTCCTGAGGGAGGAAGGCCCTCCCTTGGAGGGCATACAATTCTGCTCCTATGAAGTCCAGTACTTGCACTGGCTCTGTCTGGGATGTCTGAGTGTTTATTATGAGGCCCAGCACCTCCAAGGTGTGCTGAGTAAGAAAGAGCGAGGCCTTGGCCTCCTGGTATGACTTCCCTGCCAGTAGCCAGTCACCGTGATATGGGAAGACTGCCATCCGTTATCTTCTCAGATGTGCTGTCACCATGGCCAAGCACTTTGTGAATACTCTGGGAGCTGAAGAGAGACTGAAAGGGAGGGCTGTGAACTGGTAGTGACCATTCCCTACTCTGAACCTTAAGTACCTTCTGTGACAGGGGTCTGACTGGAATATGGAAAGAGGCATCTTGGGAGAGGCTGGTGGTCCTAAGCCAAGCAAACCTCCTCAGGGACACTGCTTGAGCCATAACTGTAGAGGTAGTGTCATTCGCATCCACTACCATATATAACTGGCATTTGGTGTCATCCATGGCCATTTTAGCAGTGTCTGCTAAAGCTTGTGCCAGGTCACCAGATGTTTTCTTGCTCATAGACAGAATTGAACTCCACAGAGCCTTCTGGTACTGGGCAGTACAACTCACACAAACAATTCCTGCACTACCCACCACAAAGGCAGACCAGAGACTCAAATGGCATCAATTCAATAGCAATTTATTAAAGGCAAAAAGTGCAATAAAGTGCAAACCTTTAAAAGTACAGAAGCACAGGATGGGGAACAGTCAGGCGGAACCCCACTAACTTTAGCCGGTTTCACCCTAAGACTTCGTCAGGAAGTGTTCCACTAGTATAATCTCCCACCTTTTAAGTGCAGTGCTTAAAGTGACAGTTTACAATTTTGATTGGTGGATGCAACTAAGGTGCAGAGAATTTCAAAATAACAATCAAAAATCACACTAATACAAATGTACCCACAATATAAATATATATAAATATCAGGTTAATAATCTATCAAAAATATCCACCACATATTAGAACTAAAGATGGTTGTTGTATCAAATATAAAATATTCAACATCCTAAATAAATAGATATATACATGTAAATATACAGATGTAAATGGAACTCTAAGAACCCTACACTCAGATACTGGGGAAGTAAATATAAAAACTAGTGCAAAATTCTTCCATAACACTAATACACAGATATAATATACAGTATAGCAATAGGGACATGATTAAATATTACATATTAATCTGTCATATTCACTTAACATATTTTTTTTATATTTTCAAATTTTATTGCAATATACTCATCTTTTTCTATTTCTAATCTATAAAACAATACAGAAGCCAAATATTGCACCAGAACTCACGTGTGCACTCATTTGTTAGAACAGTAATCCACTCCTATGTAAAACATCTACGCAGTATAAGCCATGTAACCTGTCATAGAAGCAGGAAAGCTGAGCTTTTAACCTTCTTCCCCATGTTATCCAGTTTCCTGAAGTCCTTGTCTGTAGGCTGGGTAGAAAGGGGGGATTCAGCCTTGTCACAGGCCGCCACCTGTACTACCTCCTCATGGTCAGGGTGAGAGTAAAGGTACTCAGCACTCTGTTTGTCCAGCTGGTATTTCTTTTCTATTTTCTTATCAGTACCAGGGGTAGAGGTTGGTGTTTGCATTATCTTACAGGTTGCCTTCTTTAGGGACTTGTGGACAGGTAGAAGCAACCTCTTGGTCGGGGTTAAGCTCATCATCACTAGGAATTCCACCTTGTCCTCATACTTAGCCATCTCCAGGGTAGACAGCTTGAGGGCATTAACCATTTGCCTCACAAATGAATAATGTGAGGAGAAATCATCCTGGGCATGAGGAGGTGAGCCAAATTCCTGCTCCAGGGAACCATTAGACTTGATAGCTTCTCCCTCCTCCTTCCTTATCACAGTAAAATTCAGCCCGTTCCTCCTCTAGAATCAGGGCAGGTACTGGAACTGGGAGAGGGGGGACAGGCACGCTCATAAGCGATTCCACAGCCTGGAAGGCCTGTAAAAAATGCCATACCTTGGTAATGTCCTCCACTGAGGGCATTCTGTTCTTGTCTACTGACATCTTTCCTTTTTCAGAAGGTTTGCAGTGACGTTTTTGCTTTTATTTTTTCTTTGCAGGCACCATCTCCAGTACCTGCTCAGAGGCTTTTTTATGCTTGCTTATATCAGGGTTCCCCCAATCAGACACCCTGGATTCCGAGCTATCTGTACAGTAGCAGACTTGTCCTTCTGCTTACTGTGAGGAGCTAGACCCTCTTCTGAGCATTTGACGTTGTGGAAGCAGACTGAGAAGCCATAAGGTCTTCCAATTTTTTTGCCCTTTTTTTGAAAATTTTAGAGTAGAACTTGTTGCAAAGCTCACAATGAGAAAAACTAATCTGGACCCAGGAATCTCAAACACAACACGTGGCAGTCTGCCTTAGCCAGGAGGTTGAAACAATTTTTAAAACCTGTAGGTCCTGCTTTCTTTTTGGGTCTGTAAGACATGTCATTTGAGGCAAACCCAAATTTGGTTTGGTTCCACAAAGAAAAAAGTTAAGTTCATGGTCTGGTTCCCCAAATGAAACAAACCACTAACTAACAGAATTTAAAAAGTATAGTTACATAAGAATTTACCGTAACAGTAGATCTTTGAGAGAGGTTCCTACAGTAGGTCATAACATACAGGACTGTGCCCTCTGGCATCAGGACCGCATGGCAAACTTTTGCTAGCAATGTCTGGCAGGGGACCACCCACCTGACATCATGTGACTGACGTAAGCGTGATCCTATAAGTGGGCAGTCCCCACGCCCGCCTTCCAGTTTTCCCACCAGAGACCCAAGAGAGTGCGACAGGATAAAAGGATATAGTCCCTGGAGCCCTGGTAGAAGAAAACAGGTACTCTTTACTGAGGTTTAGAGACGACCGCCTCAGGGTTGAGGCAGAACCTGATCAGATCCAAGCGTGGTATCGGGAAATTCCAACTAGGCCCTGTGCTGTGATAACTCTGACCCCCCCCCCCTTTTTTTTTTTAAATATCATTAGTCCGAGCCAGACAAGGTTGCTGGCTGCTATTTGGCAAGGATTGCCTGATACAGAAATGACAAGGATGTCATTCCTCTGAGGAGCAGGAGGAGCCTGAGGATCCATAACCGAACCCCTGACTGGACTAATAATAGCTAGACAGATGTTAACTACCTGTGGCGAAGTAGCCACCAGAGGAGCAGCATCAAAAGAGGGCTGTATACCCCTATCAAAGGAGCGGAACAGTCTGTGCGGCTTCCAATCACTGAACACTATGGTGGACCCCATAAATGAGGAACTACTAAAAGAGCTTGCATCACAGACTCTGATGATAGAGGGCGTGTCTTTCAGTATATAAAATGAGTCATCCGCTGTATCACTGACCAGAAGGACAGGGAGAGACTCATCTAGATGCCTTTCTACCACAGAAGGACCCCAAAAAGAGGTCTAGGTTAGAGCCACTAGAGACTCCGCCACCAGGAAGGGTGTCGAGGAGCTTGGCATCACGTAGGTAGCTGAGAAAGTGCTGAGCGGAATGAGAGATTCCGATGACAGAACAGAACAGAAGAGAACAGTCCCATCAGCGGAAAAAACGCTGGATGAGGAGATCCGATGCAGACCGCCACCCACTAAAATGTGTGGAAAATAATCCGCAGAATAGGACTTCATTCCATGGAAAACATCCCAACACAAGTCCTGCGGAAGAGAGGTCTGCAAAAAGAGATCTTTCCCTAGTTCTGTCAGACAGCACCAACTGGCACCCCTGTGGCACCAGCGTCACTCGTAGCACAGGAGGGCACCAAGCAGTACCCATGCCAACCTGAGAGACACCAGAGGGCACCCACAGTGGAACCCGCAGGTATCCTCGGTACCAATGGCAGCAATGGCATGCAAGGGCACCCCCGATGCCCATGGCACCAATGGTACCATGGCACCTAAGAAAACCATGGCACCCATGGTACCATGGCACCCTGGCATCCAAGAAACCCATGGCACCCAAGGCCCCATGCCACCCGCGGGTGCCAGGTGCCACCCGCGGGTGCCCGGCACCACCCGCGGGTGCGCGGTGTCGCCCATAGCACCCACGGGTGCACAACACCACCTGCGGGCGCACAGCATCGCCCGTGGTACCTGTGGGTGCCGGGGCCAGCCACGACACCCCCACGGGTGCCGGTGCCGCCTGCAGCACCCGCGGGTGCCCAGGCGCCACTCGCAGCACCCGCGGTGCCCACAGGCATCAGTGGCACCGTGAGACACCCGCAGCACCGCTGGGTGCCGGCAATGAAGCACCCACGGGCGGTATGGCGCCCGATCCGCGGCGCCCGACGCGGTACCAACCATGGCACCAAGTACGGTGCTGACCATGGCACTGAGCCATGGCGCCGTGGTGCCGACCACGGCACCGAGCCACAGCGCCGACCGCAGCACTGAGTACGGTGCTGACCATGGCACTGAGCCACAGTGCCGAGTCCCAGCACCGACCCAAACACCAGCAGCGCCGCCTATGGCACCAATGCCAAACCAGTGTCACGGCACCGGACCTGTGGTGCCACCAAGGTGTCGGGCACAGCGCCAGGAAAAACACCATGGAAAGCCAATGGAAAAGATGGAGAAAGGTGGTGCCCGTGCCGGCCCCAGCATGGAAAGGAAGAGGTGAGCACGAGGGCTGACCACGATGGCGAAGGGCACCAAGAAGACACACGCTCATTCTGATCCAATTGACCAGCTCGGTCCAATGGCTCCGAGGCCGGATGCCCGAAACCAGGAACACAACCAGGAAAAAGGAGTCAAACCCCTGCTCCCATAGGAGCGGCCCAGAGGTGAAACTGCTCACGGAACTCCAACGGACAGAGATGGGTCGAAGTCGAGGAGTGTCACAGCCGTTAGGAGGCGGGGCCAAGGGGAACCGGCCAGTCGGGTCAGACCTGCCCCTAGCAGACAAACCTCGTGCAGACATACCAGCAGGGCAGCCTCGGCGGCACCAATTCTTCTTCCCAACGAAGAAGACGAGTCGAGGCTAAGCGAGCCGGATCCCTGGCGCCGCAGATTCGCGGCTGGGGACCGTCCTCCCGCCGAGCACAGGACTGTCCGTAGTCAGACCCCCTCGTTACTTAAGGGTGGCAGACCGGGCACAGCCCCTCTGCCATAACAACTTTCA
The DNA here is from genome assembly GCA_016271365.2 of Neoceratodus forsteri. Classification (NCBI taxonomy): domain Eukaryota; kingdom Metazoa; phylum Chordata; order Ceratodontiformes; family Ceratodontidae; genus Neoceratodus; species Neoceratodus forsteri. Next base: position 635,837,175 of record CM057449.1, on the reverse strand, counting down.
AACGAAGTCTTTCTACTGTCACCGCTACCGTCTAAGGATGACTCCATGGATGGCAGGAAAGAATTTCTTCATAATCTTCTTGTTCGTAGAATAAAAAAATTACCACAAAATAGTTAAATGAAAACATTTACATTAAACACTAAAAGCTGCTGTCGTATAGACGAAAACTTTGACTCCGGCGGGCGGCGTCGAGCATCCAAAGCGCACTTCGGCGAGAGAAAGGAACTGGGGCTGACTGGAGGGTCGGCGCCTAGATAGCCTACACAGGCGTGAGTCAGTCTCACAGTGCCGCGTGTCCGTGGTCCTACCTCGGCGCCGGCCCTTCAGAAAATTTTTGGCTCCGCTTGGTCCTAGCGCCTCCAGCGCTATCCCACTAGTGTGAATGAGTGATGGAGACTTAGTCCAGGAAGATCTGTAAAACTTTTACTAGCCAACTGGCAGAAAAATAATGTTTTGGGTTCTCAAAGGAAGACTCAAGTCAGGAAACCCAAACACAAAAACCAATCAAATGAAAATAACACCTCACCCCATGAGAACAGAGGGTGTAAAGGGGGCACCCCTAGGGTGCCAACACTGCGCCTGCCCATCCACATCCCAAAAAACTAGGTTCTGAGAGGGGAGGCGGGGGGAGGTCAGAATACAGCAAGACTCCACTAGAATAAACATAATTACTAAGGTGAGTAATTTTTTTCTTCAAACAACATGAAGTCTTGCTGTATTCTGACAATTGCAGACAACCAAGCAGTACCTCAATGGAGGAGGGACAGAACCTACTTTGGGAATAGGCTCTGAAGTGCTGCTGTGCCAAACCAAGCATCACTCCTAGCCTGGATATCCAGAGAGTAATGCTTGGTAAAAGTATGGACCGTCTTCCACGTGGCTGCTTGACAAATTTCTAAAAGACGGATATCCCTGGCAGCAGCCAGGGAAGCAGCTGTACCTCTTGTGGAATGAGCCCTCAGGCCTGAGGGTGGAGTTTTACCCAGTTTTTCATAGCAGAATTGAATACAAGACACAATCCACTTGGCAATAGATCTCTTGGTGGCAGGTTTGTCCTTCCCAACTTCTCCATAAGTGAGGAACAACTGGAGGGAGTCAAATCTGTGACTTTTGGTACGCTCTATGTAGTAGCTAAGGGTTCTTTTAACATCCAAACTGTAGACTCCTCTCTCCCGAGGAAGAGTGATCACTGAAGAAAACAGGGAGAGATATAGACTGATTCAGGTGGAAATGTGAAACCACTTTAGGCAAGAACTTTCTGTTAGTTCTAAGGACCACTTTATATGAAAAGAGATGAAATCAGGTTCCACTGACAGGGCTTACAATTCACTGATACATCTAGCAGAAGTAATGGCTACTAAAAAACACAGTTTTCCAAGTCAAGTACTTAAGCTCTGCTGAGGACAAGGGTTCAAAAGGGGGTTGCATAAGCTGAGCAATGCAAACATTAAGATCCCAAGCAGGAGCAGGATCCCTAAAGGGGGGGACTGGTGTGAAGCAATCCCTTGAAAAACTTTACAGAATACAGGGTGGGATGACAGTGAGGAAGACTTGCCTACTGATAGGAAAGCAGAAACAGCTGACAAGTGTATCTTGAGAGTAGCTGGTCTGAGGCCTAGGCCACTGAGATGGACCATATAATCCAGAACCGTAGGCAATTCAGCAGTGTCTGAAGAAATATTCTTCTTAGAATACCAAATGCTGAATCTTTTCCATTTGGAGTTGTAAGTCTTTCTGGTGGAGGGAGTTCGAGAAGCCTTAAGGATATCCAGAACCCCTTGGGAAAGATGCAGATCTGCAAACTCTAACTCTTCAAGAGCCAAGCCTTGAAATTGAGAGACTGAAGATTGGGGTACCAAATCCTCCCCTGAGAGGATGTTAACAGGTTGTAATTCCTGGTAAGAGACAGGGGAAGAAGGACTGCTAGGGACAGCAACAAGGGATGCATGGCTGCCTGGCCCAGTCTGGAGCAATCAGAATCACTTTGCAAGGTTGTGACCTTATCTTGACTAACACTTTGAACAGGAGAGGGAAGGGGGGAAAAGCATACAGAAATTTCCCTTCCCAGTTCAGAATCAGAGCATCCAGAGGGACTGAGCTCAAGACTGGGGGTCTGCAACAAAAGAGAGGAAGTTGGTGATTGTCTGGGGCTGCAAAAAGATCTATTTCTAGAGTGCCCCATCTTGAGAAAATCACCTTCAACACCAGAGGATCCAGGGCCCATTCGTGATGGCCCTGAGATATTCTGCTCAGTGCATCTGCTAGGACATTGTCCTTCCCTGGAAGGTGAACTGCTATTAGAGAGGTTTGCAGGGAATAAGCCAGGGACCCAACTTCATTGCTTCTGTGCACAAGGCTGTAGACCGAGTGCCTCCTTGCTTGTTGATGTACCACATGGTGGTGGTGTTGCCTGTTCTGACCTGAACCACCTTGTTCTGTACTGATTTGGAAAAAGCTTGCAGTGCCAGAAACACTGCCCTGAGTTCCAGGAGATTGATGTGTAGAAGAGACTCCTGAGGTGACCACAGTCCCTGGGTGGTGAGGTCCCCCCAAATGGGCTCCCCAGCCCAGCAGGGAAACATCTGTGGTAAGGACCACTGAATGAGACTGAGTGGCAAATGGAACCCCTCGCCTCAAATTGTCCTGATCCTGCCACCATTGCAGGGCTTGGATCAGAGTTTGAGTCACTGGGATTAGTTTGGTAAGGGAATCCTTTCTTTGGGACCAAAAAGCTCTTAAGTGGAACTGAATGTCCCTCATTTGGAATCTTGCGCCTTGGACCACTGCTGTAGAAGCTGCCATGTGGCCCAATAGCTGAAGGAAATGCCTTGCTGGTCGAAACACCTGAAGGCTGAATGAAGAGGCCAGCTCCATGAGAGCTCTTGCCCTTTCCAGGGAAAGGAAGGCTCTTGCTTTTACTGTATCCAGCTCTGCCCCTATGAAGGTGAGGAGCTGCACTGGTTCGAGAACTGACTTTGGTAGGTTGAGAAGAAATCCTAAAGAAGTGAGCACTTGCTGGGTCACTTGCAGGTGTGACTTGATTTGGTCTGGGGACTGGCCCACTATGAGCCAGTCATCCAAATATGTAAAAATGGAAATCTTTTGTCTTCTTAGGAAGGCAACAACTACTGTCAGGCACTTTGTGAAGACCCTTGGGGCTGAGGTTAGGCCAAAGGGCATTGCTTTGAACTGACAGTGGCCTGAGGGCAACTTGAACCTGAGGTACTTTCTGTGGGAGCACCTGATGGGAATGTGAAAGTAGGCATCTTTGAGGTCCAGGGAGACTAGCCAGTCCCCTGGCCTTAGAGAGGGAAGGATAATTCCCAGAGTTATCATCCTGAACTTTGGCTTTAAAAGATGTTTGTTTAGGTATCTTAAGTCCAGGATGGGTCACCACTCTCCTGTCTTTTTGTGGGGGTTAGGAAGTACTTGGAGTACAGTCCTTTGCCCCAGTGTAGGGTAGGTACTCTCTCTATAGTTCTTAGAGCTAGGAGAGAAGAAACCTCTGCCTCTAGGGCAAGGGTCTCTGAGAGAATTGCAGGTGGAAAAGATCTGGCTCTCATCTTGGGAATTTTTTTGAAGCTGAGAACCAGTCCCTGGCTTACTACATCCAGGACACACTTGTCTGATGTAACAGACATCCAGTCCTGGACAAAGTAAGCCAGCCTGCCCCCTACTGGGATAGGAGGATCGACCCGGGCAGACCCATCGGGGTGTCTGCTTGGCAGGGGCTTTAGGCTGAGGGGTGGATGCAGGCCTACTCATCCCCTTTCTGCCTCTCCTTCTGAAGAACCCCCCTCTGTGAAAAGGAAGAAGAGGCCTGTGCTTGGTAAAAAGGCCTTTGGAAACGCCTGCCCCTGCCCCTGGACTGCTGCCTTTGAGGAGTTGCCTGTCTTTCCTTGGCCTGAGCACTCCTGTAAGTGGTCCTGTATTAATCTATTTTCTTCATGTAATTCTCTGTCTGCTCCCCAAACAGAGAATTACCCACTACAGAAAAATCCATGGCCTTAGCCTGGGTATCCTGTGAGAGGCTAGTACATCTGAGCCAAGCCATTCTCCGAAGAGCCACAGATGTAGCCATGACTCTTGATGATACATCATTGGAGTCCACAGCAGCATGAAACTGAACTTTAGATGCCTCAATCCCATCTGCAGCCACCTCCTCCGGCTCCTTGGCAAGTTGGGGGGAAGCCTGTTTAGCCAGTGCCAGTACAGTGTCCCACCTGGACTTCTGGTACCTGGCTGCATAGGCCATTTAATTCGCCTGCCTGAGTCCCAAAGATGCTGCCATGTACTGCTTCTTTGCCAAGACATCAATCTTCCTGGAATCCTTGTCTGGGGGGTGTGATGCCAAGGGAATGCTTGCCTTATCACAGGCAGCAGTCTGTACAACCCCAACATGGCTGTATTGCTGATAAAGGAACTCTGTATCTGAGCCTGAAAGAGTATGCCTCTTGTCCATTCTTCTATTCACAGGAGGTACGGAATTGGGAGACTTAAGAATTTTTTGTGTCCGTTTCCCAAAAGATTTGTGATGGGGAATAGACAGTCTCCTGGGCTCTGGGATGTCCATCATCTTTACATAGTCAGGCTCTTCCTGATCCTCCACAGGAAGCTGGATGGTCTCAACCACCTTTCTGTAAAACATACAGTGGGAAGGGGACTCAGAAAGCCTAGGAGGAGAAACACCTGAAGGTCTGTCTGGGGAGATGTCCAGGTCAATAGGCACATCCAGACTTTCACCATCACCATAATCATCTTCCAACTCTCCTTCCTCCTCAAACTCCAGTTCATAAAATTCTTCCAGGGCATAATCTTGAACCGGAGGAACTGACCGAACCGAGCCCCTGCCAAAAGGTACCGGATCAGTCTGAACTGTGCGAAGCGATTCCTCAATACGAATCGCTTTGGCTATTTCTTCGGCGGTCGGGGTATGAGATTCTGGATCCGAACTGGTCGATTTGTCTTTGCGTTTTCTTTTTGTCGGAACTGATTCCTCGAATCAGCTCTCCTTTGCTTGAAAGTATCGCCTTGGTCAGAGGGCACTCCTTCTGGTTCAGTCGGAACCGAACGGGCTGGCCATCCGGACAGCGGACTTCTCAACCTCCCTTCCCCCTCAGTCTACCTAATCTCTTTTCAAGGGTAGATTTGGGAAAGTTTTTACAAATTTGGCAGTCTGAATCAAGGTGGTCAAACCCCAGACAATAAACACAGGTGGTGTGGGGATCGGACTTAGCAAAAACCTCCCCACACACACTGCAGTGTTGAAACCCAGTGGGCCCGGTTTTTTTTCTTGGGTTTCTCAGACATGGCCAACCTAACCAAACTTACCCTTTTTTCAGCAACCGCTAGGCAAGACTCCCCTATTGGTTCCAGACCATGTCACGGGTCTTGGAAAAAACCATACTAAAACCCATTTTTTTTAGAACCGATATGGACCGGTAACCACACACTAAAGTAAAATACAGAATTTACCTGAATGATCGGTTCATCCGAACCGATCCACACTTTTTACAAGTTCCACACAGAAAACAGAACAAAACCTATCTAGTACTCATGGTACCACAGACAGAGACTTGAACCGGCTATGCAGAAACAACAATTTCAGTCGAAAACCGACCAAAAACCGACACTTCAACCGACTTTGAACTGAGCAGTAGGAGAAATCTCCGGAGCGACTGTTCAGTGAGGCGGAGTAAAGAATCTAACGGCTGCAGTTCGAATAACAACAGGCAGAGACATCAACCGAGCTCGAGATGAACATTTTATGCCATGCATAGAAAAGTTAACCCATTAAAGGCCGGGGCTAACTGCACTTGTCAGAATACAGCAAGACTTCATGTTGTTTGAAAAACATGACCTACTGCAGGAATCTCTCTCGAAGACCTACTGTTACGGTAAGTTCTTATATAACTGTACTATCTTACTTCAAGAAGGTTCCTGCAGTAGGTCATAACATGTAGGACTGAGTCCCAAGCTGTCAGCTTATCAGGACAAACTGAAACACAGGAGGAAGGAAGGTCTGCAGAAAGACCAGAGCAGGTCTATGACAGAAGGCCCTGCAGGACGGCTAGGCCAAAACTCGCCCAACACCTAGAGGCAATGTCCAGACTGTAATGTTTAGTGAAAGTGTGGACTGAACTTCAAGCTGCAGCAGCATGAATCTTAGCTGTGGACACATTCCTGAAAAAAGCAGAGGAGGCAGCCACATCTCTGGTGGAATGACCTTTGACCTCTTCCGGAAGAGGCTTGCCGTACTTCTGGTAACAGAAATGAATGGAGTTAGCCAACCATTTGGACAAGCACTGCTAAGAGACTGCTAATCCCAGAGCCTAGGGGGTGAAGGAAACAAAAAGCTGGTCATCTTTACAGACATCCTTAGTCCTAGTTATGTAGTAGCGCAATATCCTGTGCACATCTAAAGTGTGCAGGAGCGCCTCACCTCTATTAGCGTAAGCTGGATAATAGACCGGCAGTTCAACGGTTTGATTCAGAGTGAACTAAGAAACCACCTTGGGAAGAAACTTAGGATTTGTACGCAGAGCCACCCAGTTTCTGTGGAAAACCAGATAAGGCTCCTTACACATCAGTGCCTGAAGCTCAGAGATCCTTCGAGCAGAAGTAATGGCAACTAAAAAGAGCACCTTCCAAGACAGATAGCACATCTCACAGCTTACTGCTGGTTCAAAGGGAGGTAAAGTAAGCTTTTCCAAAATAAAATTCAAATTCCAAGGGGGGGGGTTACGTATGGGAGTTTCAGATGGAGGATCTCTCAGAAATGTTCTGGATACCTCCAATTGAGCAATCATCTTCCCATCCACCAGGAAGTAGCACGCAGAGGTAGCAGATAGGTGAACCTTTAATGAAGAATAACTGAGTCTTAAGTAAGTTCTCAGAGCCTAATAGCAGTTCTTGACTTATCGTCCTCCTCGTTTGTCAGCAGTGATCCTGAGACTCTTGTGGTGGCCTATAATTCGGCCATCTCAAAAGCTTTGGATTCTATTGCCTCAGTCCGCGTTCAACCTCTCTGCCCCTTCGCCCTCGATCTCCCTGGTTTGATGAGACTTTGAGGGAGTTGCAGAGACTAGGTTGAAGGTTGGAGCATTGCTGGCAGAAGTCCACCCTTGGTGCCGACCGCCTTAGATTGTTGGACCATTATCAAGTCTATCAATCTGCAATCTCCCGTAAGAAGGCAGAATTCCTGTCCAGGGAGATTGCAGTTGCTCAGAATTGACCAGCTCAGCTTTTCCGTATTGTGGACAGAATATGCAACCCAGCCTGCCTACAAGTACGGAAAGCCTTTTAACAATTAGGGTGTGATGAAATTGCTCGGGTTCTTTGCAAATAAGGTGGCGGCATCAGGCGGACTCCAGCCGGCACACTCTATGGGCGCTGCTATTGATCAGTATGAGGTCACTACACCTCGATTGTCTTGGAGTACCTTTGGCCGTCCAGAGTTCACGGATGTCATGTGGATCATCCAGAGTGTGCACCCTACATGCTGTAGATTGGATCCTGGACCTGCTTCCCTAATTTTGGGAGGGATTGAGGTTATCAGTCCAGTCCTGACGCCAGATTGTCTGGTGCTCCTTGGAGTCTGGAGAGTTTTATAGTTCTCTGAAAGATGCAGTGGTGACACTTCTCTCTTGAAGAAAGCTTCCTTGGACCCAGACTGTCATGCTAACTACAGACCTGTCTCTAACCTTTCTTTTATAGGGAAGGTTACTGAGAAAGTAGTGGCTGCGCAACTGGAGGACCATTTGACCATCCATGACATCTATGAACCACTCCAGTCAGGTTTTCGTAAGAGACACAGTACCGAGACAGCGCTGGTTCGGGGTGCTCAATGATCTCCTGATGGCTAGAGATCGAAAGAACTGTTCCATCTTGGTCCTTCTAGAACTCTCTTTGGCTTTTGACACCATGGACCATGAGGTGCTTTTGGACCATCTGAGGTTCATCTGTGGACTGTTGGGAACAGTCCTCAGGTGGTTTTCATCCTTCCTCATGGGTAGAACTCAGAGAGTGGTGTGGGGTTTATTCCTCAGACCCCACTTCTCTGTCATGTGGAGTACCTCAGGGTTCGGTCCTCTCACACATGTTGTTTGCGGTGTATATGCCGCCCCTTGGAGACATTGTAAGAAGGTATGGGCTGAGGTTTCACTGCTATGTTGATGATACCCAGCTTTACCTATCTTTTGCACCCAACCAGAATGGAGCTGTATCGGTCTTTAATAACTGTCTGAAAGAAATCCAAGACTGGATGGATTCCAGTTGGCTAAAGTTGAACCCACACAAAACTGAGGTGTTGGTTGTGGATCCGGGTAATTGGATAGGGTGGTTAGGGGAGAGTGCACCCTCGGAAATTTTTCTCGGCGGTGCCTCACTCCCGACCTCTGAACGGGTGTGTAACCTGGGGGTAATTTTTGATGAAGGGCTGACCTTGCATGCGCAGGTGTCGGCGGTCGTCAAAACTTCCTTTTACCATTTTAGGAATATAGCCAGGATTAGGCACCTAGTTCCATTAATGACTTTCCAACATTGATCCATGCCTTTGTTTCCTCTCACTTAGATTATTGAAACTCCCTTTACCTACGGCTTTCTGGGGTAGAAATCCGTCACCTGCAGCTGGTGCAGAATGCAATGGCCCGACTTTTGACAGGGTCTTCGCGATCTTGTCATATTTCGCCGGTGCTGTGCGACCTGCACTGGCTGCCAGTACAGTGGCGGATCACCTATAAAGTCGGCTTGCTGACTTTTAAAGTCTTACGTGGACTTGGCTCGGACTACATGAAAGAGCTCCTGATTCCTTACCAGCCCAGTTGATCACTCCGCTCGTCCAGCGAGGGGTTGCTAGAGGCTCCAAGGGTATGTTTAAAATCTTCTGGGGCAAGAGCTATTGAGTTTGTTGTGCCTACCCTTTGGAATTCTCTACCCCGTCGGATTCGGGGGTGCACAACTGTGGAGGCATTCAAGCAGGTGTTAAAGACTTTTTTGTAGTTTCAGGTTTTAACAATTGAATTTGTTGACTAAATTATGGATATTTGTATGATTTTATTGAATATGTTATGATTTTATTATTATTGTTGTTTTAAAATGTGAGGTTCCTGGGTTTTGGATAAGGCGCCATATAAATAAATATTATTATTATTATTCAGACAGGCGCAAGAGTTACTCCATCACCTGGGGCTCCAGGCAAGAAAGAGGGTCCTGCCCTTTTGAGGCTGCCCAAATGGAAAACTGTTTCCACTTCATAGCGTAAGTAGCTCTAGTGGAAGGCTTTCTGGCCTCCACCAAAACTTGGAGACCTTGTCGGAGACTCCAAAACGATTCGTGATTATGTCAAAGAACCATGCATGGAGGTGTAGGGATCTGAAGCCCGGATGCACCAGTCTGCCCTGATCCTGCATCAACAGATCGTACCAAAGAGGCAGAGGTAATGGGGGTTCTCCAGCCAATTGCTGTAGGAGTGGAAACCAAATCTGCCTGGGCTGGGGGCCGCGATCAGCAACAGTTGTGCCCTCTGCCTGAAGTTTCAGCAGAACCTTCTGCAGAATGGGAAAGGGAGGGAAGGCATACAAGTATCTCCCTGTCCAACAGAGAGATAACACATCTATCCAGATAACACCAGGCCCTTGAATGAGTGAGCAAAGCTTGGGAAGTTTTGCGTTGGATGGGAAGGAGAATAGGTCTACCTCTGGATGCCCCCAGTGGCAAAACAGATTTTCTGCCACTTCCTGTTGTAGTTCCCATTCGTGAGCATGAGCTAAGGTAAAGCTGAGGCTGTCTGCCAGAATGTTGTGCATGCCGGTAACGTGCATGGCCATGAGACGTATACCTTGCTGGACTGCCCTGTACCAGACCTGCATCACTTCCCTGCATAGGGGATACAATCATGTTCCTCCTTGCTTGCTGATGTACCAGACCACGGACATAATGTTGGTCTGAACCAACAGTGTTTCCGCTGTCAGAAGGGACTAGAAGGCCTGAAGGACATACATGACTGTCCTAATCTCCAGAATGTTTATGTGGAGCGAGGATTCCAACTGGGTCCATTTCCCTTGGGTTTGGTGGTCCCCCAGGTGGGCTCCCCAACCCAGACCCGATGCATCTGTAGTGAGGGTTCAAGAGGGTGGGGAGTGCCTGAACGGTGTCCCCTGAGACATGTTCAGAGGGTCCTGCCACCACAAGAGGTCTTTCTTCAGCACACTGGACATCAGAATAGGATGATCCAGGTTATCTGTACCCTGATCCCACTGGACCCGTAAGGTCCATTGGGTAACTCTCATATGCAGCCTGGCCAGAGGTACGGTCAGAACAGCCATGGCCAGCAAGTCAAGGGGGCGTAAAAACACCCTGGCTGGGGCACGGCTGGAGGAGGCTATCAGCTTGGCCTGCTCCTGAAAAGTATCTGCTCTGTCCGACGGAAGGAAGGCCTTGCCCTGGATCATGTCCAATATCACACCAATGAATTGGAGGTGCTGATATGGGACCAGAGACAACATGGGGTAATTGATGGTAATACCCAGTCATGCAAAAAGGTCCAGGGCAGAGGACAGGGAATCTCCAGGCTGCTCCTGGACGGGGCTGCTATGAGTCAATCATCCAGGTATGGAAACACATAAATTCCCTGGTGACGAAGTGCCGCTGCCACCACTGCTAGGCACTTGGTGAAGACTCTGGGTGCTGATGAAAGGCCGAAAGGGAGGGCTTTGAACTGAAAGTGCTCCCCTAGGAAGGAAAATCGCAGGATGCAGCGGTGGCCCGGGAAAACCGGAATGTGCAGGTACGTGTCCTCCATATCCAGTGCATAGAGCCAATGGTCTGTCTGGAGCAAGGGCAGGAGTCCCTGAAGAGTCAACAAGTGGAACCTTTTAAAGGTTCAGCTGGCTGAGGTCCAAGATGGGCCTGAGATCACCGTCTTTTTGGGAACGAGGAAGAAATGGGAGTAATGCCCTTTTCCCCCTGTGCCTAGGGAACTGGTTCTATCGTGGATTTTTGGAATACAGCCTGGATCTCATCCCTCACCAGTGTTACGTGGTCTAAGGGATAATGAGATCGACTTGGAAAAGAGTTGAATGACCCAGGAATCCGAAATGAGGCCCTTCCACTGCCAGGTGGAGGGCAAATCTTCCCCCCACTGGCTCCACACTGTTTGGAGGTGGAGGCAGAGGGGGGCTGAAGGAGTCAGAAGGCAAAGGAATGGGCGGGGAAGGCACTGCCTGCGGCTTGCTGGGTCTTGGAGGCAGGGGGAGAGGTAACGTCAGGTCCCAGTGCTCTCCTTTTGGTTTCATGCCTGTTAAAAGGCTGTTTGCCTTGGCACTTTTGTTGGCACTGAAAGGGTTGCTCAGACTTGAAGCCCACCTTGTACATGCACTTAACTGATCCCACGGCCTGCCTGCTGTCCTGGAGGCCCACGATGATGTCCTTGGCATAGCCTCCGAAGAGGATGGAGCCTCGGAAGGGGGCGTCCTGTATGGCTGCCTGAACATCCTGGGAGGGCCCAGAAATATGGAGCCAAACATGGCACCTGAGGCAGACTGCTGTTGCTGAAGAGCGAGCCACAGCATCTACAGAGTTGTAGGTAGCTCTCAATGCATGCCTACAAGAGATCTTAGACAGGGCCTTGGTAAGCTCTGATTTAAGGTCAGAGTCCTACACCGTTTCCAGCCTAGCCACGAGCTGAGCCATGGTAGCTTTTTGGTATGAAATCATATGTGCTACATAGTTCAACTGTAGATTTAGTAGTTGCCGTATTGGTCCTTGCAAGAATAGATCCAGAAGCAAATGATTTGATACCTTTTAATGGACCAACATAGATGTAACAAGAACAAAGTGCTCTAGCTTTCGGACCAACCAGTCCTTCTTCAGAAGCTCATGGCAGTTGTTTGGACAAACAACTGCCATGAGCTTCTGGAAGAAGGACTGGTTGATCCGAAAGCCAGAGCACTTTGTTCTTGTTACATCTATGTTGGTCCATTAAAAGGTATCAAATCATTTGCTTCTGGATCTACATAGTTCAAGGAACGCAAAGCACATGTAGAGGAGGAGTAGATCTTACGCCCAGACTGATCCAACGGCCTCGACTCCTTGTCAGGAGGGGAGGAACTCCTATGTTTAGTTTTGGCAGTATGATTGTGAGCCGCAGCAATCATGATGGAGTCTGCCTTGGGGTGAGAGCGTAGATAAGGAGCACTCTCAGGAGAATGGCAGGTCCAGTCCACCTTTTTGGGGATGGCCGGGATGGAATGAGGCCTTACCAGACAGTGGAGGTAAGATCCTCATGGGGCTCCGTCCACGGGAGGATCGGAATGGGTGATGCGGCCGCTAAATCCAAGTGCTCTGCTAGGCGCTTGCGTTTCAGGTCTTGCTCTTCTGCATTCCAACCATTAGCTTGTTGGAGGATGCAGAGGAGTTCGGTGAAGGAGGGGGCTTCAGGAGGAGACTTGGGAGACTCCTTACCCTTGGAATCCATAGCTCCTGAAAGGTTTCCAGAGGACAATTCAGAGGAGTCAGCCACCGAGTCTGAGGATTCCCCCATCAGAGGTTTTAGGCTCTTGTCAGAGTGACCTTTGGAGCAGTGTCCCCAGAAATATGCGCCGTGGTAGAACGACCTGACCTATGTGAACCCATGGGAGACAAGGAGTGTGAGATGGGGGTCGCCTGTCTAAATCCGCCACTAACTGTGATCTGGCCTCCTGCCACCAGGTCTGGAACATGGCCTGGAGGTTCTGCTGAGGCTTAGGTGGAGGCTGGAAATACTGGTAACCCGCCCCTGGATAATGAGCGGAAGGGTAACCTGGGGCCTGAAAAGGGGGCCTATTGCCTGGCGCATGATATCCAGGGTAAAAACTGTGGGTGAAAGGAGCCGACATTGGGCCTGACGGCAGGTAGCCTGGCATCAGCAGGCCCCGGTAATGTGAACTGCACAAGGGCAGACCATGGGGAATATCCTGAGGGTCCAAGGGGGTCCCAGAGGGCCTCAAAGGACGTGGAGCAGAGGGACCTGGCAAGTTATCTGGCGACGGGAGTCCCGGCGTCAGGATATCTAGTGTCAGGCTCGGCGCTGGGATGCCTGGCATCTGGTTTTCAGGCATCGGAAAAGATGGCATCAGGTGCAGGGGGCCTGATGGAGGCTCTGAAGGGAAGCTGCCCAAGGAGTCATACGGGGCACCTGAGGTCAGAGGCCCGGAGCCCTGGCAGAGAGACCCCTGGCATCGAGATTGAGGAAGGGCCCGACAGGATAGAAAGGTTCCTGGGAAAGGGTGGAGGAACTGACTCCAACGTAAAAGCCCTGGGAAAGTCATCCGCGGGATTCTGGAGAGTTACCAGTGCTGGAGTGGGTGAAGAAAAGACCACGTCCAGGGGACCCACTTCCCCCTCCGTCCCGGGTAGAGGGTTGGGCACAGGAGGTTCCACCAGCAAAGGTGGAGGGGAAGGCTCTGGTCAGGGGAAACCAGATGGGAGGGCTGGACTTGGGAGGTCAGCGAGCTCAGCCGGACATCGGGTGTGTCGGCTTCAGCCCCCGAAAGGCAAGCTTCGACCAGGAAGATGCCAGAGTCCCCTGCGTCCGACTTATCGGTCGGTGGTAAAGGAGACGGGCAGGCAGGGGATGAGCCCCCGACCGGCTTATTAGCTGATGTCAGGCAGGTTCCCTCTGGGCGAGAATCTGACTTACTGAGGACTGGGCAGGCTCAAGAAGAACCGTAATCCAGCTTACCGGTGGTGACCGGGCGCCCGCCGGAGGTCCCGGCGGCGGCTTATTAGTCGAGGCTATCTGCTTGCAGCCCATCCTAATGGACTTAAGAGAAATGAAAATTACGTACCTACCGTAATTCTTGATCTTCTCTTGTATCTTCACCATTCATTACTGCTTGGGTTAAGCCGGAGGCGCGCACCCGCTACGGGAGTTTTTTTTTTTTTTTTAGAGTCGGCTCCAACGGCGCCACCCTCGAGGATGACGTACCGCGTCATGCACGAGGGGTGGCCGTTAGGTGCCGCAGACTCCTCCTCCATCTCAGTTCTGTTAGCCGGAGAGGCGAAAAAGTGTAAGAAAAAAGAAAGTGAGGCAAGAGAGCCAAGGGATAGAAAGAAGGAAAGGAAATAAACTGAAAAAGGAATAAGCCGATGGAGAATAGACAGAGGAGAGAGAATTCCTACCCTAAGGGACCGCAGGGCCTCCTTTCCGGGGCGGCTCTAGGGGAGGAACAGAGAGAGGGAGAGGAAGTAGAAGAAGAAGAAGAAGAAGAAGAAAGAAAGAGGCATGTTGAGAAGGAGAACAGTGCCCATCGAGCATTGTTGGTTAAGAGGCTTATAGGCTCGAAACTAATAAGGGAGCAAGAATCCCAGTTGTTAGGACTGAGGAGAGGTTTCACCGAACCTCCTGAACAGACCCAAGAGAGAGCAAACTCTCTGAACTCTCAACATGCCAAGTCCCTTCATCCTAGTTGAGGGCTCCTAGACTGTTCGAGCAGAACTTGTTCCAGAAGAGCGCCCATCCAGGAAGAGGACTAAGTTCCTTAGCACCCTGTTAAGTGCTACCACAGAAGAGTATGGAAAAAACATGCCTTCTCGGAGGCAGTTGGTAAGAAAAATAGAGAGGAACTCAATCCGACTTGCTAAGACAAGGTAGACAGAGGCTTGAAGCTGACAAGTTCAGTCAGCAGCTGGAAAAGCTTTGAAAAATAATGCCTGCCAGGGGGATTCCAAACTTTGAGGAGGCCAAGACAGGGCATGGCCACCAGGCTGTGAAACTACATGACCTGAAGAAGGTAAGGAATCGCACCATAGGGCAGTCAGAAAGAGTTCCCTCAGATTAAAGAAATTTGCAACCGATCGTTCCTCTCTACCTTGAGGAAAAGCGAATCCATTCACAAGAATGGGAAGAAAACAGATATTTATTTTTTTAGGCATAAAGGCCAAGGGAGGAGAGAGGAACGAGACGGGAGGGGGAGACGCCACAGAAGGAGGCCACTGAGGGGAAGGTGGGTGGGTATCAGTAATGAATGGTGAAGATACAAGAGAAGATCAAGAATTACGGTAGGTACGTAATTTTCATATCTTCCCTTGTCAATCTTCACCATTCATTACTGCTTGGGTGAGTACCAAGCCCCTTCCCCCCTTGACAAAAAGGGGGGGTAGAACCCTGAGGGAACAAGACCCCCAGCCTCCTGTTGGTGAGGAACAGAAGGGAAGACCCTACTAACACAAGGGAAGCCTAAGTGGGAGAAGAGCTAGGAGGTGCCTCCCGAGGATGGGGAGATGGAGAAAGCCCTGCAAAAGCCTCCTAGCTCTGGAGGAGAAAGATGGGTCCCGAAAGCGGAGCGGATCACCCCTGAACCCAGGGTGACAACCTTGATAGGCGGAGCCATGCCGTCCGCCTAATGCAGATCGCTGTCCCGCAAGCCTGGAAGCCACCTCACTGGCGTCATAAGATGCCCTTGCTTGGTGTCTTGCCAGCTCCAGGCCTATAGCGGAGAGGGCAATAGCCTGTCTGGTTTGCTCCGTATCAGGCATTGATGCTAGGAGCTGGGAGCATCACCACAGATGCGATTGTAGGCAGCGTGGTGAGCCTGATGTGATGCAATGCCAAGCCACCGCATGAGAAGAAGAGAACACTCTTGTACGATTGAATTGTAGAGAAGCTACGAATCTGGTGGGCGATGCTGCCAGGCGGGACACCTGGAAGGAGTCTCTAGGTACACCAAACCCGAGGATGGGTTGGGAAGGGTAGCCAAAGTTCAAGGGGCACAATACCTTCAACGACAGTCTGCCGGGGCTGGAGAAAGGGCGGCTGGCGACTGCCAGGAACGGATAGACGCCTCCTGGAAGGGGATAGGCCAGGAAGGTACCACCAGGTGCTGGGCACTGAATTCTCCAAGGAATTCTCGCGTCTCCCATTTGGTATTGTCTCGCCTAATGTAAGAGATTCGAAGATCCCTCGCCATCCTCGAGAGGAATCGCTGATATTCCGTGAAATCAGCGTTGGAAGAAAGATGAGCAAGGGGTTCCTCTCCCTCAGAGGAGGAAGACGAGGATGATGGAGAGCTCGAATGTCCAGAAGATTCCTGCGGCGGTGGGGAGAGTCGAAAGACCCGCTCATGCATGTATCTAACGTATGAGGGAAAGGCCGCCGCAGAACCTTTGAACTGCTCCCAGGATAACGGACCCGTAGGACCGACATGGCCTGGAAGAGCGGGGGGTGGATGCAGAGGTACTGGAGAAGGGCACCTACGAAGAGGCAACTGACCTCTGCCAGGACTCTGAAATCTGGGGAACAGAGCCCGAGCTGGCGGGATCCCGGACAACAAACCAGGCCGCAAGATGAGACCCTGAGGATGCGATGCCTGGAAGAGCCCGGGGGGGAACCTCCCCTGTGACGAACCCCGGGACTGCATGGTCCAGAAGGGCAGTCACAACAACGCCACGGAGGGAACCCCGGGCCCAAGAGGAAGGGCGGGGTTCGGCGCTACGGCTCCTAGCCACCCCACGAGGGGTGGCCGGCGGAGACCGGGGCACCCGTCCCCTGCCCCTCGACCCCTCGGACTCCGAGAGAGCCCTCCTCCTCGACTGCACCATTCCCCCACCCCGAGAGGAAGCAACAGCACCCGGGAGGGCAGCTGTCACAGGTCCCCTAGGAGGGGGAGCCTCCTCCTCAGTCCCCACCACATCACCCCCCTGGGACCCACGGCCACCCCTAGCCCGAGGACCCTCAGGGGAGGACGGAAGTGGGGACAGTGGAAGGGGCCCGCTGCGCCGCCTATCACCCTGTGCCACCGGGGACCCTGACCCCGAAGAGTCAGGGTGCCAGGATGGGTCCAATCTGTGTCATCGGCCTCGAAGAGGACGAGACCAGCAGGACCTCAATGCTGGCAACCCCAGGGATCCCCGGAGCAACGGTGCCGCGAACGGCACCGGTGCCAGAGGCAGCTGGATGATCCCGCCCACTCGCGACAGCCAGGCCCAGTCCTGGCTCCCCTGCCACACCAGTTAGGCTCACGGCGCCGCTCCCGGCGTCGGAATCCAACCCGGCGTCGCTGGGAGCACAGACCGGGCCCGCGGCGCGCGGCACCGAAGGCCAGAGCGGTGCTGTCTCGATCACCGGTGCCGCAAGCGGTGCCAGGATCCGAAACGGCACCGGAGGGCGACGTCGAGGGTCCACCGGTGCCAGGCCCAGAAATCGTGGGCCTCGACACTGGGGGAGCCTGTACCTCCGAGGAGGTGACTGCCAAGGCGGTGTCCCCGTCGCGGCCCCGGGAGGGACCACAACGTTCCCCCGACACCGTGAGAGAAGCTTCCTCTTCGGCAAGAGAAAAGGAGGAAGCTTCCTGCTCCACGGACCGTATAGGCCCGGGAGGGGACCCGGAGGAAGGGCTCAGAGACCTTACCTGGGAATCCCTGGAGCGATGCCGTCCCCCGAAGGTCGGCGGGGCCTTGCCGAGCTTGAACGCGCGGACTTCGAGGACACGACGGTCCATGGAGAAACAAGTGTCGCACGCGTCCATGTCGTGGTTGGGTCCCAGGCAACGGAGACAGACATCATGCCGGTCCGAGACGGAGAAATGCCGGCCACAGAAGCACCGATGCATAGGGGCGCGGCCCGCCTTCGACTTATGCCTTGCTCCCGAACCGGACATGATGCGAACTAAACAAGTAAAAAAAAGAGATAAAGCACTCGGCACCGCAGAATAGAAATAAAAAGAACGGTCTTACTGGAATACGGCGTCGAGTGGATGTCTCAGAAAAAACGAGGAGTCTTCTAGCTGAGGAAAAACCTGATCACTATACGCTACCGTGCAGCAGGTGCAGCCTCGATGGTGGGAGAAACAGAACTGAGATGGAGGAGGAGTCTGCGGCACCTAACGGCCGCCCCTACATTGCGAGTTAAGTCATCCTCGAGGGTGGCGCCGTTGGAGCCGACTCTAAAAAAAAAAAAAAAAAAAAACTCCCGTAGTGGGTGCGCGCCTCCGGCTTAACCCAAGCAGTAATGAATGGTGAAGATTGACAAGGGAAGATGAGGTGGTACCAGGAGAGCCGGAAGACGAGGCCTGGACAGTCACCAAGGGAGTTGGTGGAGCGGTTTTGTCCGTAAGCTTGAGCCCAGTGGTCTTACTGGTCAAGGGCCGCTCTCTGCCCTCCTGGTGCTCTCGCTCCTGGTGCTTCTCTTTGTCTTTCTTCTTCTTTTTGTGCTCCAAAGAAGGGAAAGAAGTGGAGTCCCTCAGCTTCTGCATGTCTTGCTCTAAGGTGGCCATCTTGGACTTCAAAAGATGGGCTTCTAGGGCCTGCTGCCTGCGTTTGCATGTGGCCCGATTGAAGGGCTTGCAAGCCGGGCAGGCCTCGATGTCATGGGTCAGGCCTAGGCAGAAAATGTAGAGCTTATGGCTGTCTTTGTGAGGGATCTGCGCACCGCACTTCTCACACTTCTTCTTGGTCTTCGGAGTATTTGGAGAAGACATAAAATAAAGAACAAACTATTATCGGAGAAAAGAAAGAAATACTTAGCAAAATTGCGATCGACTGGAGCAATGTTCACCACGAGGTCCTTGCGCAGGTCAATGGTGGGAAAGAACTGTAAGGTGGGTGCAGGGACTGCCCACTTATAGAATCACACTGACGTCGGTCACGTCACGTCGGGTGGGCGATCCCCTGCCGGACAATGCTAGCAAATGTTTGCTGTGCGGTCCTGATGCCAGAGGGTGCAGTCCTACATTTTATGATCTACTGCAGGAACTCTCTTGAAGTAGGATCTTGAATTTACAGTGGAAAATACCAGTAGCGCCTTGGTTCCTAAAAAGGAGTGAACTGGGATGAACAGCAACCGCAAAGCATTAAAAAAAGAAGGAAAAAGACAATGTTTTACTTTTCCTTTTCTTTTTTTTGTGGTTCCCAGAGTGGGTTAAAAAAATCGTAGTCCAAAGGCCTTTCTCTGGTTCTAGGGAATCGATCAGGAACCAGAGAATAGCAATAAAAACTAACACAATATGTTAAAAACAGATCCTAACCAACGCAGAGATTCAAAAACTAGAAGTATACTCTGAAAAAGAAAGGAAGTGATAAAACAAAACCGTAAACTGTCTGATGAGAATGGGAGAGCTCTTCGGGGCGACTTCTTCCTCAGATGGAGAAATAAATCTGATGTTACTGTTAGATCGCACAGTGCAGCATGACCGCACAGCAGAGATTTGAATTTCATTTGTTGATCTGCACTTGAGAACTTGTCTAAACATAGTGAGGGATTACTGGTCTCTCAATAAAACCCTTGCAGAAAGCTTTTTTTTTTCAAACAATTTTTAAGCGATTCCCAAACTGGAAAACCGCAATTTAACAGGCCATTTCTAGTTCCCTGGAGCTCAAAGAAGAACTGGAGACACATACTTAAAACTTTCTTAAAACAATAAACCACCCTAACTAACACACAGTTTACCATTTACTAACAAGACCACATATACTATAAAATAATAAAAATGTCACATCTCTGATGTGGATGCAACTTTGGGCGATGCTTCTCTCAGGAGGAGAAATAAATGTGCTGTTAGTGGGCAGAGGTGAATGTGACCACACAGCAGAGTTTGAATTTCATTCTAATATTCCTTAATTTGCATAAACTTCTGTACCCCTGAGCAACTCAATCCAGGGACTGACTGCAGTTGTTTTACAACTAGTGAGGGAGTCCTAGGGTTTGAACCATATTTATTGAATGAACTAAATATCAATTTTAAGTCTGACAAAAACGATACTAGAGGTTATCCACTACAAATAACAGGAAATTGTTTTCATACTTTAAACTGTAAATTCTACTACACCCAATACATAAGTAACCCAATGAATGCACTACCAATTAAAACAACTGTAAGTAAAACCAAAAAGGAATGTAAGAAAAAACTAAACAAATGTATTTATTTATGTATTTAAAATTTGGTAACCAGGAAAGGCACACTGATCTGTTGCTCATTTTCAGGTGTGACCGGTGGGGGTGTGGGGAGGGGGGGTGTGTGGAACGAACAAAACGGGTTAACAATATTAACATAATCAATGCTTCGCAGAGCAGCTATGTTATAATCATAAGTGATTCTTAGCTAAGCAGTAAACAAATGTAGGCATGGGTATAACAGACACTCTGAAGAGAGTTGCAAACTCAAAATAGTTAGGCTTGCAGGTAAGCTAGTGAACAGTACGGCAGGTGCAAGGGGCTGTAGGAGAGAGTCTTAGTAGGTGCTTGAAGGCAGGGAGAGAGGTGGCTTGCCGGAGGGACGTCGGGAGATGGCAAGGCAAGGGCAAGACAAACTATTTATAGAGCACCAATCCCACAGGTTCTGAGCGCTCTGGGATTGGGCGCTCTGTAAATAAAGTGAGAGATCATTCCAAGGGAGAAGAGTCGATAGGAGATGGCAGCCTGGCTCACAGCGGAGCAAGGGTGGGGAAGGGAGAAGGAGTGGGATTCCCTGGAACGAAGCGAATAGGAGGAAGGACAGGTGGGGGTCAAGAGAGGAGAAATAAGACAGGAGGGAATCAAACCAGTACTCGGCAATGATGGATAGGCAGTGGGACTGACAATGGAGGAATAGTGGAGGGGTTGATAGAGAGGAATGAAGGTAGCGGTGGCGTGCATGGAAGGGAAAGTTTGTGGCGAACCGGCAGAAAGCATGTAGGAGGGTGTAAAGTTTAGCTAGGGAGGAGGCAGGGGCAGTGCCGTAGTCGGAGTCTGTGTAGTCGAACAAGGGGAGGATAGTTTTGACTATCAGTTCACGATGAACAGCAGGGGAGAGGCAATCCTTGTTGCGGTACATAACTCCGAGTTTTGGATGGAGTTTGGAGCACATGGAGTCAACATGAACAGAGAAGAAAAAATTACTCACCCTAGTAATGTTGTTTCTTCTAATGGAGTCTTGCTGTATTCTGACATATGCAGTTAGGTCCTGCCTTTCAACTGCCCCGGAGAACAAAGAGTTAAACTTTCCATGGCCAGCATGGAATGTTCACCTCAAGCTCAGTTGAAGCCCCTGTCTGCTGTTGTTTAAACTCCAAATGTCAGATCTTTATGAGCAATACTCACTAGAAGTTCTGTGTGGAAACTGTAAAACTCAAAACTAGCCAACTGGCAACTATATCTATACAAAGGTTTTTTTGGTTTCAAAGCAAAGACTCAAGTCAGGAAACCCAAAAAACAAAACATATCCCAAAACACAATACTCACCCAAAATAAAGGAGGGTGAAAAAGGACACCTAGGGTGCCAACACTGCTCCTGCCACCCACATCCCAAAACTAGGTTCTGAGAGGGGAGGCAGGGGAGGTCAGAATACAGCAAGACTCCATTAGAAGAAACAACATTACTAATGTGAGTAATTTTTTCTTCAAACAATATGAAGTCTGGCTGTATTCTGACATATGCAGACTACCAAGCAGTACCTCCATGGAGGAGGGACAGAACCTACTTTGGAAACAGGCTCTGAAGTACTGCTGTGCCAAACTGAGCATCACTCCTAGCCTGGATATCCAGAGAGTAATGCTTGGTGAATGTATGGACTGTTTTCCAGGTGGCTGCTTGAGAGATTTCTAAGATAGGAATATCCCTGGCAGAAGCCAGGGAAGCAATTGTACCTTTAGTAGAGTGAGCCCTCAGGCCTAAGGGTGGAGTTCTACCCAGTTTTTCATAGCAGAATTGTATACAAGAAACAATCCACCTGGCAACAGATCTCTTAGTGGCAGGTTTGCCCTTACCAACCTCTCCATATGTGAGGAACAACTGGAGGGACTCAAATCTGTGACCCTTGGTGCGCTCTATGTAGTAGCTGAGGGCCCTTTTAACATCCAAGCTGTGCAGCCTCCTCTCTCCAGAGGAGGAATGGTCAGTGAAGAAAACAGGGAGAGACATAGACTGGTTGAGGTGGAAATCTGAAACCACTTTAGGCAAACACTTCCTGTTAGTTCTTAGGATCACTTTATCTCTATGGAAAGAGATGAAATCAGGTTCCACTGACAGGGCTTGCAATTCACTGATACGCCTGGCAGAGGTAATGGCCACCAAAAACACAGTTTTCCAAGTCAAATACTTAAGCTCTGCAGAGGACAAAGGCTCAAAGGGGGGTTGCATAAGCTGAGCAATGCAAACATTAAGGTCCCAAGCAGGAGCAGGGTCCCTAAAGGGGGGACTAGTGTGCAGCAATCCCATGAAGAACTTACAAAACACAGGATGGGCTGACAGAGGGGAAGGCTTGCCTACTGACAGGAAAGCAGAAACGGCTGCCAAATGCACCTTAAGTGTAGCTGGTCTAAGTCCTAGGCCATTGAGATGGACCATATAGTCCAGAACCGTAGGCAACTCAGCAAAATCTGGAGAAATATCCTTCTTAGAACACCAAATAGTGAATCTTTTCCATTTGGAATTGTAAGTCTTTCTGGTGGAAGGCTTTCGAGAAGCCTTAAGGATATCCAGAACCCCTTGGGAAAGATGCAGGTCAGCATACTCTAACTCTTCAAGAGCCATGCCTTGAGATTGAGAGACCGAAGGTTCGGGTACCAAATCCTCCCCTGAGAGGATGTCAACAGGTTGTAATTCCTGGGAAGAGACACGGGAAGGTGGACTGCTGAGGACAGCAACAGGGGGTACCAGGGCTGTCTGGCCCAGTCTGGAGCAATCAGAATCACTTTGCGTGGTTGTGACCTTATCTTGACTAACACTTTGAACAGGAGAGGGAAGGGGGGAAAAGCATACAGAAATTTCCCTTCCCAATTCAGGATCAGTGCTTTCAGGGGGAATAAGCCCAAGACTGGGGGTCTGCAACAAAAGAGAGGAAGTTGGTGATTGTCTGGGGCTGCAAAAAGATCTATATGTGGAGTGCCCCATCTCGAGAAAATCACTTTCAAAACTAGGGGATCTAGGGTCCATTCGCGATGGCCCTGGGGTATTCTGCTCAGAGCATCTGCTAGGACATTGTCCTTCCCTGGGAGGTGAACTGCTATCAGAGAGGTTTGCAGGGAATAGGCTAGGGAGCACAACTTCATTGCTTCTGTGCACAAGGCCATAGACCGAGTGGCTCCCTACTTGTTGATGTACCACATGGTGGTGGTGTTGCCTGTTCTGACCTGGACCACCTTGTTCTGTACAGATTTGGAAAAGGCTTGCAGTGCCAGAAAAACTGCTCTGAGTTCCAAGAGAGTGATGTGAATCAGAGATTCCTAAGGTGACCACAGTCCTTGGGTGGCAAGATCCCCCAGATGGGCTTCCCAGCCCAGCAGGGAAGCATCTGTGGTGACTATCACTGAATGAGACTGAGTGACAAAAGGAACTCCTTGTCTCAAATTGTCCTGATCCTGCCACCATTGCAAGGCCTGGATCAGGGTTTGAGTCACTGGGACTAGTTTGGTAAGGGAATCCTTTCTTTGGGACCAGAAGGCTTTTAAGTGTAACTGAATGTCCTTCATCTGGAATCTTGCTCCCTGCGCCACTGCTGTGGAAGCTGCCATGTGGCCCAGAAGCTGAAGGAAATGCCTTGCTGGCCGAGACACCTGTAGAGTGAATGAAGAGGCCAGTTCCATAAGGGTCCTTGCCCTGTCCAGGGGAAGGAAGGCTCTTGCCCTTATTGTATCCAGCTCCGCCCCTATGAAGGTGAGGAGCTGTACTGGTTCGAGAACTGACTTTGGAAGGTTGAGAAGGAATCCTAAGGAAGTGAGCACTTGCTGAGTTATTCGCAAATGTGACTTGACTTGGTCTGGAGACTGACCTACTATGAGCCAGTCATCCAAGTATGGGAAGATGGAGATCTTTTTTCTCCTTAGGAAAGCAACCACTACTGCCAGGCACTTTGTGAAAACCCTTGGGGCTGATGTTAGGCCAAAGGGCAATGCTCTAAATTGATAGTGGCCTGAGGGCAACTCGAACCTGAGGTACTTTCTGTGGGAGCACATGATGGGAATGTGAAAATAGGCATCCTTGAGGTCCAGGGAGGCTAGCCAGTCCCCTGGCCTTAGAGAGGGAAGGATTATTCCCAGAGTCACCATTTTGAACTTTGGTTTTAAAAGGTGTTTGTTCAGATATCTTAGGTCCAGGATGGGCCGCCATTCTCCTGTCTTTCTGGGGTTAAGGAAGTACCTGGAGTACAATCTTTTGCCCTTGTGTAGGGTGGGAACCCTCTTTATAGCTCTGAGAGCTAGGAGGGAAGAAATCTCTGCCTCTAAGGTAAGGGTCTCTGATGGATTTGCAGGTGGAAAGGATCTGATTCTCATCTTGGGAAATTTGTTGAAGCTGAGAACCAGTCCCTGGCTGACTACTTCCAGGACCCACTTGTCTGATGTCAGAGACTTCCAGTCCTGGACAAAGTAAGCCAGCCTGCCCCCTATGGTATAGGAGAATCGGCCCGGGCAGACCCATCAGGGTGTCTGCTTGGCAGGGGCTTTAGGCTGAGGGGTGGATGCAGACCTGCTCATCCCCTGTCTGCCTCTCCCTCTAAAGAACCCCCTCTGAGAATAAGAAGAGGAGGCCTCAGCTTGGTAAAAAGGCCTTTGGAAAGGCCTGCCCCTGTCCCTAGACTGCTGCCTTTGAGGAGTAGCTTGCCTTTCTTTGGCCTGAGCACTCCTGTAAGTGGTCCTGTACTCGTCCATCTTTTTAATGTAGTTCTCTGTCTGCTCCCCAAACAGAGAATTACCAATAACAGGGAAATCCATGGCCTTAGCCTGGGTATCCTGTCATAGGCTAGTACATCTGAGCCAAGCCATCCTCCGAAGAGCCACAGATGTAGCCATGACTCTTGATGAAACATCACTGGAGTCCACAGCAGAATGAAATTGCACTTTGGATGCCTCAATCCCATATGCAGCCACCTGTTCCAGCTCCTTGGCAAGCTGGTCAGAGGCCTGTTTAGCCAGAGCCAGCACAGTGTCCCACCTGGACTTCTGGTATCTAGCTGTGTAGGCCATATAGTTAGCCTGCTTGAGTCCCAAAGATGCTGCCATGTACCGTTTCTTTGCCATGGCATCAATCCTCCTGGAGTCCTTATCTAGGGGGTGTGATGTCAGGGGGATATTTGCCTTATCACAGGCAGCAGCCTGCACTACCCCAACATGGCTGCATTGCAGGTAAAGGAACTCCATGTCTGAGCCTAAAAGAGTATACCTCTTGTCCATTCGTCTGTCCACTGGAGATATGGAATTAGGAGTCTTAGGAATTTTATGTGTCTGTTTCCCAAAGGATTTGTGGAGGGGAATAGACAGTCTCCTGGACTCTGGGATGTCCATCATTTCAACAAAATCAGGCTCCTCCTGATCCTCTACTGCTTCTTCTATAGGAAGCTGGAGGGTTTCAGCCACTTTTTTGGAAAACATAAAGTGAGAAGGGGACTCAGAAAGCCAATGAGGAGAAACACCTGAAGGTCTGTCTGGGGAGATGTCCGGGTCAATAGGCACATCCAGACTTTCATAATCACCATCATCATCCTCATACTCTCCCTTCTCCTCATCCGGTTCATAAAATTCTTCCAAGGTGTAATCCAGAACCGGGGGAACCGACCGAACCGAATCCCTGCCAGATGGAGCCGGTTCGGCTGAAAGCGAATTAAGCGATTGCACTATTCTTATTGCCTTGGCTATCTCATCGGCGCTCGGAATATGAATTTCTGGGTCCGAACCGGATGATTTATCCTTTCTTTTTCTTTTTATGGGAACCGACTCCTCAGAATTGGCTCTCCTTTTGCCCGAAGAAGTATCGCCCTGGTCAGAGGGCACTCCTTCTGGTTCGGTCAGAACCGAATCGGGCTGGCCATCCGGGTCAGCGGACTTCCCGGCCTCCCTTTCCCTCAGTCTACCTAATCTCTTTTTCAGGGTAGATTTGGGAAAATTCTTACAAATTTGGCAGTCTGAGACGGTGGTGAAACCCCAGACAATAAACACAGGTGGTGTGGGATCAGCCTTAGCAAAGACTTCCCACACACACTGCAGTGTTGAAACCCAGTGGGCCGGTTTTTTCCTTGGTTTTCTCAGACATAGCCAATCTAACAAAACTTAACCTTTTTGGCATCGCCAGGCAAGACTCCCTATCGGTTCCTGACCGTGTCATGGGTCTTGGAAAAAACGTAATAAAAATCAGTTTTTTAGAACCGATATGGACCAGTTACCACACTCTAAGTAAATACACAAACTTTTTTACCTGAAACTGATCGGTTCAGCTGAACCGATCCACAATTTTCAAGTTCCACACAGAAACTATATAGAAAACCCATCTAGTACTCACAGTACCACAGACAGAGACTTAAACAGACAGATCGGTAGCAGCAATTCGGTAGAAACCGAGCGAGAAAACGACACTTTAACCGACTTTTTTGAACCGAGCAAAGAAGAAATCTCTGGAGCGACTGTTCAGTGAGGCGGAGTAAAGAATTTGACGGTTGGAGTTTAAAAAGCAGCAGACAGGGGCTTCAACCGAATTCACGGGGAACATTCCATGCTGGCCATGGAAAGTTTAACTCTTTGTTCTCCAGGGCAGTTGAAAGGCAGGACCTAACTGCATATGTCAGAATACAGGAAGACTTCATGTTGTTTGAAATCGAGTTTGTCGTCAAGCCAGACCCCGAGCTATTTGAAAGGTGGGACAACGTCAAGGGGAAAGCCATCTGGGTGGATGAATACAGAAGGGGTCAGGAGTGTGGCCAGTTTTTGTCTTGTCCCAAAGGTCATTCTGACTGTTGTTTTGGCACTGATTCTCAGTTGGTTGTCCTGGAACCAGCTTAGTACCTTGTTAAAATTTGGCTGGAGGAGGTGTCTCTATGTCGGGAGTTGAGGGACCAGAGAGGTAGATGATAGTATCATCAGCATACATGTGGAGAATTGAGTTTAAACATATGGAGGGAATGCCATTGATAAAGATAGAGAAGAGGACAGGGCCCAGTATGGAGCCTTGAGGGATCCCGGCAAGGACAGGAAGACAAACAAATATATCCTAAGTGAAATAAAATCGTATATTATAATAATTACAGGAGCCACCAATGGGCACCAATGCCTTTTTAGCTGTGACTATCCTCAGTATCAGCCACAGTATGTAGTTAGAATAAAATGTTTACACTTTACACATCTTTATTAACTCAATACATTCTGCACATGATTCTGTATGCCAGGTTAAGATTTCAAGTTTGATTTTCTTAAAGAATCATGGAAAAAGAGTTTGATTTATAGCTACATTTCCAAAAATAAAATATGACAAAGCCTTTTTGATAAACAAAAACAGGCTGTGACAGAATTATCTATTGCTCCATAAATTGTCTTGTTTTCCTTTAGGTAATATGTGGGCTAATAATGCCGTACACCCCTGTAAGATGAATTTTAATTGTATTATGGCTATGTTACTCTTGCATGATGGATTTTTGTTGCTCCCTAATTGTATTATGAATGTGTTATTGCTCTATGTTTCTCTGTAATTAGCCCCGGTTCGCCCCTGAAAAAGGGACCACCTGCTCTCAGTGGGCCTACCCAGTTACAAAATTTAAATAAATAAATAAATAAATTACAAGTCGCATCTAGTGGTGCTCAAATAGTCTCGACTGATGTCAGATAGCACCACTTTTTTTTCAGAATTTGGATGCCATCAGATAATGATGGCATCTGACCATAACTCTGATTACCTCAAATCTCATATATGGATTGGATCAGAGTTATAAGATCCAATCATATCTGAGAGATCCAGTGTCAGATCCCATTGGATTCCACATTACCAAGGGTCAGATCTAAACATCTGACCCTTGTTGGATCCAAAATTCAACCTCATCTGACACTAGATCCCCAAACTCTGTCTGGGGATTCGAAATCCTAGCTTGTTAAGATGGAGCTTGGAGACGGATATTGGGACTATCCACTGGACCTCACTTGGATCCTAAAAGGCACTATTTGAGCACCACTAGTCACATTTTTTAGAATGAGTAATCTCTTGTAATGTTACAGTTAGTGGAGTGAGGTCAGAATGCATTTTTTAAGTGTGGCAGGAAATAGCACCTTCCAGACAAAAAAAGAAATTGCGTACCTACCGTAATTCTTGATTTTCTCTTGTATCTTCACAATTCATTACCGCTGGGTGTAAGCCGGAAGCGCGCACCTGCTAAGGAGGAGTTTTTGTTGTTTTTTATAAAGGGGAGGAGTCGGCGTCACCGGCACCGCCCATGAGACTGACACACTGCGATGTGCGCGAGGGGTGGCCGTTAGGCACCGCAGACTCCTCCTCCATCCCAGTTCTGTAAGCCAGAGAGGCGAAATAAAAAGAATTAGAAGAATAAGAGTGAGGCAAGAGAGCCAAGGGATAGTAAAAGGAAAGGAAACAAACTGAAAAAGGAATAAGCCAAAAAGAGAACAGGAAGAGAAGAATCCTACCTTAAGGGACCGCAAGGCCTCCTTCCTTGTGTGGCTCTGAGGTAGGAACAGATAAGGGAAAGGAAGAAAGAAGAAAAGGGAAGAAGAAGAAGAGAGGAGAGGATATTGGGAGGAGGAAAATACTACCACAAATACTGAGTGAAACTGACTTGAAGCTTATCAGCTCGGATGTTAAGCAAGGAAACAAGGATTCCTTCAGACAAAACTGGTTTGGATGGTAACAAACCTTCTAGACAGCTTGAAAGAAGAGAGACAGATTTCTCTACACATCCCACTATCCTATTACCCCTCCCTCAAGCTGAGAGCTCACTGAATGCCGATACCAACTCTGTCCCGGAGAGGGTGAGCCCCCAACTAGGTAGGGGAAAAAAGACCCCTCTAACACACAGATATATGCTAATACTGGCAGGGTGGGGGGGGGGAGCCCAAAGAGAGGCAATCTCTTTGTCAAGATGGACAGAGAGAAGGAGCTCCTTCTGACTCCCTGAAGAAGGCAGGGGCCAAAGGGACCAGACCACCAGATCAGGATGTTAATTTCTGAATCGGGCTAGAGAAAGCGTTGACTAGCCCTGGTCTGGCATACCAGATAATCCAGGGGCACCAGCTAAATCCGAAGACTGAGGGTTACAGGACTGTCTCAGAGACTAACTCTGTTGTCCGGAGATTGAGCTAATCTGGCCCGAAGGAATGTCCCCAAAGGCAAAACCTTCCAGGAAATCAGAAAGAGTTCCTTCAGATGAAAAGGACGAAGTTTTGGCTGCTCCCTTCCTACTCAAATCCTTTGTCATGTTTTTTTTTTTTTAAGAGAAGAACAGAAGGTCCAAAGGAACCAGAGGATTTAGTTCCCTACCGAGGTGGGGAGGAAGAGGGTGATCAGGGTGGGGAGTCACCCTACACCGGGCAATGGGTGACAGTCTAGACAGACAAAGCCATGCCATCTGCCTTATGCAGATCACTGTCCCTGCCAGTCTGGAAGCTACCTCACTGGCATCGTAAGACGCCCTTGCCTGGTGCTTTGCAAGCTTCAGACCCTGCACAGAGAGGGCAATAGATTGTCTGGACTGCTCCTTATCAGGCATAGACGCTAGAACCTGTGCTAGCATTGACCACAGATGCCTGCTGTAGGCAGCGTGGTGTGCCCGATGTAAACCTATGCACATCAATACACGACTTGAAGAGAAGACTCTTTGTCCCCACTGATCAAATTCAGCAGAATCCGGATCCGGGGGTCTGTCATGTGCCAGGTGCCAAGGCCCAGAAGGAGTATTAAGGGACGTCAGGCCCGAAGGCGGGTGAGGTGGAGAACCTGGAGACTCATGGGGGGCACAATACCATCTCCTGCAGTCTGCCGGGGCTGGAGAAGGTGCAGCTGGAGACTGCCAGGTGCAGATAGACGCCTCCTGGAAGGGGATGGGCAGGAAGGCACCATGAGGTGGCGAGCGCTAAATTCACTGAGGAATGCACACGTCTGCCGCTCGGTATTGTCTCTGCGAATGTAGGAGATACGAAGTTTCAAACCCAGCCTCGAAAGGAACCGCTGAATTTCAGTGAAATCAGCATCGGAAGATAGGTGGATAGAAGGTTCCCCTTCCTCAGAAGAGAAAGACGAGGAGGAAGTGGAGATCGAATGGTCAGAGGACTCCTGCGGCAGGTGGGACAGGCGGAAGACCTGTTCAGCCATGGCCCTGATGTATGAAGGGAAGACCGCAGCAGTAGCTCTGAAAGTCTCCCAGGTTAAGAGCCCCGTAGGACCCACATGGCCTGGGAGAGAGCGGGGGGGGGTGACTGCAGAGGGATGTGCAAAGTGCACCTAAGAGCATGTGCCAGGCCTCTGCCAGGGCTCTGAGATCCAGGGAGCGACGCAACCAAGACTGGGGACCCTGAGACCATATCGGGTTGCGAGAAGGCAACTTGAGCAGGCAAATGCCGGAAGAGCCCAGAAGGGGAATCTCCCCTGTGATGCGACTGAGGCTGCATATGTCCAGAAGGGCAACCCTCATTACCGCCACTAGAAGGCGCTCTGGAGACCGAGGGAAAAGCAGGGGTCAGCACTGCGACTCCTCCCCACATCCCATAGGGCAGTGGGAATGCGGTGCCACTCCTCATCCTGACCTCTCAACCCCTCTGACTTGGAAGCAGCCCTCTTCCTTGATCCCAGCATAGAAGCTCCCCGCTCTGCGGTCCTCCGGAGGGAGGTCACAGTAACAGGGCTCTCTGCCCCTTCCCAGGGAGCCCCAGCAGCACCAGGAAAGGCAGCTACCTGGGCCCTCTCAGAAGAGGGTATCCTCTCCCGAATCCCCAAGCTATAGCCCCTAGGGGATCCCAGGCCACCCCTAGCTGTGAGACCCCTATGACAAACCTGCTCTGGGGACTCAGGAAGAGGAACACTGGACTGCCTGACACCCTGGCCTACAGAGAGTTCAGAGTCCAAAGACCCAGGCTGCTAGTCCGGGTCCACCTCTGGGTCATCTTCCCCCGAAGAGGAGTCGAACAGAGTGACTCCAGAGAGACAACCCCCAAACACCTCCAATAACGGCACCTGGAACGGCATCGACATAGGCCATGACGTCAACGGCGGCACTCGAGTCCTCAGCCCTGCAGACAGCACTGGAACCCACAACGGCACCGCCAATGGCAAAGCCCGAGTCCCCGGCACCGCAGTTGGTGCAGGAAACCAAAGCAGTGCTGCCGACGGCGATACCCAAGTCCCCGACACCGCGGATGGCACCAGAACCCAAAGTGGCAACGCCTGATGGCATCGAGAGTCAACCAGTGCCAGGCCCCACAACCGGAGGCCGCAACATTGGGGGAGCCTGCACCTCCAAGGAGGTGACTGCTGGGATGGCGCCAACGAGGCGACCCCAAGAGGAATCGCACTGTTCCTCCAGCGCCAAACAAGAAACCTCCTCCTCGGCAAGGCTGGAAGTAGAAGAGGTCTCCTCTTCACTGGGCCGTATAGACCCAGAAGGGGACCTGGAGGAAGGGTCAAGAGATCTGGCCTGGGAGGCCCGTGGGCGATGTCGTTCTCCAAAAGTCGGCGGAGCACTGCCGATCTTAAATGCGTGGATTTCCAGTATGCGGCGGTCCATGAAAAAACAGGCATCTCAGCGATCCATATAGAGGTTGGGTCCCAGGCACCGAAGACAAACATCATGCCAATCTATGACGGAGAAATGCCGGCCACACGGGCACCAACACATAGGGGCATAGCCAGTCTTAGATTTACGTCTGGCCCCCGAATCGGACATGATGCAAAATTATATTGCAAAACAGTAAATATCCCGGTGCTGTTGAAATAAATAAATGAAACAGTCTTACCAGTTTCAACGGCATCTGGATGGAGAACCGGGATGAAGGTCGAACAAATGGACGTTGAAATTGAAGGCCTAATGGCGTACTATGAAAAATTTCTCACACTCACGCAGCAGGTGCTGCCTCGATGTCGGAAGAAACAGAACTGGGATGGAGGAGGAGTCTGTGGCGCTAATGGCTCCCCTCAGACACAACACAGTGCGCCGCAGGCCGACTCCTCCCTCCCCCAAAAAAAACCCAACTCCCGTAGCGGGTGTGCGCTTCCGGCTTACACCCAGCAGTAATGAATGGTGAAGATTAACAAGGGAAGATCAGTGTTCAACAAGTCACACCATGTATGAAAGTGAGTAAAGTCTGTAAAACAGCTACAGAAGAAAAAAAGTAAAAATGTTTTTACAAGTAAAAAGCAAGAATTAATGATGACTATGGGAAATGAATGTGTTCTGGTGCTGTATTAGCTCTTTAACTCAATAGAAATGATCAGGTATATTCAGTATGACAGTGGAAGAATTTTTCTGTTTCTGGTCTCAGGAATAACTAATTGGGGACTCTGCGTGCCTAATTATCCCTGTCGGGTGGCAGGAAGCTTAAAAGACATGCTGATACCTAGTGTGTGCAGCTGCATTCCTTCCAGCCCATCCGCTGCAGCTCCTTCTAGTGACAGCTTGATGATATCCGTATAAACAAGCTCGTTCTGCAAGAAAAGAAATCCCTCAGTCTTAATGATTATCTTCAGAAGAACAGTACAGTACATCTTTTCATGCTTGAAAGTGTTATGCTTAATTCAGGAAAATAAATAAAAAATTAACAAAAGAAAAACTGAATGATTCTTAGCAATCCTAACCCTGGTATTTTGTCCAAATAAAGGCCAATATTGCTGCATTCAGGAAGCAGTATTGTTGATTTTTTGCAGCATATTGCGGTTGTACATTTGAAGAAAGGTGCTAATTTTTGATATTTTCCCCAGAGGTACAAGAAAAATTCTACCAAGGGTGCCAACTAATTGGCGAGACACCTCAGGTACAGTTTGACCTGACCCCATTGCAAGCCTCTCTCCCAGATTCCTTGTGTAGATGCCAATGCAGAATACAACAAAAGAGACATAATGCCCAACTGCAAATCAGATTTACCTTTTACATGTTGCCTGTGACCATTTAGTGTGAAGTAAATCACATGCAGTGACAGAGATGGGATTAAACAAAGTTCAACATGCAAGCTACATCTCCAAGCATTTGCTTCAGGGCTTTTCTGCAAGACTGTGACAATAGCACCACTGAGCAAAGCATCATGCTGTGCAGAGCTTCCATTATGTGGGAGAAAACCACAATATCCACTCCCCATGGATAACACTCCTAAATGGAAGGTCAGGGAGCATCATTCATTAACGTTTGACATCTCAGCTGGTTTGAGCTGTGCACAGACCATTTTCGTTTGGATCTGCAAACCACAACATTTTTTTTTATTTTAATGTTATTATTTTGTAACCAGGTACGGCTCACTAGCAAGCAAAGCCTGTCTACAGGAGCAACCCGGGACAGCAGGAAAAAGTCACAAGTACAATCAACTGCCAGGGGGTGGGGTTCTTTATGGTCTCAGTCAGAAAGAAAGCAGTTGCAAATGTTTTGCTCAAAATGTCAGCCCATCAAACACTGGTCAGCCACGTCCAAGGGGTCACAAGGTTTCAAAAAATGAAAGCCTATGTTCTGTTCATAAACATTTAATGAGACAAAAAAGCAACACAGTTGCACAACAAAAATATTATATGCACAGCAAAAATACAGCATTTTATATAGGCACAAGTTCCTGTTGCAATTAATGGCATTTGTACACATACAACAAATTATTTGGATTATTTCATTTATATGTTTGCTTACGCGCATGCACAAGAAACATTATGTGGCAGCTTAGGAGAGAAATGGGTTGTGGAGGCGCAGCACTGTGGCAGCCAAGGGAGGCACTGCATTTGGGGGCTTGGCACTGGTGGACCAATGAAGGCACAGTGTGCTGATGACACTGGATTCCAAAAGTGCCACCAAGTTGTAATGTTTTCACCGCAGCAATCAGGGGCCGCCTCGTCACTGCAGCGTCAGCCATACTGCTACAATGAGGGAGCGACCCGTCATTGCTGGGTGGAACCTTGACTAGTGTAATATTGTTTGTGAATGCAGCGGCAAGCCGCCGCCAAGTTCACAAACAATATTAGACACCCCTAGTGCAGAGGGGGTGCCCAATCCCCTCGGCATCCGTGCTGCCCCAAAACAGTTTGTTTGCCGACGGGCCCCAACTTCGCCGGCTTCACCCCCCTAGCGACTTACATAACGCTGGAGCCCACTCCCTGTCAGCATAATGTCCCTCCCCACACACAAACGCGTTGGTTTTGTACCCAGGAGTGCCCAATCCCCTCGGAACTTGCTCCTCAGATAAAGCAATGGGGTGTCGAATCCCCCATTGACATCGCCTCCCAACAAAACACTGGGCGGCAAGCTGGGAGCCCACCTCCAGCGTACAAATGTTCCTGTGAATAAAAAAAAAGTTTTGCGATGTTTTTTTTCCCCAGTAAATCAGAAAACGGTCCCTCGTTGCATCCAGTGGCCATGCCCCCCAACATGCACCCACCCTCTGCACACCCTACCTCCCCACACCCCATACTTACCTCCAGAGCTTAGCACGATGATCTTTGGTTTACCGGGAACAAGTCTGCACTCTTCAAAGCCGACCGCAAACTGAAGAAATGCTGGTAAGCTGTGTAATGGCATAAATAGGGTTCTTCAATTTTGCTGCACATCTCAGACATTTTTGGGAATTTTGCACCAAATTTTCAACATGTGTTATTGGGACCCCTCCTCATGAATCCAGCCACTGTCATGGCATTATTCGGTCCCGAAAGGTGATTTTTCAGTCACTGCGCATGTTCATGAGGTGGCCTCTCAAAAAGTCTATGTTACAAATTTGGTGGAAAAATCCAAGAAATGACTGTTTTATTTAGCTGCAGCTATGAAAGTTGCACGCTACACGCTAAGTTAGCGAATTTGCAATATTTTCACTCCAGATTTTCAACATTACAATTTTTCTGCACCTCCTTATGAACAGTAGTACAGCTATCATTATTCACATCCTGGCGAAAATGTGTTTTCTCACTGCCGGCGCAGAACAGCGCGGTCGCTGTGGGAAATCAGTGTTCGGGACACATTAAGAAAATCACAGTGATACTGTTCATTAGCAGAAGTCCTAAATGCCTATGCAGAAAATTTTGTGATGAAAGTCCATAAAATGATTGTCACAAGCGTGCGTTGCGCAGTTTCCATGCACGCTCCTAACTTCGCACATTTGTAATATTTTTACTCTAAATTTTCAACATTACCATTTTTCCGCACCTCCTTATGAACAGTACAGCTATTATTTTTCACATCCTGGCCAAAATGTGTTTTCTCACTTCTGGCGCAAAACAGCAAGGTCGCTGTGGGAAATTAGTGTTCGGAACACATTAAGAAAATTACAGTGACATTGTCCATGAGCAGATGTCCTAAAATTCCTATGTTGAAAATTTGGTAATGAAAGTCCATAAAATAACTGTGTTACGTGCATGCGCTGCGCAGTTTCCACGTATGCTCGGAAGTGCGAGCATTTTTAAAATTCCCACTACAGATTTTCAACATTGCCATCTCTTCACACCTCCCTATGGATGGTACAGCTGTCATTCTTCACATCCTGCCCGATCTGTGTTTTCGTACATGTGGCACAGAATGGCACAGTCGCTATTGGAACTCAAAGTTCTGGACACATTGACAAAATCACACTGCCACTCTTCATGAGAAGAGGTCCCAAATGCTTTCATGAGATGTGGCCACAAAAAGGCCATGTTGAAAATTTGTAGTGCAAATACCAACAAATGCCCGGGGTGTTAGGTTTCTAACCATAAAGTCCCACCCTGTACAGACCGACAGGCATCGGGGTGTGCCTTTGCATTGCCGACTGTACTGCTCATGCCATCCCACCCCACCACCCAGCCACTGACAGGCATCGAGGCGTACCTTGGACTCTTTGGCCCCAGACTTCACCCTATTGTCCTATGCTGCACCCATTTCAGTGTATGTCCTTATGGAATGGGGTGACTGTAAAGCCAAACACCCCAAGGCACACCTCAACATGTGTCGGGGTCTGCAGAATAGGGTGCGGTGACATGGCATGACTGTCATGGGTGATGACCCAAACACTTACCCCAATGCCTGTCCATCTCTACAGGATGGAGGTGGCGCTGACGTGAAGTTCAATACTTCACCGCCATTCCTATTTTGCATCTGTCTAACTCCTGCATTTCCAATGCTAATACCAGCAAGTAAACATTCGGCACTGACAAACGCTTGTTTGATATGGGGGGGGGTCATCTGTTTATAACACTCTGATCTGTATAACCCCTCATATAATCCTTATGTAACAACCCTGTGTCATGATGGGGGAGGGTAAAGTGCCTTGTGAAATACAGCGCCTCACCCTGACAAAATGCAAGGGGAAGCCCAAAGGTCTGCTCCACATCTGCCTTACAAATGAGTGTTTTACAGATAGATTCATATAATATCTAAGTCAGAAAAGGAAGGAAGTACGGCTCAGTGGTTCAAGCTCAAACTACAGAATCAGGAAGTCGAGATTCAGATCTCACCAGAGCCACTTTCTCACTGTGTGACCTGGGGTAAATTACTTAACTTTCCTGTGCTTAAATTCACCCAGCTGTAAAAAAAATGAAAATTGCATATTCACCGAAATTCTTGATCTTCTTGGACTAGTCTTCACCATTCATTCATTCTGCTGGCTTCAAATCAGAGGCACTGGGACCCCACAGGAGCCAAAAATTTTCAGATGAGCTGGCACCAAGGTAGGACCATACATGCATGGCACCTTGAGGCTGGCTTGTGTTGTATAGGCTATCTCAGCGTTAACCCTCCAACTACCTCAGTACCTTTTTTACAGAGGAGGTGCTGCACAACCTAAGTAAACACCTGACCTAACAAGGGAATAAGATAGCCCTTCTGACCATAAAAGAACGGTCATCTAAACAGCTGTCTTCACAGCCCAAACCGCAACAAGGGGGGTGAAGACCAAGAACAGAGAAAGTGACCATGGGGGATGGTGGGTGGGCGTATGAATAAATGGTGAAGACTTGTCCAAGAAGATTAATAATTAACAGTGAGTATGTTATTTTCATATCTTCCTGGACTTAAATCTTTACCATTTATTCATACTACTGGGTTAAAGTACCAAGCTGATACAAAAATTCCTCGAGCAGGGTGGTAGGAGATGGAGCTCACTCAGGACAGAAGTATTTCAAGGATTGTCCTTCCAAAGTAAGCATGCTATCTGGCATGGACATCCAGAGCATAATGCTTGCAGCTTAACAAAAGTATGCACCGAGCTCCAAGTAGCCACTTTGCAAATTTCGGTGATGGGGGCAGAGTGGATTTCTGCCAGGGACGTTTCAAGTGCTCTGGTAGAGTCAACACGAACCTGGCCCTCCCATTTTATCTGAGCCATAAAGTATCAGTAGCAAAGGCATGCCACTATCCAAGTGAAAATGCACTTAAAATTTATTGGTTGACCCAACCAGGTAGCAGTAAAGGAAACAAAGAGTTGCTTGAATTGACGGATGTCCTTGGTTCTATCAATGTAGAATCAAAGGGCTCTTTTAACATCTAGGGAGTGAAGATGCAATCTCCTTCATTATGGAAGTTAGGAAAATAAGTGGGCATCACCAGGCAGCATGCTGTCTGGCATGGCTATCTAGGGCATAATGCTTGTCAAATGTGTGCACCATGCTCCAAGTGGCCACTCTGCAAATTTTAGCAATGGGGATAGAGCGGATTTCTGCCAAGAACATAGCCACCACTTTGGTGGAGTGGGCATGAACTTGGCCTTCCAATTTGACCTGCGCCACTGAGTAACAGTGGCAAAAGGATGCCACTATTCGAGTGGAAATACACTTAATGGTTACTGGCTTGCCCAGTCGGGCAGCAGTAAAGGAGACAAAGAACTGCTTGAATTGATGAGTGTCCATAGTTCTATCAGTGTAGAATCAAAGGGATCTTAACATCCAGGGAGTGAAGGGTGCATTCCTCTTCATTCTGAAAGTTAGGAAAGTAAGTGGGCAATACCAAAGGCTGGTTCAAATGGAACTCCAACACCACCTTGGACAGAAACTTGGGGTGTGTATGGAGAACCATCTTGTCTTTGTGGAAGATGGTATACAGAGGATCCGTGACCAAAGCATGTATTTTAGAGACCCTGCGAATGGACGTGATGGCCACCAGAAAAGTGGTTTTCCAGGTCAGGAACTTGAGATTACACGTAGCCAGTGGCTCCAGTGGTTTATAGTGAGCATGTCTAGCACAAGCTTAACATCCTAGGGGCAACCAGCTTCCTGATCGGGGGCCTCATGTGCAAAACGCCCTTGAGAAACCTCTTGAAAAGAGGCAGTTGAGCCAACGTCATGTTCTGGACTGGTTCATTTTTAAGCTGAAAGTGCACAGAGGTGGACCTTTACTGAAGAATATTGCAGTTCAGCATTTGAAATGTCTAACAGTTACTCCAGAATCTTACCCGATGCACACTGGAATGGGCCTATACGGGTCTTGGCACACCATTCCAAGAAGTGCTTCCATTTGGCTGTGTACATTTTCCTACTGGAAGGTTTATGTGCAGCCAGGCGGATTTCTGAGACCCTTTGAGAAACATTAAACCTGCTCACCTCTATTTCCTCAGCAGCCAGGCATGGAGATGAAGGGAGTGCAGGCTTGGATAAACCAGGGATCCCTGTGTCAGAAGGTCTCTCCGCAGAGGCAGTTGACTCGAAGGGTCACTGACAACTTGCTGATCAAGGGAAACCAAAACTGTTGAAGCCAGTACAGTGCAATGAGAATTCTTTTGCTCCCGTGTGCTTCCAGTCTGAGCAGTACCCTCTGAACCAGTGGAAGAGGAGGCAATGTGTACAGAAAGAGATCTGTCCGCCACTGCCTGAATACATCCTGACAGAAAATGCAAGGTTCTGGATTTCTAGAGCAGAACTGAGGCAGTTTTGCACTGCGTGGGTATGCAAAAAGTTTCAGGTCTGAAGTGCCCCATTCATCGAAGAGAGACCAAACAACATCTGGTGCTAATGACCACTCGTGAGGATCTGCTTCTGTCCTGCTGAGCTGGTCTGCCAGATTGTTCTGAGCCCCTGGTAGATAAACTGCTAGAACCACAGAAACAGAGAAGCACAGACTTTGACAGCAGATAAGGACCGCTTGGCCCACCTCGTCTGTCCATTTCCCTACCTACTGGATAAGCTGCAGATCCTAGTTAACCAACAGCCTATTTCTTCCTAACCCCCACCAGAATTGCCTTTTCTGTCCCATGCATTCCTGAATTCCCCCACTGTTTTTGACCCCACAACCTCCTCAGGAAGGCCGTTCCATGTGTCCACTACCCTCTCTATGAAAAAATACTTCCTCACATTGCCACTGAGCCGTCCCCCTCTATCTTCAAATTGTGGTCCCTTGTTCTTGCATACCTCTTTTTCTGAAAGATGCTACCCTCTTGGACTTTGTTGATTCCCTTGAGGTACTTGAAAGTTGCTATCATGCCCCTCCCCCTTTCCTCAAGGGTATACATATTAAGCTCCTTTAGTCTCTCTTCGTATGGCTTCTGTTGCAGACCCTGCAACATTTTAGTTGACCTCCTCTGGACTGTCTTCATCCTGTCCACGTCCTTGCGGAGATGGTGTCTCCAGAACTGCATGCAGTACTCTAGATGGGGTCTCACCAACTGTCTGTACAGAGAGTTAACAACTTCCTGATTTCTACTAGTGATGCCTCTCCCTGTACATCTCAGTATCCCTCCAGCCATCCTTACTGCCTTCTCACATTGCTTGCTGACCTTCAGATCACCTGATATGACTATCCCCAGGTCCCTTTCCATTTTTGTTGTTGTTAATACCTCCCCCATTGTGTACTCTTCCACTAGGTTTTTGTGTCCCAGGTGCAGTACTTTACACTTCTTTACATTGAATCTAAGCTGTCATATTTTTGACCATTCCCCCAACCTTGCCAAGTCCCTTCTCATCTTTTCCACCCCCCACCTTGTGTATCAACCCTGTTGCAGATCTTTGTGTCGTCTGCAAAGAGGCCTACTTTTCCTTCCAGTCCCTCTGCAATGTCACTTATAAATACATTAAAAATTACCAGACCCAGTACTGAACCCTGTGGTACCCCACTAATAACCCCCCTTTCTTCAGAGTGGGCTCCGTTTACTATTACCCTTTGTGTCCTGTTGTCCAGCCAGTTTGTTACCCAGGCTACCAACCTGGGACCCAGTCCCAGGCTGGATAATCTGTTTATTAATCTTTTTTGTGGGACTGTGTCAAATGCCTTGCTAAAGTCAAGGTAGGCCATGTCCACAGCCCCTCCCTGGTCTACTACTTTGGTCACACGGCCAAAGAAATCTATTAGATTAGTCTGACATGACCTTCCCGCTGTGAATCCATGCTACCTTGGGTCCTGTGCCCCGCTGGCCTCTAGGTACTCACCAGTTCTTTCTTTCAGAAGTGATTCCATCATTTTCCCCAACCACTGAGGTCTAGCCAACAGGTCTGTAGTTTCCTGACTCTGCTTTGCTTCCACTTTTGTGAAGGGGAATCACATACGCCTTCCTCCAGTCCTTAAGTACCACACCATCCTCCCATGATTTGTTAAAAAGGATAGTCAGTGGTGTCACTAGTTCTCCCCTTAATTCTTTTAGAATTCTGGGGCGAATCCCATCAGGCCCCATTGCTTTGTCCACCATCAGTTTATTAGTTCTTCCAGGACCTTTTCTTCATGAAAGGACTGGTATCGACCCCCCTATCCAAAGTGCTTCTATTGCTTGGATTAGGTACCTCCCCCTCCTCTTCTTCTGTGAATACTGAGCAGAAGTATTCATTCAGCATCTCTGCCTTTTCACTGTCTCTCTCTGCCCACCGACCGTCCCCTTTATTAAGCCTCACTATCCCTCCCTTGGTCTTTCTTCGCTCCCTAATGTACCGATAAAAAGTTTTATCCCCCTTCTTAACTGAGTTGGCTGTCTTTTCCTCGGTGTGGTCCTTTGCTATTCTGACTGCCTTCCCTGCTTTCTTCTGCTTTAACTGGTACAGTTCTCTGTCCTGCTCCTTCTGTGTTTCCTTATACTTTCTGAATGCTATCTTTTTCGCCCTAACCTTCTCCACCACCTCTTTTGAGAATGTTAGTGCATTTTTCTTTCATTTTGATTTATTTGCTTCACACAAAGGCTTGTTGCCTCTGTGATGGCAGTTTTGTTGTTTCCCCATTGTTCCTCCAACCCTCCTTCTTGCCTGTTTGCTAGTGCTTTTCTGAGGCACTCTCCCATTTTGACAAAGTCAGCCCTCTTAAAGTCCAGTACCCTCACTTTTGTATGGCTTGACTCTGCGGCTGTGTTTACTGTGAACCACACTGTTTGGTAGTCACTTGTTCCCAGATGGCTACCCACTTCTAAATCTGAGATCCTCTCTCAGAATGCTAGTATCAGAGTATTCTGCTTGAGGCACCACTCCCATACCCTCATAGCTTCTCTGCAGAGTGGGTATGAGTGTGCTCCCTCCTGCTTGTTGATGTAATACATCACCGCTTTGTTGTCCATTTGAAGAACGATTACTTTGTGATGGACAAAGTATACCAAGGCTCAAAGGGTGTAAAGGACTGCCCTCATCTCCAGAACATTGATATGGCGATGAGACTCCCTTTGAGTCAAGACTCCCTGGGAATGATGGCACTGACAGTGATCTCCCCACCCAAGAAGAGATGCATCTGTGGTGAGGGTCATCTACGATTCCGGTGGAGCACAGTGAAGACCTTGAAGAAGTTTGTCCTTCTGTGTCCACCATGCAAGTGACCAATGTAGGGGTTCCATTACATTGATGGAGTAGGACTGAGGATGTGTTGCTGGCGATCAATGTGTGCTCACAATCCACTGAATGGTCCTCATGTGCAGTCGTGCTAGAGGCACTGTGAAAACTGAGGACACAATGAGTCCTAACATCTGCTGCATGGAGTGAGCCCGCACAGGGTTGTTCTCCATGATGAAGTGAGCCATTTGAAGGATGGCGCTCCATCTGTCCTCCAAGAGGAAGGCCCTCGCTTTGATATTGTCCAACAGGGCCCCTAAAGTAGGGCAGCTGCTGCAAAGGTTGAAGCTGTGATTTCTCCAGGTTCAGCAGTACTCCCATGGAGGTCAGAAACTGAGCTGCTGTGGTCACCGCCTCTTCTGTACCCTGCCTTGACGGACTTGTTAGTAGCCAATCATCCAGACAGGGAAAGAACTGAATCCCAAACTTTTGAAGGTGCACTGAGAGAACCACAAAGCACTTTGTAAAGACTTGAGGCACCAAGGAGAGCCCAAAGGTCAGGACTCTGAATTGGTAGGGCTGACCCAAGGCCACAAAGTGTAGGAATTTGTGGTGACTTGGATGTACTGGAATGTGCTGGTAGGCATCTTGCATGTCTAGGGATGCCAACCAGTCCTGTGGCTTGAGAAGTGTTAGGAGGGTTCATAGGGAGACCATTCTGAACTTTTTGCAATACAAATACTTGTTCAGTTTTCTGAGGTTGAGAATGGGGAGCATGCCCCCTGTCTTTTTCGGAATCAGAAAATAATTGGAATAGAAGCCCGTGTTGCATTCTGCAAAAGGGACTATTTCCACTGCCCTATTTCTCAGAAGACCCATAATCTCTGAAGTGAGGAGGTTCAAAGTTGGAGCGTTGTTAGTAAAGGTTCCGGTTGGATGCAGACAAAAATGGCCCAGCGTGCTCACTATGTTGAATACCAGGGAGCAATCAACAGTAAGAAGGCAGAGCTCCTGTCCAGGGAGATTGCTGTGGGGAAGAACTGACCATCTCAGCTTTTTTGAACTGTAGACAGACTTCTTCGTCCAGCCTGTCTGTAGCCGGAAAAAGCCTTTTCAACCACTTTATGTGATGTTTGCTCAGTTCTTCGCTGACAGGGTGTCCTCTATCCAGCAGGGGACCCTGTCAACGAGTCACGTTGTGACTCGCACTGATCAGCTTGAGGGTCGCGGAGGCGCTTCACCTGTCTGGGATGAATTTAACCCAGTGGAGGTGGCTGAGGTCACTGAGGTTATCTCAAAGCTGATACACACATACTGTGAGCTGGACCCGGCTCCAACACGTTTTTTTATTTATTATTTTCCTCCCAAGCCGCCTACCTCCCAGTACTTTCGGCCTGGTCATGGGCCATGGACTTCCACTCCTCAAATCGGCCGTGAGCCCTCCGATACAACGTGGCTTCCCCCCACGGTGGGGCTGCAGCACTCCCCCTACATGCCGCAGTCTTCGGAATAGGTCGGAGGGCTGGCCTGAGGAGCTGATTGAAGCCGTGGCAGGCTTCATTGAAGGCGGCCGGCAGCTGTTCATTTTTCCATTTTTCTGGGGGAAGCGGGGTCGTGCAATGACATTCGGCGTCCGCCCTGCCTCCTGTACGTGCTAGTGCTGGTGGCTGTGTGACTCCCGGCCTCCGTCAGGGATCATCAATGCTCCGGGCACTTCCCAACCCTACCCCGGAGAAGGAGAGCAGACCTTGGGACACTCTATCCTTCTCCCCCCGCCCTAGCCCTCCAGCGACCCTGGTCCATTCCAAACCTGGGTGCATACGTGCTAGATGGAAATTCAACTGGTGCACTGACGGACCGGCCCAACACGTTTTTTAATGAGATGTGTTGGTTCCATTGGCTCTGTACCTGCCATGCTTGTCCGGTGATTATTGTCAGAGGTTTTTTTTCTGGATTCCTTGAAAGATGCTCTGGTGTGGCCCCTTCTGAAGAAATCA
The DNA here is from genome assembly GCA_016271365.2 of Neoceratodus forsteri. Classification (NCBI taxonomy): domain Eukaryota; kingdom Metazoa; phylum Chordata; order Ceratodontiformes; family Ceratodontidae; genus Neoceratodus; species Neoceratodus forsteri. The sequence goes on along the minus strand of CM057449.1, from coordinate 635,793,656 downwards.
TCTCTCAACCAGAATATCTTGGCAAATTACCGTCCTATCTCCAACCTTCCTTTTGACTAAGGTGGTTGAGAAGATTGTGGCACAGCAGCTTGAGCAGCACCTTGTGGTCTTTGCCATCTATGAGCCACTCCAGTCCAGTTTCAGAGCCAGGCATAGCACCAAAATGGCGTTAGTTAGGGCGCATAATGACCTCCTCAGGGCTAGGGATAGAGGAGACAGGTCAGTTCTTGTCCTCCTTGATCTCTCTTCAGGTTTTGACACTGTAGATCACATTGTGCTTCTTGATCACCTAAGAGAGTATTGTGGACTCACCAGCACTGTCATCAGCTGGTCTGAGTCCTATCTCACTGTCAGGAGGCAGTGGGTAGTGATAGGGAATTTTTCCTCCTCCCCGAGGCTCCTGCCTTGTGGTGTATCTCAAGGGTTGATCTTGTCGCCGATGTTATTTGCATTGTATATGCTGCCCATGGGCGCGCTCATTAGACAATACAATGTGGGTTTTCACTGCTATGCAGATGATACCCAACTGTATTTGTTCTTGGCCCCTGGAAATGAAAATTACGTACCTACTGTAATTCTTGATCTTTCTAGACGAAGTCTCCACCACTCATTCACACTAATGGGACTACGCCAGAGGCGCTAGGACCGAGCTGGAGCCAAAAATCTTCAGAAGGGCTGGCACCGAGTTAGGGCCTTGAGGAAGTGGCGCCATGAGCCCGGCTCTTGCCATATAGGCTACCTCGGTGTCGACCCTCCAACCGCCTCAGTACTTTTTTTTACTGAGGAGCTGCAGTGTAAACTAACCTAGTGAAACTAATCTATGTCGGACATAAGATAGTCCGAGTGACCCATCTAAGAAAGATCAACACAACAGGGTCTTCACAGCCCAGCCATTGAGGGAGTGAAGACCAAAAACAAGCTAAGAGAGCTCAGGGGATGGAGGGTGGGTGTATGAATGAGTGGCGGAGACTTCATCCAAGAAGATCAAGAATTACGGTAGGTACGTAATTTTCATGTCTTCCGGGACATAAAGTCTCCACCACTCATTCACACTGGTGGGAGACTACAGAGCTAAAATAATCCCCTGAGAAGGGCAGCAGGAGAAAGAGAAACTCACTTAGGACAGAAGTTCATTCAGGATTGTCCTGCCAAAAGCTGGATGCTGCCTGGCATGGATATCCAAAGCGTAGTGCTTCACAAAGGTGTGCACTAAGCTCCAAGAAGCTACATTGCAGACATCTGCAAAGGACACGTTTTGAATTTCTGCCAGAGATGCCGTGATTGTCCTGGTAGAATGAGCGTATACTCTGCCTTCCAGTTTAACCTGTGCCATGGAGTAGCATTTGCCAACACATGCCACTAGCCACGCCGAAATACATCTGATAGCAACATGCTGATCCAGCCGGGCCATGCTCAAAGAGACAAATAGTTGTTTAAATTTGCAAATCTCTTTAGTTCTGTCTATGTAGAACTGAAAAACCTTTTTAACATCCAGAGAATGTAAAAATAATAATAATAATAATAACTATTTGTTAAGCACAATTTACATGTATCAAAGCGCTGTACAAACACATCAAACTCTAAAATATTTACAAAGAAAACAGAAAATATGAACTTGCTAAAAAATATTAACACAATATACAGAATTAATTAACATCAAAGTCAGAAATCAGGAAACGCACGCAAATACAGATGGCTTTAAAGAACAGTTATGAAGCTCTCCACTGTCTGGCACCCTCGTATCCAACGAGGTAGAGAATCCCACAGGGTAGAGGCAGCATAAACAAAAGCCCCTGCTCCCGAGGTCTTCAAACACATCGTGGGAATCTCTAGCATTCCCTCGTTGGATGAGCAGAGTGGTCGGAGGGGGCAGTAGGGATACAGAAGCTCTTGCAAGTAGGGTATGCTCTCCCTCATTCTGGAAGTTTGCGAAGTAGGTCGGAAGAACCAAGGGCTGGTTTAGATGGAATTCCGAGACTACTTTAGGGAGAAACTTAAGATGAGTTCAAAAAAAACACCTTGTCTTTGTGAAATACAGTACACGGGGGTTCTGTAATCAGTGCATGTATTTCAAACACTCTACGAGTGGAGATAATGGCTACAAGGAAGGCGGTCTTCCAGGTCAGGAACTTTAGCTCACAAGTTGCTAGAGGCTCAATGGTTTCTAAGCGAGCATGTCTTGCACAAGGTTAAGGTCCCAGGCAGCTACCGGTCTTCTGACTGGTGGCCTAGTGTAAAGTATACCTTTAAGGAACCTCTTAACCAAAGGTAACTGAGCCAGAGACATGGAGTGTACAGACTCGTGGTACGCTGAGATCGTGCAGAGGTGAACCTTCATGGTTGAGTATTGCAGTCCTGTATTTGGCAGGTCCAGAAGATACTCTAGGACTTTGTTAGGTGGGCATGAGAAGGAGTCCAGGGAGGACTTTGCACACCAGATGGAGAACCGTTTCCACTTTGCCATGTAAGTTTTCCTAGTAGCCGACTTGCATGCCACTAGTAGAATGTCTGACACCCTTTGTAAAACATCAAACCTACTCACTTCTATCTCCTCAGGAGCTATGCATGGAGGTGAAAGGATCTCAGGTTGGGATGGACCACTGAGCCCTGGGTGAGCAGGTCCATTTGAAGTGGAAGCTGTCTCAGCTAAGTTTCCGATAATCCGTTGATCAATGGAAATCAAATCTGATGAGGATCATTATACCCCTTGTGCCTCCAGCTTGGGCAGTACCCTCTGAACTAAGGGAAGAGGAGGGAATGCGTACAGAAAGCATCTTGTCCACCGCAGTCTTACTGCATCCTGACAGAAAACTCTAGGTTCTGGATTTCTGGAGCAGAATAAAGGCAGTTTTGCATTGAGTGGGGATGCAAAAAGGTCCAGGTCCGGGTCCGGTGTTCCCCACTCTTCGAAGAGTGACTGCATGACGTTTGTGTCGAGAGACCACTCCTGAGAATCCATTTCTGTTGTGCTGAGATGATCCGCTAGATCGTTTTGCACTTCCGGAAGGTAAACCGCTTAGATCAGTCTCCAGGCACCATTCCCACACTCTCATCACTTCCCTGCACAAGGGGTAAGAGTGTGCTCCACCATTTGTTGATGTAGTACATCACTGCTTTGTTGTCCATTTGAAGGAGAATGATCTTGTGATGGAGAATGTTCTTCAGAGCTTGGACTGTGTACAGGATAGCTCTCATTTCTAGGATGTTTATGTGGAGTTGAGACTCGTCCTGATTCCATTGACCTTGGTTTTGGAGATCTTGACAGTGAGCTCCCCATCCAAGTAGGGATGCATCCATGGTGATGGAGATCTGAGATTCCAGTGAGGCAAAGGGAAATGCTTTCAGAAGGTTATCCCCTTGAGTCCACCAAGTGAGTGACCATTTTAGAGGTTCTGTCACCTTGATGTGAAAGGACTGGGGATGTGTGGTCAGGGACCACTGAGTGTTGAGCATCCACTGAATAGTCCTCATGTGAAGACGAGCCAGAGACACAATGAACACTGAGGATGCCATGAGACCCAGCATCCACTGCATTGAGAGGGCTCGAACTGAGTTGTTCTCTCAGATGAATTGGGCCATCTGAAGGATGTCGCTCCTCCTGTCCTCTGGAAGAAAGGCTTTTGCATTGGAGGTATCCAGAAAGGTTCCTATGAAGAGAAGCTGTTGGGAGGGTTGTAGTTGCGATTTTCCTAGATTCAACAGAACACCCATGGACATGAGGAACTTGGAAGCCATAGCTCCGGCTTCCTGAGTTTCTTGTCTGAAGGGGCTTGCTAGTAGCCCGTCATCCAGATACAGGAACACTTGGCTTCTGAGTTTCCTGAGATGTGCTATGAGAACTGCAAAGCACTTTGTAAAGACTTGAGGCGCCGAGGATAGCCCAAAGGGCAGGACCCTGAATTGGTACTGTTGACCCAAATGCCACAAATTGGAGATACTTGTGGTGGTTTGGGTGTATGGGAACATGTTAGTAGGCATCCTGCATGTCCTGGGAGGCCAGCCAATTGTTTTGATGAATCAGAGGTAAAAGAGTGCCGGTGATACAATTTTGAATTTCTCCTTGTAATGGAATTTAACTTCCTTAGATCGAGAATAGGGTGCATACCGCCTGTTTTCTTTGGAACTAGGATGTAACAGGAGTAGAAACCTGTGTTCTGTTGATTCAATGGAACTACTTCTACTGCCCTGTTGTTCAGAAGGCCTTGAATCTTAGAAGCAAGAAGGTCTGACTGAGAGACAGACAGCTTTGGGCTGTCACTTGGGTGGATGATCCAGTGGGGTTTCCGAAAGATTTAGAGAGCAACCCTGAAGGATTATCCTGAGCACCCAGTTGTCTGATGTGACTGACTTCCACTGGTTGTAAAACTGAGTCAGACATCCTCCTACTGCCGAGGAAAAGTCCCCCTCAGACAGCTGAGGTGCGACTTGGGCCGGAATCTCAGAGAGTGGCACTAGGCGCTTTCGGGCTCTGTGCCTTTGGCTGCATTTTCTTTTGTGGTGGGGGGGCTTGATTTTTGTTAAAGTCCTCTCTGCCTTTGCCATGAAAGGTCTAGTGGTTATGAAACTGCTGCCGGTTCAAACCCATTGAGGGGCAGCAGAGGGTGGCCTGGCTGTTTCGACAGCCATTCTAGTTTTCTGTGTGGCTTCTAGTGCCTGCTCAACCTGAGGGCCAACCAGATAAGTTCCATCAAATAATTAACTCATAACTCTCTGCTGGGCATTATTTGTGAATCCTGATGTTCGTAACCATGAGTGACAGGTGCATATACTAGCTGCTGCTGCTGCCCTAGAAGCAGTGTCGAAGGCATCCAAAGCACCCTTAAGTAGCTGACTGTTGGACTCCATGCCCCTAGTAATGGTCTGGAGAAGCTCTGTGCTGATGTCTGACTCTAGAAGAGCTTCCACAGTGGCTTTGAGCAAATGCCAGGAGGTGTACTCACACTGAGAGAAATAACCCTGGTAGCTAGCAATGCGCATACCCAGGGTAGAGGCAGCAAAAACTCACTTCTCCGAGGTGTCAATCAAGATTCCTTGTTTACTGGTTGAGCCGTAGATTCATGAGGAAGAATGGCTTTATCATTCTCTGCCAAGACAACTATGTCATCAGCAAAGGCTTGAGAGGATAAGACAGGTCAGTCCTTGGGGGGGGGATGTACTTCCTGTCTATGGATTTAGCCATGGAAGGAATAAGCACCAGATTATCCCACACTAATTGTGAGAGTGTCTCAAAAGAGGGCTACACCGATAAAGTCAGTTCCACAGGAATATCCGGAACGTGCAGATACTGCAGACGCAGCAATTTCCCCGGATCAATCTCTGAAGTCTGGAGAGAGAGAGAGAGAGAGAGAGAGAGAAGAGAGTGGAATTCAAGTTCTTTAGCAGAGACTTAAAGGAAAGGTCCTCGACCAGAGGCTTCATTGAAGGAGAGGGTTTATTTGTCACTCTGAAAGAAGAAACGTTGTCAATGTCATCTCCTAATAGAAGATCAGGATCAGGACCAGTATCATCTCCTACTAGTCCCAGAGGGATAGTGTATAAAAGAAAAGGAGGAAAAAGAGGAGGAGGTGCTCCGTGAATCGGAGTTGAAAACCCCGGTGCCCTAGGTGGTGCCGAGTGCGCAGACAGCGCAAGCACAGAATGCAGCGCCGAAAGGAAAGGCGGCACTGGTCAAGTAAGCGGTGCCAGGCGCGGCACTGCCAAGACAGGAGTTGAAGGTGGCACCGCAGAAACACCAGATGGCCCCAACCCAACAGAGTCAAGGAGGAAGATCTGACAAAATTAGTAGGAGAAAATGGTACCTGTGCTGGCCCCTGCATCACAGCTATATGGGGGAAAGCACCAGAACTCAGCATCAACAGCACCGGAGAATGTGCCGCATGACTAGGAAGTCCCAACTGCCCTGCTTGCAGGTTTGAAACCATTAGGCCCAAAGGTCCCAGAGACAGACTCGCAGGCTTGAACAGGTGGGACAACCACCGAACCCACTGCTCCTTAACAGCGACCCAATGATGAAATTGCTCACTGGAAGACCCCCACAGGGGGGCGGGGTGGGACTACTCAGTCAAGAATGTCAGTCACCAGGAACAGAGGCCGTAGGGGACCCCACAGGAGTTGGACCCTGCCCTTTGCTGATGATCGAAGAGCAGACATACCAGAGGGCAACCTCGATCGGCACTGTTTCTTCTTCGACGGGTGGGGGGTTGAAGAAGAACTCGAGGCCAAGCAGTGTTGAGTCCTCGATGAAGATCGAGAATGGGACCACTCCTTTTAGTACTTTCGCGAGGACCGCCCATTCCCTCGAGCACCAGACTGCCTGTAGTCAGACCCCCCCCCCGTAGAGGGTGGTAGACCAGGCCCAGCCCTGCTGAAAACACAGCTTTCATGCGAAGTCTCCCTACCGTCACCGGCCCAGTTCATGGTCGACTCCATCAAAGGCAGGCTGAAGAAGACTTCTTCATTGATAAATATCAACTTTTTATTTTTTTTAAAAACACAATTACTAAAAATAAATAAAACTAATCAATATTGAACGGCTATAGCTGCTGTTGTATAGACATGAAGCTTTGACTCCTGGTGGGCGTGCAACACCATCACTGAAGCAAACTCGACAGTGGGAAAAAAGGAACTGAGGCAGTTGGAGGATTGACGCCGAGGTAGACTATATGGCATGAGCCAGGCTCATGGCACGGCTTCCTCATGGCCCTACCTCGGTGCCGGCCCTCCTGAAGATTTTTGGCTCCCGCTTGCTCCTAGCGCCTCTGGCGTAGTCCCATCAGTGTGAATGAGTGGTGGAAACTTTATGTCCAGGTAGATCATCGGATGCTGTGGAAGTGCTCAACACCTGCCTGGCCGAGATCAATGACTGGATGTCCTCCAGCTGGTTGCGACTGAACCTGGATAAGATGGAGGTGCAGGTGGTTAAGCCGGGTCAAGAGCATGATGGGAGTACTTCTGGTGGGACCTCAGGTCTTTTCCTGGGACCTACACCATTGATAGCCTCCTCTAGGGTGCAAGATCTTGACATGTTCTTGGATGACAGGTTGACATTTGAAGCTCAGGTGTCATTGGTTGTCCAAAGTGGTTTCTACCACTTGAGGACTATTGCCAGGATCAAACCCCTAGTTCTGCCTGAAAACCTTCCCACACAAGTTCATGCCTTTGTGATGTCCAGGCTTGATTACTGTAACACTCTTTACTTCAGGGATTCTGGAGGTACCTTCGCCGACTGCAGCTGGTTCAGAATGCTGCTGCCAGGCTACTGACTGGTCTTTCTAGGTCCAGTCATATGACGCCGGTTTTGTGGGCTCTGCACTGGCTGCCGGTCAGGTGGAGGGTTATCTTCAAGGTGAGTTTACTCACCTATATAGCCCTACATGGACTAGGCCCTGACTATTTGGCTGGCCTTCTGACAACGGTTGTCTCAGCCCGATCCCTCCGCTCCTCGACCAGGGGCCTCCTTAAGGTTCCCAGAACCTGACTTAAAACCATCGGTGAGCTGGCTTTTAGTGTCGCTGGCCCAGTCTTGTGGAACGTTCTCTCACTCTATATTAGGGAGGCCCCTTTGGCCGAGTGCTTCAAGAGTTGTCTCAAGGCCCATTTATTTTCTATGGTCTTCCCAGATGAGGTGATTTAATCAGCTTTTAGACTGGATTTTAATCTGTACTTGCTGTTCTACTAATATTTGTTGTTTTCTTGTATTGTATTGTATTGTGTTTTGGTTTTATTTTACCTTTGTATATTAGGCGCCCACAGCCTCCGGGATTGGGCGCCCCACAAATAAACTTTGCCTTGCCTTGCCTGAGCAGCTGACAGACTATGCTGCTGCTTGGGCGGACAGTTTGGGAGGATCTCTGAAAAACTGAGAGAGTACCACACCCAGATGATCCTTAAAACCCACTTTTCTATGGTGATAGACTTACACTGGCTGTAGAACAGAGTCAAACCCCCCCCACCACTGAGGAAAGCTCCACTTCGTGCAGATGACATGAGACCAGGGCCTCAGATGGTGGCTCTGGGCGCTTTTGGGGCCTGTGTCTTCTGCTGTGCTTTCTTTTGCAACTGAGGAGACTGATGCTTGTTTGGGGCTCCTTTGCCTCTTCCACAAAAGGACTGTCTGTTATGAAAGAACTGACGTTTTCTGCCCCTCTTCGGATTCGAAGAGGCTGGTCTGGCTGATTTGATGGCCATTCTGGTTTACTGAGAAGCCTCCAGGGATTGCTCAACCTGTTGGCCGAACAGGTAGGTACCATCAAAAGGAACATTTATCAACTGCTGCTGGGCATCTGAGGAAAATCCTGAAGTCTGCAGCCAGGAATGCCTTCTGACACAAATTCCAACAGCGGCAGGTCGAGAAGCAGTGTCATAAGCATCCATAGCCACCTTCAATTGATGGTTGTTGGATTAAATTCCATGTGTAACAGTCTGAAGAATTTTGAGCTTGGAATCAAATTCTGGTAAAGACCCCGCAAAAGACTTAAGGGAAGTCCAAAGGGCATACTCGTATTGAGAGACATGCCACTGGTAGCTGACTATATGCATGCCCAGAATGGCAGCTATGAAAGCCCTCTTTTCAATGGTTTCAATCTTACAAAATTCATTATTGATAGGACATCTTTGTCATTCTCTGTAAGAATAACAAGTGCATCTGCAATAGGCCGGGAGGCTAAAATAGGCCCCTCTTTAGGAGGAACATATTTTCCGGTCTATGGATTTGCATACTGAGGGAACAGCTGTAGGCCTAGCCTACTCAACCTCAGATAGAGTTTCTACAGTAAGACTGGAGGAACAGGAGATGTAAGGTTAACTGGAATATTTGGAAAATAAAGCCACTCAAGATGCATCTGCTTACTGGGGTCAGGATCAGAAGTCTCAAGAGCCAGAGTTGCCTGCATGTTTCTGAGTAATGACTGAAAGGAGAAGTCCTTCTGAGGGACAGAAGGAGGAGCTGAAGGTTGATTCTCCAGGCTATAAAAAGTGTCATCATCACCGTCCTCAGCAATGATGAGGTCAGGGCCAGACTTGTTCCTCTCCAGTTCCCCAGTTGGAAGGGAAAGCTGGAAGAGGTAGGGACCCAGCAAGTCAGAGTCCAGGCCGTCGGAGTGGGTAGACAGGCAGCACCAGGACCGGAATGGGAATTGGCACTGGACGTGGCACTGCCCTGAAGGACAGCACCGGAAGTGGCACTGAGCCTCACAGTGCCAGCACTGTGGTCGGTGCTGCCCGAGAACCTAGACCAGGCCTAGAAAGTGCAACAATCACCAAAGTGACCAGAAAAGGTACCTGTGGTGTTCTCTGTGAAAAAAAAAAGGGAGGTTGACACATGGAACTGGCATCGGCGTCACAGTCATCGTCAAGGGTTCAGGATCCACTGGCAGAGCCAAATGCTCTACCTGATCTGAAGACCCAAACTGCAGCCTGAGACACATAGGCCTGAAGGTCCCAGTACCAGATCCACAGGAAGAGGCAATCGGGCCAGACGCTGTACCTACTCCTCTATAAGAGCTGCCCAGTGATGAAACTGCCCACTGGAGGCCCCACAAGAAGAAAGAGAAGTGCTTCGGCCCCGAGATCTTGAACAATTGTGAGCAGAAGCCGCTGGGGAAACTGACAGTGCCAGGAAAGGCCTCCAACTCACGGATGTACAAAACCCCTTAGCAGACGTACCAGAGGGTAACCTCGAGCGGTACCGTTTCTTCCCCTTCCGATGGGAAGAACCCAAGGTCGAATGGTGCAAAGTCCTCGACTTGCATTGGAAATGGGGCCGCTTCTTATTGTTTGAAAAACACTTTTTTTTTACTGAGGAAAATAAGAAAAAAGCAGTAGTTAAACTAAATGAAACTGAACGCTGTTATATAGATGTGAAGATCTGATTCCCAGCAGGCGAACGACATTGTCACTAAAGTACACTTGACAGTAGAGTAAAAGGAACTGATGCGGCTAGAGGGTCAAGGTTGAGATAGCCTATTTGGCGCGAGCCAGCCTCATGGTGCCATGCATGCCTGGTCCTACCTTGGCGCAGGCCCTCCTGAAACTTTTTGGCTCCCGTAGAGTCTCAGTGCCTCCAGCTTGAACCCAGCAATATGAATAAATGGTGAAAACTTAAATCTAGGAAGATCAAAAAGAGGACCCCACTGAAAATGAGATACTGCATCTCAGTTGGGAGTATCCTGGGTGCAGAAATCCTAAAATAAAAAATGTTTTGTTTTTTTAGGTCACCTCAGCTTTTTTCTATAAGATGGGTTAGTCCCCCATGCCTCAAACAGCTGCAACTTAACAAATGTAATTGCACCCTTGAAAATTTCAGGTTTTATTACTCTTACCAATGTTATTGAAACCATGATGGTTTACCTGTGAAACCCTGCTCTGTTTTCTCATTTGTCTGTATAACTCCTGCCCCTTTATACTCTGTGTTTTATGTCACTGGAAGCTTGTGAAAAATGGAAATTACATACCTACCGTAATTCTTGATCTTCTTGGACGAAGTCTCCACCACTCATTCACAACGATGGGAGTACGTCGGAGGTGCTAGGACCCAGCGGGAGCAAACCCTTTCAGGAAAGCCAGCACTGAGATGGAGCCACGAGGAAGTGGCACCGCGAGCCAGGCGCGTGCGGTATAGACTATTTCATCATCGACCCTCCAACCGCCTCAGTACCTTTTTTCCCTGAGGAGGTGCAGCGTAACTAACCTAGAGAGGACTAACCTAAAAACCGGACATAAGATAGTCTGTTGACCCATGTAAGAAGGGTCAACAACAAAGTCTTCACAGCCCAACCACTGAGGGAGTGAAGACCAGAAACAGAGAAGTGAGCTCCGGGGATGGTGGGTGGTCGTGTGAATGAGTGGGGGAGACTTCGTCCAAGAAGATTAAGAATTACACTAGGTACATAATTTCCATATTTTCCTGGACATCAAGTCTCCACCACTCATTCACACTGATGGGAGAGTACCGAGCTAAGTAATCCCCAGAGATGGGCAGCAGGAGAGAAGGAGATCACTTTCTTAGGACAGAAGTCCATTAAGAATTGTACTGCCAAATGACAGATGTCATCTGGCATGGACATCCAAGGCATAGTGCTTAGCAAACATATGCACGGAGCTCCAAGTAGCCGCATTGCAAATATCTGCAATGGGGACATTACGGATTTCCACCAGAGATGCCGCGACTGCTCTGGTAGAGTGAGCGTACACTCTGCCTTCCAGCTTGACCTGTGCCATAGAATAACAGTGGTGAAGGTATGCCACCAGCCACGCTGAAATGCACCTGATAGCAACAGGTTGACCCAGCCGGGTCATGCTGAAGGAAACGAACAGTTGTTTAGCCTTGCGAATTTCCCTCATTCTATTGAGATAGAACCGCTATGCTCTTTTTACATCCAGGGAATGAAGGGTTCGCTCCCCTTCATTCTGGAAGTTTGCAAAGTAGGTAGAAAGGACTAAAGGTTGATTCAGATGGAATTCTGAGACAACCTTAGGGAGGAACTTAAGAAGAGTCCTAAGAACTACTTTGTCCTTGTGAAATACAGTATATGGGGGTGGGGGTTGTGACCAAAGCGTGTATTTCAGAAACCCTACGAGCCACCAGAAAGGCAGTTTTCCAAGTGAGGAATTTCAACTCGCAAGTAGTTAGAGGCTCGAAAGGTTTACCAGTGAGCATGTCTACCACAAGGTTACTGTCCCAGACTGCAACTGGACGTCTAATAGGAGGTCTATATGTGGAATCCCTTCAAGAAACCTCTTAACTACAGGCAGCTGAGCAAGTGACATGAAGAGTATCAGCTCATGATATGCCAAAATGGCACAAAGATGAACTTTGACAGTGGAGTATTGCAGACCTGTGTTTGAGAGGTCTAAAAGATACTCCAAGACTTTATTCAGCGGGCAGGAAAAAGGATTCCAAGAGGATTTTGCACACCAGATAGAGAAATGCTTCCATTTAGCTGTGTAGGTTTTTCTGGTGGCCGGCATGCACACAGCCAAAAGGATATCTGAAACTCTACGAGAAACATTAAACCTATTCACCTCTATCTCCTCAGGGGCCAAACGTGAAGGTGAAGCGACCTCAGGTTGGGATGGACCACAGGACCCTGGGTCAGAAGGTTCATCTGAAGGGGAAATGGTTTCAGGGAGGTTTCCGATAGTCTCTTGATTAGAGGAAACCAGACCTGACGAGGCCAGGACGGGGCAATGAGAATCATTCTGCCCCCCCTGAGTTTCCACTTTGAGCAGTACCCTCTGAATTAGGGGAAGAGGAGGAAATGTGTATAGAAAGCATTTTGTCCACTGCAGCCTGAATGCATCCTGACAAAAAATGCCAGGTCCTGGATTTCTGGAGCAGAAGAGAGGCAATTTTACATTGAGTGGGGATGCAAAAAGGTCCAGGTCTGGAATTTCCCACTCTTTGAAGAGTGACTGAATGACGGTTAAGTCGAGAGACCACTAGTGAGGATCTGTCTCTGTTCTGCTGAGACGGTCTGCCAGCTCGTTTTGTACTCCTGGAAGTTAAACCGCCTGAATCAGAGCCTTGTGCTCCAGACACCATTCCCACAATCTCATTGCTTCCCTGTGTAACCCCTAGATGGCGCTATCCCAGGGGCTACTACCCCTGCCTGATTTGCCACTAACAGGTTGAGGGGCCTGGATCCAATGGCGGGTGCCTCCACCCAGAGGTCAGGGTTTGCAATAGTTAAACTAACTTGGTCACAGCCCTCTGGGACACTGCAACCCCCCTTTCTTCCCACTAGTGGCCCACACAATATATCAGAATTACCTTCACAGTATACACTTACCCCCAGGTCTGGTTCGGCACTGGGACCTCCTGTGAAATGAGATACAGTGCAACAATCACAGTACAGTACTTTAACATAGACAAATACCTCAGGCAGTATAACTCTGCTGAAACAAGCAGCCTGATTTATTTAGGGACATATAACAAGGACAGGGGAAATCAGGTTAATTAGCTTTCATCACTCTAATAATCTACTTATGGCTCTGTGCACAGGCCTATCCCTATCAGTTACTGTCCCTGGGTACCCAAGCCCTAGTGGCTAGTCCAAACTGTGGCAGCTGGTAGGGGCCTTTCACACACAGAGAAAGGAGAATTAAACAGTCAGCAGTACAGTAATTCCATTTGGATTTAATGTGGCAATTCAACAGGAGCAACCTGAATTAGTACTCACGACCTCCAAATAAGATAGGGTCCTTCAGTGTCAGCAGGGCTCACTTGAGGTACACAAACCTCTTCACACATCCATATAAAAGAGGTACTATACCAGGCAGGCTGCATCTGTATCCCGATCGCAATTACTGCACAATACCGGAGAACACACAGCAGATTCAGTTCCTGACAGACCCGAGTGCAATTTTCAGCAATTCTTCCAGTCTTCTACAGGGTGAGCCTGGTTTCTACTCTTCAGAGATCCTTTGATTCTTTCACAGGACGGATTCAGTCCTAACAAGCTGTTACACAAGCTGCAGACCGGAACTCTGGGCCTTACACACGTTTTTGACTAAAACTGCACACTGAAAAAGCACAGGCTCCCTTCCTTCTTCACTGCCAAAGCTCAACTGAACTCCAACTGACAAAAACTGGCACTTCCTTGAGTTCCTCCCAGTTCTTGACTGGATTGGGTCACTCACAATAGACTGCTGCTGTTGGTCCAAAAGGCACTGAAGTCTAAACTACATCTCCCAGAGTCACTGCCCATACAATCCTCTTGTGGCTGGCTCAGATTATGAGTCCAAGTTCTGATTCGTCCAAGGCACCATTTTAGAGCTACTTACCCCACACTGATTGGTCCAGTTCAGCAGTTCAAAACTAGAATGGGAACTAGCAGACACAGTTCTGACTGCAAAGAAAGCAGGTTAGACAAACTGTAATTCTTATTACTCTAAATAATTTCTGGTAAACAGTTACATCTTTCAGATAGGTTCCTTTGCACTCCTAGTGACTGCAAAAATTAAGTGAATTGGCAGCAGCTCAGTGGTACTCAGAGAAGCACACAGTCCCCATACAAATTAATTATGTCTGCAAGCAGACAGCTCTTAAAGAGACAGTACCAGAGGCTCTAAAACACTCACTGATAAATGGCTTAAATGCCAAACACCATTCAGGCTTGGAGCATTCAAGCAAGCTCCTGGAAGTCTTTTGGGAACCCCCATTTGCAGGGGGGTTACACCTGCATAATGGGTAAGAGTGTACACCACCCTGTTTGTTGATGTAGTACATCACTGCCTTGTTGTCCATTTCAAGGAGAATGTTCTTGTGACACAGTATGTCCTTCAAAGCTCAGACTGCATAGAGGACGCCTCTCATTTCCAGGACGTTTATGTGAAGTTGAGGCTCGTCCTGAGTCCATGTGCTCTGGGTGTGGAGATCCAAGCAGTGAACTCCCCAACCCATCAGGGACACATCCCTGGTAATGGAGACCTGATGATCCGTTGGGGGGGGGGAGGTGAAAGAATATCCTTCCAGAAGGTTGTCCTCCTGAAACCAACAGGTGAGTGACCTCTTCAGAGGTTCTGTCACCTTGATTAGAAAGAACTGAGGGTGAGTGGTTCAGGACAACTGAGTACTGAGCATCCACTGAGAGGTTCTCATGTGAAGATGAGCCAAAGGTACAGTGAACACCGAGGATGCCATGAGGCCCAGCATCCGCTGCATCGAGAGAGCTCATATCGAGCTGTGTTCTCTGATGAATCAGGCCATCTGTAAGATATTGCTTCATCTGTCCTCCAAAAGAAAAGCTTTCACACAGGAAGTGTCTAGAAGAGTTCCTATGAAGAGGAGGTTCTGGGAGGGCTGCAACTGCGACTTGTTGAGGTTCAGCAGGACTCCCATGGACATGAGGAAGTCTGAGGCCATGGCCACAGCCTCCAGAGTCTCTTGTGTGAAGGGACTTGCTAGAAGCCAGTCGTCCAGATATGGAAACACTTGTATTCCAATTTTCCTGAGGTGTGCCATGAGAAGTTCACAACACTTCGTAAAAACTTGAGGTGCCGAGGATAGCCCAAAGGGCAGGACTCTGAACTGATAGTGTTGACCCAATGCCACAAACCTTAGGTATTTGTGGTGCTTTGGGTGTCTGAGAATGTGCTGGTAGGCATCCTGCATATCCAGGGAGGCTAGCCAATCATGTCGATAAATCAAAGGTAGCAGGGTACAGAGTGATATCATCTTGAACTTCTCCTTGTGAAGGAATTTGTTTAACTTTCTGAGATCCAGAATGGGTCACATACTGCCGGTTTTCTTTGGGACCAGAAAGTAATGGGAGTAGAAACCTGTGTTTCGTTGATCCAGTGGAACTGCTTCTACTGCCCTTTTGTTCAGAAGACCTTGTACCTTGGAAGCAAGAAGGACTGCTGAGGAGGAGTCCCCCTCGGGCAGCTGAGGAGGGACCAGAGCCAGAAACTCAGAAGGTGACACTGGGCACTTTTGGTCCTTGTGCCTTCTGCTGTGCTTTCTTTTGTGGCTGAGGGATCTGGTTTCTGTTAAAACCTCCTCTGCCTTTGCCCGGAAAGGACTGATGGTTGTGAAACTGGTGCTTGTTCCCACCCCCTCGGGAGGGGGCAGGTGTAGGTCTGGCTGTCTTAATGACAGACCTAGTCTTCCATGTGGCCTCTAGTGCTTGCTCTACCTGAGGTCCGAGCAGATGCATACCATCGAAAGATAAGACCATGCCTTGCTGCTGGGTGTCAGTCGTGAAGTATGCAGCCAAGAATGGCGATGGGTGCAGATGCCAGCCATCACCTCGGAAGCGGTATCGAAGACGTCCATTTCAGCTTTAACCTGTTGGTTATTGGACTCGATACCCCTAGTTATGGTTTGAAGTAGCTCTGAGTTAACCTCCGATTCAGGCAGAGCTTCTACCATTGCGAATGCCAAAGAACATACTCATATTGAGAAAATAGCCATAGTAGCTGGCAATGCACATGCTCAGGGTCGGGGCAGCAAAGACTCTCTTATCTAAGGTGTCTATCTTGTGATATTCTTTGTTTATAGGATGGGCTGTTGATTCCTGAGGAAGGACAGCCTTATAATTCTCTGCCAGGATGATGATGGCATCAGCAAAGGCTTGTGAGGCCAAGACGGGACGATCCTTGGGAAGGGCATATTTCTTGTCTATGGACTTGGCCACAGAAGGAATAAAAGCCGGATTCTTCCACACCATCTGCGAAAAGGTCTTGAAAGAAGGCTGTACTGGCAGGGTTAAATCCATAGGCATTTCCAGGATATGAAGATATTGGAGACACAGAAGCTTCCCAGGAGCTATTTCCATGGACTGGAGAGAAAGAGTAGAATTTAAATTCTTGAGCAGAGACTTAAAGTAAAGGTCTTGAACAACAAGCTCTGCAGGAGGATTGATCCCTGTCCCCAGGGCAGATTTGGCATCAACATCATCACCCAGCTGAAGATCCGGATCGGGCTCAAAATCATCTTCTGACTCTCGGGGGGGACTGCATAGACAGGAACGGGATGAAAACCAGGAGGAAGAAGAGAAGGAGAAAGAATCGGAGTTGAAAACCTTTGAAAACTAGATGGTGCCGTACACATCCCTGGCGCCACCAAAGAGAATGGTGCCGAGAACATAAAGGGCGCTGACATAGAAAACGGCGTTGCGCATGGTGCCGACAGGAAACGTGACACCGCACATGGTTCTGACACCACCCCTGGCTCCAAAGGGTAGTGTAGATGCCAGCCCTGGTGCCAAGGATGGCGCCAACAGAGTATGTGGCACTGCCTGATGGTGCTGACACCGCCCACGGCTCCGCAAAGGACCTCGGCGCCGGAGAAGCCAGCACCGTCACAGAAATCTGAGAACTGCGATTTGAAGTTAAAGGATGAAAAATGGCAGGAGATAAAGGCATCGGTGTGGACCCCTGCGCTGCAGCTATGTGAGGGGGATAGACACCGGAGCGCAGAGTCGACTACACCAAAGAAGGTGCCGTGCGACTAGGAAGTCCTAACCGCCTGCCTGCCATTCCAAAACTGACAGGCCCAAAAGCCCCGGTGACAGACTGGTCGGTTCGGGCAGTTGGGACAACCTCCAAGCCCACTGCTCCATAAGAGTGGCCCAATGGTGAGACTGCTCATCGGAAGCCCCTCCAATAGGCAGAGAGGAGCTCCAGTGTCGAAGAGGCTGGCTACCAGAGACAGAAACCGGCGACTCTGAAAGAAGCGGAGACCGGCTCCTGACACTAGCAACCGACTGTCTACACACAGACGTACCAGAGGGTGACCTCGAGTGACGCTGTTTCTTCTTCAACCGGAGGGCCGAAGAAGAACTCGAGGTCGAACGGTGCCGTATACGGGACCATTTCTTTTTATACTTTCGAGGAGACTGCCCATTTCCCCAAGCAATGGACCATCCACTTTCTCACGACTCCATCTCTGTGCCGGTCCTCCTGAAAGGGTTTGCTCCCACTGGGTCCTAGCGCCCCCGGCATACTCCCATCAGTGTGAATGAGTGGTGGAGACTTTATGTACAGGAAGATCAGGCAGTTTTGCTCACATTCCTTTCCAGTATATTAAAAATGAAATGAAAAAGAAAATATTGCCACTCTTGATATAAAGAGTTACTTAAATCTGGTACATACAAAATATTACCCTCAGGCTGTATAATATCTGTAACCTTGCAGAGGGAGTCTTTTTCATAACCAGGGAAATGAAGGGATAAAAAAATGTTAATTACGTACCTACCGTAATTCTTGATCTTCTTGGACGAAGTCTCCACCACTCATTCACACTATTGGGATCTACGCCAGAGGCGCTAGGACCCAGCAGGAGTAAACTTTTTGCAGGAGGGCCGGCGCCAGACATGGAGCTGGGAGAAGCGGCGCAGCAAGCCTCTACTCGTGCGGTAATGACTAACCCGGCATCAACCCTCCAATCGCCTCAGTACCTTTTTTTATTTTTTGAAGAGGTGCAGTGTAACTAACCTGGAAGGATAGCCTAACAAAAAACGGACATTAGATAATCCGGAAGACCCATATAAGAAGGGTCAAGAAGAAGTCTTCATAACCTAAAGGTTGAGAGAGTGAAGACCAACAACAGAGGTGAGCTTGGGGTATGGTGGGTGGGCGTGTGAATGAATGGTGGAGACTTTGTCCAAGAAGATCAAGAATTATGGTAGGTACGTAATTTCCATATCTTCCTGGACATTAAGTCTCCACCACTCATTCACACTATTGGGAGAGTACTGAGCTAATAATCCCCCGAGAGGGCAGCAGGAGAGACCAAGGGCTCACAAATTTAGGACAGAAGTCCATTAAGGATGGATCTGCCAAACGAAATATGTCGTCTGGCAAGGACATCCTGGTCATAGTGTTTGACGAAAGTATGCAGTGAGCTCCAGGTAGCTGCATTGCAAATATCTGCAATGGGCATGTTACGGATCTCCGCCAGGGATGCCACGGCCACTCTAGTAGAGTGAGTGTACGCTCTGCCTTCCAGCTTAACCTGCGCCATGGAATAACAGTGGTGAAGGCATGCCACCAGCCATGCTGAAATACATCTGACAGCGACAGGCTGACCCAGCCGGGTCTCGTTGAAGGAAACAAACAGTTGTTGAGCTTTGCGATATTCTTTCATTCTATCTAAATAGAAACGCAAAGCTCTTTTGACGTCTAAAGAATGAAGAGAACGCGACCCTTCATTTCGGAAGTTCGCAAAGTAAGTAGGAAGGACCAGAGCCTGGTTTAGATGAAATTCTGAAACAACCTTAGGGAGAAACTTAGGATGGGTCCTAAGAACTACTTTGTCTTTATGATACACAGTATATGGGGGGGGGTCTGTGACCAAGGCACGTATTTCAGAGACCCTGCGGGCCAAAGTAATGGCCACCGAGAAGGCCATTTTCCAAGTGAGAAATTTCAACTCACAGGTAGCTAGAAGCTCAAAAGGTTTTCCAGTGAGCATGTCTAGCACAAGATTAATGTCCCAGGCTGCGACTGGACATCTCACAGGAGGTCTGGTATGCAGAATACCCTTAAGAAACCTCTTAACCACAGGTAACTGAGCCAGTGACAAGGAAAGTACTGGCTCATGATAAGCTGAAACGGCACAAAGGTGAATCTTGACTGTAGAGTATTGCAGACCTGAATTTGAGAGGTCTAAAAGGTATTCTAGAACTTTATTTGGTGGGCAGGAAAAGGGATTCAAAGAGGATTTTGCACACCAGAGCGAAAAGCACTTCCATTTGGCTGTGTAAGTTTTCCTAGTGGCTGGCTTGCACCCAGCCAGAAGGATAGCTAAAACTCTGAGAGAGACATTGAACCTGTTCACTTCTATCTCTTCAGGAGCCAAGCGTGAAGATGAAGTGATCTCAGATTGCCCACAGGCCCGAGTCAGAAGGTTCATTTGAAGGGAAAGCGCTTTTGGAGGGGTTACCAACATACTGTTGAGTAACGGAAACCATATTTGTTGAGGCCAGATGGGAGCAATGAGGATCATTTTGTCCCCCTGGGACTCAAACTTGAGAAGTACCCTCTGAATTAGAGGAAGAGGCGGAAAGGTGTATAGGAAGCATTTTGTCCACTGCAGCCTGAACGCATCCTGACAGAAAATGCCAGGCCCTAGATTTCTGGAGCAGAAGAGAGGCAGTTTTATGTTGAGTGGGGATGCAAAAAGGTCCAGGTCTGGAGTTCCCCACTCTGTGAATAGTGACTGAACTACGGTTGAGTCGAGAGACCGTTCGTGAGGATCTGTCTCTGTTCTGCTGAGATGGTCTGCCAGTTCGTTCTGCACTCCTGGCAGGTAGACTGCCTGAATTAGAGCCTTCTGCTCCAAGCACCATTCCCGCACTCTCATCACTTCCCTGCATAAGGGGTAAGAGTGAGCACCGCCCTGCTTGTTGATGTAATACATCACTGCTTTGTTGTCCGTTTGAAGGAGAATGTTCTTGTGACAAAGAATGTCCTTCAAAGCCCAGACTGCATAAAGGATGGCCCTCATTTCTAGGAAATTTATGTGAAACTTGTACTCTTCCTGAGTCCATGTACCTTGAGTGTGGAGATTCTGACAGTGAGCTCCCCACCCCATCAGGGAGGCGTCCGTGGTAATGGAAATCTGATGTTCGAGAGGAGCAAAGGGATACCTTTCCAGAAGGTTGTCCTCTTGCGACCACCAGGTGAGTGACTTCTTCAGAGGTTCTGTCACCTTGATGAGAAAGGATTGAGGGTGAGAGGTAGGAGACCAATGAGTACTGAGCATCCATTGAGAGGTTCTCATGTACAGGCATGCTAGGGGTACAGTGAACACCGAGGATGCCATGAGACCTAGCATCAGCTGCATCGAGATAGCCCTTACCGAGCTGTTCTCTCTGATGTATCGGGCCATCTGCAGAATATCGGTCCTTCTGTCCTCTGGTAGAAACGCTTTCGCACAGGAGGTGTCCAGAAGAGTTCCTATGAAAAGGAGCCTCTGGGAGGGCTGCAGCTGTGATTTCTTGAGGTTTCGCAGGACTCCCATGGAAGTGAGAAAGTCTAAGGCCGTGGCAATGGCGTCAAGGGTTCCCTGCCTGGAAGGGCTTGCTAGAAGCCAGTCGTTCAGCTATGGGAACACTTGCATTCCGATTTTTCTGAGATGCACTGCGAGTATTGCACAATACTTTGTAAAAACTTGCGCCGCTGAGGATAGCCCAAACGGCAGGACTCTGAACTGATAATGCTGGCCTAAAGCCCCGAACCTCAGCCATTTGTGATGTCTTGGGTAAATAGGGATATACTGGTAAGCATCCTGCATGTCCAAGGAGGCTAACCAGTCGTGTTGATGAAGCAAAGGTAACAGGGTTCCTCGCGATATCATTTTGAATTTCTTTTTGGGAAGAAATCTGTTTAACTTTCTGAGGTCTAAAATGGGGCACATGCCACCGGTTTTCTTTGGAACCAGAAAGTAATGGGAGTAGAACCCTGTGTTCCACTGATCCAGAAGAACTACTTCCACTGCCCTGTTGTTCAGAAGGTCTTGTATCTCGGAGGCGAGAAGTTCTGACTGAAATACTGACAGCCCGGGCTGTCATTTGGGAGGACAATCCAGAGGGGTCTCTAAAAGATTGAGGGAATACCCCTCGCGGATTATCCGAAAGACCATTTGTCTGATGTTGTGGACTTCCACCGATTGAAGAATTGAGTCAGATGACCTCCAACCGCTGATGAAGAGTCCCCCTCAGGCAGCTGAGGTGGGACATGGGCCAACAACTCAGAAGATGGCATTAGGCACTTTGGGTCCTTGTGCCTTCTGCTGTGTTTTATTTTGAGGCTGAGGGGCTTGGTTTTAAATGACCCCCCCCACCTTTGCCTTGAAAGGACTGATGGTTATGAAACTGGCATTTGTTAACTCCCCCTCAAGAGGGGCCGGGAGGAGGTCAAGCCAATTTAATGGCTGACCTAGTCTTTTGTGTGGCCTCTAGAGCCTATTTTACTTGAAGGCCGAAGAGATACACACCATCGAAGGGCAACGCCATGACCTGTTGCTGGGCATCTTTCGTGAAACCTGAAGTGCGCAGCCAGGAGTGGCAGCAGGTACAAATGCCCGCTGCCACAGCCGCTCTTCAGGCTGTATTGAAGGCGTCCATAGTTGCTTTAACCTGCTGGATGTTGGACTCGATGCCCCTGGTTATGGCTTGAAGAAGCTCTGAATTAGCGTTCAAGTCCAGTAGAGTTTCAACCATTTGTTTCAGCGAATGCCAAAGAATATACTCATATTGAGAGAAATAGCTCTGGTAGCTGGCGATACGCATACCCAGGGTGGATGCAGCAAAGACTCTCTTACCTCAAGTATCTATCTTATGAAATTCTTTGTTTATAGGTCGAGCTGTAGTAGTCTGAGGAAGGACGACCTTATCATTCTCTGCTATGACTACAATAGGATCCGCAAAGGCTTGGGAGGACAAAATAGCTCGATCCTTGGGAGCAGCATACTTCCTATCTATGGACTTAGCCACAGAAGGAATGAGAGCAGGATTATTCCATACCATTTGAGACAGCGTTTCAAAGGAGGGTTGTACCGGGGGAGTTAAATCCATAGGGATGTCCGGAACATGAAGGTACTGGAGTCTTAAAAGCTTACCAGTATCGATGTCCATAGTCTGGAGAGAAAGAGTGGAATTCATATTTCTCAACAGAGACTTAAAAGAAAGGTCCTCGACCACAGGCTGTGTAACAGGATTAGGCCCTGCTTCTTCCACATCATCACCCAGTCTAAAATCTGGGTCAGGCTCAATATCATCTCCTGACAGTCCAGGAGGGACTGCATGGATAGGAAAGGAATAAAAATCAGCAGGTAAAGAGGAAGCAAAAGAATTCAGACAGAGGAAGTCCTGAAGATTGGCTGACGAAAAACCCGGCCTCGGCGCCGAAGAAGAACACGGTGCTGAAGGGCTACACAACGCAGATAAAGCAGACGGCGCCGAAGAAGAACATGGTGCCGAAAAGCTGCATGGTGCCAAAAGGACACACAGCACCGAGAAACTCAACAGTGCCGAAAAACCACACAGCGTCAAGGACGGCGCCGACAGGCACATTAGCGCCGAACAACCCACCGCCGCAAATGGCGCCAACACCAACCCAGGGCCCCGAAAATTCAGATTTGAGGGGAACGAAGAAAGAATACTAGGAGATAGAGGCATTGGTGTGGCCCTCTGCACTGCAGCCATGTGAGGGGGGAGAACACCTGAGCACGGGGTCGGCAGTACCAAAGAGTGCGCCGCGTGACCAGGAAGGCCGAATCACCCTGCCTGATCTCCTGAAGAACTCAAAGGTCCTGGAGTGACCGGGCCAGGCAGTTAGACCAACCTCCGAGCCCATTGCTCCATAAGAGCGGCCCACTGGTGAAACTGCTCATCGGAAGCCCTACCACAAGGCGGGGAAGGGCTCCAATGTCAAAGAGGTCAGTGACCAGTAACAGAAACTGGCGACTCCAAATGAGGAGACCAGCAACTGACCCCAATGACCGACTGTCTACGCACAGACATGTCAGAAGGCGACCTCGAGTGATGCCTCTTTCTTGACCTACGGGTCGAAGAAGAGCTCGAGGCTAAACGGTGCCGAGAATGTGACTGTTTTCTTTTATGCTTCCAGGGGACCGCCCTTCCCCTCAGGCATTGGACTGTATGTTGTCAGACCCCCCCTTCCAGAGAAGGTGGCGGACCAGACCCAGCCCGGCTGACTGAACAGCTTTCATACGAAGTCTCCCTACCTTCACCTGACCCGCTCATGGTTGACTCCCTCAATGTAGGCTGAGACTTCTTTCTTTAATAAGAATAATTATCATAAGCGGTACTTTATTCGAAAAATACTACAAAACAAAGAACTGAAAACTATGCTGCTAGTTTAAAGTTTGACTCCTGGCAGCCGAGCGACGTCGTCACTGAAGTGCACTCGATAGCGGGAAAAAAGGAACTGAGGCGGTTGGAGGGTCGACGCCGAGATAGTCATTGTCGCATTAGCAGAGGTTTGCAGTGCTGCTCCTCGTGGCTCCATCTCTGGCGCCGGCCCATCCTGCAAAATGTTTGCTCCCACTGGGTCCTAGCACCTCCGGTGTAGATCCCAGTAGTGTAAATGAGTGGTGGAGACTTTATGTCTAGGAAGATATAAGAATTCGAACATCAGCTGCAGGCCTCTGGAGAGGCCCACTGCTGGGGGCAGAAAAGAAGGTATATCAAGTCCCCAGGGTCCCAACCCCAAAAGCAGAGCAAGCAGTATCCCACACAGGCAGGACACTACAGAAGAACCAAACCTTGGACTGCTCAAAAGGGACCCCAGAGAACCGAAAAGAGCCAGAGCCACCCCTTTTTTTGCCTTACCACCCCCTCTCAGGAAGGGTCCCCTGCAGCTTTCATGAAGTGACAGGGTCTGAGGTTCCAGCTGGACTGAGCCCACAATGGCCTCGGGGGGGAGGCAAACAGGGAGGAGGCACTGCCCAGAGGCTGAGGCCCATGAAGGGATGGAGGACGGGAAGCAGTGATGAATGGTGAAGATATACAGGAAGATCAAAAATTACGGAAGGTATGTAATTTACATATCTTCCCTCTATCAATCTTCACCATCCCTCACTGGTGGGTGAGTACCAAGCCCACAAAGTGAACCGGTACCTCCCTGAAGGCTGAATCACCTTTAGCCCCTCATGGGGGAGACATGAGTGGGGAGGGCCCATCATGGGTCTCGCCAGACCCGACACTGCTGAGAGTCAGGACGGGTCTCCTGCCCTGCAGGAGAGGGAGGATGCCCTGACATTTCCCACCTGGCTCTCCGTGAGAATAACTGGGCCCCCTGGAAAGGTGAGGCCATCACCCTACGCCGGGCCAGGGGTGAAAACCGGGAGAGGTGGAGCCTTGCCATCCACCTAATGCAGACCACTGATCCCATCAGTCTGGAAGCAGTCACAATGGTGTCATTAAGATGCCTGCGCTTGGTGTCTCACCAGTTCCAGACCCCTTGGACAGTTGACAATGGCTAACCTGGTCACCTCGCAATCAGACAAGGCCACAAGGAAAGAATCCATTACAGCCCAAAGATACCTAACATAGGACGTCATGTGTGCCTGATGTGCTGCTATAGCTATCAGGAGATGCGCTAGGGCAAACACTCTCATGCCCCAGCGAGCAAACTCCACAGAGTCTGCATCTGGAGGAAGGTCTCCTGAAAGGCGTAGATACCCAGAGGGGGTGTCCAGCCACTCCAGACCTGAGAAAGGGTGGGGCAAGGACCCTGGAGACCCCGTGGGAGCACAATACCAATGTTGACATCCTCTGGGGTAGGGGAAGGGGAGGTGGGTGACTGCCAGGCACTGTATGACTCTTCTGCAAATGGTCACAGCCACGGAGGGATGACTATAAATTCCGGGCTGTATTTTCCAAGGGATACACGAGTCACATGCTCGGTATTATGACTCTGCAATGGTGTAAGGATGATCTCCGCCATCATCGCCATCAAGAACAGCTGATATGCAGTAAAAGCTGCATTGGCAGAGTGGAAATAGGGGTTTACTCTCCCTCCAAGGAGGAAGCTGACGAATCAGAGGGGCTCCACATAGGGAATGATGGAGTTGCAGCCTGAGATGAGAAAACCATCTAGTCCATATCCCTAAAGAACTGTGGAAACAAGTCCACCACAACCCTATATTCTTCCCATGTGAAGGGCCCAAAGGGACCAGAGAGACCCGGG
Source organism: Neoceratodus forsteri (assembly GCA_016271365.2). Lineage (NCBI taxonomy): Eukaryota > Metazoa > Chordata > Ceratodontiformes > Ceratodontidae > Neoceratodus > Neoceratodus forsteri. The sequence continues at coordinate 635,768,495 of CM057449.1, read as the reverse complement.
AGAAGGGGAAGAGGATGCAAAGTGGATGTAGACTTGGAAGGATTGTCCTGAGGAACTTGATTCGCTCTGCTAGGGTCAGAGGCATGACCAGGAGATCCTTCTATTGAGAGAGGATTGTGCTGCCCAACATCCTCCTGCTGTTGAAAAACCTCAAGGTCAGCGGGGGACCCTACAGAGGAAGACCTCCGGTGGGGAGACCAGAGTCATACATGCTCAACAGGGAGACCCCCTGTCCTCACCCAATGCAGGACTCTGCCGCTCCTGAGGAGTGGCCAGACCCACACTCTGGCTCTGCCCACAGGTGACCGAAGTCCCCCCGAACAAAGCGAGGTGAGGCCCGACCCCCTCAACTTCCCTGAGAAGGACAGGGACCTGCCCCTCAAGTGAGGTTGTCTAGTAGCCAAAGACCTAACAGAGGGAGGCAGAAAGAAGCCGGCACCCAGATCGGCCTCAGACTGCCCCAAGGAGAGAGCAAGAAGATGAATCAGGCTAACCCCCGGGGACGTGCCCAAGGGTGACACCATCCCCAAGACTGATGCCCGAGATGGCACTGGACCCCCACCACAGCACCGACCTTGGAGCCGACTCCAAACATGGTGCCAACCGTGGCACCAACCTCCACGACACCGACACCCATCGCAGCACCATCGGTGCCAACATCGACACTGACATTGGGAATGGTGCCATCCCTGACCCTGACACCATCACCAGGCATGACACCGATGGCAGCACTGACAATGGCGCCATCTCCGGCGCTGTCCCCAGGCACAATACTGTGACTGGCATCAGTGTCCTGGGTGGCACCGAGAGAGGCACCAGAGTCCCCATCAGCACCGACCGAGACTTGGTCAGCATCAAGCTTGACATCGATGTCCAGGTCAGATCCTCCCGAAGACCTTGAATGAAGTCCAGCAGGCAAAAGTTTAGAAGAGCTAGGTAGCCACTCCCAACCCTCTGAGTCACTCCCTGAATCTGAGGGAGAAACAATGGAGACGCCCAAAGAGGCAACCCCTGTCACATTGCCAGTACCGGTACCAAGAACGGCATTGGGAAGGGACTCCAAGGCAATGGAAGAAGGGCTCCGCTCACCAACTCCAAAGTCAGAGTCAGGAGCTGAGACCACCCATTCCGAAGCCCCCGAAGGGACCTCTGAAGGAGCTGAGGCGGCCCCTTCGAGAGCCCCTGAAGGGACCTCTGGCATAGACCCTGCGAGTAGCTGAGGCTTTGAAACCAGAGTCTACTGGTTCCTCAAAGGAGAACCAGGCCTAGAGCAGTCAGACCCCCAGAGGAGGCCGACTGGGCCGCTGATCGCTCACCCAGGTGCAGCGGCTCAACGAGATGCAAGCCCTCAGCTGCCTGTTCTTCTCCAGTGTGTATAGCCCTGGGGGAGGCTCAGGTCTAAAGACCTTACCTTGGTGACTCTAGTGCGTTGCTTGCCTCCAAAGGTCAGGGATCATGTCCCAACCTTGCCGCACACAGCTCTAAATTGCAGAAGTCCATACTGAAGCAGGCATCGCATCTATCCATGTCATGATCCCACCCCAGGAAGGTGAAGCACCAATCATGCGGGTCCGTAATGGTGAAACAACCTCCTCTGGGGCACCAGCACATAGGGGAGGTCCCCACCTTCAAAAACTTATGCCCCCAACCCGGCATGACTTGGCCACGAACAACAAAAAATTTTAAACAGAAAAGCATGATGCTGAACTGACCGATGTGGAAAAACGGTGTAGAGAAACTGCATCATGAAACTAAAAAGATGAGCACAATGGAGAAAATTATAGTTTTCAGAGTGATGCAGTACAAAGAATGCTGTCCCACAAAAACCTGCTACTTCCACAGCTGGAAGAGCAGAACTGAGTTAGTGGAAGCGACGGCGCAAGTTTCTGGCCAACCCATGAGTGCCACAGTGCGTCGGCCTTGAGGGCAGTGCTGTCCTCGACATCGTCCCTCCCACTCAGCAGTAAAGCTTTTACAAGCAAAGCTTCTAAAGGGGTCCTGTGCCTCTGGCTGGTATCCATCAGTGATGAATGGTGAAGACTTATACAGGGAAGATCAGGTAAACTAGAATGAACAATGGTAACATATAGCAAAGCATTTTAAAAACAAGTACGACTAACAATACAAGAGGAAGGTATGCAAGGGATCCTTGTTTGCTCCAACCTACAGAGGATGGAGGGGGTAGGGGAACGACCCCAAGTGATGGCAAACTGCCAAGTTTTACTAGAAGGTCCATGATGGTGCAGCAGAATCTATACGCTCTCCACAGCAACTGCATCCCAGCAATACTAACCCCTGACAGAGGTTACCAGCCAGATATGAAAAGTGGTGGAAGGGAAGTGATCGGGGGATAATCCAAGGGTACAGAGAAGGGGCAGGAGCATGGCTAGTTGAGCCCATCACTAATGGAGGGGGGGTCACAGGAAAAATGTAAGATATGGGTAAAGGAGATGGTCACTGTGTCACGCAGAAGTGGGGCTGAAACAAATGTACTACCGGTAGGTCCCAGGGTAGGAAGAGGCTAAGGGATCGAAAGGAAAACATACTTGAAAAAACTAGTAAGCAGTAATACATAAAAAATAACTTAAGATTCCATATAGAAAGCTTCCTGCGCCAGTCTGATAATCTAGAGTCAGTTGTAGTCTTTCCATAGAGAAATCCGTAAGCATAATTATGGCATTAATATCCAAAAAAAGTTGAATAAGAAAACTGAAGAGTATCCGGCGCAGGTGATAGAAACATGCCAACAGTGGTCTAATGACCGGGTACCCCAGGTAACTGACAAAGCGCAAATAAAGGTAAGAAGTCCCGGGAGATGGTATTGCGAGGAGATGAGCGGCTGGAAGTGCAGAGTGGCTGTCCCACCAAAAGTAGTATAAAGGTGGCGAGTGTTCACCCTGCACCCAAAGGGGACGCTTCAGTGATCCCACGCCATCTGTTAACCTCTAAGGCTTGGAAGGTATATAGACAACTAGGAGATGTAGTGGGGCTCTGGTGGAAAAAAAGGAAGGCTGTCACAGAGATGATGTTGTTGGAGTTCCACCAGAATTGTTGCTCCCTGGTGTCGTCAAGGCATAGGCCAGGAAGCATAGGAAAACCAGGAACAGTTATAAAATTTGCAAGTAGCATTTTATTATTATCAATAACAGTAAAATAAAATAAAAAAAATGATCAGGATAGCTTTTTACAAAGGCAGTACAAACAAAGAAAACAAAGTCCTTCATGAGAGGATTTCCTTTTAAATTTCAAATCTCTCTCTCACAAAAGATTGCGCTCTCTTTATAAAAGTATTTGCCTGCCAATTAATTTCTGCATCCGGAGCTCAATAACAAATATCCTGTTTTTCTCAAAATATAGCAGAACTTTTGTCAGTTTCTTTTCATGCAGGTGCAAAAAATAAAAGGGCATGTCCCAGAGCGAACCTTCTGTTGAAAATTCTGCAAATGAGTTCATGGAGGTCAAATTGCACTGCAAAGTAAACCCCGAGTTCCAAACAGCTTTTTGAAGTCATTTCGACAATATTTATTTTATTTATTTTTTATTCTTGTGGTAACCGGGTAAGGCCCACTAGGCAGAAGTGCCTCTTTTCAGGGGTGACTCAGGAACACTGGGGTGGTTAAATGACTTGCTCAGAGTCAAACAGTACGCAAGTGGAGGTTGTGGGAATCAAACCCAGAAGTGCTGGATGTACTAAGCTCATTCACAGCTCATTACTCCTTTCACTATAGGTATAGCTATATAGATACAGATATGTGCTCCTCCCCCACTGTACTTAACACTTCGCCTGTTGTGATATACATATATAGTGCACCACTCTTGCTGGCTATCGCTTGCATCCTGCCCATTGTTACCTTTACCTGTGACCTTGTTGTTTATTGTCTTGATTATAGATTGTTGGCTGTTGCATCACCCTTGTTGTAACTCTCTGTAAACATGTTGGGTCTGATTCTGGAATGATGGCGCAAGGCACCGCCAAAGGAGACTTGCACCAAACCCGGTTGCGCCAGGGACCCTGCATCCGATTCTCTATCAGGCAGGGTCCTCGCGGCTAAGTCCAGTGACTTGTACAAACTGTACCGGTATGCCACTCAGAGGATGTACCGGAATGGTTGGCCGCAAGTCTGTGGCTTACCCAAGTGGAGGGCACAAGTGCCCCCCCCCCACACTGTACAGCCCTGCAGGGCTAATGGACCAACCCCCACCAATGCCCTAATAAACAACAAAAAACCCTGCAGGGCTAGCACCCTCTATGCCTGTTCCCCAAACATATGTCCAATACCCAGCGGGCTAGCACCCCCCTCCATGCTTGATCCCTGGCATTGGTGTAAAAACCCTTCGGCACCACTCCTGAGCCCCAGAACTGCATTATGCAAAAGAAAATATAGCCCTGATCTCCCTGGTAGTCTAGTGTCCCTCACTCCCCTCCTGGCAGTTCCAGTCCATCCACACACCCAGACCCATACCCAGTCTGCACTGGCACAGCCACCTCTCTCCACCACACCACGGCCAGCTAACTGAGCTCCATATGAGCGTATGCTATTGTAAATAGTACGTGCTCAATGAATGAATGCTCATTTATTGCGCGTGTACTATTTACTGTAGAACGCACTCATATGGAGCTTAGTCGGCGGCTGTCCATGGTGGTGAGAGGTGGGCTGTGCCAGTCACTGACTGAGTACAGGTCGGGGTGTGTGTGGGGTGGACTGGCACTGCTGGGTGGTGGGGTGGGTGGCCACTAGACTACCAGGGAGCTTGGGGGCTATGTTGTTTTTTTTGTGTATAACACAATTCCGGGGAGTGGGGGAGAGGGGGCGCTAGCCCTGTGTGCTTTTACCATTAATGCAGGGGATTGGGCATGAAAGGGTGTGTGCAAGCCTGCAGGGCTTTTACAACTGATTTGGGGGATCAGACATGGAGGGGAGGTGTGCTAGCCCTGCAGGGCATAGACATATGTTTGGGGGATCGGGCAAGGAGGGGGTGTGTGCTAGCCCTGTGGGGGCATTCAATATGTATTTGGGGGATGGGGCATGGGGGGAGGTCTGCTTGCCCTGTTGGGCATTTATGTTTCTGTGGTGGATGGGGCATTTGGGGGCATGATTAGCCCGGCGGGGCTTTATCGCTATCAATTTGTGGATCGGGGCATTGGGGTGGGGGGACACAAGTCTTGGGAGCTGGCCCGGTGACAGATCTGTATAATCCCTGGACAGTGTAAGTATGCTTACACCAGCTAAAAGCTGGTGTAACTGTACTTTGGTGGATATCCTCCGGGGGTTGTTTGAGAATAGCAAACCCAGGGTCTTGGTTGCTTCCTTTCCAGGACAGGGCGCAACTGCTGCTGTAAACCCCCTAGCACCATGTCGCAGGGGGTTTAGGGTGTAACTGGTGGCATAAGTCCACTTTGTCGCAGGCTGCTTTGCAGAATACCAATCGTCGCAACTGCTGCCGTAACTTGCTATCTGTGCCATTTGTTTTGGCATAAGTCAAACTACGCCAGGCATAAGCTTTTGAGAATTGGGTCTGTTGTTTATTGCTGTAGTTTGTATACTGTCGGGTGCTGCATCACCCTTGTTGTCACTCTCCCAGGTTGTACCAGAAAACAGGCAGTTTCTGCCTAGTGTACCTACCTGGTTAACAAAACTGAATAAATAGATATATATATATATATATAGACACACACACACACACAATAAATATATGCATTTTCAAACCGGAGAACCAAGTTTCACATAAAGATGCAAATATATTTTTATAACCACAGACAAGCAAGGGGGAAGAAAAGATGGAAAAAGTAAGAAACAGCAAGAGAATGCAGGGAGATAGCATGAGGGGGAGAATGACAAGACCATCAGAGTGATCAATTCCTAGGTCTCACAAAAAAAATCTGATTGTACAATAGGACAAACAAGACAGAAAAAAAGAGGATAGAACAGATCATTGCTTTTAACTCTTTCTATATTACAAATGGGACAGGGTCTTATTCAACCCTGTCACACCTGGAAACTGACGGCATATAGGGAACGGACTAGAGGAAGGGTAGCTAGTTTTTTCTGAAAAATTTCTAGATTTCCTGATATGGCTTTTAAATAATTGTATTGTTTTTAATTTTATTCTGTTTGTATTTAAGTTTTATATTTTATGTTGTATAAGCGCTCTGAACCTATGGAATTGCGCTTTTTATAAATAGTTGTTGTTGTTTAGTGAGCCAGAACTGGACAAACGGCACTCAGGAGAATTATATTTATTTATTTAAAAGTTTTACCAGGAAGGCATACTGAGCAGACTACCGCTCGATTCCAGATGCATCCTGGGGGGTATAGGGGATGGGAGGATACATACAAATTCAAAGTACAGACATTTCACAAATATGTACAGAAATTAGCTATATATAATGATATGTACAGAATAAATACAGGATGAATCACAGCAAGCAAACAGAAAATCTAAGTATACACGGCAGCTAAATTGATATGCGGTACAAATGACAACATTCACATAGTTGGAGATAAATATTAGGAGAACCTACAGTTGGAGAGCTAGTACCTGGACTAGTGTGAGTTTAGTCTGCATGAGCAGTTGGCGGACAAGTACCCTTTGAGGAGTGAGTTGATTTGCCGAGAGGTGGGAGCCTGCCAAATGTCCACAGGCAGAGAGTTCCATAGTTTGGGCATGCAAGCTCTGAAGGCCAATTGGCCGGCAATGGTCGACATGTTAGAGACATGCAGGAGCCGGGAGTCTAAATTTCTGAGTAAGTATGCGGTGTTTGAGCAGTTAGGGTAGCAACAAGGTAGGAGGGTAGTGACTTGTTCCAGAATCTGGCTGTGAGGCTATTACAGTGGGACTCTCACCTATCGTAGAGCGAGGGGAGGTTAAGGGACCGGTAGAGGTCGCAGTGGTGGATGGAGTGTGTACAGTCCATGGAGAAGCAACAGAAGGAGTGGAAAAGAGGATCCAGTCTAGCCAGGGTGGACTTAGGTGTGACAGTGTGGACTACATCCCCGTAATCAAAAATAGGGAGGATCATTGCCTGTACAATTGCCCTGCGTGCTGGTAGAGGAATACAGCCCCGGTTTCGGAATAAGGCGCTCAAGTCTAGGGTGCAGTTTTTTATGGGAAGCATTGATGTGTGCCAAAAAATCGAGGTGCTGGTCCAGCCAGACCCCAAGATATCTGAAGGAGGTGCAATTTTTTTATGGGAGTCTCTTCTAGGGTTTTGAAAGCAGGACTGGCAGGGAGTCGGAAGAGTCTCTGCCTCGTGCCAAAAGTTTAAGAGACCATTTTCTTAGCATTCAGAATAAGTTGATTTGAGTGAAACCAGTGCTGAATATCACTGAAGTCTTGCTGGAGTCTGGGTGCCACTTCCAATGGGGAGGGACCTGAAGTATACAGAACTGTATCGTCTGTATACATATGAATGGATGTGTGTAGGCAGGCTGATGGCAGGTCGTTTAGGAAGATGGAAAACAAAATTGGGTAAAGGACAGAGCCTTGGGGGACACCAATGGTGATAGGGAGGGAGTCGGAAGTGGAGGTCCCAATTCTGACTGATTGGGAACTGTCAGCCAGGTAAGATTTGAACCATCCGGTGTCTGCAGTGGAGAGCCCTGCACTGGAGAGCTTCGAGAAGAGAAGGGCATGCGAGACGGTGTCGAAAGCCTTAGCTAAGTCAACAAAGATGGCAGATATAATATGGCCTTTATCCATGCCTGTAAGGATGGAATCAGTGAGTCTGAGGAGGGAAGTGACAGTGGAGTGGGATTTCCTAAAGCCTGATTGGTAAGGAGTAAAGAAGAAGGAGGAATCAAGGAAGGAGAAGAGTTGCGAGAGGACTAGATGTTCCTGGATTTTAGCAACAATGGGGAGGAGGGAGATCAGGCAGTAGTTACCAGGGGAGGATGGGTCGCCACCTTTAGGGAGGGGATGACTGTGGCATGCTTCCAATCAGAGGGGATAGCGGAGGTAGAGAAGGAGAGGTTGAAGAGGGAAGCTAGAGGGCTGGCAATGGCTGGGGCTGACAGATACAGCATTTTGGCGTCCAACCCCGAGAGGCATTTACCCTTAGAGGGATTGAGGGCATGCAGGGCATTGAGTACTTCGGTCGGAGTAACCGGGGAGAATGAGAATGCCTGGTGGGGGTTTGGGTTGGAGGGGATGCGGATGTAGAAGCGTGTGGTGCAGGCGGTGGATTTGAGTGGAGAGAGGTCGCGCTACTGGCTAAAAAGGAGTTGAATACAGTGGACACTGTGTGTGATTCTGATATTGTGGAGCCGCCACGACTAGGACAGGGGTGGGGGGCTGGGTGGGAGGGGAGAAGAGTGATTTAACTGACTTCCAAAACTTAGCTGGGTAATTTAGATTTTTTCGGAAGGATGATGAGAAATAGAAGGCTTTGGCCTGCTGGATAAGCCTGGTGCAGGTATTTCTAAGCGTGCAGTAGTGTTGGTGGTCAACGCGGGTACCTGATGATTTGAAGGCTTTCGACACCTGGTCCCTAGCCCAGAGGTGGTCCATAAGGTCAGCTGTGATACAGGGCAGATGAGCACCCCTTACTCTGGCCTTTTTGAGTGGGGCATAGTGGTCCCAGACAGCAAGAAATCAGGACTTAGAGAAGTTTACAGCGGAGTCAATAGAGTTGGCCTTGGGGATGAAGGACCAGTCCAAGTTTGCCAAGTCATTTCGGAGCCCTTCAAGGTCAAGGGATTTGTAAGACCTGAAGAGGAGAGTTCTTCGGGGAGGTGCCTTGGCTTTAATTATTTTTCTTACTAGATAAATCATGTGGTGATCACTCAGAGTCTGGTAGGAGGCCAGAGGCAATTATCCCGTGTGGGTGCGAGGTGAGGGCCCAGTCCAGTAAGGAGTGGTTCTGAGCTTTGTGATTTAGACGCGTGGCCCAGTGATCTGTTGAGCCAGATTTAATGCAGCCACAAGGTGGCAGAGCTTGGTGCTAGCACTGGAGAGCCAGTTCAGGTTAAGTTCACCAAGGATATGAAGTTCACCCCCTGAAGCAATGGTTTTTAGGGTATCCAGGTGCGCTATAACCAAGGTCATTTGAGAGTCCGGGGAACAATAGGAGCGTGTTATAAATATGGGGATTGGGTGAGGTAAGGAGATTTTTATCAGTAGGGCATTAATGAATGGTGGGATATTGGGTAGTTTAACTAGAAAGAACTTTATCCGGGATAATATGTAAAATGGCTATGCCGCCACCTCTCTTGGTGCCCGGGTAGTCATGACGAGTGACGGAGTAAACAGGGATCACTACTTCTGCGTCCAGGTTGTGTGGTTTCAGCCAGCTCTCAGTTATTAACAGGATATCAGGATGTAGTGACAGGATGATTGGTTAGAGCAAGTGCAATTTAAGTAGTAGACTGCATATATTTAAGTGGGCTACTTTTAGGCCTCTGGGTAGTTGGATAGTGGGACAGGTGTTGTGACTGGTATTGCAGGTCCCGGGTTTGGCTCAATGTCCCCTGTGAGGAGCAGTAGAAAAGTTAGCATCCGTTTTGTATTAGGTAAAAAACATTTTGGTCTATGGTGGGCAGAGGGAGTCCTGCGGGGGGGGGGGAGTGCGGAAAGTCCCGCCGCAGGGAATTTTATCACTGACAGCCCAGCATGAAAGGAGTGGGGGGGAAGGGAAGGACCTAGAAGCCAGCCAAGGTGTGTAACGAAGGGATGCTGTCCAAAGTTGGGGGAGGAGCAGGTACTTGGGTGTGTGATTCGGACGGTGATATATGGAGGACTAGGTTGCATACTGGGCAGATACGAGGGTGTGGGAGGGATGCTATGGTGGCAAGTAAGGCTGCTAGTTTTATAAGGTAAGTGCAGCATTTCATGCTGGAAAAGGAGAGTGAGTGCAAAATATCTGTGTTGGCCCCTAGTGGTGATAGCTGATAAGCTGCAAAGGGGAAAGTAGGGTGATTGGTTATTTTGCACACGTGAACCTCACTATATAGCAAGTGGCTCAGCAAAGACGGTGGTAGGGGTGGTGGGGCAGCTGACACGAAGCATCAGCAGGGAGATAAATGGCAGAAAATCCTTTTTAGGTTTGCCTCCGGTCTGGAGTCCTAGTTGCTCTGGCCAGAAAGAAAATTCAAACTTGGCACTTAAAAACTCTAACACAGGGATTCCGGCTGTCTCGATACCTGCAGATTTCGGCTTGGGGGAGTGGTGGTCTGCAGCCCTCGCCACTCACCAGGGGCAAAGCATGGGAGCTGAGGAGAGAAAGCAAAATGGAGGTATTTATGTCTAAATGGCTTTGCTGGGGGGGAGCGGCATGCAAACAAGCTAATCAGGTACATCAGCATGGAGAGACACTGACCACATTGCTAAAATTGTTCAGGAAGCAGGAGAAGAAAAAATTACTCACTTTAGTAATTGTGTTTCTTCTAATGAAGTCTTGCTGTATTCTGACAACTGCAGTTAGCTCAGCACTTGAACTGCCCCGGAGAGTGAAGGGTTAAAATTCTATGCCAGGCATAGAACACTGGGCTGTAGCTCGGTTGAAAACTCTGTCTGTGATGCTCTGAAACCAAACCGTCAGATTCTTACGAGCTAAAACTCACTGACTAGATAATGTGGAAATTGTAAAATTCCTACTAGCCAACTGGCAACAAAGGCTTCATATTCCTAAAAGTCTCAAGTCAGGAAACTTAAAGACCAAAAACCAAGCAATAGAGCATAAAAACGCTTAACTAATTAAACACAAAGCACCCAACACAACAGAAAGTGGTCTGAAGACACCCCTGGGGTGCAACATTGCACCTGCCCACCTACTTCCCAAAACAGGTTCTGAGAGGGGTGGCAGGAAGGAATACAGCAAGACTCCATTAGAAGAAACACAATTACTAAGGTGAGTAATTTTTTCTTCAAACAACATGAAGTCTTGCTGTATTCTGATAATTGCAGACTACCAAGCAGTACCTCCAAGGAGGAGGGACAGAACCTACTTTGGGAATAGGCTCTGGAGTACTGCTGTGCCAAACCTAGCATCACTCCTAGCCTGGATATCCAGAGAGTAATGCTTGGTGAAGGTATGAACTGTTTTCCAGGTAGCTGCTTGGCACATTTCTAACAAAGGAATATCCCTGGCCGCAGCCAGAGATGCAACAGTACCTCTAGTGGAATGAGCCCTCAGGCCTGAGGGTGAAATTTTTCCCAGTTTCTCGTAGCAGAATTGGATACAGGACACAGTCCACCTGGTAATGGTTCTCTTGGTGGCAGGTTTGCCCTAACCTACTTCCCCATAAGTAAGGAACAACTGGAGGGAGTCAAACCTGTGACCCTTTGTACGGTCTATGTAATAACTAAGGACTCTTTTAACATCTAGACTGTGCAGCCTCTGCTCTCCTGAGGAGGTATGATCAGTGAAGAACACAGGAAGAGACAGATTGGTTTAAGTGAAAATCTGAAACCACTTTGGGTAAGAACCTTCTATTGGTTCTAAGGACCACCTTATCTCCATGGAATGAAATGAAGTCAGGCTCAACTGACAGGGCTTGCAATTCACTGATACATCTGGAAAAGGTAACAGCAACCAAAAACACAGTTTTCCAAGTCAAGTACTTGAGCTCTGCTGAGGACATAGGCTCAAAGGGGAGGTTGCATAAGCTGAGCAATGCAAATATTCAAATCCCAGGCAGGAGCAGGATCCCTAAAAGGGGGATTGGTATGAAGCAATCCTTTGAAAAATTTACAGAATAGAGGGTGAGATGACAGAGAGGAAGACTTCCCCACTGACAGAAAAGCAGAAACAGCTGACAAATGAACTTTGAGAGTAGCTGGTTTGAGGCCTAGGCCATTAAGGTGAACCATGTAATCCAGAACTGTAGACAACTCAGCAGTGTCTGGAGATATATGCTTCTTGAAACACCAAATGCTGAACCTTTTCCATTTGAAGTTGTAAGTTTTTCTGGTGGCAGGCTTTCGAGAAACTTTGAGAATATCCAGAACCCCTTGGGTCAGATGCAAGTCTGCATACTATAACTCTTCAAGATCCATGCCTTGAGACTGAGTGACCGAAGAATGGGGTACCAAATCCTCCCATGAGAGGAGGTTAACAGGTTGTGATTCCTGGGAAGAGACAGGGGAAGATGGACTGCTAGGGACAGCAACAGGGGGTGCCAAGGCTGCCTGGCCCAGTCTGGAGCAACCAGAAGAAAAAATTACTCACCTTAGTAATTATGTTTCTTCTATTGGAGTCTTGCTTTTTTCTGACTAATGCAGTTAGCCCCAGCCTTTAAACTGCCCCAGAGAAAAAAGGGTTAACCTTTCTATGCAGACCATAGAATGCTGAGCACGAGCTTGGTTGGTGTCTCTGTCTGTTTCCCTTTGAAATCTAACCGTCAGATCTCTACGAGCAAAATACTCACTAGTTATCCTATGTGAAAACTGTAAAATTTTACTAGCCAACTGGTAACAAAAAGTTTTGGATTCCCAAAGGAAGACTCAAGTCAGGAAACCCAAAACAAAAAAAACAATTCAAATAAGAATAACAACAAGATAAACACCCAAACAAAAAAGCAAAGGGTGTAAAGGAGCACCACTGAGGTGCAACACTGCACCTGCCCACCCACTTTCCAAAAACCAGGTTCTGAGGGGGGAGCCGGGGGGAGGTCAGAATACAGCAAGACTCCAACAGAAGAAACATAATTACTAAGGTGAGTAATTTTTTCTTCAAACAACATGAAGTCTTGCTGTATTCTGACTAATGCAGACTACCAAGCAGTACCTCCATGGAGGAGGGACAGAACCTACTTTGGGAATAGGCTCTGAAGTACTGCTGTGCCAAACCAAGCATCACTCCTAGCCTGGATATCCAGAGAGTAATGCTTGGTAAAGGTATGGACTGTTTTCCAGGAGGCTGCTTGACAAATTTCTAAGAGAGGAATATCCCTGGCAGTGGACAGGGAAGCAGCTGTACCTCTTGTAGAGTGAGCCCTCAGGCTTGAGGGTGGAATCTTTCCTAGTTTCTCATAGAAGAATTGTATACAAGACACAATCCACCTGGCAATGGTTCTCTTGGTGGCAGGTTTGCCCTTTCCCACTTCTCCATAGGTGAGGAACAACTGGAGGGAGTCAAACTTGTGACTCTTGGTATGCTCTAGTCTATGTAGTAGCTAAAGGCTCTTTTAACGTCTAAACTGTGTAGCCTCCTCTCTCCTGAGGAAGAATGATCAGTGGAGAACACAGGAAGAGACATAGACTGATTCAAGTGGAAATCTGAAACCACTTTGGACAAGAACCTTCTATTAGTTCCAAGAACCACTTCATCTCTGTGAAAGGAGATAAAATCAGGTTCCACTGACAGGGCTTGCAGTTCACTGATAAGTCTGGCAGAGGTAATGGCTACCAAAAACACAGTTTTCCAAGTCAAGTACTTAAGCTCTGCTGAGGACATAGGCTCAAAGGGAGGTTGCATCAGTTGAGCAATGCAAACATTTAAATCCCAAGCAAGGGCAGGATCACTAAAGGGAGGATTGGTATGAAACAATCCCTTAAAAAAATTATAGAATACAGGATGAGATGATAATGAGGAAGACTTCCCCACTGAAAAAAAAAGCAGAAACAGATGACAAGTGTACCTTGAGAGTAGCTGGTCTGAGGCCTAGGCCATTAAGATGGACCATATAGTCCAGACCTGTAGGCAATTCAGCAGTGTCGGGATAAACATGCTTCTTAGAACACCAAATGCTGAATCTCTTCCATTTGGAGTTATAAGTATTTCTGGTGGAGGGCTTTCGAGAAGCTTTGAGAATATCCAGAACCCCCTGAGGCAGATGCAAATCTGCAAACTCTAACTCTTCAAGAGCCATGCCTTGAGATTGAGAGACTGAAGATTGGGGTACTAAATCCTCGCCCGAGAGGTAGTTAATAGGTTGCAATTCCTGGGAAGAGACAGGGGAAGATGGACTGCTAGAGACAGCAACAGGGGGTACCAGGGCTGTCTGGCCCAGTCTGGCGCAATCAGAATAACTTTGTAAGGTTGTGACCTTATCTCGACTAAAACTTTGAACAGAAGGGGAAGGGGAGGGAAGGCATTCAGAAATTTCCCTTCCCAGTTCCAGAGCACCCAGGGGGACTGAGCCCAAGACTGGGGGTCTGCAACAAAAGAGAGGAAGTTGGTGATTGTCTGGGTCTGCAAAAAGATCTATCTCTGAAGTGCCCCACCTTGAAAAAATCACCTTCAAGACCAGAGGGTCGAGGGTCCATTTGTGATGGCAGTAGTGCCTGAACACTTTGAAAAGTGATAGGGCCAAGGATGTAAGGGGTACATTTTCCCCTATTAAATATATTACCATGACAGTAAAAAGTGATAGGGCCACTTATGAAAGTGGTAGGGCCATGGCCCTAGTGCCCCCTCCTGTTCCGGCACCTACTGTATGCGTGATGGCCCTGTGAGATCCTGCTCAGTGCATCTGCTAGCACATTGTCCTTCCCTGGAAGGTGAACTGCTATCACAGAGGTCTGTAGGGAATACGCCAAGGGATCACAACTTCATGGCTTCTGTGCACAAGGCCGCAGAACGTGTGCCTCCCTGCTTGTTGATGTACCACATGGTGGTGGTGTTGTCTGTTCTGACCTGAACCACCTTGTTCTGTACTGACTGAGAGAAGGCTTGCAGAGCCAGAAAAACTGTCCTGAGCTCTAGGAGATTGATATGGAGAAGGGATTCCTGAGGGGACCACAGTCCCTGGGCAGTGAGGGTCCCCAGATGGGTTCCCCAGCTCAGGAGGGAAGCGTCCGTGGTAAGGACCACTGAATGAGGCTGAGTGACAAATGGGACCCCTTGTCTTAAATTGTCCTGATCCTGCCACCACTGAAGGGCTTGGATCAGGGTCTCAGTCACTGGGATCAGTTTGGTAAGGGAATCCTTCCTTTGGGACCAAAAGGCCCTTAGATGGAACTGAATGTCCCTCATCTGGAATTTTGCCCCTTGGACCACTGCTGTAGAAGCTGCCATGTGGCCCAAGAGCTGGAGAAAATGCCTTGCTGGTCGAGACACCTGAAGGCTGAAGGAAGAAGCCAGTTCTATAAGAACTCTTGCCCTTTCCAGCGGAAGAAAGGCTCTTGCTTTGACAATATCCAGCTCTGACCCTATAAAGGCAAGGAGCTGCACTGACTCGAGAGCTGACTTGGGAAGGTTGAGAAGAAATCCTAGAGAAGTGAGCACTTGCTGGGTCACTTGCAGGTCTGACTTGACTTGGTCTGGGGACTGGCCCACTATGAGCCAATCATCCAGATATGGAAAAATGGAAATCTATTGACTTCTTAAAAAGGCAACGACTACTGCCATGCACTTTGTGAAAACCCGTGGGGCTAATGTTAGACCAAAGGGCATTGCTTTGAGCTGATAGTGGCCTGAGGGCAACTCGAACCTGAGATACTTTCTGTGGAAGCACCTGATGGGAATGTGAAAATAGGCATCCTTTAGGTCCTGCTAGCCAGTCCCCTGGCCTTAGAGAGGGAAGAATTATTCCCAGAGTTACCATCTTGAACTTTGGTTTTAAAAGATGTTTGTTCACGTATCTTAGGTCTAGAATGGGTCGCCACTCCCCTGTCTTTTTTGGGGTAAGGAAGTACCTGGAGTACAGACCTTTGCCCCTGTGTAGGGTAGGAACTCTCTCTATGGCTCCTACGGCCAGAAGAGATGAAACCTCTGCCTCTAGGGCAAGGGTTTCTGACCTGCAGGTGGAAAAGATCTGGCTCTCATCTTCGAAAATTTTTTGAAGCTGAGAACCAGTCCCCGGCTTACTACTTCCAAGACCCACTTGTCTGAGGTAATTGACATCCAGTCCTGGACAAAGTAAGCCAGCCTGCCCCCTACTGGAATAGGAGAGTCAACCCAGGCAGACCCATCAGGGTGTCTGCTTGGCAGGGGCCTTAGACTGAGGAGTGGATGCAGCCCTGCTCATCCCCCTTCTGCCTCTCCCTCTGAAGAGCCCCCTATGAGAAAAAGGAGAAGTGGTCTGCGCTTGGTAAAAATGCCTATGAAAAGGCCTGCCCCTGCCCCTAGATTGCTGCCTTTGAGGAGTTGCTTGCCTTTCCTTGGCCTGAGCACTCCTGTAAGTGGTCCTGTACTCATCCATTTTATTCATGTAATTCTTTGTCTGCTCCCCAAACAGAGAATTACCCACTACAGAAAAATCCATGGCCTTAGTCTGGGTATCCTGTGAGAGGCTAGTACATCTGAGCCAAGCCATTCTCCGAAGAGCCAAAGATGTAGCCATGACTCTTGATAACACATCACTGGAGTCCACAGCAGCATGAAACTGTACTTTTGATGCCTCAATCCCATCTGCAGCCGCCTCCTCCAGCTCCTTGGCTAGCTGTGGGGAGACCTGTTTAGTCAGTGCCAGTACAGTGTCCCACCTGGACTTCTGATACCTGGCTGTATAGGCCATATAATTCACCTGCCTGAGCCCCAAGGAAGATGCCATGTACTGTTTTTTTTGCCATGGCATCAATCTTCCTGGAGTCTTTGTCTGGGGGGTGTGAAGCCAAGGGAATGTTTGCCTTATCACAGGCAGCAGTCTGCACTACCCCAACATGGTTGCATTGCTGGTATAAAAACTCTGTATCTGAGCCAGATAGTGTGTACCTCTTGTCCATCCTTCTGTCAACAGGGGGTACAGAATTGGGAGACTTCAGGATTTTTTGTGTCCATTTCCCAAAGGATCTGTGAAGGGGAATAGACAGTCTCCTGGACTCTGGGATGTCCATCATTTCCACATAGTCAGGCTCTTCCTGATCCTCCATTGCCTCCTTCATAGGAAGCTGGAGGGTTTCAGCCACTTTCCTGTAAAACAAAAAATGGGAAGGGGACTCAGAAAGCCTTGGAGGGGTTACACCAGTAGGTCTGTCTGGGGAGATGTCTGGTTCCACAGGCACATCCAGACTTTCACCATCACCACCACCATCATCTTCAAACTCACCCTTCTCCTCAAACTCCGGTTCATAAAAATCTTCAGGGGTATAATCTTGAACCAGGAGAACCGACTGAACCGAACCCCTGCGAAAAGGTGTCGGATCGGTCAGAACCGGGGCAAGCGATTCCACAATTTGAATCACTCTGGCTATTTCCTTGGCGGTCAGAACATGAACCTTTGGATCCCAACCAGTCGATTTTTCTTTGCGTTTCCTTTTTGCAGGAACCGACCCCTCAATATCGGCTCTCCTCTTGCCTGAAGAAGTATCGCCCTGGTCAGAAGGCACTCCTGGTTCGGTCGAAACTGAACTGGGCAGGACATCCGGGTCAGCGGACTTCTCTGCCTCCTTTTCCCTCAGTCTACGTAATCTCTTTTCAAGGGTAGATTTAGGAAAATTTTGACGAATTTGTCAGTCTGTATCGAGGTGTTCAAACCCTAGACAATAAACAAAGGTGGTGTGGGGGTCAGCCTTAGCAAAGACCTCCCCATACTCACTGCAGTGTTGAAATCCAGTGGGCCTGTTTTTTTTCTTGGGTTTCTCAGACATGGCCAACCTAACCAAACTTATCCTTTTTATGGCAACCGCCAGGCAAGACTCCCTTATCGGTTCCTAACCATGTCACAGGTGTTGTAAAAAAACGTTCAAAACACATTTTTTTTTTTGAAACAGATAAGGACCGGTAACCACACTCTAAAGTAAAACACAAGGATTCAATACAAATGATCGGTTCAGCCGAACCGATTTAACACTTTACAATTTCCACACAGAAATCAAAACAAAACCTATCTAGTACTCACGGTACCACAGACAGAGACTGAACCCACTATGCAGAAATAAATTTGGTAAAAACTGATAACTTAACTGAGACTTTAACCGACTTTCAAACCAAGCTGAAGGAGAAATCTCCGGAGCGACTGTTCACTGAGGCAGAGTAAAGAATCTGATGGTTGGATTTCACAGGGCTCCAGACAGAGACCTCAACCGAGCTCGAGCTCAGCATTCTATGCTCTGCATAGAAAGTTAACCCTTTGTTCTCTGGGGCAGTTTAAAGGCTGGGGCTAACTGCAATAGTCAGAATACAGCAAGACTTCATGTTGTTTGAATGAAGGTGTGTGCTGACTTCCAGGTAGCAGCCCTGCAGATTTCCTGGATAGGGACGTCCCTGGAAGCTGCCACCAAAGCAGCGGTAAGGCAGCTAAAATGAGCTCTTAACCCTTTGGGAGGCTCCATGCCCGCCAACCTATAGCAGAGATCTATGCAAGAGGTGACCCACCTGCCTATCATCTGCTTGGCTGCAGGTCTGCCAGGTGCGGCTTCAGCATAGGTGACAAACAGCTGGCGAACCTCTCCCAGAACTTCAGCCATCTGCTCCTTATAATAAGACAGTGCTCTTCTAGGGTCCAGAGTATGGAGCCTATATTCAGCCTCTGAGGTGTGATTGGGGTAGAACACAGCGGAGTCAACACCTGGTTAAGGTGAAACTCTGACACCACCTTCGGAAGGAATTTCGGTTGGGGGCGCAGGACAACCTTGTCCCTGTGGAAGACCAGATAAGGAGACTCGATGGAAAGCACCTGGAGCTCTCCCATCCTTCTGGCTGACATGATAGCCACCAAGAAGGGGGGTCTTCCACGACAGGTGAGAGATGTCACACCTGTGCATCTGTTCAAATGGCTTGCCCATGAGCTTAGCCAATACCAGCAGTAGATCCTATGGAGGTGGAGGCTCTCGCACCGGAGGGGATATGTGATCAAGGCCTTTGAAAAAGTGCCCGACCACCTTCTCCTGCACCACTGACTGCTTGCCGGCCCACACCCGGAAAGCAGAGATGGCTGCCAGGTGCACCTTAAGGGTCGCCGACCGGAGCCATAGCTGAGAAAGGGACCACAGGTAGTCCAGAATGCTAGCCAAGGAACAGGAAGAAGGGTCCAGCCCCTTGTCCTGACACCAAATGGAGAATCTTTTCCATTTGAAGGCATAGCATTTTCTGGTTGACTCCTTACGGGATGCCTCAACGACGTTGAGGATCTCATCGGAAAGTCCTAGGGCCTGGAACTCTAGCCGCTCAGGAACCAGGTCATCAAGTGCAGGGATTGAAGGTCCAGGTGGAGTACCTTCCCCTTTTTGACTGAGATCATGTCCAGGCTGGCTGGAAGCTGCCTCGGGAGCCTGGAGCTTAGGCTGAGGAGATCTGGATACCAGACATCCAGAGCATAGTGCTTTACACAAGTGTGCACTGAGCTCCAAGTAGCTGCTTTGCAAATGTTGTCAATGGGAACAGAGTGGATCTCTGCAGAGATGTGACTACAGCTCTGGTAGAATGGGCACAGAGCTGGCCCTCCAACTTTACCTGCGCCATGGAATAACAATGGAGAAGGCATGCCACTATCCAAGCAGAGATCCATTTGATGGACACTGGCTGACCAAGCTGGGCCATGCTGCAGGACACAAACAGCTGCTTGGCCTGATGGATATCCCTGGTTCTATTGATATAGAACTGTAGGGCTCTTTAAACATTCAGGGAATGAAGAGTGCACTCTCCCTCATTTTGGAAGTTAGAGAAATAGGTAGGCAGAGCCAGAGGCTGGTTAAGACGGAAATCCGAAACCACTTTAGGTAAGAACCTAGGGCAAGTGTAGAGAACCACCTTGTCTTTATGAAAGACTACATACGTAGGGTTTGTGACCAAAGCATGTATTTCAGAGACCCTACGTACAGAAGTGATGGCACCAGGAAGGCGGTTTTCCAGGTCAGAAACTTCAGATCACATGTAGCTAGAGGCTCAAAGGATTTAAAAGTGAGCATATCTAGCATGAGGTTAACGTCCCAGGGAGCAACCACCTTTCTAACTGGGGGCTTTGTATAAAGGATACCATTAAGGAACCTTTTGGACAGTGGCAACTGAGCTACAGTCATATTTTGGACTGGCTCGTGATAGGCAGAAAATGCACAGAGGCGCACTTTTACAGATGATTATTGCAGACCTGCATCTGAAAGGTCTAGCAGGAACTCCACAACTTTCACTGGAGGACAGTGAAATGTATCTATGAAGGTCTTAGCACACTACTTGGAAAAATGCTTCCATTTAGCCATGCAAGTCTTCCTGGTGGAAGGCTAATGAGCTGCTGGAAGCATCTGAGGGATTCTCTGAGACGCTCGAAACTTTGTCTCCTCTGGAGCCAGGTGTGGAGATGAAGGGAGCGCAGGTTGGGGTGAACCAGAGGTCCTTGTGTCAGGAGGTCCATTCAAAGAGGCAATTGTTTCAGGAGGACCTCTGGCAACTTGTTGATCAATGGAAACCAGATTTGTCGAGACCAATAAGGTGCAATTAGAATCTAATATGTATGCCCTCGAGGAAAGGAGGGAGAGGGGGGACATGATAGAAAATTTTAAGTACCTCAGTGGAATCAACAAAGTCCAAGAGGGTAGAATCTTTCAGAAAAAGAGATGTGCAAAAACAAGGGGACACAATTTGAAGATAGAGGGGAGACAGCTCAGGGGCAATGTGAGGAAGTATTTTTTTCACAGAGAGGCTGGTGAATGCATGGAACCACCTCTTCCAGAGAAGGTTGTGGGGTCTAAAACTGTGGGAGAATTCAAGAGTACATGGGACAAACATAAGGCAATTCTTGTGGGAGATAGGAAGAAATAGGCTGTTGGTTAACTAGGATCTGCAGCTTATCCAGTAGGTAGGGAAATGGGCGGATTAGGTGGGCCAAGCAGTCCTTATCTGCCATCAAAGTTTATGTTTCTATGTAATCATTCTACCCCACTGTGCCTCCTTTCTGAGCAGCACCCTCTAAATTACTGGAAGAGGAGGAAATGCGTACAGAAAATGTCTTGTTCACTGCAGCTTGAATGCATCCCGAGAGAAAATACTAGGTTCTGGATTTCTGGAGCAGAATACAGGCAGTTTTGCGTTGAGTGGGGATGCAAAAAGGTCCAGGTCTGGATGGCCCCACTCATCGAAGAGTGACTTAACCACATCTGGTACAAGAGACCACTCATGAGGATGTACTTCCGTTCTGCTTAGGTGATCCACTACATCGTTCTGGACTCCTGGAAGGTAAACTGCCTGAATCAGGACATCGTGAACAAGGCACCACTCCCATACTCTCATGACTTCTCTGCATAGAGAGTAGGAGTGCGCTCCGCCTTGTTTGTTGATGTAGTACATTACAGATTTGTTGTCTGAAGAATTATCTTGTGACTGATCACTTCTAGGACTCGTAGGGGGTACAGGACTGCCCTCATCTCCATAACATTGACGTGAACCTGAGACTCCTCTTGGGCCCACACCCCTTGGGTGTGAAGGTCCGGGAAATGAGCCCCCCCAACTGAGCAAAGATGCATCCATGGTGACAGTGATCTGAGATTCCAGTGTGGCAAAGGGCAGACCTTGTAGAAGGTTGCCCTCCTGTATTTACCATGCAAGTGACCGAAGCAGGGGGCTCTGTCACTTTGATGGGGTAAGATGGTGAATGTGTAGTTGAGGACCACTGTGTGCTTAGTATCCACCAAGTGGGTTTTATGTGCAGATGTGGTAGAGGCACTGTGAAAACAGATGATGCTATGAGGCCTAACATCCGCTGCATGGAGTGAGATTGTACAGGGCTGTTTTTCTTAATGAAGTGAACCATCCACAGAATGTTGTTCCTCCTGTCTTCTGGAAGAAAAGCCCTTGCTATTTTTGAATCCAAGAGGGCTCCTATGAAGAGGAGCTGCTGAGAGGGTTGAAGTTACAACTTCTCTAAGTTCAGCCGAACCCCCATGGCAGTGAGGAACTGAGAGGCTGTGGAAACCGCCTTTTGCGTCTCCTGCTTTGACGGAGTTGCCAAAGCCAATCATCTACTGTAGGCAGGGGGAAACCTGAACACCAAACTTTCAAAGGTGTGCAGCAAGGACTGCAAATCACTTGGTAAAGACTTGAGGCACCAAGGACAGCCCAAAGGACAAGACTCTGAATTGGTAGTGTTGTTCCAAGGCCACAAAGAGAAGGTACCTGTGGTGACTTGGGTGTACTAGAACATGCTGGTAGGCGTCCTGCATATCCAGGGATGCCAGCCAGTGGTGGTGTTGGAGGAGTGGTACTAGCGTTCCTAGGGAGAGCATCTTGAACTTCTCCTTGTACAAGAAATTGTTCAACTTTCTGAGGTGGAGAATGGGGTGCATGCCGCCTGTCTTCTTTGGAACCAGAAAGTAATGAGAGTAGAAACAAAAATGACTTACCACAGTAATCTTGTTTCTTCCAATGTATTCTCCAATATTCATAATTCTTGCAGTCAGCCTTTGAAATAGAGCTGCCCAGAGATAGAACCTTATGCTAATGATGAAATCATCATTGGCTCGTGCCACTTTTCAACTGCTGCTCCTATCAACTGCCTGCGTTCTAAAACACCTCAGATCTCATGGAGAGCCTGCAAGGAAAGGCCCAACCAAAACTATATCTATGCATGAATAATAACAATAATAAAAATAACCCAATCCAAACAAATCTCTGAATGCCAGAACAACCTGAAGAAGGGGAAAAACCAATGTCCAATGGAACTGAAAAACAGACTATGTCAGTGTGTAGCACCCTCACACATAGTTACTCAGCTTGGAGTGCAGAGGGCACTGGTTCTAGAAGGGGAGGCAGGGTGGGTGAGTTATGAATACTGGAGAATACCTTGGAAGAAACAAGATTACTATGGTAAGTAATTTTTTCTTCTCACCCCCGGAATTCTCCAATAATCCTAACTCTTACAGACTAAGAAGCAGTACCTTTGGAGGTGAGCACAGAACCTACTTTGGAAGCAGATTCTGCAGGACTGCTGTGCCAAACTGGCATTACTTCTGGACTGGGTGTCCAGGCTGTACTGCTTTGTGAAGGTGTGCACTGTTTTCAGGTAGCTGCTTTACAGATTTCCACTAGTGGGATATACCTGGCAGGTGCTATGGTAGCAGATGTGCCCCTTGTGGAATGAGCCCACAGCCCTGCTGGGGTCTCCTTTCCAGCTTTCGAATAGCAAAACTGGATACACTGAACTATCCAACGAGAAATGAAAATTAAGTACCTACTGTAATTCTTGATCTTCTTGGATGAAGTCTCCGCCACTCACTCATACTAATGGGAATTACGCTGGAGGCGCTAGGACAAAGCAGGAGCCAAAAATCTTCAGAAGGGCCAGCGCTGGGGTAGGACCATGCATGTGTGGTGCCACAAGAATGGGTTGCGCCATATAGGCTACCTTGGGGTCAACCCTCCAACCACCTTGGTACCTTTTTTTACTGAGGAGGTGCATCGTAAACTAACCTAGTGAAACTAACCTATGTCGGACATAAGATAGTCCGCATGACATGTATAAGAGGAGTCAACACAACAGAGTCTTCACGGCCCAGCCAATGAAGGAGTGGCGACCAAAAACAAAACAACTGAGCTTGGGGGATGGAGGGTGAGCTTGTGAATGAGTGGTGGAGACTTCGTCCAAGAAGATCAAGCATTACGGTAGGTACATAATTTTCATATCTTCCTTGACATAAAGTTTCCACCACTCATTCACACTGATGGGAGAGTACCGAGCTAAAATAATCCCCTGAGAAGGGTGGCAGGAGAGATGAGCTCACTCAGGACAGAACTCCATTAAGGATTGTTCTGCCAAGGGATGGATGCTGTCTGGCATGGACATCCAAAGTGCAATGCTTCACAAAGGTATGCACAGAGCTCCAAGTAGCTGCATTGCAGATGTCTGCAATGGGCATGTTCCATATTTCTGCCAGAGATGCTGCGACTGGTCTGACAGAGTGGGTATATACCCTGCCGGACTTGTGCCATGGAATAGCAATGGCGGAGACATGCCACCAGCCACACCGAAATACACCTAATGGCAACAGGCTGACCCAGCTGGGCCATGCTGAACGAGACAAAGAGTTGCTTCGACTTGCAGATCTCTTTAGTTCTGCTGATGTAGAACTGCAAAACTCTTTTAATATCCAAGGAATGTAGGGTACACTCTCCTTCATTCTAGAAGTTCTCAAAGTAGGTCGTAAGGACCAAGGGCGGGTTAAGATGGAACTCAGAGACTACGTTGGGAAGAAATTTAGGGCAAGTTCTGAGAACCACCTTGTCCTTGTGAAATACTGTATAAGGAGGGTCTTTGACCAGGGCATATATTTCAGACACTCTGCGAGCAGAGGTAATGGCTACAAGGAAGGTGGCCTTCCAGGTCAGGAACTTCAACTCGCAGGTTGCTAGAGGCGAGAATGGTTTACGAATGAGCATGTCTAGCACAAGGTTGATATTCCAAGTGGCTACCAGTCTCCTGACTGGTGGCCTAGTGTGGAGGATACCCTTAAGGAACCACTCAACCAAGGGCAACTGCGCCACTGACATAGTGTGGATAGGCTCGTGATAAACCAAGATCACGCAGAGAAGAAGCTTCACCGCTGAGCATTGTAGCCTTATATTTGAAAGGTCTAGAAGATACTCTAGGACTTTGTTTCATGGGCAAGAAAAGGGGTCCAGGGAGGACTTTGTGTACCAGATGGAGAATCGTTTTCACTTCGCTGTGTATGTTTTCCTAGTGGATGGCTTGTACGCTGCTAGGAGAATGTCTAAGACTCTATGGGAGATGTCAAATCTACCCACTTCTATCTCCTCAGGAGCCAGGCTTGGAGATGAAGGGACCTCAGGTTGGGATGGACCACTGGGCCCTGGGTCAGAAGGTCCGTCTGAAGTGGTAGTTGTGTCGGTGGAACTTCTGATAATCCGTTGATTAACGGAAACAAAATCTGATGAGGCCAGTATGGGGTGATGAGGATCATTCTGTTCCCATGCCCCCAACTTGAGCAGCACCCTCTGAATTAAGGGAAGAGGAGGAAATGCATACAGAAAGTGTCTTGTCCACCACAGTCTGAATGCATCCTGACAGAAAACACCAGGTTCTGGATTTCTGGAGCTGAATAGAGGCAGATTTGTGTTGAGTGGGGATGCAAAAAGGTCCACTCTTCGAAGAGCGACTGCACGATGTTTGTGATGAGAGACCACTCGTGTGGATCCACCTCTGTTCTGCTGAGGATCCACTAGATTGTTCTGGATTCCAGACAGGTAGACTGCTTGAATCAGAGCTTCATGTTCCAGGCACCATTCCCACATTCTCTTCACTTCCCTGCATAGAGGGTAAGAGTGTGCTCTACCTTTTTTGTTGATGTAGTACATCACCGCTTTTTGTCCATCTGAAGGAGAATTGTTTTGTGACAGAGTATGCCCTTCAGGGCTCGGAGAGCGTACAGGACAGCTCTTATTTCCAGAACATTTATGTGGAGTTGAGACTCGTCCTGATTCCACAGACCCTGGGTATGGAGATCCTGACAATGAGCTCCCCAGCTGACTAGAGATGCATCTGTGGTGATGGTGATCTGTGTCTCCAGTGCAGCAAAGGAAAGCCTTGGAGCAGGTTGTCCTTTTGAGTCCACCAGCTGAGTGACCGCTTTAGAGGTTCCGTCACCTTGATGTGAAAGGACTGTAGATGTGTGGTCGGGGACCACTGAGTACTGAGCATCCACTGAGTGGTTCTCATGTGAAGATGAGCCAAAGGCACTGTGAACACCGATCATCCGCTGCACTGAGAGAGCTCAAATTGAGTCATTCCCTTTGATGAAGCAAGCCATATGGAGGATATAATTTCTCCTGTCCTCCAAAAGGAAGACCCTTGCCCTGGAGGTGTCCAGGAGGACTCCAATGAAGAGGAGTTGCTGAGAGGGCTGCAACTGCGATTTTTCCAGATTCAAAAGGACCCCCGTAGATGTAAGAAACATGGAAGTCGTGGTTACCGCTTCCTGTGTCCCCTCTCTGGAGGAGCTTGCTAGGAGCCACTCATCCAGGTATGGAAAAAAATGAAAATTACATACCTACTGTAATTGTTGATCTTTCTGTGTATCTTCACCATTCATCACTAGTGGGTATAGCGACGGAGCTAGGACCCCAGGAGACTTTTTTTTCTATAGGCGGCGATGACATAGGGCCGGTGTCACCCTCAAGGCCGATGTTCCACATGGCACTCGCGGGTTGGCCATTATCTGACATCGACTCCGCCCCAGCCCCAGTTCAGAAATGCCGGGGAGCATAAGGAAAGGGAGGTGGGGTGGAGCAAGAGAGCCCAAGGAATAGATAAAAGGAAAGGATATAATAAACTAAAAGGAGAAATTAATGACTGAGGAGACAGGAGAAAGAAACCAGATATGGGATTTGGGGAAAGGAAAGGAGCCCCAGTCGCTGGAAGGAGGAGAAAGAAAGGGAGGTATAAGAAAGGGAGGTGGGAGAAAGAGGTCGACACCCCCAGAGACGATCCTGCATCATAGGATTTTGACAATAGTGATAGACCAAAATCTGAACTACCAAGGTTTAAGCTGTCGGAAGGCAAAGCCTGAGGTATTAAGCAGCATTCACCCGGGAGGCCCAACGTTAAGAGGGAGGGTCAGGATGGGGGGGGTGTCTCATACTCCTCCCCCTCCCTCCCAAAATAGGGCTAAAACTTAAACTGCCAAGAGGACATTAAGGAAATGAACTCAAAGCTTTGAGTTCATAAAGAAATATGGGGGGGACCAAATCCCTCAGTTCACTCCTGAAAAAGAGGTTGAGAAGATTAAAGACAGGGGAAAGAGGCCCCTCACGTACACCCCAATAATACCCACTAAGGAGAAAATTCCTCCCTGTGCGTCTCCAGGGTCCTCTTCCTAACCACGAGGGAGAGGAAAGCGAGGAGAAAAACAACAGAGAGACACACAGGGGGAGGAGGAAGCCCAGAGACTGAGGCCTCAGGGGGAAGGAGGACAGGATTTAGTGATGAATGGTGAAGATACACAGAAAGATCAACAATTACGGTAGGTAGGTAATTTTCATAGCTGTGTCAGTCTTCACCATTCATCACTAGTGGGTGAGTACCAAGCCCCTCGAAGGGGGCCCTAACCTACCACAAGGGACTAAGTCCCTTAGCCTCCAGTGGGTGAGACACTGGAGGAGAGAACCCTTACAGGCCTGGGGAGGCCTGAGACTGGTCTGGGTAAGACAGGGAGCCCCCAGTGGGGGAGGGAAGGTGCCTGAAAGTCGCTATCTCACCCTGCGGGAGAAGACGTGGGTTCTCCGGTACGCGGAGGAGATCACCTACGCTGGACCAGGGGTGACAACCGGGATAAGTGAAGCCATGCCATCCGCTTAATGCAGATCACTGTCCCTATCACTCTGGATGCCACCACATTGACGTCATAAGATGCCGTTGCTTGGTGCCTTGCTAGCTCCAGGCCCTGAGCAGAGAGGGAATTGGCTTGCCTGGTTTCCTTCATATCAGGCATTGAGGCTAGGAGCTCTCCTAGCCTGGACCACAAGAACCTATCATAGGCTGCAAAGTGGGCCTGATGTGAAGCAATAGAAAGGAGGATCCGTGCCAAATAGAAAAAACTTCTCCCCAGAAATCAAAGTCCGTAGAGTCCAGGGTCAATCACAGTGGGGGTGCAAGGCCCAGAGAGGTTGTCCAGGGAGGTCAAGCCCGAAGAGGGATGAGGCAGAGAACCTGGAGACCCGGGGGGGGGAGCGCAATACCATTGGCATAGGTCCCTTGGGGCTGGAACAGTGGAGAAGGGACAATAACCAAAGCCGATGTGATGCTTCCTAGAAAGGAACAGGCCAGGTGGGAACCACCAGGTTGGCCGCACTGAACTCACCTAGGAAGGCACGCATCACATGCTCGGGATTGCTGACAGGGACTGAGGTAAGATGGAGATTGTCCAACATCCTCGTGAGGAAGCGCTGATAGGAAGAGAGATCAGACGCTGGGAAGATATGGACAGACAGTTCCTCTCCCTCCGAGGAGAAGGAGGAAGAAGAAGATGCAGGAAAGCTCCAAGGTTCAGGGTCTGGCTGCACGGCAGCATGGTGGAACACCTGCTGGTCCAGGGAGTGGAGATAGCTAGTGGAATGTACAGCGGAACCTCTGAACTGTTCCCAGGTAAGAGGTCCCCTAGGACCAGGAATACCTGGGATAGCCAAAGATGGAGACAGAGACTTGGGGGACAAGCTCCTAGCAACAGGAGGATGGTCTCTGTCAGGGCAGGGGGGCCAAGAGGAAACTCCCTGCAAGGAGGGAGAGCCGAAGGTCCCAGCAGCTAACAGCTGTTCAACCAGATCAGAACGGTCAGAGCTGTGCCCATGGGAAGAAATTCCCCCGTGAGCTGACCGGGACCGTGTGAGTCCAGAAGGATGGCCCCTGACCTCAGCAGTTGAAGTCCCTCTCGAGGACCTATCCAGGGAAGGGCGAGGGTCTGCACTGTGGCTCCTTCCAGAACCCGGCCGGGATCCAGCGAGGGTGCGCTGCTCCACACCCTCACTCCTCAACCCTTCAGAGTCAGAGAGGGACCTCTTCCTCATAGCCACCAGCCTAGGCAGCTGACAACTCTGGGCAGCCTCTGAGGAGTCCACCCAGGGAACAGTACTCTCTCCTTCCTGGCATGCCCCGGGCTGTCCCAAACTTGGACTGTCCAAACACACCAGGGAAGGGGGTGCCCCAACTGGAGGAGCAGAAGTGCCAGTAGCCCCAGGTTGCACGGCAGTGGCCATGGTGACCACTGATCCTAGGGCCTACCAGCGATGACTGACCCCCAGAGGGAGGCTGAGTGGGGGCAGATGTGCTGGAAATGGAGGGATCAGAGGATTCTGAAGAACCTGGGAGCCAATCTGGATTAGACCCAGAGTCTGCCTTGGAGGAGGTAGACTGCGAGGTATTATGCCAGATGACCCCTCTATCCCCTCCAGTTCCTGGACCACGAGTCAGACCATCTTTCACCACGGCACTGGAGTTCAGCACGGCACAATGCCCAACATCACCACCCTCCCTGGTGCCACAAATGGCACCAGAGTCAGGCGTGGCACTGAGCGCAACGCAGCACTCCCCCTGGTGCCGCAAGCAACACCAGAGCCAAGCATGGTGCCAAGCCCAATGACACCACCCTCCATGGTGCTGTGAACAGCACTGGAGTTGGAAGCGACATGGAGTGCGGTGCTGCACTGCCCTCGGAGCCACTTAGGCCAGCACCGACCGCGGCACCGCCCCCATGCCTGGCGCCGGGAACGGCACCGGAGTCGGGGCAGTGCTGGCATCAGTCCCAGAAACAGAAACAGGCCCAGAAACCACCAAAGCACTACCCCCGAAACCGCTAACATCCTAATGCCGCGAACGGCACCAGGAGCAACAGTGGCACAGAAAAACATCCCGGCACCAACCACAGCACCACTTTCCAAGCCCACGGCACCGCAAATGGCACTGGGACGAAGAGCGGCACTGCCAGACAACGCCGAGGATGGTGCCGGTCCAGACCCGGGGGCCCCAGAAGGGAGCCTCCACCTCGGAAGAGGTGACTGCCAAAGCGGTGCCTCCCAACTGTTCCCCGAGAGGGACAGACTGGGCCTCATGCACCATGGAAGGAGCCCCCGCCACAGCAAGGTTAAGAGAGGCAGAGGCCCCCTCCTCCACCGACCATAAAGGACCCAGAGAAAAGGCCTAGAATACTCGCCTTGGCCCGTCGACTGCGAACCCATCCTCCCAATGTCAGCGGCACACGTCCGACTTTAAACACGTGGATTTCGGCAACTCGATGGTCCATGGAGAAGCAGGCATCACAGTTGTCCATATCGTGGGTCAGGCCAAGGCTGGAGAGATAGCGGCCATACTGGTCCATCACGGAATAAAGGTGGCCACAGGGGCACTGACGTATAGGAGGCCTCCCTGCTTTCGACTGTTTCTGGCCCCCCAGACGACACATGACCGTACAGCAAACAATAGCAAAAACAGTACTCGACACCACTTAAAAGTAATGAAACGATCTTACCGCAGAAGCGACGTCAAGCAGAGTAAACAGAACCGGCGCACACACACACACACACACAGAAGGCGGACAAACTAGGCCGCAAATCTTGACAGCAGACAGTCTCCACATGAGGTCTTCACTCGACGGCAGGAAAAGAAGAACTGGGGCTTGGGCGGAGTCGATGACAGATAACGGCTAACCCGCGAGCGCCACGTGGAACGTTGGCCTTAAAGGGGCAGCACTAGCCCCACGTCAACTCCACCCATTGGGGGAAAATCTCCCACGGGGTCCTAGCTCTGGCGCTGTACCCACTAGTGATGAATGATGAAGACTGACACAGATAAGATCTTGAATTCCGAGTTTCCTGAGAAGCGCTGCAAGTACTGCAAAGCACTTTGTAAAAACCTGCGGTGCCGAGAACAGCTCAAAGGTTAGTACTCTGAATTGGTAGTGCTGACCCAGGGCCACAAATTGGAGATACTTTTGGTGACTTGGGTGCACGGGAACATGTTGGTAGGCATCCTGCATGTCCAGGGAAGCCATCCAATCGGTTTGATGAATCAAAATTAGAAGCGTACTGAGCAATATCATCTTGAGTTTTTCCTTGAAGAAAAATTTGTTTAATTTCCTTAGTTCTAGAATTGGGTGCATACCACCTGTCTTCTTTGGAACTAGGATGAAATGGGAGTAGAAACCTGTGTCCCATTGCTCCTGCAGAACTACTTCTACTGCCCTGTTGTTCAGAAGGCCCTGAATCTCGGAAGCGAGGAGGTCTGACTGAGAGATAGACAGTCTGGGCTGTCGTTTAGGTGGAGGATCTGGAGGGGTATCTGAAAAAATTCACAGTAACCCTTACGAATTATCCTGAGAACCCATTTGTCCGATGTGACTGACTTCTACTGGTTGTAAAACTGAGGCAGATGCCCCCCCACTGCCGAAGAAGAGTCCCCCTCTGACAGCTGAGGTGGGACCAGGGCTTGAATTTCAGAGAGTGGCACTAGGCGCCTTTGGGCCCTGTGCCTTCTGCTGCATTTTCTTCTGTGGTTTGGAGGCTTGATTTTTGTTAAAGACCCCTCTGCCTTTACCACAAAAGAACTGATGGTTATGAAACTGACGGCGGTTTCCGCCCCTTTGAGGGGCAGCAGGGGCCAGTCTGGCCGTGTTAATGGCAGTCCTAGTTTTCTGTGTGGTTTCCAGTGCCTTCTCTACTTGTTGGCCAAAGAGATAAACGTCATCAAATGGCATATTCATGACTCTTTGCTGGGCATCGTTTGTAAACCCCAAAGTCCGTAACCATGAGTGGCTTCGGGTGCATATCCCAGCTGCCACTGCCCTCAAGTTAGTGTCAAAAGTGTCCATAGCAGCGTTAAGTTGCTGGTTATTAGACTCAGTACCGCTAGTAATAGTCTGGAGAAGCTCTGAACTAACGATCAACTCCGGAAGAGCTCTAAAGAGGTTTTTAGCGAATGCCAGAGTGTATACTCATACTGTGAGAAATAGCCCTGGTAGCTAGCAATACACATTTCCAAGGTAGTGACGGTGAAGACTTGCTTCCCCATTGTGTCAGTCTTATGGGATTCTTTATTTACTGGACAAGCCATAGACTTCTGAGGGAGAACAGCTTTGTCGTTTTCAGCTAAGACCACTATGGCGTCTGCAAAGCCTTGAGAGGCCAGGACTGGTCGATCCTTAGGAGAAACATACTTCCTGTCTATGGACTTAGCCATGGAATGAATAAGTGCTGGATTGTCCCACACCATCTGAGAGTCAGTCTCAAAACAGGGCTGTACCAGAGGTGTCAATTCCACAGGGATCTCTGGGACATGCAGATATTGAAGGTGCAACAGCTTCCCCGGATCAACCTCCGAAGTCTGGAAAGAGAGGGTGGAATTTATATTCTTCAGTAGAGATTTAAAGGACAAGTCCTCGATCAAAGGTTCTGCTGAAGTAGAGGGCTTACTTTCCACGCCGAAGGATGAATCTTCATCAAAGTTGTCTCCTAATCGCAGATCAGAATCAGGCTCAATATCATCTCCTACTAGCCCAGGAGGGATAGTATATAAAGGAAAGGGAGGGAAAAAAAGCTGGAGGAAGTACTCCTTGAATTGGAGTCGAGAATCCCAGCACCCACTGCGGCGCCGCCAAGACCGGAGTTGAAGGCATCACTGGAAGCAGCACCACGCGAGCGCACAGAGACCCCAACACAAAACCCAGAGCACTCAAGGATAAAGGTCTGAAAACATGAGTAGGAGAATGTAGTACCTGTGTTGGCCCCTGCACCGCAGCCATGTGAGGGGGAAAGCACAAGGGCGTGGTGTCGACGGCATCGGAGGTGCTGTGTGACTAAGCTGACTCAACCGCCCTGCCCGCGGGTTTAAAGTCTCTAGGCCTGAAGGCCCCAGGGTCAACTCCACAGGCTCGGGAAGTTGGGACAACTGCCAAACCCACTGTTCCATAAGAGTGACCCAATGATGAAACTGCTCACTGGAGGACCCCCCCCCCCGGGGGTGGGAAGGGACTACAGAGTCGAGGATGCTGGCCACTGGGAACAGAGACAGTAGGCAACTCTGACAGAGTCAGAGTTGGCCTCCTGTCCCACGTTATCGACGATCATCATGCAGACATACCAGAGGGAGATCTTGAGCAGGAACCGCTTATTCTTCAACTGGTGGGATAAAGAAGAACGTGAGGCTGAGCGGTGCCGGGTTCCCGATGAAGAACAAAAATGGGCCTGTTTTTTTTTTGTGCTTTCAGGAGGACTGTCCTTCCTCCCGAGCACTGGACTGCCCATAGTCAGACCCCTTCCCCCCAATAGAGGGCTGTGGACCGGACACAGCCCTGCTGGAAAAACAGCTTTCATGGGAAGTTTCCCTACTGTCATTGTCCCGGTTCATGGTTGACTCCATCAGAGGTGGGCTGAAGAGTACTTCTCTGTTCTTTCGCTGAAGAAAAGAAAACTTTTTTTTTTTAACTGAAGAAAAGTAAATAAATACTGAAATTGAATCAAATACTGAAAGACTAAGCTCCTGTCATATAGACGTGAAGATTTGACTCCCGGCGGGCGAGTGACGTCATCACTGAAGCACACTCGATGGTGGGGAAAAAAGGAACTGAAGTGGTTGGAGTGTTGATGTCGAGGTAGCCTATACAGCATGAGCCAGTCTCGTGGCGCCACACATGCACGGTCCTATCCCAGCGCTAGCCCTTCTAAAGATTTTTGGCTCCGGCTCGGTCCTTGAGCCTCCGGCACAGTTCCCATTAGTGTGAATGAGTGGTGGAGACCTAATGTCCAGGATGATTTTAGATGCTGGGTTTACTTTTCCCACATTCCCATAAGTAAGAAATGAAAATTACGTACCTACCGTAATTCTTGATCTTCTTGGACGAGTCTCCACCACTCATTCACACTAGTGGGATTAGCGCCGGAGGCACTAGGACCCATCGGGAGCAAACTTTTTGCTGGAGGTTCGGCGCGAGAGATGGCTCCACGAGGAACTGCACTGCGAGCAGCGGCTCGAGCGGCAATCACTATCTCGGCAACGACCCTCCAACCGCCTCAGTACCTTTTTTACCAAGGAAGTGCAGCGCAACTAACGTAAAGAGTAAATCTAACCTTAAAAAACGGACATAAGACAGTCCGTACGACCCGTGTAAGAAGGGTTAGCAAAGAAGTCTTCACGGCCTAAAGATTTGAGGGACTGAAGACCAACACAGCGGTGAGCTCGGGGGATGGAGGGTGGGCGTGTGAATGAGTGGTGGAGACTCGTCCAAGAAGATCAAGAATTACGGTAGGTACGTAATTTTCATATCTTCCTGGACATAAGTCTCCACCACTCATTCACACTAGTGGGAGAGTACCAAGCTGATAATCCCCAAAAAGGGCGGCAGGAGAGCCAGAGCTCACGTGACTAAGACAGAAGTCCATTAAGGATAGTTCTGCCGAATCTGAATGAGCGCCTGGCATGAACATCCAGTGCATAGTGTACTTGAAGGTATGCACTGAGCTCCAGGTGTGACGTTGCAGATATCTGCAATTGGAACATTGCGACTTCCACTAGGGCATGCTACATCGCCTCTAGTGAAGAGTGAGCGACACTACCTCTCTAATTTAACTTGAGCCATGGAATAGCAATGTCAAGGCATGCCACTAACCATGATGAGATGCATCTGATAGCAACAGGTTGACCCAGCCGGGTGTCGCTGAAAGAAACAAACAGTTGCTGAGTCTTAGAAAATTCTTGGTTCTATCTAAATAGAACCAAGCAGGTTCTTAACATCCAAGGAATGAAGAGATCGTCCCTTCATTTTGGAAATTAGCTAAGTAAGAGGGAAGTACCAGAGGTTGGTTTAGATGGAATTCTGACACAACCTTGGGAAGAAATTTAGGATGAGTACAGAGAACTACCTTGTCTTTATGGAATACAGTATCACGGAGGGTCCGTAATCAGGGCATGTATCTCAGAGACCCCTGCGGGCTGAGGTAACGGCCACCAGGAAGGCAGTCTTCCAGGTAAGAAATTTTAGCCCACAGGTAGCTAGGGGTTGAAGGCTTCCGAAGTGAGCATGTCCAGCACCAGGTTAATGTCCCAGGCTGCAACTGGACGCTTAACAGGGGTCTGGTATGAAGAATCCCTTAAGAAATCTCTTCACTATAGGTAACTGAGCCAGAGTCAAGGAAGAAACCGCTCATGGAACGCTGAGATGGCACTAAGGTGAACTTTAACTGTGGAGTACTGGAGACCTGAGTTTGATAGGTCCAAAAGATACTCCAGAACCTTGTCAGGAGGACAGGAAAAGGATTCCAAGAGGACTTTGCACACCAGAGAGAAAACGTTTCCATTTGGAGCGTATTTTTCGGGTGGCTGGCTTCGAGCAGCCAGAAGGATGTCTGAGACTCCGAGAGACGTTGAACCGATTCACTTCTACCTCTTCAGGAGCCAAGCATGAAGGTGAAGTGATTTCAGGTTGGGATGGACCAATGAACCCTGAGTCAAAGATTGATTTGCAAGGAAGTGGTCTTGGAGAGGCTGCCAACATACTGTTGAGTAGAGGAAACCATAGTTGCTGAGGCCAGGAGGGACAATGAGAATCATTTTGGTCCCCTGAGACTCGAACTTGAGGAGTACTCTGGATTAGAGGAAGTGGTGGAAAGGCGTAAAAGCGTTTTGTCCACCGCAGCCTGAACGCATCCTGACAGAAAATGCCAGGCCCTGGATTTCTGGAGCAGAAGAGAGGCAGTTTTGCGTTGAGTGGGGATGCAAAAAGGTCCAGGTCTGGAGTCCCCCACTCTTTGAACAGTGACCAAGCTACGGTTGGATCGAGAGACCACTTGTGAGGGTCTGCCTCCGTTCTGCTGAGGTGATCTGCTAGGTCATTTTGTATACCTGGCAGATAAACCGCTTGAATCAGAGACTTGTGCTCCAAGCACCACTCCCACACCCTCATTGCTTCCCTGCAGAGGGGATAAGAATGAGCACTGCCTTGCTTGTTGATGTAATACATCACAGCTTTGTTGTCCATTTGAAGGAGAATGTTCTTGTGACAAAGGATATCCTTCAGAGCTCGGATCGCATAGAGGACCACTCTCATCTCCAGGACATTTATGTGGAGATGAGTTTCGAACTGAGTCCACACACCTTGAGTGTGGAGGGAGCGACAGTGAGCTCCCATCCCATTAGCGGCGCGCCTGTGGTGATGGAGATCTGATGATCCGGGGAGCAAAGGGAACCCTTCCAGGAGATTGTTTCTTGAGACCACCAGGTGAGAGAGCTTGAAGGGCTCCGCCACCTTGATGGGATAAGACTGGGGGTGAGAGGTCGGAGACCACTGAGTGGAGAGCATCCATTGGGTGGTTCTCATGTGCAACCGGGCCAGGGGTACAGTGAACACCGAGGACGCCATGAGACCCAACATGCGTTGCATCGAGAGAGCTGTAACCGATTGGTTCTCCCCGATGTAACGGGCCATCCGAAGGATATCGAGTCTTCTGTCCTCTGGAAAGAAAGCCTTCGCGGAAGAGGTGTCTAGAAGCGTCCCTATGAAAAGGAGCCTCTGGGAGGGCTGCAGTTGTGATTTTTTCAAATTCAGCAGAACTCCCATGGACGTAAGAAGACGAGAAGTCATTTGCATGGCTTCCAAAGTCCCTTGATGGAAGGGCTTGCTAGAAGCCAATCGTCCAGGTAGGGAAACACTCGGAGTCCGATCTTCCTGAGATGCGCAGCGAGAACTGCACAACACTTTGTAAAAACTCGCGGCGCCGAGGATAGCCCAAAGGGCAGGACTCTGAACTGATAATGCTGACCCAAAGCTACAAACCTGAGGAACTTGCGGTGGGTCGGGTGGATGGGGATATGCTGGTAAGCGTCCTGCATATCCAGGGAGGCCAGCCAGTCGTGCTGATGCAGCAAGGGTAACAGGGTACCTAGGGAAATCATTCTGAATTTCTCCCTGGGGAGAAATTTGTTTAACTTTCTGAGGTCTAGAATGGGGGCATTCCCCCAGATTTCTTTGGAACCAGAAAGTAATGGGAGTAGAACCCTGTGTTTCGCAGATGCAGGGGCACCAGTTCTATTGCCCTGTTGTTTAGAAGGCCCTGGATCTCGCGGTGAGGAGGTCTGACTGAAGGCCGACAACCTGGGTTGTCGTCTGGGAGGACAATTGGGGTTTCCAAGAAATTGAGAGAATAACCTCGCGAATTATCCGAAGACCCATTGTCCGAAGTTATGGACTTCACTGGTTGTAGAAGTACATCAGACGACTCCACCGGAGGAGAAAGTTCCACTGGGCAATGTGGATGGAACTTGAGCCAGCAATTCATAAGGTGGCGCTGGGGCTTTAGGCCCTGGGCGCTTGCCAAGCGCCTTCTTTGAGGCTGGGCAGGTTGGCTTTATGGAAGCTTCCTCTGCCTCTGCCTCGAAAGGACTGACACCATGAAACTGACGCCTGTTCACATGCCCCGAGAGGGTAGGCGGAGGTCTGGCCAACTTAATGGCCGATCTAGTTCTGAGTGGCCTCTAAGGCTTGCTCCACCTGAGGGCCAAAAAGATAGGAGCCATCAAAGGCAGCGCCATTACCTGCTGCTGAGCATCATTCGTGAAGCCAGAAGTGCGCAGCCAGGAATGGCGCCAGTACAACAAATCACCCGCGGCTGTTGAGCGAGAAGCAGTGCCGAAAGCGTCCATGGTGGCTTTGACCTGTTGGTTATTGGACTCAATACCTCTAATAACGGTCAGAAGAAGCTCTGACTTGGAGTCCGAATCTGGAAGAGCTTCAACCATTCTTTTCATAGAGTGCCACAGGATATACTCATACTGAGAAAAATAGCCTTGATAACTGGCACTACGCATACTTAGAGTGGAGGCAGCAAAGACTCTCTTACCTAATGTATCAATCTTACGAGACTCTTTGTTAATAGGTCGAGCTGTAGTAGTTTGAGGAAGAACGACCTTGTCATTCTCCGCCAGGACTACAATAGGATCCTCAAAGGCTTGGGATGCCAAAATGGGACGATCCTGGGAGCTGAATACTTCTTATCAATGGATTTAGCCACTGAGGGAATAAGAGCAGGATTATTCCAAACCACTTGAGACAGCGTCTCGAAAGAAGGCTGGATCGGAGTAGTCAAATCCGTAGGGATCTCCGAAGCATGAAGATACTGGAGTCTTAATATCTTCCCAGGATCGATGTCTGTAGTCTGGAGAGAAAGAGTGGATCTCAGGTTCTTCAACAGAGACTTAAAGGACAGGTCCTCGACCACAGGCTCTGTAGCAAAGAAAGATCCTGTTTCCTCCACTTCATCACCCAACCG
The DNA here is from genome assembly GCA_016271365.2 of Neoceratodus forsteri. Taxonomy (NCBI): domain Eukaryota; kingdom Metazoa; phylum Chordata; order Ceratodontiformes; family Ceratodontidae; genus Neoceratodus; species Neoceratodus forsteri. The sequence continues at coordinate 635,730,928 of CM057449.1, read as the reverse complement.
AAGGTCTGGGTCAGGCTCAACATCATTTCCTGATGGCCCAGGAAGGACTGTTTGGACAAGAAAGGAGTGAAAATTAGGAGAGGAGGAAATAGCAGAGAAACAAGGAGAGTCCCCGAGGGCCCCCAGCGCCGAGAAGGCAAAACGGGTTGAAACGGCACCGTGGAGGGCACGGCGCCGAAGAGGCACGTGGCACCGCAGCGCCGCGCGGGCGCCATATATTATGGCGCCACTGGCGGCACCGCCATGCCCACGGCGCCGCTGACAGCGCCGCCCGACCAAGCGGCGCGGGCGCCGCAGGCGCGCTGCGAGACCACCCAGCGCCGCCGGACGGCACCTCAAGGCCCAGCGGCACCAAAATGGCGCCCGATAAGCCAACAGACCCTGCCAAGGCGCCGGAACGCCCCAGGAACCTGGAAAGCTAGAGGAGAAAAAAACAGGAGATAAGGGCATCGTGTGGCCCCTGCGCCGCAAGCCATGTGAGGGGGAAAACACTCTGCGCCGGGAGTCGCTGGGCACCGGAAGAAGAAGGCGCCACTCAGGGAAGGTCCAACCGCCTTCCTACCTGCTTGCCGGAGATTCGAGGGCCCAGGCAACCGAGCCAGGCAGAAGAACCAACTCGAGCCCATCGCCCATAAGAGCAGCCCACTGATGAAACTGCTCATCTGGAGCCCTACCTATAGGCGGGAGGGGCTCCATGTCGGGACCGACGGTCACGGAAGTTGGCGACTCTGAAGAAGGAGACCGCAACTAGCTACTATAACCGATCATCGACGCGACAGACATACCAGAGGGCGACCTCGAGTGATGCCTTCTCTTTTTTGACCTGTGGGCCGAAGAAGAGCTCGAGGCCGAACGGTGCCGAGAATGCGACCATTTATTTTTATGCCGACGGGGGGACCGCCCATCCCCCCGGGCATCGGACTGACCGTTGTCGGAACCCCGCTGAGGAGAAGGAGGCTGACCGGACCCAGCCCGGCTGACTGAACAGCTTTCATACGAAGTCTCCCTAACCGGTCACCTGACCTGCTCATGGTCGACTCCGTCCAGTAGGCCGAGACTTCTTCAAGTAAGTTAAATTTAAAATATTAGAAAAATTTAACGAAAATAGAATAAAATTAAGCGATACTACTATCGTGATAATGTTACAAAACAATAAACTGAAAACTATGCGCTAGTTTGAAGGTTGACTCCCGACAGGCGAGCGACATTGTCACTGAAGCGCACTCGACGGCGGGAAAAAAGGAACTGAGGCGGTTGGAGGGTCATCGCCGAGATAGTGATTTCCGCTCGAGCCGCTGCTCACGGCGCCGTTCCTCGCGGCGCCATCTCTCGCGCCGACCCTCCAGCAAAAAGTTTGCTCCCGATGGGTCCTAGTGCCTCCGGCGCTAATCCCACTAGTGTGAATGAGTGGTGGAGACTTATGTCCAGGAAGATCACCTGCTGTCTGTCCTGCCTATGGTCATATAGTAGCTAAGAGCTCTTTTGACATCAAGACTGTGGAGTCTACGTTCACCTGAACTAGAGTAATCAGCGAAAAAGACTGGTTGGGTAATGGATTGGTTCAAATGGAAATCAGAATCCAGTTCAGGAAGAAATTTCCTGTTTGTTCGTAGGACTACCTTATCCATATGGAATGAAAGAAAAAATTACTCACCTTAGTAATGTTGTTTCTTCTAATGGAGTCTTGCTGTATTCTGACAATAGCAGTGAGTCCCAATCTTCGAACTGCCCCGGAGATGAAAGAGTTAACTTTCCATGCCAGGCATGGAACGCTGAGCTCGAGCTCAGTTGAGACTCTATCTGTTGCTGTTTGAACTCAAACCGTCAGATCTTTACGAGCAAACTCACTAAGGTCCTGTGTGGAAGCTGTAAACCTACACTAGCCAACTGACTACTAACGTAATAACAAATTTTTTTGGTCCCAAAACAAAGACTCAAGTCAGGAGACCCAAAAAATGAAATAACACAACACCCACTCACCCAAAGAAAGGGTGATAACAAAAAAAGTGGGGCACCTCCTGAGTGCCAACACTGCCACTGCCCACCCACATCCCAAAACAGAGGTTCTGAGAGGAAGGAAGGTGAATAGAATACAGCAAGACTCCATTAGAAGAAACAACATTACTAAGGTGAGTAATTTTTCTTCAAACAACATGAAGTCTTGCTGTATTCTGACAATAGCAGACTACAAGCAGTACCTCCATGGAGGAGGACAGAACCTACTTAGGAAATAGGCTCTGAAGCACAGCTGTGTTAAACGAGCATCACTCCTAGCCTGGATATCCAGGAGTAATGCTTGGTAAAGTATGAACTGTTTTCCAGGTAGCTGCTTGACATATCTCTAAGATAGGAATATCCTGGCAGCAGCCAGGAAGCAGCTGTACCTCTGGTAGAGTGAGCCCTCAGGCCTGAGGGTGGAACCTACCTAATTTTTCATAGCAAAATTGGATACAAGAGACAATCCACCTGGCAAAGGATCTTTAGTGGCAGGTTTTCCTTTACCAACCTCACCATAAGTGAGGAACAGTTGAGGAGTCAAACTATGACCCTTGGTACGTCCTATATAGTAGCTATGGCTCTTTCACATCAAGACTGTGTAGCCTCCTCACCAGAGGAGGAATGGTCAGTGAAGTACACAGGAAGAGACATAGACTGGTTAAGGTGGAAGTCTGAAACCACCTTAGGCAAAAACTTCCTGTTAGTCCTGAGGACCACCTTATCCCTATGGAAGGAAATAAAGTCAGGCTCCACTGACAGGGTTGTAGCTCACTTATGCACCTGGCAGAAGTGATGGCCACCAGAAACACAGTTTTCCAAGTCAAGTACTTAAGCTCTGCTGAGGACAAGGGCTCAAAGGGTTGCATAAGCTGAGCAATGCAACGTTAAGATCCCAAGCAGGGGCAGGATCCTGAATGGAGGATTGGTATGAAGCAATCCCTTGAAAAACTTGGAGAAAACAGGTTGAGCTGAAAGAGAAGAGGGCTTACCTGCTGAAATGAAAGCAGAAACAGCTGCCAGATGCACTCTTAGTGTAGCAGGTCCGAGTCCCAAGCTATTCAGATGGACCATATAGTCAAGTACTGTGGGCAGATCAGCAGACTCTGGGGAAATATGCTTCCCAGAGCACCATATGGAAAATCTTTTCCACTTGGAATTATAAGTAGTTCTGGTGGAAGGCTTCCTAGAAGTCTTTAAAATATCCATAACACTTTGGGAGAGGTGTAAATTAGCAAACTCTAACTCTTCAAGAGCCAGGCCTTGAGATTGACAGATTTGAGATTCGGGTACCAAACCTTCCCCTGAGCACAGGTTAACAGGCTGTAATTCCTGGGAAGAGCCAGGGGAAGATGTACTGATAAGAACAATAGGAGAGGATACCAGGGCTGTCTGGCCCAGTCTGGAGCGAACAGTATCACTTTGCAGGGCTGAGACCTGATTTTGACTAGCACTTTGAACAAGAGAGGGAAGGGGGGGGAAGCATACAGGAACTTCCCTTCCCAATTGAGAACTAAGGCATCCAGGGGACTGAACCCAACACTGGGGCCCGCGAGCAAAAGGAAGTTGGTGATTGTCTGGGGCTGCAAAAGATCTATCTGTGGGTGCCCCATCTGGAGAATATCACCTCAAGACCAGGGGATCCAGTGACCATTCATGATGGCCTGAGATATCCTGCTGAGAGCATCTGCCAGGACATTGTCCTTGCCTGGGAGGTGTACTGCTGTGAGGCAGGTGTTCAGGGAATAAGCCAGAGACCACAACTTCATTGCTTCTGTGCACAAGGCCACAGACCGAGTGCCTCCTTGCTTGTTGATGTACCACACTGTGGTGGTATTGTCTGTTCTGATCTGAATAACTTTGTTCTGAACAGACTTGGAAAAAACTTGAAGTGCCAGAAATACTGCTCTGAGTTTCAACAGACTGATGTGAAGCAGAGATTCCTGAGGGGACCACAACCCCTGGGTGGTCAGGTCGCTCAAGTGAGCCACCCACCCCAAGAGGGAGGCATCTGCAGTAAGGATTAAAGAGTGAGACTGAGTGACAAAGGGAACTCCCTGTCTCAGATTGTTCTGATCCTGCCACCACTGCAAGGCCTGGATCAGTATTCGAGTCACTGGGATCAGTTTGGTCAGAGGGTCCTTTTTCTGAGACCAAAAGGCTCTCAAATGGAACTGAATGTCCCTCATCTGAAATTTTGCTCCTTGCACCACTGCTGTAGAAGCAGCCATGTGCCCCAGGAGCTGCAGAAAATGCCTTGCTGGTCGAGACACCTGAAGGGTGAATGAGGAGGCCAGAGTGATAAGGGTCCTTGCCCTGTCCAGGGAAGGAAGGCTCTGGCCCTTTCTGTATCTAGCTCTGTGCCTATGAAGGTGAGGAGCTGAACAGGCTCTAAAACTGACTTTGAAAGATTCAGAAGGAAACCCAGAGGTGAGCAGTTGCTGAGTTATCTGTGGGTAAACCTGACTTGGTCTGAGGACTGGCTACTATGAGCCAGTCGTCCAGGTACGGAAGATGGCAATCCTTTGCCTTCTTAAAGAAGCAATTACTACTGCCAGACATTTTGTGAACACCCTTGGAGGAGAGGTTAGACCGAAGGGCATTGCTCTGAACTGGTAATGGCCTGAGGGCAGCTCGAACCTGAGGTACTTTCGATGGGAGCTTCTGATGAGAATATGGAAATAGGCATCCTTGAGGTCCAGGGAAACTAGCCAGTCCCCTGGCTTTAGAGAGGGTAGAATTATTCCCAGAGTCACCATTTTGAATTTTGGCTTTAAAAGGCGCTTGTTTAAATATCTGAGACCCAGGATGGGCCGCCATTCTCCTGTCTTTTTTGGGGTAAAAAAGTACCTGGGTACAATCCTTTGCCCTGGTGTGAGGTGGAACCTGTTCACAGCTCTGAGAGCCAGAGGAAGAGACCTCTGCCTCTGAGGCAAGTGCTCTGAGGGTTTGCAGGTGGAAAATCAGGCTCTCAGCTTTGGAAATTTTGAAGCTGGGAGAATTCAGTCCCTGGCTTACTACTTCCAGGACCCACTTGTCTGATGTTAGAGACTCCCAGTCCTGGACAAAGTAAGCCAGCCTGCCCCTACAGGTGGTGGAGAATCGGCCCTGGCAACCCATCAGGGTGCCTGTTTGGCAGGGGTTTTGGCTGAGGGTGGAAGCAGGTTTGCTTGTACCCTTCTGCCTCTCCCCTAAAGAACCCCCTCTGAGCGTAGGCAGAAGAGGAGGCCTGGGCTTGGTAGAAAGGCCTATGAAAAGGCCTGCCCCTGCCCCTGGGATACTGCCTTTGAGGAGTAGCCTGCCTTTCCTTGGCCTGGGCACTCCTATGGGTGGTCCTATATTCGTCCATTTTCTTCATGTAATTCTCTGTTTGCTCCCCAAACAGAGAATTACCCACAACAGGAAAATCCATAGCCTTAGTCTGGGTATCCTGTGATAGGCTAGTACATCTGAGCCAAGCCATTCTCACGAAGTGCCACAGATGTAGCCATGACTCTAGACGAAACATCATTGGAGTCCACTGCAGCATGGAATTGCACCTTGGATGCCTCAATACCATCAGCAGCCACCTGCTCCAGCTCCTTGGCAAGCTGGCCAGGGACCTGTTTTGCTAAAGCCATGACAGTGTCCCATCTGGATTTCTGATACCTAGCAGTATAGGCCATATAGTTGGCCTGTCTGAGTCCCAAGGATGCTGCCATGTACTGTTTCTTTGCCATGGCATCAATCCTCCTGGAGTCCTTGTCTGTGGGGTGTGAAGCCAAGGGAATATTTGCCTTGTCACAGGCTGCAGCCTGCACTACCCCAACATGGCTGCATTGTTGTGTAAGGAACTCCGTATCTGAGCCTGACAATGTATACCTCTTGTCCATTCTTTTATCCACAGGAGGTATGGTGTTAGGAGTCTTTAAAATCTTAAATGTCTGTTTCCCAAAATATTTGTGTAAGGGATAGACAGCCTCCTAGACTCTGGGATATCCATCATTTCCACATAGTCAGGCTCCTCCTGGTCATCCACAGCTTCTTCCATAGGAAGCTGGAGGGTTTGAGCCACTTTTTTATAAAACATGAAATGGGAGGGGACTCAGAAAGCCTAGGAGGAGACACTCCAGAAAGGTCTGTCTGGGGAGATGTCGGGTCAATGGGCACATCAGACTTTCAAAACCACATTCACTTTCCTCATACTCCTCTTCCTCCCCTCCTCCGGTTCATAATATTCCTCTAAATCATAATCTTGAACCGGTGGAACCGACCGAACCGAGCACCTCCCTGATGGTGCCAGTTCAGTCGGAACCGGGGAAAGCGACTGCACAATTTTTATCGCCTTGGCCATTTCTTCAGCGGTTGGAGAAGAAAGTTTTGGATTCACACCAGCTGATTTTTCCTTTCTTGTTCTCTTAGCTGGAACTGACTCCTCAGAATTGGATCTCCTTTTGCCCAAAGAGGTCTCGCCCTGGTCAGAGGGCACTCCTTCTGGTTCGGTTTGAACCGAACCGGGCTGGCCATCCGGTTCAGCGGACTTTTTGGCCTCCCTTTCCCTGAGCCTACCAACTCGTTTATCTAGGGTAGCTGCAGGAAAATTTTACAAATCTGGCAGTCTGCATTGAGGTGGTCAAACCCCAGACAATAAACACGGGTGGTGTGGGGATCAGCCTTAGCAAAGACTTCCCCACACACACTGCAGTGTTGAAACCCAGTGGGCCCGGTTTTTCTTTTGGGTTTCTCAGACATTGTGCCAGTCCTAACCAAACTTACCCTTTTAATGGCAATCCGTCAGGCAAGACCCTCTTATCGGTTCCTGACCGTGCCACTGGTCGTGGAAAAAACCATAATAAAATCCGTTTTTTTTAGAACCAGTAACCACACTCTAAAAGTACAGATAAAGATTTTTTTAGCAACTTGATCAGTTCAAACCGAACCGATAAACTGTTTACAAGTTCCACACAGAAAAGAAAATAATATAAACCTATCTAGTACTCACAAATACCACAGACAGAGACTGAACCGAGAGGTTGCGGTTTAAATTCGGTCAAAAACCGAGAAAAACAGTACTTTAACCGACAAATTGAACCGAGCAGAAGGAGAAATCTCCGGAGTGACTGTTCAGTGAGGCAGAGTAAACAATCTGACGGTTTGAGTTCAAACAGCAACAGACAGAGTCTCAACCGAGCTCGAGCTCAGCGATCCATGCCTGGCATGGAAAGTAACTCTCATCTCCGGGGCAGTTCGAAGGTTGGAACTCACTGCTATTGTCAGAATACAGCAAGACTTCATGTTGTTTGAATGTAGTCTTCTCAATGCACAAGGCCTGAAGTTCACTAATCCTCCTCGCTGAGGTAATGGCTACCAGGAACACTGTTTTCCAGGTAACATTCTTCAAGTGAGCTGAGGCCATGGGTTCAAATAGTGGACCCATGAGCTTGGCTATGCACACACTTAGGTACCAACCTGGCATCGGTTCCCTATGAGGGGGGTACAGATGGGCCAAACCTTTGAAGAACCTCTTAAAAATAGAGTTGGATGCCATAGAGACATCCTTTCCAGCTGAAATGTAAGCAGATACTGAAGCCAGATAAACTTTCACCATTGTGGGCTGCAAGCCCAAGGAGTGTAAATGGATAAGATAGTCCACCAAGACAGGAACCCTCACCTGTGCTGGCACCACCCAACTGGTAGTGCACCAGACAGAAAACCTCTTCCATTTTGAAGCATAAGTTTTCTTTGTAGAGGGCTTCCTGTAACCCCTTAAGACATCCAAGACACTTTCTAAGAGATGCAAGCCTGCATACTCTAAGTCCTCAACAGCCATGCCTTGAGCCTGAGGTTTGAGCACACGATCCTCCCCAGGTTGGAGGTTAACAGGTTGTGCATCTGAGGAAGGTGTATTGACTTGACTACAGACATGGAGAGCAGCAGAGAGTACCATGGCTGCATGACCCAGTCTGGTGCTATTAAGATCACTGATGCTGGCTGGGATCTGAGTTCGATCAGAACCCTGAGGATTAGAGGGAAAGTGTATAGCTGCTCCCTGACCAATCCAATCAGAGCATCCAGGGGTACTGTACCTCTGGCTGGTGGTCTACAACAGTACTGTGGCAGGTGGTGGGTTCTCGTGGGATGCAAAGAGCTCTATCTCTGGGGGTGCCCCACCTTCTGAAAACTACTTGCAGCACCTATCTGTTGAGGGCCCATTCGTGATGGGCCTGAATGATTCAGCTCAGGGCATCTGCTAGGGTGTTGTGCTTCCGCTGCAGATGAATGACTTGTAGAGAAATGCTGAGTGAATAAGTCAAGCTCCATATTTTCATAGCCTCTGTGCAAAGGGGGTTGGACCTTGTCCCTCCCTGCTTGGTTATGTAGTACATTGTGGTGGCACTGTCTGTTCTGACCTGTACCACTCTGCCCTGCAGCAATGGGGCAAAACCTGTAGGGCCAGGAACACTGCTCTGAGCTCCAGCAGATTTATGTCCTAGAATGACTCTGCACTTGACCAAATACCGTGAGTGGTGTGGTCCCCAGGTGGGCACCCTACCCCAGTAATGATGCATCTGTTGTGAGTATCACTGATGGAGATTCCTGCTGGAAAGGAACCCCTTCCCTTAGATTGTTTCCCTCTTTCCACCACTGAAGGGCTTACAGTAATGTTTTTGTTACTGGAATCAGTTTTGAGAGGGGGTCTATCCTTTGGCATCAGTGTGCTCTGAGGTGGAACTGAATGTCTCTCATCTGGAACCTGAACCCCAGTACTATGCCGTGGCAGCGGCCATATGTCCCAGCAGTTCAAGAAACTGCTTTGCTGTTTTGGTTTGTTGAGAATGAACAAACCAGCAATCTACAGGATGCTGATTACCCTGTCCTGGGGCAGATAAGCTCTGTCCTCCAGGGTGTTCAATTCTGCTCCTATGAACTTCAACACCTGTGTTGGTTGAAGGACAGATTTCTTGAGGTTTATCAGGAACCCTAAGGACTCCAAGAGCTCCTGTGATAGCTACAAATGAGCCTTTACCTGCTATAGAGAGTTTCTTACCACCAGCCAGTCATCCAGGTACGGAAACACTGTGACATCCAATATTCTGAGGTGTGCCACTACCACTGCCAGGCACTTTGTGAACACTCTTGCGGTCGAGGTGAGGTCGAAAGGTAGTGTTGAGGATTGGTAATGACCTGATAGGAGTCTGAATCTGAGGTATTTTCTCTGAGACTCCCTTATGGGGATGTGGAAATAGGCATCCTTTAGGTCCAGAGATGCCAACCATGCCCTTTTTTGGAGGGTTGGCAATATCAGTGCCTAAGTTACCATCTTGAACTTTGGCTCTGTCAGGTGCCTGTTCAATAATTTTAGGTTGAGAATAGGCCACCACTCCCCATTTTCTTTGTTGTAAGAAAGGATCTTGAGTAAAAACTCTTTCCCTTTTGCTGTGAAGGAACAAGTTCCACTGCCTTTGATGACAAGTTTTGTACCTCCTTTTCCAACAGCTTCCTTTCTGCATTTGAAGCTGATTAGAAAACTCTTGTTCTGGTTTGGCACCTCCTGGGTGAGGGAGGTATAGTATCATTTCAGGAGCTGGTAATCCAATATGGAATAGCATGGCAGGTCAGGTTTAGATATTTCCAGGCCAGGAATGTTGTTCAATCTCTCTGCCTGCTCCCGAGAGAAGAGACTAACTCCCCACAAATTGTCTAACTTATTAAGGCAGCTCTGGAGAACTGCTCAGCACAAGATAAGATTGTCTAATTTATATAGAGTGCTCCTCCAGTGGAAAGGGGACACAGTACAATCCATTAAAAGGGCCTGGACACAGGATTTGGGAGTCCCAATTCCTGAGACAGTATGGTCCAAAGCTTTAGAAAGAATTCATTGGGGGTTGTCCACGGTGAGCTGGCGAGAATTCTCATGGAAAATGTTCTCTAGATATTTCCGAATCCCAGTAATAACAGGAAAATACAAAGGGGAAATACCAGGAACTGTTGGAGGGGCTGTGGCCAGTCTCCGGCTGTCCTGGTTCACATATTGTGGAGCTGCCCTTCATTAGCATCCTTTTTCCAGGAGCTGCAACAGGCCATATACTCTATTTTTGACCCGAGCCCATACCTCTCAACTGTCACACACTACGAGGTACGTCACTCATTTTACCTCTCAGAAACCCTCTGTCTCACATTGCACAGGTGATATTCCACACTGCCCACTGAAACTTCAATGCAGAAGTTGATAATAATCTATGATACTTAGTTATCAGCAAACATTAATAACATAAGTGTACAGATTTAGACTGTGTTCTGAGCTTGCTATGTCATTTTTGATGATGTGTCACACATTTTGCCCATTTGTCACACATACTGTCACACATTTGAGTGATGAAAGGTTGAGAGGTATGCCCGAGCCTTGCTCTAACCCCCATATTGTACTTTTTTGTAGACCTTCCACCTGGTTATAGGGATGAGGGCACAGCCAAGTTACTAAGAATAATGCTCCTGGCAGCCCATAAAACAATTACCAGGATTTGGCTCAGTAATAAAACTATTTTGATGACTCACTGGCAAGACCTGCTGATCACTGCTTATAGGATGAAAAATCTTACAGCTGTTGTCAATAAGAGGCAGGCCCAATTCGAATTGCTCTGGAGAAGATGGGTCATATACAATATGGTACAGAGGCCAGATTTTGTTCCATGATTAGGGGTGTGGGGTGAACTGGAGTACTTTACTCCGGCTGTTTCTAACATAACATGCTCCTCCCCTTACAGATAACACTACCCTTTCTAAAAAGAGAGCAAGGAGTTTATTCTGTCTTAATCTAAACTTCATGCAATTCCATTTGTGACCTTTAGAGCAAGCAGTACAAATCAAATTATTATAGAACTATGTTTTAGTTTTAAATATCTTCCTCATATGTACTTAGACTTAGCCGATTTCTTACCTGGTGACCTGATCAGCATTTTTAGAAGCTAGATAAATTTCCACATCTTAATGTTTTCTTTTATACCTGGAAACTTTACTTGTAGATAACCTATTTAAGTTATTCAACTACATGGCACTTAGTGTTTTATGTATTATTTATGAATGTTTGTTATGTCTAATTTCTGTAATGTTATATATGAAAAATTCAATAAAAATCTAAAGTTAAAAAAAAAAAGAAAACTCTTGTTCTTAGAGGAGGAGGAAAGGATTTGAATCTTAGGGACAAACCCTGGCTCACTATCTCCAGGGCCCACTTGTTTGTGGTAACGTCTTGCCAAGCCTGGAAAAAATTAGCCAGTCTGCCCCCTACTGGTAGAGGAGAGGTGGCCTTGGCAAGTAGGTCAGAGAGACTGTTTTGACTGAGGCTGGGCTTGGCCAGGCTGGGAACTATACCTGGATCCCCTTCTGCCCTGCCCCTAAAGTAGCCTGTCTGCTGGGGTACTGCTGGTATTGGGGAACTGCTTGAGCCCGGTAGAAAGGCCTGCTGTATGGAGCTGTGCCCCTGCCTCCCCTTCCACATGGCCTAGTGGAAGGTGAGGGTTTTTCTTTGGCTGAGTTACTTTTATAGGTAGCCTTATATTCGTCCACCTTTTTCATATAGGCTTCAGTTTGCTCCCCAAAAAGGGAGTTATTCTCCACAGGGAAGTCCATGGCTTTTGTCTGGGTGTCCTGTGTGAAGTTTGTGGCCCTTAGCCATGCAAACCTTCTCAAGGTTACAGTTTTAGCCATCTATCTGGCAGCAGTGTCACTGATATCTGCTGCCATTTGGAACTGGTATTTTGCAGCTTCTAAAACAAATTTGGCAGTCTCAGCTAGATCTGCAGAGAGGCCAGACTGGGCCTTATCAGACATGGCCAGGACGAAAAAATTACTCACCTTAGTAATTATGTTTCTTCTATTGGAGTCTTGCTGTATTCTGACAAGTGCAGTTAGCCCCAGCCTTTAAACTGCCTCGGAGAACAAAGGGTTAACCTTTCTATGCAGAGCATAGAATGCTGAGCTCGAGCTCGGTTGATGTCTCTGTCTGTTTCCCTTTGAAAGCTAACCGTCAGATTCTTACGAGCAACACTCTAACAGTATTCTATGTGGAAATTGAAAAAAAATTTTAATAGCCAACTGGCAACAAAAAGTTTTGGACTATCAAAAGAAGACTTAAGTCAGGAAACCCAAAACTCAAAACACAAACCAAAGAGGTATACAATAAAATAAACACCCACACAAAGAAAAGGGTGTAAAAAGAGCACCCCTGGGGTGCAACACTGCACCTGCCCATCTACTTCCCAAACACCAGGTTCTGAGAGGGGAGGCAGGGAGGGAGGTCAGAATACAGCAAGACTCCAATAGAAGAAACATAATTACTAAGGTGAGTCATTTTTTCTTCAAACAACTTGAAGTCTTGCTGTATTCTGACAAGTGCAGACTACCAAGTAGTACCTCCATGGAGGAGGGACAGAACCTACTTTGGCAATAGGCTCTAGTACTGCTGTGCCAAACCGAGAGCATCACTCATAGCCTGATATCCAAAGAGTAATGCTTGGTAAAGGAATGGACTGTTTTCCAGGTGGCTGCTTGACAAATTTCTAAGAGAGGGATATTCCTGGCAGCAGCCAGGGAAGCAGCTGTACCTCTTGTGGAATGAGCCCTCAAGCCTGAGGGTGGAATTTTTCCCAGTTTTTCATAGCAGAACTGTATACAAGACACAATGCACCTGGCAATAGATCTCTTGGTGGCAGGTTTGCCCTTTACCACTTCTCCATAAGTGAGGAACAACTGGAGGGAGTCAAACCTGTGACCCTTGGTACGCTCTATGTAGTAACTAAGGGCTCTTTTAACATCCAAACTGTGTAGCCTCCTCTCTCCTGAGGAAGAATGATCTGTGAAGAAAACAGGAAGAGACACAGACTGATTTAAATGGAAGTCTGAAACCACTTTGGGCAAGATATACAGGTTACTCACCTGTAACAGGAGTTCTACGAATGGTATATGTTGTTCATCCACACTGTCTTGCTGCTTTAAATCTTGCCGGAAGGTCTTCAAGCTGGCTCCTCCCACCCACCCGGATGGTAAAACTCTTGGCTCCGCCCCATGATGCCAGATCTAGCCTACTGGAAGCCAGGTTGTGCGTCGAAGTCAGGGAGGTCGGGTGGGTCATGTGGATGAACAACATATACCATTCCTAGAACTCCTGTTACAGGTGGGTAACCTGTATTTCTAGGGACATGGATATGTTGTTCATCCACACTGTCTGGCAGACTCCTAGCATTTCTCTGGGAGGAGGGAGGCAAGGGCACACCCCCTACTTAGGGAATAAAGACTGGAGAACTGAGGCCTCAAAACCAGCATCCCAGTGTGACTCAAGGTCGATGTGGTAGTGGGTAATGAAGATGTGTGCTGACTTCCAGGTAGCAGCCCTGCAGATTTCCTGGATAAGGATGACCCTGGAAGCAGCCACTGATGCAGTGGTATGGCGGGTAGAATGAGCTCTTATCCCTCTAGGAGGCTCCATGCCTGCCAACCTATAGCAGAGATATATGCAGGAGGTGACCCACCTGCCTATCATCCGCTTGGCTGCAGGTCTGCCAGGTGCGGCTTCAGCATAGGTGACAAACAGCTGGCGAACCTCTCCCCAAACTTTAGCCGTCCGCTCCTTGTAATAAGCGAGCACTCTTCTAGGGTCCAAAGTATGAAGCCTATATTCGGCATCCGAGGTGTGATTGGGGTAGAACACCGGCAGAGTCAACACCTGGTTAAGGTGAAACTCTGACACCACCTTCGGAAGGAATTTCGGGTGGGGGCACAGGACAACCTTGTCCCTGTGGAAGACCAGATAAGGAGACTCAATGGAAAGCACCTGGAGCTCTCCCATCCTTCTGGCTGACGTGACAGCCACCAAGAAGGCAGTCTTCCATGACAGGTGAGAGATGTCACACCTGTGCATCGGTTCAAATGGCTTCCCCATGAGCTTAGCCAATACCAGCAGTAGATCCCACAGAGGTGGAGGTTCTCGCACCAGAGGGGATATGTGATCAAGGCCTTTGAAAAAGCGCACGACCATCTTCTCCTGCACCACCGACTGCTTTCTGGCCCGCACCCGGTAAGCAGAGATGGCTGCCAGGTGCACCTTGAGGGTCGTCGACCGAAGTCCTTGCCGAGAAAGGGACCACAGGCAGTCCAGAATGCTTGCCAAGGAACAGGAGGAAGGGTCAAGGCACCTGCCCTGACACCAAATGGAGAATCTCTTCCATTTAAAGGCGTAGCATTTTCTGTTGACTCCTTACGGGATGCCTCAACAACGTTGAGGACCTCGTCGGAAAGACCCAAGGCCTGGAACTCTAGCCGCTCAGGAACCAGGCCATCAGGTGAAGGGACTGAAGGTCCGGATGGAATACCTTCCCCTGACTGACTGAGATCAGGTCCGGGCGGGCTGGAAGCCACCTCAGGAGCCTGGAGCTGAGACTGAGGAGATCTGGATACCAGAACTGGCGGGCCAGTTTGGGGCTACCAGAATCAACTGCGCTTTGTCCCTCCTCGCCTTGAGAAGCACCTTATGGATCAAGGGCAATGGGGGAAAAGCGTAGAAGAGGCCTGGGGTCCACGGCCTCAAGAAGACATCCCCCTGCAGCGAGCAATGCTGAGGGGGGGCGGGCACGAAACAGTCTCAGCTTTGCATTCTCCTTGGAGGCAAACAGGTCCGCCTGAGGCATGCCCCAGTGGGAGAACAGATCTTGTACTACCTCTGGCAGGAGAGACCACTAGTGGGACAGAGCCTCTATCCGGCTTAGGGCATCGGCCAGAATATTGGAGGCTCCTGCCACATGGATGGCAAGGAGATCCACCTCCAGGCTGCGTACAAGGGACCAAATGTGGAGAGCTTCCCTGCACAGAGGCATGGAGCGTGTCCCACCCTGGTGGTTGAGGTAGTACATGGTCGTGGTATCGTCCGTCTGGACCTGAACCACTTGACCCCATACAAACGGAGCGAAGGCGGTGAGGGCTAGATGAACTGCTCAAAGCTCCAGCAGGTTGATGTGGCATCGGGACTCCTGAGGGGACCAGAGGCCATGCGCTCTGTGCTCCCCCAGATGGGCACTCCAACTCATCAGAGAGGCATCAGTCGATAGAGAGACCGTCGGCTCAGGGCAGACAAATGGGATGCCCTCCTGCAGATGAGCTGGAACAGTCCGCCACTGGAGAGCGTTCCACATCCCCTGGGTCACTGTCACTAGCTGATCCAAAGGATTGGAGTGCTGTGACCATTGGCTGGCCAGTCCCCATTGAAGGGGACGCATGTACCAATGGGCCCAAAGGACCACGCTGATGCAGGCCGCCATGCGGCCCAGGAGGCACAGGAAGTCCCAGGCAGGGTGCAATTGCCCAACCTGAAATGATTGGGCAAAGGAAGTAAGAACCTCTGTCCTGCGCGCGGAGCCGTGCTCTGGCTCTCAGAGAATCGAGCTCTGCTCAATCAATTGTATCACCCACTTTGGCATGAGTTCCGACTTGGACCTTCGCTGATAAGGAGGCCAACTTGAGACAAACCTGGGGCAAGATCCCTGGACCTGCTCCACCCCATTCTGGAGGAGGCTGCAATCAGCCAGTCATCCAGGTAGGGGCTCACCAGACTCTTCGGGTGCCACAGGAATGCTGTCACCACTGCCATGCATTTGGTGAAGACCCTGGAGCTAGGAGGCCAGGGGCATGGCCTGAACTCGAGAGGGATCCCTCTGCCCTGAAGCGGAGGAATCTCTGGTGGGACGGTGGATTGGTACATGAAAGAATGCGCCCTGGAGGTCCAGAGAACAGAACCACACGCCTCGCTCCAAGGATGGAATGATCTGAGCCAGGAGTGACCATCCTGAAGGTTTGAGACCTTAGGAACCTGTTCAGGTCGTGCAGGTCTAGAATGGGGCGCCAGCCCCCCATCCGTTTCGGGACCAGGAAGTACCTGGACACAAACCCTGGATCTGGAGGAGGATTCGCCACCTTCCTGATCACCTCTTTTTCGAGGAGCAGGGCAATGTCGGCTCGGCGAGCCAACAGAGAGGCTGTGGACCACGCAGCCCCCCCGAGGGGCGATGGCTCGGAAGGGCGGGGCCTGCTCGAACTCCAGAGGCAGGCCCTTTCTTACCACCTTCAACACCCAGTGGTCCGTGGTGATAGCAAACCAGATGGAAAGGAAGTGGCGGAGCTGTCCCCCCATGGGGGGAACCCAGGGGGAAGTGACAAGGCTGGGGGCGATACTCCTCAACCCGTCACTGGGGAGACGTGGAGGAGGGGCCGGCCGAGGGACTTCCTGGGCCTTTTCTTCCCTGCTTCCTATTAGAGGAAGCCACAGGCTTAGCTTTTGGATGCCAAGCATGAGCCCGCTGGCCCTGAGGCTGGTGTTGCTGAGCCGGACATGCCGCAGGCACAGAAGGGCGAAAGGACTTACGTTGCTGATGATGGCCCTTGTCCTTCTGGGCAGAGGTGACCGAGTCCAGGGTAGCATTGGACTTTTCGATCCACTGGAGGTGGCCTTCCACTCCAGGGCTGAACAGGTCAGTCCCCAAGAAGAGGATGTCCGCCAATTTATGCTGGGTATCCGCCGTAAAGGTGGATATCCTCAGCCATGCTCTGCGGCACATGGCCACTGTGGCCGCTACTGATCTGGCATTGAAGTCTCCAATGTCCAGAGCCATTTGAGCTGCTGTTTCACCACCGGCCTTCCTGATCCAGCACCTGCTTCGGCCGTGGTCTGCAGGTCGGCCGGGAGATGAGGGATCACCTCACCCAGGGAGCCCATGAGGGCATGGGAGAAATGTGCCATCAGCATGGCCGAGCTGGCCTGGTGGAGGCCAAGGGAGGACACAGCGTGCACCTTGGCCTGGCATGGTCCAGCTTTTGGACTCCTTGTTGGGGGGCTATCCATCCCTAGTGTTCCCGGAATGCCGGAAACGCTTATTGTGACTAACCCCCGCAGAGGGTGTCTCAAAACTGGACAAGAGCCAGTAGGGACCAGATACTCCTGGCCATCCTGGGTCAGGGCAGGAAGCCAGCCGCTGCCAGAGCTCCAAGACTGGGCCAACAATGGCTTTCAGCCACTGGAAAGGCCTCCATGGGCGATCTCCCGGTCCAGTATCTCCATCAGGGATATCAACTCACTGGATATGGGCTCTAGCTGCATCCCGGTGGACTCCGAGATAAGCCAAAAGCAGACCCATGAACGACGATGGGCTCGTCGTCCATTGACTGCCCCACGGAGGACTCCAGGTCAAGGGGCCTGGAAAACAGGGAGGAGTCGTCGTCAGACTCCGAGGAGTCCGCGAAGAGCTGCCTGGGGCCTGAGCCACCCTCCACCTGCCGAGGATGGTCTGGAGTGAAGGTGACCGGCAACCTGTGGGACAGACTCTGACCTGACTGAGAGTCCTTGGTCGGTGCCCCCGATTTCGATTGTGGAGGCGGAGGTTCCACCACAATCGGTGGGGCAGCTAGTTTTGCTGAACCGCCCAGGCTTGGGGCAATTCCCGATCACAGCAAGGAGTTGTTTTGGCTTTCGAGTGACAGCCACTTGATGGCCAGGGAAGGTGACGGTGTCGGCTTGTTCCCGGACAAAAGTAACTGCTGCCACATTAAGTCCTGTAGTGTCGACGCATCGCATGAAAGCTCTCCTCTTCTGAGGAGGAAGACAAGGACAAGCCCTAGCATGCATTGCTTACACCTCCAGTGCCAGACCAAGACCGCCCGATGTTGATGGGATCGGCTGGACTGAGGACGAGGTCAGACCAGACCGTGTTTCCGAGGCGGGTCTGGGAGGAGCCGGGGACACCCGTTCTTCCCTCAGCTCAGGAGCCTTGACCGGGGACTCTGGCACAGGAGGCACAGGCAAGTCCTCGGTCTCCACCGGGGGAACCAGAGAAGAAGGGTTGTCAGCTTCACCAGTTGATCCCGTCCGACGGGTCGAGAAAAATCTTGACCGCGTCGACAGGTGTCTCGAACGGCTGACCTGACGGGGACACTGTGAAGCCAGCAGCCTTAGCCGCAACCTCGACTGAAGTCAAGTGTCAACTGTCCGGGAAAGGGTACATCTACCGTTCCCGCGAACGTCAACAGTGAGACTTACCTTTCGAGTCCTTCTTTTTGGACCGAGAAGAGTGTCCCGATGGCCCCTCTCCCTTCATGGAAAGGGATTGGCAAAGCTCCTCAAAAGAAGCTGTGTAGGAGGATCCCAGAGAGAGCGGGATAAATGCCGCAACCGAGGAAGATGAGGATGTGGCCTGGGCCACCTCCTCCTCGAGGGCGATCATCTGCTCGAGTTGCTCAGCCAAGCCAGCCACCATGGACACTGCCCAACGGGCCTCCTTGAACTTCACCAGTGGGTAGCGCTTCTTGGGACGCCCAAGCTGTAGCCGGGCAGCGCGGTCTTCTAGGATGTTGTCCGAAAACGATTGACATAACTCGCAGGCCTGCTGGTCGTGATTTAGACTGAGGCAGTAGACGCACGAGGAGTGCAGGTCCAACCTGGACATCTTCTGCCCGCATGGGCACCGCCGAAATCTGGGAGTCAATTTGTCCATCGCAGCTGCGAGGGAGTAATTTGACCGAAGTCTTGAGAACTTGAGAATTATTTTCGGGCGAACCGAAGAATTAGGATCCAGTCTATACGCAGAGTGTTAAGGAGGGAACTTGAGCTTCCAAGTGGTAAGGAAGATCTGCCATCATGGGGTGGAGTCAAGAGTTTTACCACCTGGGTGGGAGAAGCCAGTTTGAAGACCTTCCAGCAAGATTTAAAGTGGCAAGGAACCTGCCAGACAGTGTGGATGAACAACACATCCATATCCCTAGAACCTTCTATTGGTTCTAGGGACCACTTTATCCCTGTGAAAGGAGATAAAGTCAGGTTCCACTGATAGGG
This sequence comes from Neoceratodus forsteri, assembly GCA_016271365.2. Lineage (NCBI taxonomy): Eukaryota > Metazoa > Chordata > Ceratodontiformes > Ceratodontidae > Neoceratodus > Neoceratodus forsteri. The sequence continues at coordinate 635,712,084 of CM057449.1, read as the reverse complement.
CTTGCAGTTCACTGATACGCCTGGCAGAGGTAATGGCTACCAAGAACACAGTTTTCCAAGTCAAGTACTTAAACTCTGCTGAGGACATAAGCTCAAAAGGAGGTTGCATAAGTTGAGCAATGCAAATATTCAAATCCCAGGCAGGGGCAGGGTCTCTAAAAGGAGGATTGGTGTGAAGCAATTCTTTAAAAAATTTACAGAACGCAGGATAAGAAGATAGTGAGGAAGACTTCCCCACAGACAGAAATGCAGAAACACCTGACACGTGTACCTTGAGAGTAGCTGGTCTGATGCCTAGGCCATTAAGATGGACCATATAATCCAGAACCGTAGGCAAATCAGCAGTATTTGGGGAATTATGCTCCATAGAACACCAAATGTTGAATCTTTTCCATGTTGAGTTATATGTCTTTCTGGTGGAGGGCTTTCGAGAAGCTTTGAGAATATCCAGAACCCCTTGAGAAAGATGCAGATCTGCAAACTCTAACTCTTCAAGAGCCATGCCTTGAGATTGAGAGACTGAAGATTGGGGTACCAAATCCTCCCCTGAGAGGTTGCTAACAAGCTGTAATTCCTGGGAAGAGACAGGGGAAGATGGACTGCTGGAGACAACAACAGGCGGTACCAGGGCTTCCTGGCCCGATCTGGATCAATCAGAATCACTTTGCAAGGTTGAGACCTTCTCTTGACTAAAACTTTGAAAAGGAGTGGGAAGGGAGTGAAGGCTTACAGAAATTTCCCTTCCCAATTCAGAATCAGTGCATCCAGGGGGACTGAGCCCAAGACTGGGGGTCTGCAAGAAAAAAGAGGAAGTTGGTGATTGTCTGGGGCTGCAAAGAGATCAATCTCTGGAGTACCCCACCTTGAACAAATCAGTTTCAACACCTCTAGGGTCCAGGGACCATTCGTGATGGCCCTGAGAAATCTTGCTCAGTGCATCTGCTAGCACATTGTCCTTCCCTGGAAGGTGGACTGCTACCAGAGAGGTCTGCAGGAAGTAAGCCAGGGACCACAATTTCATGGCTTCTGTGCACAAGGCCGTGGACCGACTGCATCCCTGCTTGTTGATGTACCACATGGTGGTGGTATTGTCCGTTCTGACCTGAATGACCTTGTTCTGCACTGACTGAGAGAAAGCATTCAGGGCCAGAAAAACTGCCCTGAGTTCTAGGAGATTTATATGGAGAAGGGATTCTTGGGGGGACCACTGTCCCTGGGCAGTGAGGGCCCCCAGACGGACTCCCCAGCCCAGAAGAGAGGCGTCCGTGGTAAGGACTACTGAACAAGGCTGAGTGGCAAAAGGAACCCCTTGTCTTAAATTGTCCTGATCCTGCCACCATTGGAAGGCTTGGATCAAGGTCAGAGTCACTGGGATCGGTTTGGTAAGGGAATCCTTCCTCTGAGACCAAAAATCACTCAGATGGACCTGAATATCCCTCATCTGGAATGTTGCCCCTTGGACCGCTGATGTTGAAGCTGCAATGTGGCCCAAGAGCTGGAGAAAATGCCTTGCTGGTCGAGATACCTGAAGGCTGAAGGAAGAGGCTAGTTCTGTAAGAACCCTTGCCCTTTCAAGGGGGAAGAAAGGCTCTTGCTCTGACTGTGTCCAGTTCTGCCCCTATAAAGGTAAGAAGCTGGACTGGTTCGAGAAATGACTTGGGATGGTTGAGAAGAAATCCTAGAGAAGTGAGCACTTGCTGGGTCACTTGCGGATGAGACTTTACTTGGTCTGGAGACTGGCCCACTATTAGCCAATCATCCAGATTTGGCAAAATGGAAATCTTTTGCCTTCTTAGAAAGGCAACTACTACTGCCAGGCACTTTGTGAAAACCCTTGGGGCTGAGGTTAGGCCAAAGGGCATTGCTCTGAACTGATTGTGGCTCAAGGGGAATTCGAACCTGAGGTACTTTCTGTGGGAGCACCTGATGGGAATGTGAAAGTAAGCACCTTTGAGGTCCAGGGAGGCTAGCCAGTCCCCTGGCCTTAGAGAGGGAAGGATTATTTCCAGAGTTACCATCTTGAACTTTGGTTTTAAAAGATGTTTGTTTAGGTATCTTAGGTCTAGGATGGGTCGCCACTCCCCTGTCTTTTTTGGGGTCAGGAAGTACCTGGAGTACAGCCCTTTGCCCCAGTGTAGGGTAGGTACTCTCTCTATAGCTCTTAAGGCTAGAAGAGATGAAACCTCTGCCTCTAGGGCAAGGGTTTCCGAGAGATTTGCAGGTGGAAAAGATCTGACTCTCATCTTTGGAAATTTTCTGAAGTTGAGAACCAGTCCCTGGCTTACTACTTCCTGGACCCACTTGTCTGATGTAACAGACATCCAGTCCTGGACAAAGTAAGCCAGCCTGCCCCCAACTGGAATGGAAGAGTCGACCCAGGCAGGCCCATCAGGGTGTCTGCTTAGCAGGGGCCTTAGGCTGAGGAGTGGATGCAGCCCTGCTCATCCCCCTTCTGTAAAAAGGAAGAAGAGGCCTGTGCTTGGTAAAAAGGCCTTTGAAAGGGCCTGCCCCTGCCCCTAGACTGCTGCCTTTGAGGAGTTGCCTGCCTCTCATTGGCCTGAGCACTCCTGTAGGTGGTCCTGTACTCATCCATTTTCTTCATGTAATTCTCTGTCTGCTCCCCCAAACTGAGAATTACCCACTACAGGAAAATCCATGGCCTTAGCCTGGGTATCCTGCAAGAGGCTAGTACATCTGAGCCAAGCCATTTTCCGAAGAGCCACAGATGTAGCCATGACTCTTGATGACACAGCATTACAGTCCACAGCAGTATGAAACTGAACTTTAGATGCCTCAATCCCAGGCCTGTTTAGCCAGTGCCAGTACAGTGTCCCACCTGGACTTCTGGTACCTAGCTGTATAGGCCATATAATTTGCCTGTCTGAGTCCCAAGGAAGATGCCATGTACAGCTTTTTTGCCATGGCATCAACCTTCCTAGAGTCTTTGTCTGGGGGGGTGTGAAGCCAAGGGAATGCTTGCCTTATCACAGGCAGCAGCCTGCACAACCCCAACGTGGCTGCACTGGTGATATAAAAACTCAGTTTCTGAGCCTGACAGTGTATACCTCTTGTCCATTCTTCTGTCCACAGGAGATACAGAACTGGGAGACATTGAAATTTTTTGTGTCTGTTTCCCAAAAGATTTGTGGAGGGGAATAGTCTCCTGGACTCTGGGATGTCCATCACTTCTACAAAATCAGACTCCTCCTGATTCTCCATTGCCTCTTCCATAGGAAGCTGGAGGGTCTCAGCCACCTTTCTGTAGAACATAAAGTAGGAAGAGGACTCAGAAAGTCTAAGAGGGGATACACCTGAAGGTCTGTCTGGGGAGATGTCCAGTTCCACAGGCACATCTAGACTTTCACCATCACCATCATCATCTTCAAACTCCCCTTCCTCCTCAAACTCTGTTTCATAAAATTCGTCCAAAGTATAATCATGAACCGGGGGAACCGACCGAACCGAGCCCCTGCCAAAAGGTGCCGGATCGGTCAGAACTGGGCGAAGCGATTCCACAAACCGAATTGCTCTAGTTATTTCTTCGGCGGTTGGAACATGGACTTCTGGATCCGAACCGGATGATTTTTCTTTGCGCTTTCTGTTAGTCAGAACCGACCCCTCGAGATCGGCTCTCCTTCTGCCTGAAGAAGTATCGCCCTGGACAGAGGGCACTCCTTCCGGTTCGGTCGGAACCGAACCGGGCTGGCCATCCGGGTCAGTGGACTTCTCAGCCTCCTTTCCCTCAGTCTACCTACTCTCTTTTCAAGGGTAGATTTGGGAAAATGTTTGCAAATTTGGCAGTACGAATCAAAGTGTTCAAACCCCAGACAACACAGGTGGTATGGGGATCGGCCTTAGCAAAGACCTCCCCACACTCACTGCAGTGTTGAAACCCAGTGGGCCCATTTTTTTTCTTGGGTTTCTCAGACATGGCCAACCTAACCAAACTTACCATTTTTTCAGCAACAGCCAAGCAAGACTCCCTTATCGGTTCCTAACCGTGTCACGGGTTTTGGAAAAAAATGTTTCAAAGCACATTTTTTTTTAGAACCGATAAGGACCGGTAACCACACACTAAAGTTATACAAGAATTTAGCAAATGATCGGTTCAGCTGAACCGATCCACAGTTTTTACAAGTTCCACACAGAAAACACAGTACAAAACCTAGTACTCACGGTACCACAGACAGAGACTGAACCAACTATGCGGAAAACTTTTTTGGTTAGAAACCAACGAAAAAACGACACTTCAACTGACTTTCGAACCAAGCTGCAGGAGAAATCTCCGGAGTGACTGTTCACTGAGGCTGAGTAAAGAATCTGACGGTTAGCTTTCAAAGGGAAACAGACAGAGACATTAATCGAGCTCAAGCTCAGTATTCTACGCTCTGCATAGAAAGGTTAACTCTTTGTTCTCCGGGGCAGTTTAAAAGCTGGGGCTAACCGCACTTGTCAGAATACAGCAAGATTTCAAGTTGTCTGAAAGACTGCCAGTGCTGGGTAAGTTACTTTTTCTATTACGTTTGGAAACTTGTTCCAGGAAGCTCTGTGCAGTCACTAACAAGGATAGATAAGTACTAGAAAAAGTAATACACCTCACAATTATAGTTACTTATTTCTTTTTATACAAAAACAATACAAAAATAATAAATAACTATAAAATATAACATTTTTTGAAAGTAATAGGTTAGTTACTAGTTACTTTCAAATAAATGTAATCAGTTACAGTTACGTATTTCTTTTGTATAAAAAGACACAAGTAAGTGTAACTGTAAGGTGTATTACATTTTCCAGTACTTCTCCATCCTTGCTAGTGACTGCACAGATATTTCTGGAACAAGTTTCCAAAAGTAATAGAAAAAGTAACTTACCCAACACTGCAGATTACCACAGGGACTTTTGATACTGGGTAGAGAAGGCCTGATAATATGCCTGCCTGATTGCTAAGGAAGCTGACAGATAGCCCTTCTCTGCCAGGCTATCAAGCTTCCTGGAGCCCTTGTCCAGGGGGTGGGATGCCAAAGGCACCTTTGCCTGTCTCAGGCTGCGGTCTGCACCACACCCTGGTGGTCAGGGTGGGTGAATAAAAATTCAGCTCCCTCCCTGTCCAATTGGTACTTCTTGTCAGACCTCTTATCTAGAGGTGGGACTGAATTTGCTGTCCTTCTTAAAGAACTTATTGATGGGGAGTAAGCACAGGTTACTCACCTGTAACAGTAGTTCTAGGAGTGTTCATCCACATGTCTTGGCATATCCTTTCCCTTTTAAGACCAGCTGGAAGAATTTAAGCTGGCTCCTCCCTCGGTGGTATATGCCTTGGCTCCGCCCCATAACGCCAGATCTTGTCCGCTGGAAGCAGAGGCTGTGCGTCAAAGCTGAGGAGGTAGGGTGGGTCCGTGTGGATGAACAACATATACCACTCCTAAAACTACTGTTACAGGTGAGTAACCTGGGTTTCTAGGGACGTGGATATGTTGTTCTATCCACACATCTTGGCAGACTCCTAGCAGTTCTCTGGGAGGAGAGAGGCAAGGTGCACACCCCCTACTTAGGGAACAGAGACTGGAGAACTGAGGCCCTAAAATCAGCATCCCGGTGTGACTCTAGGTTGATGTGGTAGTGGGAAATGAAGGCATTTGCTGACTTCCAGGTAGCAGCCCCACAGATTTCCTGGATAGGGATGACCCTAGAAGCAGCCAACGTCGCAGCGATGTGGCGGGTGGAATGAGCCCTTAGCCCTCTGGGAGGCTCCCTATCCACCAATCTATACCAGAGATGAAAATATTACTCACCATAGTAATGTTGTTTCTTTTAATGGAATCTTGCTGTATTCTGACATAATGCAGTCAGCCCCAGCACTTGAACTGCCCCGGAGAGGAAAGAGTTAACTCTATCTAGAAGCATAGAATGTTGCGCTGGAGCTCGGTTTTCAAACTTCTGTCTGTGGTACTTCTCAGTGTAACCATCAGATTCTTACGAGCAAACTAAGTACTATACTATGGAAATTGTTCCAAACATATAGCCAAAGGGCAAAAAATTGGGGGTCCAAAAAGACTCAAGTCGAGAACCCAAGAAGGAAAGGTAGTGACAATATTTAACTATAAAAACACAAGAAAAGTAACAATAACAACTACCCCACCCTTAAGAGGGAGGGTACAAGGTACACCCCAAAGATGCAACACTGTACCTGCCAGCCCACTTCCCAAAAACTAGGTTCTGAGAGGGGAGACTGGGGGGGGGGGTCAGAATACAGTAAGACTCCATTAGAAGAAACAACCTTACTATGGTAATTTTTTTTTTCAAACAACATAAAGTCTTGCTGTATTCTGACATAATGCAGACTACCAAGCAGTTCCCTATGGAAACATAGAAACATAAACTTTGATGGCAGATAAGGACCGCTTGGCCCACCTAGTCTGCCCATTTCCCTAACTAGAGGATAAGCTGCAGATCCTATTTAACCAACAGCCTATTTCTTCCTACCCCCCAACAAAAATTGCCTTATGTCTGTCCCATGCATTCTTGAATTCTCCCACAGTTTTAGACCGCACAACCTCCTCAGGAAGGCTGTTCCATGCGTCCATCACCCTCTCTGTGAAAATATACTTCCTCACATTGCCCCTGAGCCGTCCCCCTCTATCTTCAAATTGTGTCCCCTTGTTCTTGCACATCTCTTTTTCTGAAAGATGCTACCCTCTTGGACTTTGTTGATTCCACTGAGGTACCTAAATGTTTCTATCATGTCCCCCCTCACCCTCCTTTCCTCAAGGGTATACATATTAAGCTCCTTTAGTCTCTCCTCGTATGGCTTCTCTTGCAGACCCTGCACCATTTTAGTTGCCTTCCTCTGAACTGCCTCCATCCTGTCTATGTCCTTGCAGAGATGGGGTCTCCAGAACTGGATGCAGCACTCCAGATGGGGTCTCACCAACTGTCTGTACAGGGGGATAACAACTTCCTGTTTTCTGCTGGTGATACCTGTCCCTATACATCCCAGTATCCCCCCAGCCCTCCCTACCGCCTTCACTTATTGCTTGCCAACCTTAATGTCATCTGATATGATTACCCCCTAGGTCTCTTTCCATTTTTGTTGTTGTTACTACTTCCCTCCATTGTGTAATCTTCCACTGGGTTTTTGTTTCCCAGGTGCATTACTTTGCTCTTCTTTGCATTGAATCCAAGCTGCCATACTTTTGACCATTCCTCCAACCTTGCCAAGTCCTTTCTCATCCTTTCCATGCCTCCTTGTGTATCAACCATACTTTTCCTTCCAGTCCCTCTGCAATGTCACTTATAAAGACATTAAAAAGGACTGGACCCAGTACTGAACCCTGCGGTACCCCACTAGTAACCCCTCTTTCTTCAGAGTGGACTCCATTTACAAGTACCTTCTGTGTCCTGTTGTTCAGCCAATGTTTTACCCAGGCTACCACCTTGGGACCCACTCCCAGGCTGGTTAATTTGACTACTAATCTTTTGTGTGGGACTGTGTCAAATGCCTTGCTAAAGTCTAGGTAGGCCATGTCCACAGCCCCTCCCTGGTCTACTACTTTGGTCACCCAGTCAAAGAAATCAATTAGATTCGTCTGACATGACCTTCCCGCTGTGAACCCATGCTGCCTTGGGTCCTGTGCCCCACTGGTCTCTAGGTACTCAACAACTCTTTCCTTCAGAAGTGATTCCATCACTTTCCCTACCACAGAGGTCAAACTGACAGGTCTGTAGTTTATTGCCTCCGTCTTGGTCCCACTTTTGTGAAAGGGAATCACATCCGCCTTCTTCCAGTCCTCAGGTACCACATCATCCTCCCATGAATTGTTAAAAAGCGTAGTCAGTGGTGTCACTAGTTCTCTGCTTAATTCTTTGGGAATTCTGGTGTGAATTCCATCTGGCCCCATTGCTTTGTCCACCTTCAGTTTTAGGAGTTCTTTCAGAACCCTTTCTTCTGTGAAAGGACTGGGATCAACCCCCCTCTCCAGAGTGCTTCTGTTAATTGGATTAGACACCTCCCCCACTTCTTCTTTTGTGAATTCATTCAGTATCCCTGCTTTACCACTGTCACTCTCTGCCCACCCACCATCCATTCTATTCAGCCTCACTATCCCTCCCTTTGTCTTTCTACGCTCCCTGATATACCTATAAAAGGTTTTATCCCCCTTCTTAACCGAGTTAGCTATCTTTTCCTCAGTTTGTGCCTTTGCTATTCTGACTACCCTCCCTGCTTCCTTCTGCCTTAACTGGTACAGTTCTCTGTCCTGCTCCTTCTGTGTTTCCTTATACTTCCTAAATGCTATCTTTTTCTCCCTAACCTTCACCGCCACCTCTTTTGAGAACCATAGTGGCTTTTTCTTTTGTTTTGATTTGTTTATTTGCTTCACACAAAGACTTGTTGCCTCTGTGATGGCAGTTTTGATATTTCCCCATTGTTACTCCACCCCTCCTTCTAGCTGTTTTGCTAGTGCTTTTCAAGGCACTCTCTCATCTTGCCATTCAGCCCTCCTGAAGTCCAGAACCCTCACTTTTGTATGGCTTGACTCTGTAGCAGAGTTTCTCGTGAACCACACTGTTTGGTGGTCACTTGTTCCCAAATGGCTACCCACTTCTAGATCTGAGATCCTCTCACTGTCCCCATTTGAGAGTATGAGGTCTAAGATTGCTCCCTCACAAGTAGGTTCCAAAACTAGCTGTTTGAGGCATGCCACCTGAAGGGCATCAAGAATGGCCCCGCTTTTGGATGTGGCTGGTGCAAAGGTGCTCCAGTTAACATCTGGCATGTTTAGGTCCCCCATCAACAGTATCTCCCCTTTCTCTGCCATCCTAAGTATGCCTTCTATCATATCCTTGTCCATTCCCTCCCCCTGACATGGCGGTCTATATACAACTCCTGTGCGGATTGTGGTGCCATTTCCAGTCTCTAAAGTGACCCACAGTGCCTCCTCTCCTCCCTGTTTACTCTTTTGTTCAGTTGCTTTTATCCCTTCCTTTACATAGAGAGCTACTCCCCCCCTTCTGCCCTCCCTGTCTCTCCTGTAGGTTGTGTACCCTGGTATGTTAACATCCCAGTCATGGTTCTCTGTGTACCATGTTTTTGTGACTACTACAATATCCAGGCATCCCTCTTCCGTCAAGGCCACCTGTTCAGGGAGCTTGTTGCCCAGACTACGGGCGTTGGTACTCATTACCCTCCATTTCTTGATGGCCTTACCCCTTTTTGCCCCATCCCTGTCCTTATTGCATTTGTCACTTTCTCCATTTACCCCAGCGCTTCTCCCTATTGACATCTCTATGTTGGTGTCTACCTCATTTAGTACCCTGATATTTGGGGGGGGGGGCTAGGATTTCCCTGCTCCTTTCCCATGCCTCCCCCTTGGCTAGTTTAAATACTTGTCAATGAAGTATTTAAATCTTATTTATTTATTTATTTAGTTTTTGTTGACGGGGTAAGTGCTCTAGACAAATCCTGCCTATTTTCAGGCATGACCCGGGGAGGGGGATACAGATGAATGCCAACTGACCTTGAACCAGATTAAGCGGTTGGTGGTATTTTTAGTGAATGAGGGAAATTTGGCCAGGACACCGGGGAAATTCCTCTGCTCTTTTTCGATAAGTGCCATGGGATCTTTAACATCCACCTGAACTACCACCAATCCAGGCAGATGGGACCTCAGTTTAACATCTCATCCGAAAGACGGCACCTCAGATGTGCAGCACCCCTCTCATGCTGCACTACAGTGTCAGTACTGGGATATTAACCCAAGTGCCAGATGTGGGAACTGAACCCACAGCCCTCTGATCTCCCGGCCTCAGAGGCGAGCGTGCTACCTACTGAGCCACTGACACTGCGATAAACCTATCACCTAGGATCCTGGTTCCCCTCCCGAACAGTTGCAGACCATCATGCCAGTATAGGCCTGCATCCCTCCAGGTGGACCCCCAGTCTCCAATGAAGCCAAATCCCTCAGCTCTGCACCAGTTTTTCAACCATTGATTGAATCCTATGGTGTGGAGCACCCTAGCCTCACCCGTGCCATAGACAGGCAGCACCTCCGAGAAGGTTACCATGTGTGCTATTTCTCTAAAGCCCCTCCCCATCTCCAAAAACGCTTCTTGCAATGCTCTGATCCCTTTCTTAGCCAGGTCATTTGTCCCTAGGTGGACAATGACATCCAGCTCCCTCCCCTGTGCAGTTGCTCCTGCGATCCTGAGGATTCGCTCCCTGTCTCTCCATGCCATGGCGCCGGGCAGGCACCTTACCTCCCTCTCCCCTTCCTCCCCCAGTTCCTAACAATGGAGTCCCCCACCAGGAGTTGTTTCCTTCCCCTGTGGGGTCCCATGCCACCCTCCTTTGGGTCTCCTTTGTGGAGGTTCCCAGCATGTTCCTTGGTCTCCACTGTGGGTGCCTCCATAGAGGAACCACACTTTTCCAGAACAGCAAAAAAATTGTGGAGAGGTACAACTGGAAGGATGAGCCTCTGTTCCACCACCCTCACCCTCCCTGAGCCCACTGTGGTCCAACCACTCCTCTTTCTTGGCAACTTCTGACACAACGGCAGTGACCCTGGTGGTCCCTGGGTGGGAGAGGAGGTCTCACAAATCCTGGCCAACTCAGCCTGGAGATGAGCAACCTCCTCCCTCAGCCCAGAGAGGTGTCTGCAGATGGGACAACACTGCATCCTCCAAAACATCTCCCGGAAGACCGCTGCTCCACAGACACTGCACTGCACCACTCCCATCATGTCTTTTTTCTGGCCCCCTGTTATTTGGAATATTTACTCTTTCCTCTGTTTGTTTATTTCTTTTTTTTCCTTCTCTCCCTACTTACGTACTGCATCTGCACCCTTTTAGTTCCTGAGCTTCCTGTTCTGAGACAAGAAGTTCCTATATTTCTCAGTAGTCTCCTTACTTGCTCAGAGTCAGACCTCCAGCAGCTGGGGGGGGGGGGGATGGAGAGCTACTCTTGCCCGTCTGGGATGGTGAGTCTTTACTGCCTCTGTGATCACTCACTTCCTGCTCCCAAACAGGAAGTTCCTGTTGTCAGTTAAATCCTGTGCCTATAAAAGTAGAATTGGTTTAGGGTAGGAGATGGAGGGGAGGGAAGGAGGGCAATATAGTCCCAGCAGAGAAGTTTTAGTTATACCAGTAGCTCCTTCCTCCTGGAGTTCTGTCTATCCTCTGGCAGAAGCTATCTAGGGCAGTATTTATATCTGGTCTTAACCTGGCTCCTTCTAGCTAAGCCACTCCCGCTACTTTGCAAATCTTTCTACACTTAGTTAATTTCACAGATAACAATCCCCTTCTGACACCTGTGACAAGCACCTAGATAAGTACACAGATAACTGAAAATTATGTACCTACCGTAATTCTTGATCTTCTTGGACAAGTCTCCACCACTCATTCACACTATTGGGAACTGCGCCGGAGCACTAGGACCCATTGGGAGCAAACTTTTTGCTGGAGGGTCGGCGCCAGAGATGGTGCCGTGAGGAACAGCGCCCGAGCCCTAGCTCGTGCGGTAACGACTATCTCGGTGTCGACCCTCCAACCGCCTCAGTACCTTTTTTACCAAGGAGGTGCAGCGTAACTAACCTAGAAGGGTAGCCTAACCTAAAAACCGGACATAAGATAGTCCGGGCGACCCGTGTAAGAAGGGTCAATAAAGAAGTCTTCACGGCCTAAAGATTTGAGGGAGTGAAGACCAACAAGAAAGGTGAGCTCGGGGGATGGAGGGTGGGCGTGTGAATGAGTGGTGGAGACTCGTCCAAGAAGATCAAGAATTACGGTAGGTACGTAATTTTCATATCTTCCTGGACATAAGTCTCCACCACTCATTCACACTATTGGGAGAGTACCGAGCTAATAATCCCAGAGGGCGGCAGGAGAGACCAAGAGCTCACGTTTCTAGGACAGAAGTCCATTGAGGATAGGCTCTACCAAAGGAAGAATGCGCTGGCATGGACATCTAGTGCATAATGTTTAGCGAAAGTATGCACTGGAGCTCTCAGGTGGCCGCATTGCAGATGTCTGCAATGAGCTACGTTTCTTGATTTCTTGGGAGATGCTGCGACCGCTCTGGTAGAGTAAGCGAACTCTACCTCCAACACTTAACCTGCGCCATGGAATAGCAGTGACGAAGGCATGCCATCTGTCAGATGAGATACATCTGATAGCGACAGGTTGACCCAGCGGGTCTCACTGAAGGAAGCGAACAGTTGCAGCTTTGCGCAAAACCTTTGGTTCTCTGTCTAGATAGAAACACAAGGCCCCTCTTAACATCCAAAGAATGAGAGAGACGTTCCTTCATTTTGGAAGTCCTCAAAATAAGAGGGAAGGACCAAAGGTTGGTTTAGGATGAAATTCTGACACAACCTTAGGAAGAAATTTAGGATGAGTATGAAGAACTACTTTGTCCTTATGGAACTACAGTATCATGGAGGTCTGTGACCAGGGCATGTATCTCAGAGACCCTGCAGGCTGAGGTAATGGCCACCAGGAAGGCAGTCTTCAAGTGAGAAATTTTAGCTCACAGGTAGCCAGGAGTTTGAAAGGTTCTCGAGTGAGCATGTCTAGCACAAGATTAATGTCCCAGGCTGTGACTGGACGTTCTTAGGAGGTCTGGTGTGCAGAATTCCCTAAGAAACCTCTATCACATAGGTAACTGGAGCCAGAGTTAAAGGAAATAACGGGCTCATGATACGTAAATGGCACTAAGATGAACTTTGACTGTGAGATTACTGCAGACCCGAATTTGAGAGGTCCAAAGGTACTCCAAAACCTTATCTGGTGGACAGGAAAGGGATTCAAAGAGGACTTGCACACCAGGCGGCTTCCCACTTGGCTGTGTAAGTTTTCCGGTGGTGGCTTCTATGCAGCCAGAAGAATATCTGAAACTCTTCGAGACATTGAACCGGTTTACTTCAACCTCTTCAGGAGCCAAGCATGAAGGTGAAGTGATATCAGGTGGGATGCACCACCGGTCCCTGAGTCAAGAGTTCATCTTGTAGGAAGTGGTCTCGGAGGAACTGCCAAAATATTGTTGAGCAGTGGGAAACCACAGCTGCCGAGGCCAAAAGGAGCAATGAGAATCATTTTTGTCCCCTGGGATTCTAGGAACTTGAGGAGTACCCTCTGAATTAGAGGAAGGGGCGGAAGCAGGCGTAAAGAGCATTTTGTCCACATAGCCTGAACGCATCCTGACAGAAAATGCCAAGCTCTGGATTTCTGGGGCAGAAGAGGCAGTTTTGCGTTGAGTGGGGATGCAAAAGGTCCAGGTCTGGAGTTCCCCACTCTTCTAATAGTGTTCTTGAACTATGGTTGAGTCGGGAGACCACTCGTGAGGTCTGTCTCTGTTCTGCTGAGGCAGTCTGCCAGTTCGTTCTGGAACACCTCGGCAGGTAGCGACTTGAATTAGAGCCTCGTGCTCCAAGCACCATTTTCATACCCTCATTGCTTCTTGCATAAGGGTTAGAGTGAGCACCGTCCCTGCTTGTTGATGTAATACATCACTGCTTTGTTGTCGTTTGAAGGAGAATGTTCTTGTGACACAGAATGTCGCTTAAGCTCGGACCCATAAGGGCGGCTCTTTATTTCTAGGACGTTTATGTGGAGCTGGGACTCGACTTGAGTCCGCAGTCGAGTGTGTGGAGCCTGGGACAGTGAGCTCCCCCCCTGTAGAGATGTTGTCCGTGGTAATGGAGATCTGATGGTCCAGAGAAGCAAGGGATACCCCTCCGGGAGATTGCTCTCTTGAGACCACCAGGTGAGTGACCTCTCCTTAAGGTTCCTGTCACCTTGATGAGATAGGACTGCGGTGAGTGGTTGGGGCCACTGAGTACTGAGCATCCACTGGGTGGTTCTCATGTGCAGATCTGTGCTAGGGGTACAGTGAACACTGGAGGATGCTATGAGGCCTAGCATCCATTGCATCTCGAGAGAGCTGTGACTGAGCTTTTTCCCCGATGTGACGGGCCATCTCTGGATGATATCATTCTCCTGTCTTCTGGAAGAAAAGCCTTTGCAGGGAGGTGTCCAGAAAAGTCCTATAAAAGGGGGCCTCTGGGAGGGCTGCAGTTGCGATTTCTTTGAGGTTGAGCAGAACTCCCATGGACGTGAGAAGTGCAAGGCCCGCTCATGGTGCAGGGTCCCTTGCCTGGAAGGCTTGCTAGAAGCCAATCGTTCGATATAGGGAAACACCTGATTTACAGTCTTTCTGTGGTGCGCTGCGAGAACTGCATAACATTTTGTAAAACTTGGGGCGCGAGGATAGCCTCTAAAGGCAGGACTCTGAACTGATAGTGCTGTCCCAGAGCCACAAACCTCTAGGAATTTTGTGATACTTGGGTGAACAGGAATGTGCTGTTAGCCGTCCTGCATATCTAGGGAGGCTAACCAGTCGTGCTGGTGGAGCAGAGGTAACAGGGTTCCCAGAGAATCATTTTGATTTCTTGGGGGAGAAATTTGTTTAGCTTTCTGAGATCTAGAATGGGGCGCATTCCGCCGGACTTCTTTGGAACCAGAAAGTAATGGGAGTAGAACCCCGTGTTTCATTGGTGCAGTGGCACCACTTCTACTGCCCTGTTGTTCAGAAGGCCCTGAATCTCGGCGAGCAGGGTCTGACTGAAGGGTTGACAACCTGGGCTGCTGTTTGGGGGGACGATCCGGAGGGGTCGCCACAAGATTAAGTGAATACCCCTCGCGAATTACCTGAAGGACCCATTTGTCTGAGGTGATGGACTTCCACTAGTTGTAGGTGCATCAGATGACCTCCACGGAGAGAGGAAAAGTCCACCTCGGGCAGCTGAGATGGAACTTGGGCTGTCAATTCATAAGGTCAGGCTGGGCTTTTGGGCCGTTTGTGCTTTCTGTTGCACCTTCTTTTTTGAGGTTGGGTGGTTGGTTCTTATGAAACTTCCTCTGCCTCTGCCTAGAAAGGACTGTTTCGATTATAAACTGTTTGTTTGCTGGCATGCCCTCAGGAGGGGTGGCAGGAGGGGGCCGAGCAACTGGAATTTGGCTGGACCTAGTCTTTTGTGTGTAGCTTCTAGAGCTTTTCTACCTGAGGACCAAAAGATATGCACCGTCAAAGGGCAATGCCATCATCTGCTGCTGTGCGTCATTCGTAAAGTCCGGTGCGCAGCCAGGAATGGTTGCCAGGTGCAAATACCAGCAACCGCTGAACGGGAAGCAGTGTCAAGCATCCATGGCTGCTTTAACCTGCAGGTTATTAGATTCACATACCTCTGGTAATAGTTTGAAGAAGCTCTGGCTTTGTAATCCAACTCGGTAGGGCTTCAACCATCTGTTTAATAAGATGCCACAGGATGTACTCATACTGAGAAAAATAGCCTTGGTAACTGGCAATATGATACTTGGGGTAGAAGCAGCAGAGACTCTTCTTTACCTGTGTGTTGTCTTGCGAGATTCCTTGTTAATGGGTCGGGCAGTAGAGTAGCTTGAGGAAGAAACGACCTTATCATTCTCTGCTAGGACTACAATAGGATCCGCAAAGGCTTGAGATGCCAAAATGGGGCGATCCTTGGGGCTGAATGCCTTTCAATGGGTTTATGCCACCAAGGGGTAAGAGCAGGATTATTCCATACCATTGAGACTTAGCTCTGGAAGGAAGGCTGAATCGGAGGAGTCAAATCCGTAGGGATCTCGGAGGCATGAAGATATTGGAGTCTCAACATATTTCCCAGGATGATGTCTGTAGTCTGGAGAGAAAGTGTGGAACTCAGATTTTCAACAGAGACTTAAGGATATCTCTTGACACAGGCTCTGTAGCAGTAATAGATCCTCGCTTCGTCCACTTCATCGCCCAACCGAAGGTCTGGGTCAGGTTCGCGTCATCTCCTGACAGTCCAGGAGGGACTGTATGGACAGAAGGAATGAAATTCAGAAGGAGGAAGGAAACAAGTGAAAGAGGTCCCGAGGCGCTGGCACGAGGGCGCCACGGCACCAAGAACAACACCATGAGGCCATGCACTCACAGCGGGGCCGCCTGGCGCGGGCGCGGTGCCGGTGCCACTGATGCGAGGGCGGCCGAGGCTACATGGCCTTGGGCACTGAAAACACCTGGACTCGAAAACAGGTTTTGAAGGAAGAAGAGCAGGAGATAAGGGCATCGGTGTGGCCCTTCATCCGCAGCCATGTGAGGGAGAAACACCTGGTGCGGTCGACAGCACCAAGAAGGTGTCCATGACCAGGAGTCAATCGCTCTACCCGGTCGTGAGAGTCTGGTCTGAGGACGAGGTGGTGGCGAATCAGCCTCCAGGCCATTGCTCCATGGGCAGCTGCCCTGATGAAACTGCTCACTGAAGACCTACCTGTGTGTGGGTAGGGCTCCCATGTCAGCCGCTGGCTACCAGAAGCAGAGGTTGCGATTCGGAGGAGGAGACCGGCGCTAGCCCGATAACCTGGCGTCTATGCTCAGACATCAGGGGACCTGTGATGCCTCTTTTTTAGCCTGTGGGCTGTAGAAGGCTCTAGGTGAGCGGTGCGAAGTGTGACTGTTTTTTTCTGCTTCGGGACCATTCATCCCCTGGCATTGACTGACTGTTGTCGACCTCCCTCGGAGAAGGTGTGGCGGACCCAGCCCACTGACTGAACAGCTTTCATAAGAAGTCTCCCTACCGTCACCTGACCTGCCATGGTCTGCTCCGTCCAAGGTAGGCTGAGACTTCTTATTTATTTATTTTAAAAATAAGAATACATTTGCGATATTCGAATAATATTACAAAATAAAAACTGAAAACTATGCTGCAGTTTGAAGTTTGACTCTGACAGGTGTTTACGGCCGTCACTGCACTCGATGGCGGGAAAAAGGGAACTGAGGTGGTTGGAGGGCTCGGTGCCGAGATAGGTCGTCTTACCGCATTGGTGCTAGGGCTGCGGTGAAAAATGTCGGCCATCTCTGGCGCCGACCCTCCAGCAAAGTTTGTCTTGCTGGTCCTAGTGCCTCCCGCCTAGAGTTCCCAATAGTGTGAATGAGTGGTGAGATTTATGTCCAGGAAGATCAGATAACAATTTACTTCCTTAATTATTCTGATAAACACACTAACCTCTTTCTTTTTTTTTTTTTTTACCTCAATTGAAGGTCCCAGTACAAGAGATCTAGTTCTTAGTCCCAGTAGAGAAGTTTTGTGTTATACCGATTGGCTCTTCCTCCTGGAGTTCTGTCTGTCTGTATGGAGGAGGGAATGCAGTAACCTACTGTGGAACAGAATCTGCAGTATTGTTTTAAAGCAAACTCTAGCATCACTTCCTAGCCTTTGGCTGTCCATGTGAGTAATGCTTGGTGAATGTATGTACGTGGTTTCTTCTGTGCTGGCTGCTTTACAGATTCTCAATATGGTATATCCCCTGGCTACAGCTAGAGTAGCAGCTTGTACCCTAGTTGAGTGAGCCCTCAGGCCTGCATGGGGTGTTCTACCCAATTTGTCATAGCAGAATTGTATACTTAGGACAGTCCACTCTAGCAATAGTTATTTTTAGTGGCAGGCTTACCTTTCCCCACTTCACCATAAATGAGAAACAATCGAAGACAGTCATTTCTGAGTGCCTTAGTATGCTCTATATCATAGCTAAGAGCCCTTTTGACATCCAAACTGTGTAATCTTCTTTCCCCTGAAGAAGAATGGTCAGTGAAAAACACAGGCAGAGATATTGATTGGTTCAGATGAAAATCTGATACCACTTTGGCAAGAAACTCCTATTGGTTCTTAGGACCACTTTATCCCTATGGAAGGATATGAAGTCAGGTTCAACTGACAGGGCCTGTATTCACTAATCCATGCCTGGCAGTGGTAATAGCTACCGAGGACCACAGTTTCCCAGGTCAAGTACTTCAGCTCGTCAAGCCAGGATTCGAGGTGTGGCTGCATAAGCTGAGCAATGCAGACATTAAGATCCTAAGGTGGAGTAGGCTCTCTAAAGGGGAGGGTTAATGTGAACTCGTGACCTTTGACAGACTTCCTGAAAACAGGATGAGATACTGGGAAGAGCCCCTTCCTGCTGGAAAGGAATGAAGGGCAGCTGCTAGATGAACCCTTCTTGAGTGGCAGGCCTAATGCCTAGACCATTCAGATGAACTATATAATCTAAGGCTGTGGAGATTTTGCAGAATCAGGCAGTGCTCTTCCTCGGGAACACCAACACTGAACCTTTTCCATTTGGAATTGTGTTTTTCTAGTGGAAGGTTTCCTGGAGACCTTCTAGAATGTCCAGAACTCCCTGAAGGAGATGTAGTGCTGCATATTCTAACTCTACAAGAGCCCAGGCCTTGAGGTTGAGAGACTGGAGACTGGGGTACCAGATCCGCCCTAGGAGGAGGACAGGAGATTGTATTTCTGGAAGAGACAGGGACGTGGACACCTTTCAAGGACAGTAGTAGGGATACCAAGGCTGTCTGGCCCAATCTGGTTTCACTAGTATCATTGTGTGCAGGGTTGAGTTCTGATTTCCTAACGAACTCTGAACAGCAGAGAGGGAAGGTATAGGAAACCTGCCCTTCTACTCCAAAATGAGAGCATCCATGGGTGCCATCCCCAGGACTGGAGGTCTGCAGCAAAACAGAGAAGTTGAGTTTATTGTCCAGTGCCGCAAAGAGATTCATCTCTGGAGTGCCCCACCTGGAAAGATGTGACCTTCAGAATGTGAGGATCCAGGGACCTTTTGTGATGTCCCTGTGGAATTCCTACTGGGCATCTGCAGGTTACATTGTCCTTCCCTGGGAGGGTGAGCCTGCTACCAGGAAGTCTGAGAGAGATAGGCCAGAGACCACAGCTTCATGGCTTCTGTGCACAAGGCCATGGGACAGAGTGCCTCCTGTCTGTTGATGTACCACATTTGGTGGTGTTGTCTGTGTCTGACTTGAACCACTTGCTGCCTTGACTGAATCTAAGAATCTTCTGAAGGCTAGGAAAATTGCCCTGGGTTCCCGTAGAAGATTGATAGGAAGGACACCCCTTGGTGGACCATGACCCCTTGAGCTGTCCAGGGCCCTTGGTGGGCTCCCCAACCTAGGAGAGAAGCATCCATAGTTAGAACTACTGATGGGACTTGAGGGAGAAAGGGAACCCTTGTCGAGGGTGTTGTTGTTCCGGCCACCACTGGAGCTAGACCAGAGTCTGTCGGAATTGCCAGGAGAGAGTCCTTTTCTGTGATCTCAAAGGACCTTTTGTGGAACCAAATGTCCCCATCTGAAATCTGGCTCCTGTACCACTGTAACAGGCTGCCATCTGGCCCAGGAGTTGGAGGAGTCAGGGTCTTGCTGACTGCAAAACCTGAGGCTTCCAGGCAAGATAGCCAAGGTTCATTAGGGGCCTTCACCCTTGCCAGGGAAGGAAAGCCTTCTTTTGCTTTGTAGTGCCTGGAATTCCCCATCTATACATGAGAAGTTGTAATTGGTTCAAGGACAGATTTTGAAGATTGGAGAGAAGAAACCTCAGAACTGAGTGTCCTGGTGGTTTTGCAGAGTTGACCTGGTTTTGTCTGATGACTGACCATGATTAGCCAGTCATCCAGATATGGAAAATGAGATACCTGCTTCTGAGGTAAGTTTTACTACTACTAAAAGACACTTTGTGAACACCCTTTTGGAGCTGATGTTATTTAACAGCTTGCTCTTGACGATAATGGCCTGAAGGCAACTCAAACCTGAGGTATTTTCTATGGGACACTTGACAGGGATATGGGAGTGGGGCATCATTGAGGCCAGGAATGCTAGCAAATCCCCTGACTTAAAGAGGGAAGGATTCTCCCACAGTTACCATTTTGATTTTTGGTTTTGAAATTAATTTGTTCAAATACTTTAGGTAGATGGGTCACCACTCTCTGTTTTGGGTATGGAAGTACTTTGAGAGGTGCCTTTCCCTTGTATTGAGTAGAACTGTTTGTGGTCTGAGTGGTAGAGAGGTCTCTGCCTCTAGGGCAGGTTTCTGGACTGATGAGGTGGAGACCTTGTCCTCCTTTTTGGACCTTTGAAGCTGAGGGAAGGTCCCTGGCTTGCTACTTCGGGACCCACTTGTCTGAGGTCACAGACTTGTGTCTGAAAGTAGTGTCAGCCTGCCTCCTACTGGATTTGGGAGTCACCCGGCTGACACTGCAGGATACCTTCTTGCTGGAGTCTTAGATCAAAGAGAAGCAGCCCCTGCTCATCCCTCCTGCCCTTCCCCTGCTGTGAAAAACCCTCTGTGGAAAGGCGGGACAGGAGGCTCCACATAAAAAAGGCCCAGAAAAGACTGCCCTGCCCTGCTGCTTTTGTGAAGGGTTGGTTTTTTTTTGGCCTGTGCAGCCCTGTAAGTGGCCCATATTCATCCATTTTCTTCATGTGGGCATCTATCTGCTCCCCAAACAGAGAGTTACCAACTACAGGAAAATTCATGCCTTAGTTGGTATCCTGGATAGGCTAGTATATCTGAGCCAAGCATGTTTGAGAGACACAGATGTAGCCATGATTGTTGATGCCATATCACTGGAGTCCACAGCAGCGTGAAATTGTACTTAGATGCCCTCATCCTCATGAGCCATCTCCTCCCTGCCCTTGGCTAGCTGGGGAGAGGTGATGGGGTTTAGCTGTGGGGTTCCAGAACAGTGTCCCACCTGGACTTCTGTTAAGTACCTGGCTGTGTAGGGCGTATAGTTTGCTTGCCTGAGTCCCAAAGAGATGCCAACATTGTTTTTGGCCATGACATCAACTTTCCTGGAGTCCTGTCCGGGGTGGCTAAAGGAAGTTAGTCTGTTTTAGGCTGCAGCCTGCACTCCCACATGTGGTTTTAATGAGTATAAAGGAACTCTGCCTTTAGCCTGATAATATATACCTCCTGTCCATTCTTTATCCACAGGAGGTAATGAGTTAGAGTTTGTAAAATCTTTGTGTCTGTTTCGCAAGGACTTATGAAGAGGGACAGACACTCTTTTGTTCTGAATGTCAATCATTTCCACAAAATCAGGCACTTCTTCCTCCTCAGCAGCTCAACCATAGGGAGCTTACCTTCTTGTAGAACAAGAAGTGTGTGAGGACCTAGAAAGCCTGGAGGGAGACATTAGAGGGCCTGTCTGGAGATGTCTGTCAATGCGATATATCCAGACTCCCCAGGTCATCATCTTCAAATCACTGATAGGCTTCTTCCTCCCACATGTAAAAGCATCTGGATCGAATTGAAGGAGACGGATCCGATCGAGTATCCGCCTAACCGTGGTGCAATGTTCGGTCACAACTGGGTGAACACTGAACAATGCTAATCGCTTTATCTCGGCCCATGGTTGTGTATTGGTCCGGATCCGCAGATTTCGCTTCTTTTTTTACAGAATCGCCCTCAGAGTCGGTTCCTTTGCCCGAGGAGGTATCGTCAGTAGGGATTCCCAGGTTCATCAGAATGGAACCTGGTTGCCATCCATATCTACAGACTTCGCCTCCCTTTGCTTCAGCTTACTAATCTGTTTTCTAGAGTGGTCTGGTAAAGTTTTGCAAATTTTTGTGTCTGACTTGAGGTGGTCAAACTCAGATAATAAACACAGATGAGGGTCCGCTTTTGCAAAGGTCTCCCACACTCTGTATAGTGTTGAAACCCAGTGGGATGGTTTTCTCTTGGTTTCTCGATATGTCAATCTATTAAATTACCCTATAGTAGCTCTAACTAGGTAATAAATAACCGACGGTTATAAACCACATCACAGGTTTTGAAATGAACTAGAAAAGGCCCGTTCTTTTTGAAACTAATCAGTACCGGGCACTAGTCTAATCCCAGAAAATCAGTTTTCAAACAGTAGAAGGTCGGTTTCAACTGACCGACCAATAAGAAAACTAAAGAAATACAGGTTACTCACCTGCAAAGTTCATGAATGTATATGTTGTTCATCCACATTTACTGGTGGTTCCCTTGCCGCTTAAATCTTGTCGGAAGGTCTCAAGTTGGTTCTCCCACCCACCGGTGGTAAAACTCCTGGTTCTACTTCCTAAGGATGCTAGATCTGAGTCTATTGAAGCTTGAAGCTGTGCGCCGAAGCTGGGAGGTCGGGTGAGGTTGTAAATGAACAAAATATACCATTCCTAGAACTCCTGTTGCAGGTGAGTAACCTGTATTTCTAGGGATGGATATGCTGGTTCTATCCACACTTTTCTAGTGACTCCTAGCAGTTCTCCGGGAAGAGGGAGGCTATGATACCTCTACTTAGGGAAATAAGGACTGAGAACTGAGTTCCCAAAACCAGCATCCCAGTGTGACCAAGATCCATGGATAGTGGTAATGAGAGAGTAATGCTTGGTGAATGTATGTACTGTTTTCCAGGTGGCTGCTTTACAGATCTCAACAAGGTATATCTCTGGCTCAGCTAGAGAAGCAGCTGTACCCTAGTGAGTGAGCCCTCAGGCCTGAAGGGGTGTTCTACCCAACTTGTCATAACAGAATTGTATACAAGAAACAATCCACCTGGCAATAGTTCTTTAGTGGCAGGCTTACCTTTCCCCACTTCACCATAAGTGAGAAACAATTGAAGACAGTCATTTCTGTGTGCCTTAGTATGCTCTATGTAGTAGCTAAGAGCCCTTTAACATCCAAACTGTGTAACCTTCTTTCCCTGAAGAAGAATGGTCAGTGAAAACACAGGGAGAGATAGACTGGTTCAGATGAAAATCTGATACCACTTTGGGCAAGAACCTCCTATTGGTTCTTGGGACCACTTTATCCCTATGGAAGGATATGAAGTCAGGTTCAACTGACAGGGCCTGTAATTCACTAATCCACCTGGCAGAAGTAATAGCTACCAGGAACACAGTTTTCCAGGTCAAGTACTTCAACTCGGCTGAAGCCAGAGGTTCAAAGGGTGGCTGCATAAGCTGAGCAATGCAGACATTAAGATCCCAAGGTGGAGTAGGCTCTCTAAAGGAGGGTTAATGTGAACCAGACCTTTGAAAAACTTTCTGAAAACAGGATGAGATGCCAGGAAGAGCCCTTCCTGCTGAGAGGAATGCAGAGACAGCTGCTAGATGAACCTTCAGAGTGGCAGGCCTAAGGCCTAGACCATTCAGATGAACTAGATAATCTAAGGTTGTGGAAATGTCTGCAGAATCAGGCAGGATGCCTTCTGAGAGCACCAAATACTGAACCTTTTCCATTTGGAGTTGTAAGTTTTTCTAGTGGAAGGTTTCCTGGAGACCTTCAGAATATCCAGAACTCCCTGAGAGAGATGTAGTGCTGCATATTCTAACTCTTCAAGAGCCAGGCCTTGAGGTTGAGAGACTGGAGATTGGGGTACCAGATCCGCCCTGGGAGGAGGACAGGAGATTGTATGTCCTGGGCAGAGACAGGGACGTGACACTGACAAGGACAGCAGTAGAGGATACCAAGGCTGTCTGGCCCAATCTGGAGCCACCAGTATCACTGTGCAGGGGTTGAGTCCTGATCTTGATCAGAACTCTGAACAGCAGAGGGAAGGCATAGAGAAACCTGCCCTTCCAGTCCAAAAAGAGAGCATCCTGGGGAACCGTCCCCAGGACTGGAGGTCTGCAACAAAACAGAGGAAGTTGATGATTGTCCGGTGCTGCAAAGAGATCTATCTCTGGAGTGCCCCACCTGGAGAAGATGACCTTCAGGATGTGAGGATCCAGGGACCATTCATGATGTCCCTGTGAAATTCTGCTCAGAGCATCTGCTAGTACATTGTCCTTCCCTGGAAGGTGAACTGCTACCAGAGAAGTCTGAAGAGAATAGGCCAGAGACCACAGCTTCATGGCTTCTGTGCACAAGGCCGAGGACCGAGTGCCTCCCTGCTTGTTGATGTACCACATTGTGGTGGTGTTGTCTGTTCTGACTTGGACCACCTTGCCCTTGACTGAATCTGAGAAGCTCTGAAGGGCTAGGAAAACTGCCCTGAGTTCCAGGAGATTGATATGAAGGAGAGACTCTCTGGGAGACCAGACCCTTGAGCTGTCAGGCTCCCAGGTGGGCTCCCAACCTAGGAGAGAAGCATCCATAGTTAGAACTACTGATGGGACTTGAGGAGAAATGGAACCCTTGTCTGAGGTTGTCCTGGTCCAGCCACCACTGGAGAGCTTGGACCAGAGTCTGAGTCACTGGAATCAGTTTGGTGAGAGAATCCTTCTGTGACCAAAAGGACCTTAGATGAACTGAATGTCCCTCATCTGAAATCTTGCTCCTGTACCACTGCAGTGGAAGCTGCCATGTGGCCCAGGAGTTGGAGGAACTGTCTTGCTGGACGAGAACCTGAGGCCTAAAAGAGGAAGCGAGATCTACTAGGCCTTCACCCTTGCCAGGGAAGGAAAGCTTTTGTTTGATAGTGTCCAACTCTATGCCTATAAAGGTGAGAAGTTGAACTGGTTCGAGGACAGACTTTGGAAGATTGAGAAGAAACCCCAGGAGCTGAGTAGGTCCTGGTAGTTTGCAGAGCTGACCTGACCTGGTCTGATGACTGACCCTCAATAGCCAGTCATCCAGATATGGAAAAATGGTGATACCCTGTCTTCTGAGGTAAGCCACCACTACTGCAAGGCACTTTGTGAACACTCTTGAGCTGATGTTAGACCTAATGGCATGGCTCTGAATTGGTAATGGCCTGAAGGCAACTCAACCTGAGGTATTTTCTGTGGGAGCACCTGATAGGAATATGGAAGTAGGCATCCTTGAGGTCCAGGATGCTAGCCAATCTCCTGGCCTTAGAGAGGAAGGATTATTCCCAGAGTTACCATTTTGAATTTGGGCTTTGAAATGTGTTTGTTCAAATACCTTAGGTCTAGGATGGGTCACCACTCCCTGTTTTCTTTGGGGTAAGGAAGTACCTGGAGTACAGGCCTTTTCCCTGTGCTGAGTAGGAACCTTCTCTATAGCTCTGAGAGCTAGGAGAGAGAAACCTCTGCCTCTAGGGCAAGGGTTTCTGAGACTGATGCAGGTGGAAAAGACTTGGCCCTCCTTTTGGAACCTTTTGAAGCTGAGGGTAGTCCCTGGCTTACTACTCCAGGACCCACTTGTCTGAGGTCACAGACTTCCAGGCCTGAAAGTAGTAAGCCAGCCTGCCTCCTACTGGGATTGGGAGTCGACCCGGGCTGACACATCAGGGTGTCTGCTTGGCAGGAGCCTTAGACTGGGAGGAGGAAGCAGCCCTGCTCATCCCTCCTGCCCCTCCTCTGAAGAACCCCTCTGTGGGAAGGAGAGAGGCCTGGGCTTGGTAAAGGCCTGTGAAAGGCCTGCCCCTGCCTGCTTGCTTTTGTGGAGTGGCTTGCCTTTCTTTGGCCTGTGCACTCCTGTAAGTGGTCCTGTATTCATCCATTTCTTCATGTAAGCCTCTGTCTGCTCCCCAAACAGAGAGTTACCAACTACAGGAAAATCCATAGCCTTAGTCTGGGTATCCTGTGATAGGCTAGTACATCTGAGCCAAGCATGTCTTCTGAGAGACACAGATGTAGCCATGACTCTAGATGCCACATCATTGAGTCCACAGCAGCATGAAATTGTACTTTGATGCCTCAATTCCATCAGCAGCCACCCTCCAGCTCCTTGGCTAGCTGGGGAGAGCCTGTTTAGCCAGTTCCAGAACCGTATCCCATCTGGATTTCTGGTACCTGGCTGTGTAGGCCATATAAGTAGCCTGCCTGAGTCCCAAAGAGGATGCCAAATATTGTTTTTGGCCATGGCATCCACTTTCCTGGAGTCCTTATCCGGGGTGTGAAGCCAAAGGAATGTTAGCCCTGTCACAGGCTGCAGCCTGCACTACCTCCAACATGGCTGCTAATGACTATAAAGGAACTCCGTAGCTGAGCCTGATAACATATACCTCCTGTCCATTCTTTTATCCACAGGAGGTAATGAATTAGGGTTTGTAAATCTTTTGTGTCTGTTTCCCAAGGACTTATGAAGAGGGATAGACAGTCTTTTGGACTCTGGGATGTCCATCATTTCCACAAAATCAGGCTCTTCTTCCTCCTCAGCAGCTTCAACCATAGGGAGCTGGAGGTTTCAGCCACCTTCTTGTAGAACAAGAAGTGTGAAGGGACTCAGAAAGCCTGGGAGGAAGACATGAGGGCCTGTCTGGGAGATGTCCGGTTCAATGGGCACATCCAGACCCCCTGGTCATCGCTCATCATCCGGATAGTCTTCGTTCCCTCCCACTCCTCATAAAAAGCATCTGGATCATAATCCTGAGGAGACGGATCCGACCGAACCGAACCGCCTAACCGGTGGTCAGTTTCGGACGGAACGGTAAGCGACTGAACAATGCTAATCGCTTTGGCTATCTCGTCCACGGTTGGAGTATGCGTACTGGATCCGAACGGCAGACTTTCGTTTCCTTTTGATAGAACCGACCCTCAGGTCGGCTCTCCTTTTGCCGAGGAGGTATCGCCTAGGTCAGTAGGCACCTCCTCAGGTTCGGCCATAACCGAACGGGCTGGCCATCCGGATCTACGACTTCTCGGCCTCCCTTTCCTTCAGCCTACTCAATCTTTTTCTAGAGTGGCTTTGGAAAGTTTTGCAAATTGGCAGTCTGACTTGAGGTGGTCAAACCCCAGACAATAAACACAGATGAGGTGTGGGGTCCGCCTTGGCAAAGGCCTCCCACACTCAGTACGTGTTGAAACCCAGTGGGACCGGTTTTTCTTGGGTTTCTCGAGACATGGTCAACCTACTAAATTACCCTATAGCAGCTCTCTAAGCCAGGTGACTAAATAACCCGATGGGTTATAAACCATCCACAGGTTTGAAAAACCAGAAAGGGCCCGTTCGAAACCAATCAGTACCGGACACCAGTCTAATCCTGAAAATCAGTTTTAAACAAGTAATAGGTGGTCTAACTGGACGACCAATAAAAACCAAAGAAAATACAGGTTACTCACCTGTAACGAAATTCAAGAATGGTATATGTTGTTCATCACACTTACTGGCGTTTCCTTGCCGCTTTAAATCTTGCCGGAAGGTCTTCAAGCTGGCTCCTCCCACCCACCCGGGTGGTAAAACTCTCGGCTCCGCCCCATGACGCCAGATCTAGCCCGCTGGAAGCCAGGTTGTGCGTCGAGCCGGGAGGTCGGGTGGGGTGTGTGGATGAACAACATATACCATTCCTAGAACTCCTGTTACAGGTGAGTAACCTGTATTTCTAGGGACATGGATATGTTGTTCATCCACACTTACTGGCAGACTCCTAGCAGTTCTCCGGGAGGAGGGAGGCAGGCACACCCCCTACTTAGGAAATAAGGACTGGAGAACCGAGGTCCCAAAACCAGCATCCCAGCGTGACTCAAGGTCGATGTGGTAGTGGGTAATGAAGGTGTGTGCTGACTTCCAGGTAGCAGCCCTGCAGATTTCCTGGATAGGGACATCCCTGGAAGCAGCCACCATGCAGCAATGGCGGTAGAATGAGCTCTTATCCTCTGGGAGGCTCCATGCCCGCCAACCTATAGCAGAGATCTATGCAGGAGGTGACCCACCTGCCTATAGTCCGCTTGGCTGCAGGTCTGCCAGGTGCGGCTTCAGCGTAGGTGACAAACAGCTGGCGAACCTCTCCCCGAACTTCAGCCGTCCGCTCCTTATAATAAGCGAGCGCTCTTCTAGGGTCCAAAGTATGGAGCCTATATTCGGCCTCCGAGGTGTGATTGGGGTAGAACACCGGCAGAGTCAACACCTGGTTAAGGTGAAACTCCGACACCACCTTCGGAAGGAATTTCGGTTGGGGGCGCAGGACAACCTTGTCCCTGTGGAAGACCAGATAAGGAGACTCGATGGAAAGCACCTGGAGCTCTCCCATCCTTCTGGCTGACGTGATAGCCACCAAGAAGGCGGTCTTCCACGACAGGTGAGAGATATCACACCTGTGCATCGGTTCGAATGGCTTGCCCATGAGCTTAGCCAATACCAGCAGTAGATCCCACGGAGGTGGAGGTTCTCGCACTGGAGGGGATATGTGATCAAGGCCTTTGAAAAAGCGCCCGACCACCTTCTCCTGCGCCACCGACTGCTTCCCGGCCGTGCCCGGTAAGCAGAGATGGCTGCCAGGTGCACCTTAAGGGTCGTCGACCGAAGCCCTTGCTGAGAAAGGGACCACAGGTAGTCCAGAATGCTGGCCAAGGAACAGGAGGAAGGGTCCAACCCTTATCCTGACACCAAATGGAGAATCTCTTCCATTTGAAGGCATAGCATTTTCTGGTCGACTCCTTACGGGATGCCTCAACAACGCTGAGGACCTCGTCGGAAAGACCCAAGGCCTGGAACTCTAGCCGCTCAGGAACCAGGCTGTCAGGTGCAGGGATTGAAGGTCCGGGTGGAGTACCTTCCCTGGTTGACTGAGATCAGGTCCAGGCGGGCTGAGCCAAGAGCCTGGAGCTGAGGCTGAGGAGATCTGGATACCAGAACTGGTGGGGCCAGTCTGGGGCTACCAGAATCACCTGCCTTGTCCCTCCTCGCTTGAGAAGCACCTTGTGGATCAAGGGAAATGGGGAAAGGCGTAGAAGAGGCCCGGGGTCCACGGCCTCGAGAAGGCATCCCCCTGCAGCGAGCCCTGCTGAGGGGGGCGGGCATGAAACAGCCTCAGCTTCGCATTCTCCCTGGAGGCAAACAGGTCCACCTGAGGTGTGCCCCAGTGGGAGAACAGATCTTGTACTACCTCCGGCAGGAGAGACCACTCGTGAGATGCAGCACCTATCCGGTTAGGGCATCGGCCAGAGTGTTGGAGGCTCCTGCACATGGATGGCTAGGAGATCCGCCTCCAGGCTGCTCACGAGGGACCAAGGTGGAGAGCTTCTGCACAGAGGCAAGGAGGCATCCCGCCCTGGTGGTTTAGGTAGTACATGGTCGTGGTATTGTCCGTCTGGACCTGGACCACTTGACCCCAGACAAACGGAGCGAAGGCGGTGAGGGCTAGTCGGACCGCTCGAAGCTCCAGCAGGTTGATGTGGCATCGAGACTCCTGAGGGGACCAGAGGCCATGCGCTCTGTGCTCCCCCAGATGGGCACCCCAACCCATCAGAGAGGCATCGGTCGATAGAGTGACCGTCGGCTCGGGGCGGACAAATGGGATGCCCTCCTGCAGATGAGCTGGAACGATCCACCACTGGAGAGCGTTCCACATCTCCTGGGTCACTGCCACTGGCTGGTCCAGAGGACCGGAGCGCTGTGACCATTGGCTGGCCAGCCCCCATTGTAGGGGACGCATGTGCCAGCGGGCCCAACGGACCACGCTGGTGCAGGCCGCCATGAGGCCCAGGAGGCGCAGGAAGTCCTGGGCAAGGCGCAATTGCCCAACCAGAAATGACTGGGCAAAGGAGGAGAGAACCTCAGCCCTGTCCACCGGGAGCCATGCCCTGGCTCAAAGAAAGTCAAGCTCTGCCCCAGTGAATTGAATCACCTGCGTTGGCACAAGTTCTGATTTGGCCTCGCTGATGAGGAGGCCAATCTGAGAGCAGACCTGGAGGGCTAGATCCCTGGACTGCTTCACCTCCAGCCTGGAGGGGGCTGCAATCAGCCAGTCGTCCAGGTAAGGGTACACCCAGAACCTTCGGCGCCGCAGGAATGCTGTCACCACTGCTATGCATTTGGTGAAGACCCTGGGAGCTGGAGAGAGGCCAAGGGCATGGCCCGGAACTCGTAAAGGGACCCCTCCGCTCTGAAGCGGAGGAATCGCTGGTGGGACGGACGGATTGGGACGTGAAAGAACGCGTCCTGGAGGTCCAGAGAACAGAACCACATGCCTCGTTCCAAGGATGGAATGATCTGAGCCAGAGTGACCATCCTGAAGGTTCGAGACCTTAGGAACTTGTTCAGGTCGTGTAGGTCTAGAATGGGGCGCCAGCCCCCACCTGTTTTGGGACCAGGAAGTACCTGGACACAAACCCTGGGTCTGGTGGAGGATCCGCCACCTCCTGATCACCTCCTTTTGGAGGAGCAGGCAATGTCGGCTCGACGAGCCGACAGAGAGGCTGTGGACCCCGTAGCCCTCTGTGGGGTGAAGGCCCGATAGGGTGGGGTCTGCTCGAATTCCAGAGGCAGACCTTTCCCTACCACTTCCAACACCCAGTGGTCCACGGTGATAGTGGATGAGGCGGAAGAGAAAATTACTCACCTTAGTAATGTTGTTTCTTCTAATGGAGTCTTGCATATTATGACATATGCAGTGAGTCCCAACCTTGAACTGCTCCGGAGGTGAAAGAGTTAACTTTCCATGCCAGGCATGGAACTTTGAGCACGAGCTCGGTTGAAACTCTGTCTGTTGTTCTTCAAACTCAAACTGTCAGATCTTTATGAGCAAAACTCACTAAGGTTCTGTGTGGAAGCTGTAAACCCACACTCAGCCAACTGGCTACTAAACATAAGAACACATTTTTGGTCCCAAACAAAGACTCAAGTCAGGGACCCAAAAATGAAAACACAACACCCAAACACCCCAAAAGGAGGGGTGAAAAACAAGGTGGGCATCTACTAAGTGCCATATTGCACTGCCCACCCACATCCCAAAAAGCAGAGGTTCTGAGAGGGGCAGGCGGGGGAGGTCATAATATAGCAAGACTCCATTAGAAGAAACAACATTACTAAGGTGAGTAATTTTTTCTTCAAACAACATGAAGTCTTGCTATATTATGACATATGCAGACTACACAGCAGTACCTCCATGGAGGAGGGACAGAACCTACTTAGGAAATAGGCTCTGAAGCACAGCTGTGCCAAACCGAGCATCACTCCTAGCCTGGATGTCCAGGGAGTAATGCTTGGTAAAAGTGTGAACTGTTTTCCAGGTAGCTGCTTGACATATCTCTAAGATAGGATGTCCCTGGCAGCAGCCAGAGACGCAGCTGTACCTCTGGTAGAGTGAGCCCTCAGGCCTGAGGGAGGAACCTTACCCAGTTTTTCATAGCAAATTGGATACAAGAGACAATCCACCTGGCAATGGATCTTTAGTGGCAGGTTTCCTTTACCAACCTCACCATAAGTGAGGAACAGTTGAGGGAGTCAAACCTGTGACCCTTGGTACGCTCTATGTAGTAACTAAGGGCTCTTGACATCTAAACTGTGCAGTCTCCTCTCGCCAGAGGAGGAATGGTCAGTGAAGTACACAGGAGAGACATAGATTGATTAAGGTGGAAGTCTGAAACCACCTTAGGCAAGAACTTTCTGTTAGTCCTGAGGACCACCTTATCTCTATGAAAGGAGATAAAATCAGGCTCCACTGACAATGCTTGTAATTCACTTATGCGCCTGGCAGAA
This sequence comes from Neoceratodus forsteri, assembly GCA_016271365.2. Lineage (NCBI taxonomy): Eukaryota > Metazoa > Chordata > Ceratodontiformes > Ceratodontidae > Neoceratodus > Neoceratodus forsteri. The sequence goes on along the minus strand of CM057449.1, from coordinate 635,680,885 downwards.
GTGATGGCTACCAAAAACACAGTTTTCCAAGTCAAGTACTTAAGCTCTGCTGAAGACAAGGGCTCAAAAGGGGGTTGCATAAGCTGAGCAATGCAAATATTAAGATCCCAGGCAGGGGCAGGGTCCCTGAATGGAGGGTTGGTGTGAAGCAACCCTTGAAAAACTTGGAGAATACAGGATGAGCTGAAAGAGAAGAGGGTTTACCTGTTGATAAGAAAGCAGACAGGCTGCCAGGTGCACTTTAGGTAGCTGGTCTCAGCCCCAAAGTATTTAAATGCACCATATAATCCAGGACTGTGGGTAAGTCAGCAGATTCTGGGAAATATGTTTCCAGAGCACCATATGGAAAACCTCTTCCATTTGGAATTATAAGTGTCCTGGTGGAAGGCTTCCTAGAAGCCTTCAATATATCCATATACACCTTGGGAGAGGTGTAGGTCAGCAAACTCTAACTCTTCAAGAGCCAGGCCTTGAGATTGAGAGATTTGAGGTTCAGGTACAAACTCTCCCTGAGCACAGGTTAACAGGTTGTGATTCCTGGGAAGACACAGGGAAGGTGGACTGCTAAGGACATAAGGAGTGGGTACCAGGGCTGTCTGGCCCAATCTGGAGCAATCAGGATCATCTTGCAGGGTTGAGATCTGATTTTGACTAGCACTTTGAACAGGAGAGGGAAGGGGAAAGCATAGAGAAACTTCCTTCCCAACTGAGAAGGAAGGCATCCAGAGGACTGAGCCCAACACTGGGGCCTGCAGCAAAAAAGGGAAGTTGGTGATTGTCTGGGGCTGCAAAAGATCTATCTGGGGTGCCCCATCTGGCAAATACTACCTCCAGTACTAGGGATCCAGTGACCATTCGTGATGGCCCTGGGAAATCCTGCTGAGAGCATCTGCCAGGACATTGTCCTTGCCTGGGAGGTGAACTGCCGTAAGGGAGGTGTTCAGGAATAAGCCAGAGACCACAACTCTATTGCTTCGTGCACAAGGCCAGAGACCGAGTGCCTCTTGCTTGTTGATGTACCACATTGTAGTGGTGTTGTCTGTTCTGACCTGTACAACTTTGTTCTGAACAGATGTGGAAAAAACTTGAAGTGCTAGAAAACTGCTCTGAGTTCCAACAGATTGATGTGGAGCAGAGATTCCTGAGGGGACCACAATCCCTGGGTAGTGAGGTCGCCCATGTGAGCTCCCACACCCAAGAGGGATGCATCTGTAGTAAGGATTAAGGAGTGAGACTGAGGGGAAGGGACCCCTGTCTCAGATTGCTCTGGTCCTGCCACCACTGAAGGGCTTGGATCAGGGTTCGAGTCACTGGGATCAATTTGGTTAGAGGGTCTCTCTTTGAGACCAAAAGGTCTCAAATGGAACTGTATGTCCCTCATCTGAAATCTTTCTCCCTGCACCACTGCTGTAGAAGCAGCCATGTGCCCCAGGAGCTGCAGAAAATGCCTTGCTGGTCGAGGGACCTGCAGGGTGAAGGAGGAGGCCAGAGAGACCAGGGTCCTTGCTCTTTCCAGAGGAAGGAAGGCTCTGGCCTCTTTTGTGTTCAGTTCTGCACCTATGAAGGTGAGAAGCTGAACAGGCTCTAGAACTGACTTTGGAAGATTGAGAAGGAAACCTAGAGATGTGAGCAGTTGCTGAGTTACCTGAAGGTGTAGTTTGACTTGGTCTGGAGACTGGCCTACTATGAGCCAGTCGTCCAGGTAAGGAAAGATGGCAATCTTTTGCCTTCTTAAGTGGGCAGCTGCTACTGCCAGGCATTTTGTGAATACCCTTGGGGCAGAGGTGAGGCCGAAGGGCATTGCTCTGAACTGGTAATGGCCTGAGGGCAGTTTGAATCTGAGGTACTTTCGATGGGAGCTTCTGATAAGAACATGGAAGTAGGCATCCTTGAGGTCCAGGGATGCTAGCCAGTCCCCTGGCCTTAGAGAGGGTAAAATAATTCCCAGAGTCACCATTTTGAATTTTGGTTTTAAAAGGTGCTTGTTTAGGTATCTGAGATCCAGGATGGGCCACCATTCTCCTGTCTTTTTTGGGGTAAGGAAGTACCTGGAGTACAACCCTTTGCCCTGGTGTAGGGTGGAACCTTTCCACAGCTCTGAGAGCCAGGAGGGTAGAAACTTTGTTTCTAGGGCAAGTGCCTCTGATGGATTTGCAGGTGGAAGGACCTGGTTCTCATCTTTGGAAATTTTTGAAGCTGAGAACCAGTCCCTGGCTTACTACTTCCAGGACCCACTTGTCTGATGTTAAAGACTTCCAGTCCTGGACAAAGTAAGCCAGCCTGCCCCTGGTAGTGGAGAATCGGCCCTGGCCACCCCATCAGGGTGCCTGCTTGGCAGGGGCTTTAGGCTGAGGGGTGGAAGCAGGTCTGCTTGTACTCCGTCTGCCTCTCCTTCTAAAGAACCCCCTCTGGGCATAAGCTGAAGAGGAGGTCTGGGCTTGATAAAAAGGCCTATGAAAAGGTCTGCCCCTGCTCCTGGAAGGCTGCCTTTGAGGAGTGGCCTGCCTTTCCTTGGCCTGTGCACTCCTACAGGTGGTCCTATACTCATCCATTTACTTCATGTAATTCTCTGTCTGCTCCCCAAACAGAGAATTACCCACAACAGGAAAATCCATGGCCTTAGTCTGGGTATCCTGTGACAGGCTAGTACATCTGAGCCAAGCCATTCTGCGAAGTGCCACAGATGTAGCCATGACTCTTGATGACACATCATTAGAGTCCACTGCAGCATGGAATTGCACCTTGGATGCCTCAGCCCATCAGCAGCCACCTGCTCCAGCTCCTTGGCAAGCTGCCAGGACCTGTTTTGCTAGAGCCATAACAGTATCCCATCTGGATTTCTGATATCTAGCAACATAAGCCATATAATTTGCCTGTCTGAGTCCCAAGGATGCTGCCATGTACTGTTTCTTTGCCATGGCATCAATCCTCCTGGAGTCCTTGTCAGGGTGTGTACAAGGGAATATTTGCCTTGTCACAGGCTGCAGCCTGCACTACCCCAACATGGCTGCATTGTTGTGTAAGGAACTCCATATCAGAGCCTGACAATGTGTACCTCTTGTCCATTCTCTTATCCACAGGAGGTATAGTGTGAGGAGTTTTAGAATTTTAAATGTCTGTTTCCCAAAGATTTATGCAAGGAATAGACAGTCTCCTAGACTCTGGGATATCCATCATTTCTACATAGTCAGGCTCTTGATCATCCACAGCTTCCTCCATAGGGAGCTGGAGGGTTTCAGCCACGTTTTTATAAAACATAAAATGAGAAGGGGACTCAGAAAGCCTAGAGGAGACACTCTGAAGGTCTGTCTGGGGAGATGTCCGTTCAATGGGCACATCCAGACTTTCAAATCACATTCACTCTCTCATACTCCCTCTCCTCCTCCGGTTCATAAAATTCCTCTAAATCATATTCTTGAACCGGTGGAACCGACCGAACCGTACGCTTACCTGATGGTGCCGGTTCGGTCGGAACCGGGGAAAGTGACTGGACAATTTTAATCGCTTTGGCTATTTCTTCAGCGGTTGGAGATGGAAATTTTGACTCCACACCTGACTGATTTTCTAGTCCTTTTTGCTGGAACCGACTCCTCCGAGTCGGCTCTCCTTTTGCCCAGGCAGTCTCACCCTGGTCGGAGGGCACTCCCTCTGGTTCGGTTGCAACCGAACCGGGCTGGCCATCCGGGTCAGCGGACTTCTTGGCCTCTCTTTCCCTGAGCTTACCAACTCTCTTTTCCAGGGTAGCTGCAGGAAAATTTTTGCAAATCTGGCAGTCTGCATTGAGGTGGTCAAACCCCAGACAATAAACACAGGTGGTGTTGGGGTCAGCCTTGGCAAAGGCTTCCTCACAAACACTGCAGTGTTGAAACCCAGTGGGCCCGGTTTTTCTTTTGGGTTTCTCAGACAGTGCCAGCCTAACCAAAACTTGCCCGTTTATGGCAATCCGCCAAGCAAGACCCTCTTATCGGTTCCCAACCGTGTCACGGGTCGTGGAAAAAACCGTAATGAAATCCGTTTTTTTTTAGAACTGATAACCGGCAACCGCACTCTGAAAGACAGATTTAATGAATTTTATAACAACCTGATCGGTTCAAACCGAACCGATAATACCGTTTACAAGTTCCACACAGAAATAATGTAAAACCTATCTAGTACTTACGGTACCACAGACAGAGCTTGAACCGACCGGTTGCGGTTTAAATTCGGTTAAAAAACCGAAAAATACTTTAACTGACAAAATGAACCGAGCAGAAGGAGAAATCTCCGGAACGACTGTTCAGTGAGGCGGAGTAAAGAATCTGACAGTTTGAGTTTGAAGAACAACAGACAGAGCTTTCAACCGAGCTCGGCTCAAAGTTCCATGCCTGGCATGGAAAGTTAACTCTTTCACCTCCGGAGCAGTTCGAAGGTTGGGACTCACTGCATATGTCATAATATAGCAAGACTTCATGTTGTTTGAAAGAAGTGACGGAGCCGTCCCCCCACTGGGAGAACCCGGGGGGGAGTGATGAGGCTGGGGGCAACACCCCTCAACCCGTCACTGGGCAGGCTTGGAGGAAGGACCAGCCAAGGGACCTCCTGGGCCTTTTCCTCCCAGCTTCTAGCTGGAGGAAGCTGCAGGCTTGGCTTTGGGGTGCTAAATGTGAGCCTGCTGGCACTGATGCTGGTGTTGCTGGGCCGGACGTGCCGCAGGGGCAGAAGGCCGAAAGGGCTTATGCTGCTGCTGGTGGCCTTTGTCCTTCTGGGCAGATGTGACAGAGTCCAAGGTGGCACTGGACTTCTCAATCCTCTGCAAGTGACCCTCCACCCCGGGACCGAACAAGTCGGTACCCAGGAAGGGAACGTCTGCCAGCTTGTGCTGGGTATCCGCCGTGAAGGTGGAGATCTGCAGCCAAGCTCTGCGGCGCATGGCCACTGTGGCCGGTATTGACTGGGCACAAGAGTCTCCAATGTCGAGAGCAGTTTGGAGCTGTTGCTTTGCCACTGCCCTTCCCTGATCCTTCACCTGCTTGACCGTAGTCTGGAGGTCAGCCGGGAGATGAGGAATCACCTCATCCAGGGAGCCCAAAAGGGCGTGGGAAAAGTGTGCTATCAGTACAGCTGAACTGGCCCGATGAAGGCCTAAGGAGGACGCAGCATAAATTTTATGTCCGGAGTAGTCCAGTTTCTTGGACTCTTTATCGGGTGGCTTGTCCACATCCCGAGTGTTTCCGAAGCGCCGGAAAACACTGTCGGTCACCAACCCCTCCAAAGAGGGGTGCTCCGAGAATCCAGAGAGTGAGCCGGTGGGGACGGCATACTTCCTGGCCATCCTGGCTGAGGGAGCAGGACAAGAAGCTGGCCACTGCCATAGCTCCAGGGCCGGGCCAACAATGGCTTCGGCCACAGGAAAGGCCTCCATAGGAGAATCCCCTCGGTCCAGTATCTCCGTGAGGAGATACTTGGCCCGCTTTGACACGGGTTCGAGCTTCATCCCAGTAGATTCTGAGATGAGCGGAAGTAATCCCATGAATGAGGATGGGCTCTCGTCCACTGACTGTCCCCAGAATACTCCAGGTCGAGAGGCCTGAAGAACAGGGAAGAGTCATCGTCAGACTCCGAGGAGTTTGCAAACAGCTGCCGAGGGCCTGAGCCACCCTCCACCTGCTGAGGACGATCGGGAGTGAGGGTGACTGACAACTGATGGGGCAACCCATGACCCGACCGAGAATCCTTTGTCAGAGCCCCAGTTTTTGGTTGTGGAGGCGGGGGTTCCACGCGGTACAGCTGGTTTTGGATGAACAACCGGCACTGGCTTTGGCTCCTCGATGACCACCAGGGGTTGTTTTGGCCACTCACGTGACAGCCACTTAATGGCCGGGGAAGGCGACGGAGTCAGCTTGCTCCCAGTCAAAAGGAGCTGCTACCACATCAGATCCTCGTAGTGCCGACGCAACTTGCGCCGGAGACTATCCTCCGAGGAGGATGATGATGAGGATGAGCAGCACCGCGGCTTCCCTCGGTGCCGAGTCTGAGACCGCCGATGTCGGCGGGACTGGGTGGACCGAGAGGAGGTCCGAGACCAAGACCAAGACCCTTGGTGTTTCCGAGAGTGGGTCTGGGAGGGAGCGGGAAACCCATTCCTCCCCGGATCAGAAACCTTAACCGGACTCCGCATAGGAGGCATGAGCAAGTCTCGATTCCACCGTGGAACCGTGAAGAAGGTTGTCAGCTTCTCCAGTCGACAGCCTGTCCGACGGTCGAAAATCTCGACTGCATTGACAGGTGTCTTGGCCGGCTGACCTGCCGGGGACACCGTGAAGCCAGCAGCCTCAGCCGCAACCTCAACCAAAGCTGAGTGTCGACTATCCGGGGAAGGGGACCTTTTCCGCTCCCACGAACGTCAATGATGGGACTTACCTTTTGAGTCCTTTTTCTTGGACCAAGAGGAGTGTCCCGATGGCCCCTCTCCGTTAGTAGAGAGGGACTGACAAAGCTCCTTAAAAGAAGCCAAGTAGGAGAAGCCCAAGGAGAGCAGGATAAATGCCGCAACTGAGGAAGAAGAGGATGCGACCTGGGCCGCCTCCTCCTCGAGGGCGATCATTTGCTTAAGTTGCTCAATCGAGCCCGCTGCCGTGGACACCACCCAACGGGCCTCCCTCGACTTTACCGGAAGAATACATCTCTCGGGGCGTCCAAGTTGAAGTCTGGCAGCACGGTCTTCGAGAACGTTGACCGAGAAGGACTTGCACTATTCGCAGGCCTGCAGATCGTGATCGAGCCCAAGGCAGTAGACGCATGTGGAGTGTGGATCGGTCCGGACATCTTCTTGCCCACAAGGCACCGCTTGAAACGGAGTCGATTTGTCCATATCGAGCCGCCAAGGAAGAAAAAGACCAAGTCTAGAAAATTTAAGTATGAGTTTCAATTTAACCGACGAGTTAGGATCCAGGCCTAAAACGCAGAGCACTAAGGAGGGAACCTGAGCTTCCAAGTGGTAAGGAAGATCTGGCGTCATGGGACGGAGCTGAGAGTTTTACCACCTGGGTGGGTGGGAGGAGCCAGCTTGAAGACCTTCCGACAAGATTTAAAGCGGCAAGGAACCTGCCAGTAAGTTTGGCTAGAACAACATATCCATGTCCCTAGAAAGAACAATTTCCACACTTTTACCAAAATAAAACACAGTCACTACCTATCTACTACACTACCTGTACCACAGAGAGAGGCTGGAAATCTGAAAAAATAACAAATAGAACTGTTTAAACTGAATGCTTTTTAAACTTTACTGAACTGAGCAGAGGAATCTCCGGAGCGACTTCACTGTTAAACGGAGTAAAGAATCTGATGCTTACACTGGGAAGTACCACAGACAGAGGTTTGAAAACCGAGTTCAAACTCAACGTTCTATGCTTCTGCATACAGTTAACTCTTTCCTCTCCGGGGCAGTTCAAGTGCTGGGGCTAACTGCATTATGTCAGAATACAGCAAGACTTCATGTTGTTTGAAATGAAAATTATGTACCTACCATAATTCTTGATCTTTCTGTGTATTTTCACCATTCATCACTGGTGGAGTTTGGCAGGAGGAACAGGACCCCGCGGGAGCTTTTTTTTTTTTAAAGCGACGGAGCCGACGTCGAGATGGTGCCACCGCCGAGGCCGATGTATCATGTAGCGCCTGCGGGTTGGCCAGCACTGACGCCAGCTCTCCATAGTCCCAACCTGTACGGCTGGAGAGTAGCTAAGAAAAGAGAGGGTGGGGCAAGGGAGCCCAAGGGATAGGAAAAGGAAAGGATATAAAACCTAGGAAGGAATAATGCTGGTTAGAGAACAGAAGGAACAGAATCCTAGGGGTCTGGGACAGGAGTCCCCAACCTCTGGGCAAGCAAGGGAGGGATAGAATAAGAGAGGAAGAAGAGGTAGAACAGAAGGAGAAAAGAGAAGTGGGGAGACACTGCAACCCACTTGCCAGGGTCCAGAGGACTGCCCAAGGACTTGAGAAGAACATTACTGCTTTAAGCCATGTTTCTTTTCTTCCAGGGGGAGTGGAAAAGAAATTCCCTAATTAAGATGATCCAGAGGATGACTGGCTTGAAGTCCAGGAAAGGAAAGGCAGTGCACCACCTCCGAAGACTCCTAACTGGAGACTAACAGTAGAAGGCTAATGTCCCCCACCTCCCACCCACTAAAGGATAATCTGTAGAGGGGACATGACTCATCCTGAAGCAGGCTCCTCTGACAAAATAAACCTCCCAAGTTTTTTTTAAAGGAAAGTCACCTCCAAAGGAGAGATGATGAAGAGGAGGATTATTTTTAAGGAGCAAGAAGTAATCCCCCAGAGGGGAACCCTACAAGGGGAGATCACTAAAAACAGCGATAGAAAAGAAAGAAGAGATCATCAGGACCCCACCAACACTGCCTTAAAGAGGACATCTAGACTTTTAGATGAAAGCTGAGAGGAGGATCCAGTTATGGTTCCGACCAAGGAGGAGGGTCCTGTCAGGATGAAAAAGAGCCCTGGTGACCAAAAAGAGGGCTGCCTCCCTGATTATCTCCCCAAAACACTCCTGACACCCTCCTAGAGGAATGGAGCCAAGAGATATCAGAACAGTACCAGCAGGGTCACAATTTGGAGAAACAAACAGGAAGGAGGCATCGCCTAGAGACTGAAGCCTAAGAGGGAAAGGTGGGTGGGAAGCAGTGATGAATGGCGAAGATACACAGAAAGATCAAGAATTATGGTAGGTACATAATTTTCATATCTCATCTGTGTCAGTCTTCACCATTCATCACTGGTGGGTTATTACCAAGCCCCCCCGAAGGGGACATGGTACCTCCCTGAGGGAAGGAAGTCCCTCAGCCTCCTGTGGGGGAGACACTGAAGGAGGGAACCCTTACAAGCCTAATTAGGTCTGAGACTGGTCTGGGTGAGGTGGGGTTCTCCTTTGGATGGGAGAAGGAAGTAACCCCTGATGTTCCAGCCTCACCCTGAAGGAGAAAAGGTGGGTTCCCCGGAATGTGGAGGCAGTCACCCTCGGCCGGGCCAGGGGTGATAACCCAGAAAAACAAAGCCAATGCCGTCCACCTAATGCAGATCATTGTGCCCACCAGCCTGGATGCTACCTCACTGCCACCATAAGATGCCCTTGCTTGGTGCCTCACAAGCTCCAGGCTCCATGCAGACAGGGCAATGGCTTGTCTGGTCACCTCTAAGACAGGCAGAAATACCAGAATTTGTCCTAGTAAAGACCATAAGTGCCTGATATAGGCAGCATGATGGACCATATGAGCTGAAATAGAGAGAGAGATGTGCCAAAGAGAACACTCTCCTCCAAAAGTCAAACTCAGCAGAGTCTGTCTCCGGGGGTTGGTCACGACTTGGGCATCTATGCCCAGAAGGTGTATCCAGGAGCATCACACCCGAAGGAGGGTGAGCTAAGGCTCCTGGAGACCCTAGGGGTGTGCAATACCTGTGCAGGCAGTTCCTTGAGGCTGGAGAGAAGGCTGTAGGACTTCTCCAGGTGTAGTACAATGCCTCCCTGAAGGGGGAGGGCCAGGCGGGAACCACCAGGTTGGCCGCACTGAATTCGCCTAAAAAGGTGCACACCGTCTGCTCAGGACTGCAACTTCCTAGTGTAGAGATGTGGAGCTCACCGCCAACCCCAAAAGGAAACGCTGACAACTGGATAAATCAGCAGCTCAGGACAGGTGGATGGAGGAATCCTCTCCTTCAGAAGAGGAAGACGAGGAAGCCGACGAGTCCAGAGAGTCAGGCACTGGCTGGACAGGCAAATGGTGGAACACCTCTTTGTACATGGACCTATAATAGGCAGGGAGTAGTGCAGCCATGGATCTGAACTGTTCCCAGGTGAGGGATCCCACAGGACTGGAGTGGCCTGGGAGAGAGGGAGGAAGGGGTTGGCAGAGCTAAGGGGGATAAGCACCTCCGAGGAGGGGCACGACCTCTGCCAGGGCTGGGGGACAAAGCAGAAGACCTCAAAACTGGAGAAGATCTGTCGGCTGGAGCAGTTGACGGCTGTTCACCTGGACTGGAATGGTCAGGACTGAGCCCTAAAAGAGAATCCCCCTTGCGAGGTGACCAGGGCCACATGAGCTCAGAAAGGCGTCCCCTAGCCTCTAAAAATGAGGTTCCTCCCGGGGAAGCTTCAGGGGAAAAGATAGGACTGGCACTGCGACTCCTACCTGAGCCCCTGCGGGCTCCAAGAGAGGGACGGTGCCCCTGGTTCTGTCCCCTCAACACCTCAGACTCAGAGAGGGACCTCTTCCTCAGTGTCAACCTACACAGCTCAATCACAGTAGCCAACTCCTGAGAGATGGCCTCCGTGAGAGCACCTCCCATGTTTTAGGCACCCTAGCTGACCCAGAAATGGGCCCAGCATGAGCACCCAAAGCAGTGGGTACGCCCTTTGCAATAATAAGAGAACCACCATCTCCAGAAGATCTTCTGGTACCACCCCCAGCACCAAAAGACTGGTTGAGGTCACCAACACCGTTGCCAGTAGTAACTGCCAAATCTGAAGAAGAAGGTTGAACCAGAGCCATTGTGCTGGGCAAGGAGGAGTCGGAGGACTCCAAAGAATCCGGGAGCCAGTCTGGGTCTGCCTCCAAATCGGCATCCTCCCCTGATGAGACATGAGCCCAAACCACCTGGACTCCTCTGCTTCTGGCACCTCGAGGCAGCCCCGTATTGCCCACAGCACTGCCATGATCCCCGGCACCACATGCAGCACCAGGATCAGAGATGGCGCAGGGAACCGGCTCCGAACCACCCATGGTGCCACCCCAATCTCCAGCGCCGCAAGCAGCGCCAGGATCTGAGGTGGCACCGACAGGCAGCGCCAAGGAAGACACCAGGTTGGGCCCGGAGGCCCTAGGCCATGACACCGGGGAGGCTTTGCCTCCAAGGAGGCGACTGCCAGGACGATGCCTCCTGCCTGACTCCCAGAGGAATCAGGTCAGGCCTCCTGCACCGTAATAGGAGTTTCCACCGAGGCAAGGCATGAAGAGGCAGAAACCCTCTTCTCCATGGGCCAAACAGGACTGGGAGGGGACCCGGAGGAAGGGTCAAGAGACCTGCACTTGGCACCTCTGGTGTGTGCCTGTCAACTGAATGTTGGCAGCGCATGTCTAACTTTAAACATGCGTATTTTCAACACGCGACGGTCCACGGAGAAACAGACGTTGCAACGATCCATATCATGGTTTGGGCCCAAGCAGGTCAAGCACCGGTCATGCTGGTCCGAGATGGAGAAAAGCTGGCTGCGGGAACACTGCCACATTGGAGGCCTGCCCATCTTTGAAGGTTTCTTCTTGCCCCCCCAAATGAGACATGACTGGATGGAAAATTAATAAACAAAAACAGTACTCAGTGTCATCGAAAATAAAAAGGAAAGATCTTACCAGTCGACGGCGCCGAGAAATGCAGCTGCACAGAACTAGGACGATCCGACAGACTAGGCCTCTGATACAGGAAAATATTCGCTTCACACAAAGTCGTGCTCACTTGACAATGGGAGAAGCATAACTGGGACTGAGGTGGAGTCAACATCAGTTACTGGCCAACTCGTGAGTGCCACGCAATGCGTCGGCCTCGAAGACAGCACTGTCTCGACATCAGCTCTGTCTCTTTACAGGAAAAAAAAAGCGCTCATGGGGTCCTGTTCCTCCAGCCAGAAGCCACCAGTGATGAATGGTGAAGACTGACACAGATAAGATCAATGCAGTATGTAATCCATCTGCTATTCATCCACTTGGCTGCAGGCCTGCCAGGTGTGGTTTCAGCATAGGTGACAAACAACTGGTGAACCTCTCCCCAAATTCCAGCTGTGTGCTCCTTATTGTAAGTGAGTACTCGCCTCAGGTCCAAGGTATGGAGCCTGTATTCAGCATCTGAGGTGTAACTGGGGTAGAACACTGGTAGAGTCATCACCTGGTTCAGGTGGAACTCCGACACAGCCTTCAGAAGGAACTTTGGATTGGGGCACAGGACAACCCTGTCCCTATGGGAGACCAGAAAAGGAGTCTCAACTGAGAGCACCTGGAGCTCCCCAATCCTTCTGGCTGATGTGATAGCCACCAAGAAGGTGGTCTTCCATGACAAATGCAACATCTCGCACTTGTGCATCGGTTTGAATGGCTTGCCCATGAGCTTTGCCAGTAGCAGCAGTAGATCCCACATTGGTGGTGGTTCATGTACCAGAGGAGAAATGTGATTGAGGCCTTTGAAAAAGCTCCAGACCACCTTCTCCTGCGCCACTGACTGCTGACCGGCCCATGCCCAGTAAGTACAGATGGCTGCCAGGTGCACCTTAAGGGTTGTCGACCGAAGTCCACTTTTGGAGAGAGACCATAGGAAATCTACGGTGCTAGCCACTGGACAGGTCGGGGGTCCAACCCCTTGCCCTGACACCAAATGGAGAATCTCTTCCATTTGAAGGTATAGCACTTCCTAGTCGATTCCTTCCTAAATGCCTCAACTACAGTGAGTACATCTTTGGAAAAATCCAAAGCCTGGAACTCTAGTCACTCAGGAACCAGGCTGTCAGGTGCAGGGATTGAGGGTCCGGGTGAAGTACCATCCCCCGATTGATGGAAAGCAGGTCCGGGTGTGCAGGAAGATGCCTCGGGAGCCTAATGCTAAGGCAGAGAAGATCGGGGTACCAAAACTGGCGGAGCCAGTCCGGAGCCGCCAGGATCGCCTGTGCCTTGTCCCTCCTGACCTTGAGGAGCACCTTGTGGATCAAGGGAAGTGGAGGGAAGGCATAACATAGGCCTGGGGTCCACGGCCTTGAGAAGGCATCCTCCTGCAGTGAGCCCTGTTGAGGAAGGGGTGGGCACAAAACAGCCTCAATTTTTCATTCTCCGTGGAGGCAAACAGGTCCACCTGAGTGGTGCCCCACTGGGAGAACAAGCTGAGTACTACCTCTGGATGGAGAGACCACTTGTGGGACGCCTCACCCACACGGCTGAGGGTGTCCGCTAGCTAATTGGTGGCTCCTGCCACATGAATGACAAGGAGCTCCACCTCCAGTTGGCTCACAAGGGTCCAGATGAGGTGAGCTTCCTTGCACAGAGACAGGGAGTGCATCTCGCCTTGCTTGTTGAGATAGTACATGGTCGTGGTGTTGTCCAGCTGGACCTGAATCACTTGAACTCAAATGAACAGAGCGAAGGCAGTCAACGCTAGCCGGACTGCTTGGAGCTCCAGTAGGTTGATGTGACATCGGGACTCCTCGGGGGTCCAGAGCCCGTGGACTCTGTGTTACCCCAAGTGGGCATCCCAGCCCATGAGAGAGGCATCAGTCTTCAGGATGACCATCGGCTCGGGGCACACAAACGGGATCCCTTCCTGCAGATGCTCCAGGACAGTCCACCATTGGTAAGCGTCCCACATCTTCTGAGTCACAGAGACCAGCTGGTTGAAATGACCTAGGTGCTGAGTCCACTGGCTGGCAAGCTCCCACTGTAGGGGGTGCATACGTCACCAAGCCCATCTGACCACGAAGGTGCAGGCAGTCATGTAGCCCAGAAGTTGCAGGAAGTCCCGGACAGGGCGCAAGTGCCCAACCAGAAATGATCGTGCAAAGGAGGAGAGAACCTCCACCCTGTCCGCCAGGAGCCTGGCTCTGGCCGGCAAGAGTTGAGCTCTACCCCAAAGAAGCAGATCACCTGCGAGGGCACAAGTTCAGACTTGGCCTCATTGACTAGAAGGCCAAGGTCGATGAAGATCTGGAGGGCCAGGTCCCTGGACCTCTCCACCTCTTGACTGGAGGGACCTGCTATAAGCCAATCGTCCAGGTATTACTGAATTTTTTGTTGACCCGGTAAGCACACTGGGCCTAGAAGTCCCTTTTTCAGGGGCGACCAGGGGAAGGGGGGATACAGATGGTAAGCAACTGAAATTGAACTAGATTAAGCTGTTGGTGATATTTTTAGTGAATGGGAGAAATTTGGCCAGGACACTGGGGAAATTCCCCCACTCTATTGCAATAAGTGCCATGGGATCTTTAGCATCCACCTGAACTACCACCAATCCTTGCAGATGGAACCTCGGTTTAACGTCTCATCCAAAAGATGGCGCCTCAGAAGTGCAACACCCCCCTCAGTGTCAGTATTGGGATATTAACCCGAGTGTCAGATGTGATAACTGAACCCACAGCCCTCTGATCTCCCGGCCTCAGAGGCGAGTGTGCTACCTACTGAGCCACTGACAGGCAGGGGTACACTCTGATCCCTCAATGCCGAAGATGGGCTGCCACCACTGCAATGCATTTGGTGAAGACCCTGGGGGGATGATGACAGGCCGAATGGCATGGCTTGGAACTCGCAGAGGGTTCCCTCGGCTCAGAAGCAGAGGAACCTTTGGTGGGACGGATAGATTGGGACATGAAAGAATGCATAATGCAGATCCAGGGAGCAAAACCACATGTTTTGCTTGAGAGATGGTATGATCTCAGACAGAGTTACCATCCTGAAGGTGCAAGACCTGAGGAACTTGTTCAGGTTGTGCAGATCTAGAATGGGGCACCAGCCCCCCCATCCATTTTGGGACCAGAAAGTACCTGGAAATAACCCTGGGTTGACTGGGGGATCCATGACTCTGACCACTACCTCCTTGCAGAGGAGTTGGGTGATGTCGTCTTGGAGAGCCGACTGAGTGTCCACACATACCTTCTCCTCCCATGGGGAGCAGGCTTGGCTTGGTGGGTACTGCTCAGATTCCAGAGGCAGCCCCTGGCCTATCACTTCCAGAACCCACCTGTCTGTGGTAACAGTAGACCAGGCAGTAAGGAAGTGGCGGAGCCGTCCCCCCACAGGAGGACCCAGAGGAGGCATGACGGGAATGGGAGTGGTTGCCCCATCCCGCCACAGTGCAGGCTTGGAGGAGGAGGAGGATCTGGCTGAGGGGCTACCTGGTCCCTTCCCTCCAGGCTTTCAGGCCGCTGAAGTCCCTGACTTGGACCAAGGGCACCAAGACTGAACCTGCTGCTGCTGTCCAGACTGGTACTGGGCCAGTTTGGCCGCAGGGGCAGAAGGCCAAAAGGGCTTGTGATTCTGCTTTTTGGAACCCTGAGATTCCTTCTGGGTGGAAGCAACGGAGTCCAAGGTGACACTGGACTTCTCAATGTGTTGTAGGTGACCACTGACCCCAGGACCGAACAAGTCAGTGCCCAAGAAGGGTAAGTCCACCAATTTGTGCTCGGTGTCTGCCATAAAGGTCAGGACCCTCAAGCAGTCCCTGTGGTGCATGGCGACTGCAGATGCCACTGAACAGGCACAGAAGTCCCCAATGTCCAGAGCCATCTGGATTTGCTGTTTTGCCACAGCCTGACCCTGATCCCAGACCTGCTTGACCGTGGTCTGGAGGTCCGCAGGGAGATGAGGAAGCACCTCATGCAGAGAACCCAAAAGGGCAAGGGAGAAGTGTGCCATGATGACAGCCGAGCTCGCCTGACAGACACTGAGTGAAGAGACAGCACAGACCTTCCTGGCAGAGTGGTCCAGTTTTTTGGACTCCTTGTCCGGAATTCTAGCAAAGTCTCCCAAATTGCCCAAGCACTGAAACACGGAGTCGGTCACCAACCCCTTGGCTGAGGGGCGTTCTGTGAACCGTGAAAGGGAGCCGATGGGCACCGCGTATCTGCAGCCCATCCGGGCTGATGGTGCAGAGCAGGAGGCAGGGTGTTGCCAACACTACAGGGCCGGTGGCTTCGGCCACTGGGAAGGCCTCTGTCAGAGAATCCCCTTTGTCCAGGATGTCTATCAGGGGATATCGAGCCCATTTATGAACAGGCTCCAATGGCATCCCCGTGGATTCGGAGATGAGATGGAGGATGCCCAGGAAGGACGTGGGACACTCCTCTGTCGAAAGACCCCCGAGCAACTCCTCATCGAGTGGATGGGGGTGCAGCGAGGAGTCCTCGGACTCCGAAGAGTCTGGATAGATTGGCCGATCTCCCGTGTCACCTTTGACTCGCCAAGGGCGGTTGTGCGTAACAGTGACCGACAGCCTGTGAGAAAGGCCCTTAGTGGGCCGAGACTCCTTAACTAGAGCCCCAAAGGGAGAATGCTTAGGTGATGGCTCCACCATTATCGGTGGAGAGGCTGGTTTCGGCCGAGCCAGGAGGGCCTTCACTGGCTCCACAGGTGGAGGGGTGGTAGCGACCGGCTCCAGAGGTGTCGGCATCAGCCTAGCGAGTGACAGCCATGTGATGGCCAGTGTGGAAGCCAAGGTTAACTCTGGACCGGCCAACACCAACTGTTGCTATGTAAGATCCTTGTAGCGTCAGCGTAACTTGCACCGAAGCCTCTCCTCTTCCAAGGAGGACGAGGACAAATAGCGATGATGCCGCTTTTTGGAACGCCCAGTTACGTTTGTGAGTTTTCTTCAACCTGTTGGACAAAGATGACTGAGACCTCGACTGCCAGGGGACCACCGGGGGCACTCAGAGGGAGCTGTGGAAATCCGTGGCTTCTCCAGGTCATGGTCGGGGACTGTAATGAGGTTCCCCTGCAGGCTGGGTCTCCTCCTCAGTGGGCCAGCGCAGGACTGGAGTTCTGAACAGTTGTTGTCCTCATCAAGTGACAACGAGTCAATGGGGTCGATGATAATTTGGACTGGGCCACTGTCCTGTGTCTTTGCTGGTTGGCCTGATGGGGGCACCGTGAAGCCAGCGGCTAAGGCAGCATTTTCGACCAAAGTCAAAACCGAAGATTCCAAGGAACAAGAACATTCTTGATGCCAAGAACAACAATGGCAAGTCTTCTTTTCTGTTGACTCCTTTGATTCTTTTTCCCTTTTACAGAAATGAGAGCTGTGTGATGCCGACAGGCCCTCCCCCTTGGTCGAGAGAGATTGGCACAGCTCCTTGAAGGAGCCTGTAAAAGTGGAGCCCTGTTTCAGCTGGATGAAGACTGAAGCAGAAGAGGACTGATCAGCAGATCAGGCCGCCTCCTCCTCAAAGGCCTTCATCTGCTCACGTTGCTCTGTGGACCCTGTAGCCATGGAGACCACCCAATGGGCTTCCTTAAATCTGACCGGTGAGTTCCGTTTTTCCGGACAGCCAAGCTGCAATCGGGTGAGATGATCGTCGAGCACATTCAGCTGAAAGAAACGACAGAAATCGCAGGCCTGTGTGTCGTGCTCGGAACCAAGGCAATAAACGCACATGGCGTGTGAGTTAGTGCGCAACATCTTCTGCCTGCAGGGGTATTGGCAGAACCTGGGCAAGGACTTGTCCTCCATCGCAGTCGTGATCAAAGATCACTGCAGAAAAACTCTTACGAGTTTAAGTTTAAGTAGTAAATCTGAAGATTTGAGCACCAGGGCCTACTCAACATGGGAGTGATAAGAAGGGAACCTGCTTCTTCCAGTGGAAAGGAAGATCTGGTGTCATGGGGTGGAGCTGAGGGATATATCACCCAGGTGGCTGGGAGGAACCAGCTTAAAGACTTCTGGCTGATCTTAAGGGGAAAGGACAAACGTGTGGATCGAACAACACATCCACATCCTTAGAACACTTTTTTAGTTGGTGTCAGCCCCATCATTTCTAGGTATTTCACCTCCTCTTCATCTTCAGTCACCTATTGGTGGTTATGTCCAGGGCATACACCATTCTTCTCATGAATGAGAAGTGGGAGGAATAGTCCTCTGTTGATCTAGGAAGGGACTCAAACTCCTGGTCAGATTAACC
This sequence comes from Neoceratodus forsteri, assembly GCA_016271365.2. Taxonomy (NCBI): domain Eukaryota; kingdom Metazoa; phylum Chordata; order Ceratodontiformes; family Ceratodontidae; genus Neoceratodus; species Neoceratodus forsteri. The sequence continues at coordinate 635,663,193 of CM057449.1, read as the reverse complement.
TCTGGTTCACTGGGTTCCCCTTCATCTTCCTCACATTCCCCATAATCTTCAAACTCCATCTGTTCCTGGAGTGAAGCCTGAGCAGAGGGAACTTCTTGCCTAACAGGTGTTTGGACCGGTGTCTGTGGGCTAGGGACTGGTACCAACCCCTGTACAGCCTGAATCACCCTGAAGGCCTGAGCAATTTCCTCAGGTGAAGGCAGGCTGGTGGGCACAGTAGACAGCCCCCTAGGCCTTTTGGCAGGGGTTTCAATGTGCTTAGTTTTTTTGAGCTCCTTAGAAGAAACAGGGGATTCAGCCAGTTCATGGGTTCTTTTACTGGTTGCTGGAGCACCCTTATCGGGGTGGATTGTTTAGGCTCAGCGGTTTCACCCGTAGGTTTTGAGAGTGTTGGCTGGCCAGAGCCCAAGAAACCCTTTTCCAATTTCTTTTGTAGTCTTTCCCGATGCTTTCGACCATCTTTTGTGGGAAAGATCTACATATGTCACAATCAGCTGAGAAATGTTCCTCACCAAGGCAAACAAGACATACTGTAATGTGTGTTTGTCTGCCTTGGCGAAGACATCCTCACAATCTGTACAATTCTTGCACACAGGTTCACCGGTTTTCTTCTTTGGTTTGTTTGACATTCTCAAACCAACAAGAAAAACCTCAACCACAAAATACATTTTTTTTTAAGGGTTTTATGCGGTTGCGGTTGGTTCAGAAACCGACAAATGTTCTGATCGGAACCGGGAACACATAGAAAGGAACCAGGATTATCTGTTCTTTTACCAAAGTTATCGGTTGCTGTTTTCTTGACACAATCTATTTTAAAATGAAATAATCTACCTTAGCTTGTTTCAGAAACTCTGACTAGACTAAACTAAACTAAAGCTCGGTTTCCCTCCGGTTATCCCGAACCGAGAAAAAACGAGAACATAACAAAAATCTCTAAACTAACTAGCGTTCAATGACTCAAACAGAAAATAAAGGCAGCAGATGAAAAATCTAATAAAATACTTACATATATATATTTTTAGTAAGCACTCGGGAACAACTAAGAGAAAAAGTCTCCAGAGTGCCTGATCTTGACAGGCGGAGAATGAAATCTTAGGTGTTACAGAACACAGGCCGTTGATAGGAGCAGCACTTGAAAAGTGGTATGAGTCAATGTTGGTTCCATCATTAGCATAATGTTCTATCTCCAGGCAGTTCTACTTTAAAGGCTGACTGCAAGAGTTAGGAATACTGGAGAATTCCTGGGTGAGAAGCCTGTGTTCCTCTATGCCAAGGGAACTACTTCTACTGCCCTGTTTCTGAGAAGGCCCTTTATCTCGGACGTGAGAAGGTCTGACTGAACAGTTGACAGACTGTGCTGTCACTTGAGTGGAAGGTCTGGGGGAATCTCTGCAAAGTTGAAGGAGTAACTCTCTCGAACAATCCTGAGGACTCACTTGTCCATGGTGATAGACTTCCACTGGTTGTAAAACTGAGTCAGACAACCTCCCACTACTATGGAAATGTCCATCTCAGGCAGATAAGGTGAGATCAGTGCCAGGGTTTTAGAAGGTGGCACTGGGTGCTTTTGGGCCCTATGCCTTGTGCTGCATTTTCCTTTGCGGCTGAGGAGACTGACTCCTGTTAGGGGCTCCTTGGCCTCTTCCTCGAAAGGGCCGCCAGTTACGAAAAAAATGATTCCCCGCTGAGGAGCTGAAGGAGATGGCCTGGCAGTTTTAATTGTAGTCCTTGTTTTCTGAGAGGCCTCCAAGGCTTGCTCTACTTGCTGGGTATCAGTTATGTACCATCAAAGGGGACATCGATCAACTGCTGCTGAACATCAGAGGAAAACCTGAACCAGACAACGACGCCTGAAGATTCATAGAAAATCTAGAAGAAATAGAAGAGAAAGATGGTACCTATGCCAGCCCTTGCGAGGAAACAGAGTGAGGGGGGGAGGGCACGTGGAACCGGTGTTGGCAATGCAGGCACTGGCAAGGAAAGAAAATCCTTTGCCAGGACAAGACGCTCAATCTGCCCCAAAAGTCCCAACCGCAGCTCTGAAGTCCCTAGGCCCAGAGGCCCCGGAACTGGATCCACTGGGAGGGGCAACGTAGACAGACACTGTACCCACTGCTCCATGAGAGTGGCCCATTGGTGAAACTGCCCACCAGAAACCCCGCAAGAAGATGAAGAAGGGCTCCAGTGTCTAGATGGTGAGCAATGAGAAGTGGAGGCCATTGGGGAACCGAGGATGGCCTACCACTCCCGACCACCGAAGGCCTCTTGGCAAATGTATCAGAGGGTGACCTTGACCAGTACCTTTTCTTCCTCTTCCGACGGGAAGAGGAAGAGCTCGAGGCCGAGCGGTACTAGGTTCCTGACCTAGATCGGAACGGGACCACTTATTTTTGTGTTTACCGGAAGACTGTCCTCTCTTTCGAACACCAGACTGCCCATGGTCAGATCTCCCCTTCAGAGAGGGTGGAGGACCGGACACAGCCCAGCTGCCAGAGCAGCCTTCCAACGGAGAGTCCCTGCCATTACTATCCATGGTCAACACCTTTGAATAGTAGAGCTGAGAGGAAAATAAGAAATTTCTCTTATTTTTTTTTTAAATAAACAAAATAATAAACAAGTAAATCTGAACACTGCTGTTGTAGAGACATGAAGATTTGATTCCCGGCGGGTGTGCGACATCGTCCCAGAAGAACACTCAGCGGCTGGAAAAAAGGAACTGAGGCAGTTGGATGGTCGATGCTGGAATAGGCTAGACAGGTGCAAGCCAGCCTCATGGAGGCGCGCATGCGCAGTCCTAGCTCAGCACCAGCCTTCCTGAAGATTTTTGGCTCCCACAGGGTCCCAGTGCCTCCGGCTTGTAACCCAGCAGTACGTATAAATGATGAAGACTTTTAAGTCCAGGAAGATAAACAGAACTGAGATGAATTGGGGGGCAGTTACTGGCCAGCTTATGTGCGTGACTTCACTATGTCAGTTTCGTGGGCGGTGCTGGCATCGATGTCCACCACACATTAAGCTGTAAAAGACTTTGATCTCGTGGGGTCCTAGCATGTCCAACTTAGACCCACCAGTGTAACTGAATAGTGAAGATTGATTCTTGTAAGGCCAAACACTTGCTCAAGGCAGTGGAGAATATTTGAAAGTTGGTGTGCGGCAACTGGACAGCAATGGTCCAAATAGGAGCTTCTGCCCCCCAGAGCACACCTGGACGATTTAAGGTTCTTAGAAGCATCTGCCAGCATTAATGCCAGGGTCAGATAAATCACGGCCCCACTGGACCTGAACCTTGTGCTGGATGCAATAACCAGTGCACCATCTGAGCCCATTCTCAGGATCAGTCTAATTTTGTTGACCATAAAAACAAAGTTCTTAGTGGCAATCTGCACTGCAAGACAAAGTGGAGAATTAAGCACCCTATCTGCAAAGAGTTGTTCATGGTCATATACCACAATGGACCATCCCAGTATTCACCCTAAGGTTGCCACACCATTCCATGAGGCTCAAACCATTGAACTTCCAGCACTATTTCAGTGACTGACAAACAGAGAGGAATGGAGAGTGTAGGCAGTAGACTTAAAATGGACTGTTTCTGCTTACTTTGGAAAGACAGCCTCCATATAAAAGATGGAGAGACTATTCATCCTAGCAATTACATTCTGTTGTACTTCCCCATCATGTCTAACCCATTTTAGAAAACTGCAGGTTTCTTCATTTAGGAGACTGTTGTAGTCTAGGTGACTACATTATACACCGCCATGCCTGGATGATATCTATGGTGCCATGCCATGGTGAGGGGGCAGAGCATAACTGTTACAGCAGGTACAGCAGTGGTATTATATTATATGGTTACCCTTTGTTATGTATTAAAATTGGCCTGCTCAAAATCCTTATTAAGCACATTCTAAACTGTTATGAGCATTCTAAAGTGTTGTTATGCGCATTCCGAACAGTTGTTACGCACAGTTCAAAGGTCATACAAGAAAAAATTACTCACCTTAGTAATGCTGTTTCTTCTAATGGAGTCTTGCTGTATTCTGACTATTGCAGTTAGGTCCTGCCTTTCAACTGCCCCGGAGAACAAAGAGTTAACTTTCCATGGCCAGCATGGAACGTTCAGCACAAGCTCGGTTGAAGCCCGTCTGCTGTTGTTTAAACTCCAACCATCAGATCTTTACGAGCAATACTCCCTAGAAGTTCTGTGTGGAAACTGTAAAACTCACACTAGCCAACTAGCAACTAAATTTATTAAAAATGTTTTTTTGGTTTCAAAGCAAAGACTCAAGTCAGGAAACCCAAAAAACAAAACACAATACACACCCAAAGTAAAGGAGGGTGAGGAAAGGGGGCACCCCTAGGGTGCCAACACTGCTCCTGCCCACCCACATCCCAAAAACTAGGTTCTGAGAGGGAGGCGGGGGAGGTCAGAATACAGCAAGATTCCATTAGAAGAAACAACATTACTAAGGTGAGTAATTTTTTCTTCAAACAACATGAAGTCTTGCTGTATTCTGACTACAGCAGACTACCAAGCAGTACCTCCATGGAGGAGGGACAGAACCTACTTTGGGAATAGGCTCTGAAGTACTGCTGTGCCAAACCCAGCTTCACTGCTAGCCTGGATATCCAGAGAATAATGCTTGGTGAATGTATGGACTGTTTTCCAGGTGGCTGCTTGACAAATTTCTAAGATAGGAATATCCCTGGCAACAGCCAGGGAAGCAGCTGTACCTCTAATAGAGTGAGCCCTCAGGCCTGAGGGTGGGGTTCTACACAGTTTTTCATAGCAGAATTGTATACAAGAGACAATCCACTTGGCAATAGATCTCTTAGTAGGAGGTTTGCCCTTACCGGCCTCTCCATATGTGAGGAACAACTGAAGGGACTCAAACCTGTGACCCTTAGTGTGCTCTATGTAGTAGTTGAGGGCCCTTTTAACATCCAAGCTGTGCAGCCTCCTATCTCCAGAGGAGGAATGGTCAGTGAAGAAAACTGACTAGAGGGCATGGGATGAAGTTGGAGGGAGGACGATTCAGAGGAAACATGAGGAAGAATTTCTTCACAGAATGGGTGGTGGACAAGTGGAACACCCTGCCAGAGGAAGTGGTGGGGGCTGAAACAATCACGGGATTTAAGAATGCATGGGATAGACATAAAGGAATTCTGGAGGTCAGGGGTAAGGGGCAACAGACTTCTAGGAAAACAAACTGAACTTACAAGCTCAAATGGGAAGACTGGGTGGGCCATACGCCCTTATCTGCCGACACTGTCTATGTATCTATGTATCTATGTAAAACAGGGAGAGACATAGACTGATTAAGGTGGAAATCTGAAACCACCTTAGGCAAAAACTTCCTGTTAGTTCTTAGGACCACTTTATCTCTATGGAAAGAGATGAAATCAGACTCCACTGACAGGGCTTGCAATTCACTGATACGCCTGGCAGACGTAATGGCTACCAAAAACGCAGTTTTCCAAGTCAAGTACTTAAGCTCTGCAGAGGACAAAGGCTCAAAGGGTGGTTGCATAAGCTGAGCAATGCAAACATTAAGGTCCCAAGCAGGAGCAGGGTCCCTAAAGGGAGGATTGGTATGCAGCAATCCCTCAAAGAACTTACAAAACACAAGATGGGCTGACAGAGGAGAGGGCTTGCCTACTGACAAGAAGGCAGAAACAGCTGCCAGATGCACTTTAAGTGTAGCTGGCCTCGGTTCTAAGCCATTAAGAGGGACCATATATTCCAGAACTGTAAGCAACCCAGCAGATTCTGGAGAAATATGCTTATTAGAGCACCAAATAGTGAACATTTTCTATTTGGAGTTGTAAGTCTTTCTGGTGGAAGGCTTTCGAGAAGCCTTAAGGATATTCAGAACCCCTTGAGAAAGGTGCAGATCAGCAAACTCTAACTCTTCAAGAGCCATGCCTTGAGATTGAGAGATCTGAGGTTCAGATACAAAATCCCCCCCGTGAGGATGTCAACAGGTTGTAATTCCTGGAAAGAGACAGGGGAAGGTGGACTGCTAAGGACAGCAACAGTGGGTACCAGGGCTATCTGGCCCAGTCTGGAGCAATCAGAATCACTTTGCATGGTTGAGACCTGATCTTGACTAACACTTTGAACAGGAGAGGGAAGGGGGGAAAAGCATACAGAAATTTCCCTTCCCAATTCAGAATCAGAGCATCCAGGGGGACTGAGCCCAAGACTGGGGGTCTGCAACAAAAGAGAGGAAGTTGGTGATTGTCTGGGGCTGCAAAAGATGCATCTGTGGAGTGCCCCGTCTCGAGAAAATCACCTTCAAAACTGAGGATCTAGGGTCCATTCATGATGGCCCTGGGATATCCTGCTGAGAGCATCTGCTAGGACATTGTCCTTCCCTGGGAGGTGAACTGCTATTAGAGAGGTTTGCAGGGAATAGGCCAGGGACCACAACTTCATTGCCTCCGTGCACAAGGTCCGAGAACCGAAGTGCCTCCTTGCTTGTTGATGTACCACATGGTGGTGGTGTTGTCTGTTCTGATCTGGACCACCTTGTTCTGTACAGATTTGGAAAAGGCTTGCAGTGCCAGAAACACTGCTCTGAGTTCCAAGAGACTTATGTGAAGCAGAGATTCTTGAGGTGACCACAGTCCCTGGGTGGTAAGATCCCCCAGGTGGGCTCCCCAGCCTAGCAGGGAAGCATCTGTGGTGAGTATCACTGAATGAGACTGAGTGACAAAAGGAACTCCTTGTCTCAAACTGTCCTGATCCTGCCACCATTGCAAAGTCTGGATCAGGGTTCGGGTCACTGGGACTAGTTTGGTGAGGGAATCCTTTCTTTGGGACCAGAAGGCTCTTAAATGGAACTGAATGTCCCTCATCTGGAATCTTGCTCCCTGGACCACTGCTGGGAAGCTGCCATGTGGCCCAGAAGCTGAAGGAAATGCCTTGCTGGTCGAGACACCTGTAGGGTGAATGAAGACGCCAGTTCCGTAAGGGTCTTTGCCCTGTCCAGGGGAAGGAAGGCTCTTGCCTTTACTGTATCCAGTTCGGCCCCTATAAAGATGAGGAGCTGGACTGGCTCGAGAACTGACTTTGGAAGGCTGAGGAGGAATCCTAAGGAAGTGAGCACTTGCTGAGCTACTTGCAGATGTGACTTGACTTGGTCTGGAGACTGACCCACTATGAGCCAGTCGTCCAGATATGGAAAGATGGAAATCTTTTTTCTCCTTAGGAAAGCAACCACTACTGCCAGGCACTTTGTGAACATCATTGGGGCTGATGTTAGGGCCAAAGGGCATTGCTCTAAATTGATAGTGGCCTGAGGGCAACTCGAACCTGAGGTACTTTCTGTGGGACCACCTGATGGGAATGTGAAAGTAGGCATCCTTGAGGTCCAAGGAGGCTAGCCAGTCCCCTGGCCTTAGAGAAGACCGAATTATTCCCAGAGCCACCATTTTGAACTTTGGTTTTAAAAGGTGCTTGTTCAGATATCTTAGATCCAGGATGGGCCGCCATTCTCCTGTTTTTTTGGGGGTTAAGAAGTACCTGGAGTAAAATCCTTTGCCCTTGTGTAGGGTAGGAACCCTTTCTATGGCTCTGAGAGCCAGGAGGGAAGAAACCTCTGCCTCTAGGGCAAGGGTCTCTGATGGATTTGCAGGTGGAAAGGATCTGGTTCTCATCTTGGGAAATTTTTTGAAGCTGAGAACCAGTCCCTGGCTTACTACTTCCAGGACCCACTTGTCTGATGTCAGAGACTTCCAGTCCTGGACAAAGTAAGCCAGCCTGCCCCCTACAGGTAGTGGAGAATTGGCCCGAGCAGACCCATCAGGGTGTCTGCTTGGCAGGGGCTTTAGGCTGAGGGGTGGAAGCAGGCCTGCTCATTCCCCATCTGCCTCTTCCTCTGAAGAACCCCCTCTGAGCATAAGCAGAAGAGGAGGCCTGGGCTTGGTAAACAGGCATTTGAAAGGGTCTGCCCCTGCCCCTGGAGTGCTGTCTTTGAGGAGTGACTTGCCTTTCTTTGGCCTGAGCACTCCTGTAGGTGGTCCCGTACTCGTCCATCTTTTTCATGTAGTTCTCTGTCTGCTCCCCAAACAGAGCATTACTAATGACAGGGGAAATCCATGGCCTTAGCCTGAGTATCCTGTGATAGGCTAGTACATCTGAGCCAAGCCATCATCCAAAGGGCCACAGATGTAGCCATGACTCTTGATGAAACATCACTGGAGTCCACAGCAGCATGAAATTGCACCTTGGATGCCTCAATCCCATCCGCAGCCACCTGCTTCAGCTCCCTGGCAAGCTGGTCAGGAGCCTGTATAGCCAGAGCCAGCACAGTGTCCCACCTGGACTTCTGGTATCTAGCTGTGTAGGCCATATAGTTTGCCTGCCTGAGTCCCAAAGATGCTGCCATGTACTGCTTCTCTGCCATGGCATCAATCCTCCTGGAGTCCTTATCTGGGGGGTGTGATGCCAAGGGAATATTTGCCTTATCACAGGCAGCAGCCTGCACTACCCCAACATGGCTGCATTGCTGAGAAAGGAACTCCATGTCCGAGCCTGAAAGGGTATACCTCTTGTCCATTCGTCTGTCCACAGGAGGTATGGAGTTAGGAGTCTTCAGAATTTTAAATGTCCGTTTCCCAAAAGATTTATGGAGGGGAATAGACAGCCTCCTGGACTCTGGGATGTCCATCATTTCAACAAAATCAGGCTCCTCCTGATCCTCTACTGCTTCTTCTATTGGAAGCTGGAGGGTTTCAGCCACTTTCTTGTAAAACATAAAGTGGGAAAGAGACTCAGAAAGCCTAGGAGGAGAAACACCTGAAGGTCTGTCTGGGGGAGATGTCCAGGTCAATAGGCACATCCAGACTTTCGTAATCACTATCATCATCATCATCCCCATACTCTCCCTCCTCCTTCTTCTCCGGTTCATGAAATTCTTCTAAAGTATAATCTGGAACTGACAGAACCGACCGAACCGAGCCCCTGCCAAATGGTGCCGATTCGGACGTAACCGAAGTTAGCGACTGCACTATCCTTATCGCTTTAGCTATTTCATCAGCGGTCAGAGAAAGAACTTGTGGATCCGAACCGGATGATTTTTCTCTTCTCTTTCTTTTAACTGGAACCGACTTCTCAGAATCAGCCCTCCTTTTGCCCAAAGAAGTTTCGCCCTGGTCAGAGGGCACTCCTTCTGGTTCGGTCGGAACCAAACCGGGATGGCCATCCGGGTCAGCGGACTTCTCGGCCTCCCCTTTCCCTCAGTCTACCTACTCTCTTATCCAGGGTAGCTTTGGGAAAACTCTTACAAATTTGGCAGTCTGAATCGAGGTGGTCAGACCCCAGACAATAAACACAGGTGGTGTGGGGATCAGCCTTAGCAAAGGCTTCCCCACACACACTGCAGTGTTGAAACCCAGTGGGCCTGTTTTTTTTCTTGGGTTTCTCAAATATGGCCAATCCTATCCAAAACTTACCCTTTTTTCGGCAGTCCGCCAGGCAAGACTCCTCTATCGGTTCCTGACCGTGTTACGGGTCTTGGAAAAAAACGTAATTAAATCTGTTTTTTTTAGAACCGATACGGACCAGTTACCACACTCTAAACAAATTAAAACCTTTTTAAAGACCAAACTGATTGGTTCAAACCGAACCAATCTGAAATTTACAAGTTGCACACAGAAACTAAATGTAAACCTATCTAGTACTCACGGTACCACAGACAGAGACTTAAACCAACAGATTCGGTAGCAGAAATTCGGTAGAAACCAAGCAGAAAACAACACTTTAACTGACTTTTTTGAACCGAGCAAAGGAGAAATCTCCGGAGCGACTGTTCAGTGAGGCGGAGTAAAGAATCTGACGGTTGGAGTTTAAACAACAGCAGACAGGGGCTTCAACTAAGCTTGTGCTGAACGTTCCATGCTGGCCATGGAAAGTTAACTCTTTGTTCTCCAGGGCAGTTGAAAGGCAGGACCCAACTGCAATAGTCAGAACACAGCAAGACTTCATGTTGTTTGAATTTTACATTTCTCATTTACTCTATACCTAGCTACTTACTAACCACCCAGTGCCCAAAGTCATGCATTTTACCTTTCAAAAGTCTGGAAATTTAATTTTGATATGTAAGTAGAACAAAAAAAATTGCCTTTTTTTTTTGTTTTCAATTCTGTAGGGGTCTGTCACTCTAGTGTAAAAAAAACATATACTATAAAAATTAAAATATGGTCAACCACACAGAACTCGGCATGTGTTTCCACAGAGGAGTTGAGATGACAGCATGGATCTCTCTCGCTCTCGAGGTTCATATGCTCTCATCTCAACCCCTCGATGGAAACACAGCCTTGTTGTATATGGTTGCCCATACATTATTCTCTATGTTATCAGTAGCTTTGACATGCTTTGTGGCTTTCCTTTCCCACCATTGTTCTGTTGCTTGGTCCCTCAGTGATGGTAGTGTACCCTCCTCCACTGAGACCATACTGACTCTAATAGCCTCAACAACTGTTGAGTGTTCCTGTGATGACATACAATTTTGGGGGCATTTTCTGGCAGAAGTTGACCCTCAGCTACTTCCAACTTCTGAGGTTCAGATATAAAAAAAATTAGGAATGATTTTTATATTACTAGGAAAATTAGTATGGATTCAGAAACGGGATTCTAGCATCTTGGACTTCATCTGCTCTTGCTGACTGCCTACATATGATGTCATAATCCAATTGTGACATACATAGATAATACGGAGCATTAAAAGACATTAGTCCATCAGCTCGCCAATCATAAATTATGAATACCCCTCAATGTCCCTGCTTATTAAAAATGCCAATTATTTTTGTGGCAACTGATTATGATTCATAAACGATGCATTATGGCATAATGTGTAGACAGGCAAAAGTGGCAGATAAAGACTGAGGGACAAAGATTCTATTTTCAAGCAGCCGTCCTTAGTTATAAAGAGGTGAGACTGAAACTATGTGAAATATAAGCAGAACTGTGCCCAGTCTGGTTTTTCACTGTTCCCAAAGATGTCAGAGGCTCCTTAAACATTCGTTTTGTGGCGAAGGGATGGTTCTGACCCCAAAACTCTTTTTGTCTGATAAAGCACAGATAAACATCTGATTGCAAAGGACTCATTTCAGCCTCCCACGTTCCCCTCTTACCTTTACCAGAGTCCAAGAAACTACATGCCCATCTGATGAGACAGAAAAGAATACCAAATTGTTGTCCATGTCATCTTTCTGCCATTTTACCTAGGGGATACATTCAAGCAAATCAGTAAAGGTACATAATCTAGAGACACTGCACAATTGAAACAAATGATTTTTGTTTGCTACTGCTTAATTAAAACAATTATTTAATAATGTACATATTTAATGATTTTTTTCTGGGACATCACTAATCCATACATATACTGGGTGAATAAAAATGTGTATGGGCAACCTTTCATGGTCTCTACAAATGTACATCCTTTCCAAGAAAGTCCTTGCAGTCTGCCAAAGTAGAGAAACCTACCTGTCATATTTTTACACAAAAAGTATTACTTACTGTATTCATAATGGTAGCTCTGCTACTAGTATTACAATTTGCATATTTAATTATTTTTCCTGGGGCCTCATTAAGTAATAAATATGCTTGGGTAACTGAAAATGTATATGGCCAACCTTTCAAAGACTCTACAAATGTATATCCTGTCCAAGGAATTCATTGCGGTCTGTCAAAGTACAGAAACCCACTTGTCACATTCTTACACAAAAATATTGATTGCTGTACTCATAATGATAGTTCTTTTATGAGTGCTATGTTCACATTCCTGCTTCTATATTCCCACTGAGCAGCTATGATGTCCTCGGAAAACAGAAATATCTTTTTAGAGTGAATTTTCTCCATAGAGCACCACTATTAGGTTACAGTGCAGTTGGACCCAGCGGGAGTCGGAACATCTGAGGCTGCTGGCACCAACGTGTGGCACTGGCAGATAAGGGCAGCTCATTCCAGCAATATTAAGCAGTGCCAACACTCTCAGCTGCCTCAGTATCATTTTCCAGGTGTCAAGAGCATATTCTTGGAGTTCAGGTCTTGAGAGTTCCTACACATATACCTTTTTCTTTTTTCTTCTTATTCTTTCTCGGTGTTGTCTTGCAAAACTGTTTCATGTTTGCCCAGTGGGCAATAATATTTCTTACATTAATTTCCACAATGTCTGTTCAAAATGTCTTGGGCCTTGTCTGGCGCGGTGGCGCTGAGGGCTGAGGCGCTGGACGATTTACCTCATGGCACGCCGGTGACCCGGGTTCGGAAGCAAGCTCAGGTTGTCGGAAGTCAGCAGCGGGGGTGTGAGGGTGGAGCTGGACTGAGTTGCCAACAGGCAGGCTCTCCTTCCCGGGGAGGGGAAGCAGCACCCCTCAGCCAATGGTGACCCTAGTGGAGGCTAGGAGTGGCACAGGCTCAGAGGTGGGCCGGGCGTTAGGTCATGGGGTGGTGGAAAGGAGCCGTCACTGGGGCTGTAGTGCACACGCGCGCTCCACGTGCATGCGCTCCTACTCCTGGGGCTCCTGGGAGATAACCAGAGGCAGAAAATGCCGGCGGTAACAGGATGATGACCAACTCCCCGCAGGCTCTGCTCCCAGGCCGGGTACAAAGTGCGTGCCAGCTATTAGAAACATAGAAACATAGACTTTGACGGCAGATAAGGACCGCTTGGCCCATCTTGTCTGCTCATTTCCCTACCTACAGGATAGGCCGCACATCCTAGTTAACCAACAACCTATTTCTTTCTACCCCCCACTTGAATTGCCTTATGTCTGTCTCATGCATTCTTGAAGTCTCCCACAGTTTTAGACCCCACAACCTCCTCAGGAAGGCTGTTCCATGCATCCACTACCCTCTCTGTGAAATAATACTTCCTCACATTGCCCCTGAACCGCCCTCCTTCTATCTTTAAATTGTGTCCCTTGTTCTTGCAAGTCTTTTCTGAAAGATGCTACCCTCTTGGACTTTGTTGATTCCACTGAGGTACTTAAAAGTTTCTATCATGTCCCCTCTCCCTTCTTTCCTCAAGGGTATACATATTAAGCTCCTTTAGTCTCTCCTCATACGGCTTCTCTTGCAGACCCTGCACCATTTTAGTTGCCTCTCTGACTACCTCTATCCTGTCTATGTCTTTGCGGAGATGGGGTCTCCAGAACTGGACACAGTACTCCAGATGGGGTCTCATCAACAGTCTGTACAGAGGGATAACAACTTCCTGTTTTCTGCTGCTGATGCCTCTCCCTTTACATCCCAGTATACCCCCAGCCCTCCCTACTGCCTTCTCACATTGCTTGCTAACCTTAAGGTCATCTGATATGATTATCCCCAGGTCCCTTTCCTTTTTTTTTCTTGTTACTACCTCCCCACCCATTGTGTATTCTTCCCCTGGATTCTTGTTTCCCAGGTGCATTATTTTGCACTTCTTTGCATTGAATCCTAGCTGCAATACTTCTGACCATTCCTCTAGCTTCCGGGGGATGGTGCTGCAGGGGGGGGGCGGTCGGAATGGGGCGGCCGACTGGAGGAGGAAAAAATAGAGTCATGATAAAAACAATGTCTTGGGCCTAATCCTGGTGTAACCCCCCTGCAAATGAGGGTTCTTTGAAACTCCCTCAGTGCCTGTTTGGGTTTTCTCTACCAGGCTGGTGTCCTGCTCTTTAGCTGAATAATGAGTTACAGGGAGTGTTCTGAAACCTCCGTTTACTGGTTCTTTAAGAACTGCCTGTTGCAGTCGTGATTCCTTGAAATGGAGGGGTTATGGGTTGTATGCCTGAGTCCCGCCCGGGCCGCTGCAAAGTAGCTTGCTTCTGGGGTCGCTAGTGGCCCAGAGGGAGTTTTGCTGGGGGATGTGATTGTTTATTGAAAATAACGTAAACTGATAATGATAATGTAGTTGTTCTAACCTGCCTTCCTTTGCAGTGAGGACTGTTTCGGTTGTCTCCTCCATTTTGGTCCGGAACTGCCGAATTGGACCAATTAGTACTACGGGACTTTGGAGAGCTGCCTGACCAATAGGAGACCTGCTTGTAGGGTGGAGAAGGCATTATGGGCTATAGCGCTTTTTTCGCACCACTGAGGGGCAGAGGATCGTTTGACTGACAGGTGTGCCAGCAAATGGATACGGGTAGCACCCGAGAGTTTAAGGAAAGCCCCAGGCTGAGAAGGGGCAGATGCGTTGTGGCTGGTGGGAAGAGAGGAGCTCTGTGCTTCTGCATGAGTGGAGTGTTCGCTCGGGAAGCGCGTGAAGGCCTGCATCGGCCGTTTGTCTGCCATTGAGAGGGACAGATTGAATCCGCTGTGTGCGGTCAGAGGAGGCTGGTGCCAGCCCAGCTACCCACCAGGCTCGACCTGTTATTGAGGATTTGAGAATCTGCTGAATCGTGCTCGGTCCTCGGGAAACTGGAAGCCGCTGTTGCAGCACTGTAGTCGGCTGAAAGTCGGGTGATCCTTGGAAGCTGCTGCCTGGTGTGGTACCCCTCTGGATTTGCCATATAAATGTGTGAGGAGGCTGGTGAACTTCAGGCTCAACCCTGTCAGTGGTGCAGCATCCGTTATTTGCTGGATTTGTGAGTACTGAATCAGCGTAGCTCCCTGCTAAGTTGCAACTGTAGTTTCCAGTTGCTCCATTATACTGCTGACTGGCTAACTGGTTCTCTTGTCCATCCTGATCGTTACCAGTATTGTTTTAAAGGTTATCCGTGTCAGGGCCCCAACCAGCTGCCACGGTGGACTAGCCATTAGGGCTTGGGTACCAGGGACGGTAAACATTAGGGCAGGCCTGTGCACAGAGCCCTAGGTAGATAAGATAGTGATAATCTAATCAACTTGATTTTGCCCCTGCCCTGTTACTTCCCCTAGAATAAATCCGATTGTCTGTTTTGCAACCACACTCTGGCTAGCTTGTGCATTTATGGTGTACTACTGTCTAGTGACTGTGATATAACTGCACCTTATTTTACAGGGTGTCTTCAGAGCGAGCTGAGAGGTACCAGCCGGGGGCAAGCGTACTGGGGAAAGTACTGCTCTGCACTGTGTGAGCCATTAGCGGGACACCAGGGGTTGCAGTAGCCCAGAGGGCTGTGACCGAGACAATCTCAACAGCATCGACCCCGACCTCTGGGTGGAGGCACCCGCCAACGGATCTGGGCCCCTTACCCTGTCTCTGGGGAGGCAGGCAGGGGTAGTAGCCCCAAGGGTAGCGCCCCCTGGGGGTTACAAACTGGAGGCACTGCTGGGATCAGCGTCCCCTAGTGGCCAAGTGGGGAAGCACACAAGAAATGGAGAAAGTGGAAGGGGATATGTTGGGAAAAATTAAGCTGGGACCTATTAAGACCATGGTACACAGACTGATGGGGTGGGGTGAAGCCGAAGAGCTGGACTCCCAGAAGATTGTGTTACTGTTAGATGTGCCTTTGGGAACCCCAACTGCTGATATCATTTATGCTAGCAGGCGAGTAAAATGTTTGGGCAAAGTGGAGTAAAAGGCGAAGACTTGATTTATTTAACCAGATGCTGCAGGTGTTACTTTTGTGAAGTGTAGTCATCGACCGAAGGTACCTCCGTGATCTATCCGAGGGTGTTTCCCAGGGATGGAGGCTAATTCATATTCGAAGTGGGTCAGTCACTCCTGGGGGGTCTCCTCAAATGAATAGTTTTAAAGACAAACTGCTTAAATTGTTGGCCATGGAGGGGAGAACTACCCAGGAGCTGCTACAAGCCTTAGATTTGTCCAATGATGCTACCCCTCAGGGCTCCTCTGGCACCTCCCCCTGTCCACCTAAGAGTTCTGTGTTGGCTTCCCTGCCCCTAGTGGTCCGCCCCATACAGCTCGATTCTTATCGTAAGTTGAAACTTTTCTCTGGCACAGTGCCCGTGCCTCCAGGGGAGGATGACCTGGAGGCTTGGATGGACTATGCCACCCCTGCTAGTCCAGGAAATGGGCAATTGAGGGGAGAAAAGGAAGAGGCTGATGGAGAGCTTATGGGGTCCCGCTTTAGAAGCCATTAGGTTCTTCTGGGCCACCAGTCCGGAAGCCACCGCTGCACAGTATCTTTCTGCTTTAGAAGGGGTTTTTGGGAGTATAGGGACTGGTGAAGACTTATTATGGAAATTCAGGTCTGCTAAGCAGTGGAGAAATGAGAAACTGTCCGCTTTCGTCACTAGAGTGGAGCGGGCCTTGCAGAAGGCTTATAGAAAAGGGGGGATCACTGCCACAGCCCTGAATCAGGTCCGGTTAGAACATGTTTTAAAATCTGCCAGATTTTCTAGTGTAATACTGTTGAAACTTAAGTTACATGATCGGCGGGTCACCCCGCCTGAATATTGCCAATTGATGAGGGAAATTAGGGAGGTGGAGACTGATGAAGAGGGGTGGGAGCCATGTGTGGGGGTGGTAAACCCTAGCGGGACCCCTGAGCCTAACACCCCTGAAGAGGTCAGCCTGTCTAGAGGGTCTGAGGGATCCCCAGATTTTTCTGGTGTGGTAGGAATGCGAGTTGTCTCCTCTGACCCCCATGTAGAGAGTGAGTTGAGGGCCGAGGTCAGGAATTTATGGGAACTGGTGAGGGACTTAAAGCAATCTGCTATGTACCCTGTTAGGTCCGGGGCCCCTGAGATAAGCCGAAATCAGACCCCGGGC
The DNA here is from genome assembly GCA_016271365.2 of Neoceratodus forsteri. Taxonomy (NCBI): domain Eukaryota; kingdom Metazoa; phylum Chordata; order Ceratodontiformes; family Ceratodontidae; genus Neoceratodus; species Neoceratodus forsteri. The sequence goes on along the minus strand of CM057449.1, from coordinate 635,646,553 downwards.
CCAAAGAAGCCCCCTCACCCCTCTCAGGGTCCCCCACAAATACGGGGCCCACTGCAAAATAGTGATCTCCGGGACCCCAAGTTCTGCTACCATTGTGGAGAAGATGGACATTTTCAACTTGAGTGTCAGAGGCCGGAGAATTTAAGGAAAGTTAATAGCAGACTGATTAATTGGCATCACCGGACCCAGTCTCGACCCCAGTCTCAGTCGACCCTCAATGCTGTGACCCCCGATTGGTCTGATGTGGTCGGGCCTTCAATGGAGATCTCGGTGCGAGTAAATGGGATTCCCGCTCGAGCTGTATTAGACAATGGCTCTCAGGTAACCATCATGTTTCAGGACTGGTATCAGGCACATTTACTCGAGGTGCCCCTGCAACCTTTGAATGGTCTACATGTGTGGGGGTTGAGCGACAAGGCATATCCGTATTTGGGGTATATCCGAATTTGGTTATCATTCTCGACATCTGTGGCTGGAATGGATGAGCAGGTGGAAACTCTGGTTTTAGTTTGCCCACCCACTGGACTGTACGATGGGGTGCCTCTATTGATTGGGACGAATGCTCATTTGTTTGGACGATTGGCCCAGTTGTGCTCAGAAAAGCAGGCGTCCAAGGCTGGGCGAGTTCTAAGAATACCCGCTGTGCTCCAAAACGCAGTTGCCACCCAGAGGAGGGTTGGTCAGGAGGAACCTGAGGGCCCGGTGGGGGTGGTGTGGAAAAGGAACCCGGCTCCAGTGATACTTGCTCCAAACACCCAGTGTGTCTTGCATGGTGAAGTACGATTAAGAACAGATGTCAAGAATAAATTGTTAATGTTGGATGCGCCTGGAGAGGGAAGATTGCCTGAAGGACTGTTGATAAAGCCCAGTATCTTGCCGGCTAGAGCTCATGCCTATGTCAAGAGAGTGATGGTTCAAGTGCATAATATGTCCGACAAGGAGATTCGAATCAGAAGAGGGTGTACCCTGGCAAGTGTCCATAGTGCGGATACTGTGGTGCTGCCAAGTAGCAAGGGTCCCGAGGCAGACTATCGGGTTACTCCTGATTTGTTTGATTTTGGTGACTGTCCGTTGCCAGCTGAATGGAGAGAGAGGATCAGTGAAAGGCTTTCCCAATGGGACCAGATGTTCTCCCTGAAAGAATGGGATGTGGGATGTGTGCAAGGGGCCGAGCATTACATTCGGCTGTATGACGAAAGGCCTTTCCGAGAGAGATCCCGGCGCCTGGCCCCAGCTGACATTGATTATGTACAGCGGCATCTGCAAGAGATGTTGGCGGCCGGTGTGATACAAGAGTCCAGGAGCCCTTATGCTTCCCCTATTGTGGTGGTAAGGAAGAAGAATGGGACGGTGCGGATGTGTGTAGACTATCACACTTTGAATTGGCGGACCATCCCCGACCAGTACACCATGCCACGAATACAGGACGCCTTGGACTGTTTAAATGGCAGCAAGTGGTTTTCTGTGTTGGATCTCCGCAGTGGGTACTATCAGATTCCGATGGCCCCGGGGGACTGAGAGAAGACTGCATTCATCTGCCCCCTAGGTTTCTATGAGTTCATTCGAATGCCTCAAAGGATTTCAGGCGCCCCAGCCACATTTCAGTGCCTGATGGAGAGAGCCGTGGGGGATATGAATTTGCTCGAGTGCCTGGTCTATTTAGATGACGTCATAGTGTTTGGACGCTCGTTGGAAGAACACGAACAGCGGCTATTCAAGGTCTTGGATCGGCTGGAGGAGTTCGGCCTCAAGTTGTCTATAGATAAGTGTCAATTTTTCCAGACTTCTGTAAAATATGTGGGCCACACAGTGTCTACTGAGGGCATAGAGACTGACCCTAGCAAAGTGGAGGCGCTGACTATTTGGCCCCAACCCAGGAGCTTGAAGGAGTTGCAATGATTTCTGGGGTTTTGTGGATATTACAGGTGATTTGTCAAGGACTATTCTCAAGTGATTCGTCCCCTCCTCAACCTCACTCAGGGATACCCTCCTACACACAAAAAGTATAAAAAAGTTGTACGATCCGACACCGAGAAGGGGTATTTCCAGCCAAATGAACTGTTTGGGGACCATTGGACTGTTGAGTGTGAGGACGCTTTCCATGACATCATATATCAACTCACCCATGCCCCCGTGTTGGCTTATGCTGACCCGGCCAAGCCCTACGTTCTCCATACCAATGCTAGTCTTCAAGGACTGGGGGCCATGTTGTATCAGGAGCACTCAAATGGCCTGAGGCCTGTAGCTTTTGCCAGTAGAAGTCTGGCCCCATCTGAGAAGAATTATCCCGTGCATAAGCTAGAGTTCCTGGCTCTGAAGTGGGCCATTGTTGATCAGTTCCATGATTATTTGTGCGGTGCAAAGATATTAGTAGAGATGGATAACAATCCTCTGACCTATGTATAAACCTCAGCCAAGTTGGACGCCACTGGCCACAGGTGGCTCTCTGCCTTGGCCACCTACGATTATGCTGTTGAGTACCGGGCCGGCTTAAACCATACAGATGCAGATGCCCTTTCCCGGAGGCCTATGCCCCAAGCTGACTGGATCAGGTTGTCTGAGCCCGACATAAGAGCTCTTTGCCAGAAGTTTGACAAGGAAGATCAGGTGTCCCCCGATGCTGTGAACTGTATGGTGGATTGCTTGGGGCCATCTGAGAGCTGTATGCCTGCTGCCTACTGTCATTTTTCTGCCCTGGACACTAGTTCACTGCCTCAGTTCGACAATACTAGTCTTCAACGGGCTCAATCCCGAGATCCTCTGATAAAACTGGTGGTGGAAGCCCTGCAGGCCAGGCGAGATGTGTCCAAATTGCGCTCTACCGACTTAACAGCCACCTTGTTATATAAAGAAGGGCCCAAATTAAGGCTGATTAACCAACTACTATACCAAGAGGCTATACATAAAGCTGACCAGATCGTCAAACAACAGCTGGTGCTGCCGGCAAAGTTAAAGGAACTGGTTTTAAGGTCATTGTATAATCAGATGGGACATCTTGGTATTGACCGAACTCTTGACTTGGTACGAGCCCGGTTCTACTGGCAAAAAATGAGTGCAAATGTGGAGCGGTATGTCAAGACCTGCAGTCGCTGTTTGCAGAGGAAAGCCTTGCCCCAGAGAGCTGCTCCTATGGTCAACATTACTACTAGCGCCCCCATGGAACTAGTCTGCATTGATTTCTTAAGTCTGGAACCCAATCTGAAAAATATCAGTAATATACTGGTGGTTACCGATCATTTCACCCGGCATGCACAGGCATTCCCTACCAAAGATCAGAAAGCAACTACCGTGGCTAAGATACTTGTTGAGAATTTCTTTGTCCACTACGGGGCCCCCCAGTGGATCCATTCCGACCAGGGAAGAGATTTTGAGAGCCGCCTGATTAAAGAGATGCTGTCTTTGTGGGGGGTGCGGAAGTCAAGAACCACCACTTACCATCCTCAGGGAGATCCCCAGCCTGAAAGGTTTAACCGCACCTTACTTGACATGTTGGGCACATTGCAACATAAAGACAAACCATAATGGAGCCAGCAGATCAGTACCCTGGTTCACACCTATAATTGCACCAAGAGTGATGCCACAGGATTTTCCCCGTACCGACTGATGTTTGGGAGAGAGGCTAGGTTGCCCGTGGATGTGTGTTTTCGAGTTTCCCCCGATGGGGTGCATGCCGAAAATCATCTGCAATACATGCAGAAGCTGAAGGCCCAGTTAAACCATGCTTATCAGTTGGCCCAGACCATGGCGGCTAAAAGAAACCTGGCCAATAAGGAGAGGTATGACAAGAAAGTAAAGACACTGGAGTTAAGAGAAGGGGGCAGAGTGTTGTTGCAGAATCTGGGACTGCATGGAAAGCACAAGATTGCTGACCGATGGCATCACCTCCCTCACATTGTTGTGGGACAACTGGCTGATTTGCCTGCGTACAAAGTGCGACCTGAAAGCAACTCCAAAAATGTGAAAACTATCCATCGAAATCACCTGCTGCCAATTGTGCAGATCCTGACTGCAGCTGAACCTTCCACTGCTGCCCCCTCCCGGCCGGTGACTAGATCTGCCGCTAAGCAGAAAACTAAACCCGTGGATACTTCAGCAAGCCAACCAAGAGAGCCCTGTTCAAATCCTGCAGAAAGAGATAATCAACAATCGGTGTTGGAGGACGATGAGGATGATGTTGAATACTATCCCTCTTATGAACTGAGTCAGTTGTTTCGGGGCAATCCCCTTGTTAACTCCGGAGATGAGGTTGGGCCTTCTGGACTGTTCAAGCCCCCTACCTTGTCTCCGGGACCAATGCCTCCAGAGGATGAGCTGGGTAGCAGTAAAGCTCAAGGGGTGGGGTCTTTGAGCCTGGCTGAATTATCTGGCCTGGCTGAATTATCTGACTTTTCAGAAGAAGAGAGTGATATGGGGGAACCAGCCAGTGATATGCCAGAACCGGAAGAATATTTTGAATGCCCTGATGGTTCCTCCTTAGTGTCTACACAGTCTTCAACTGAGCCCAGTAGGGTGGGTCCTGGGGTAGAGGGTCAGGCCCCCAATAGTGCTATGAGCCCTGGGTCCTCTTCCCCTGTGGAGATTCCAGCTACTAGCGTCAGTAAGGCCGGACTGGAATCAGGGTCTGTCTCTGGGTTTTCCGAAACCCCTAGACGTTCCAGTCAAGAAGTACGGCCTGTAGTAAAGTTGAGCTATGAGTCTCTAGGCCAGCCTGTGGACCTTCCCTTAAATGTGGTCCATAAGGGGGTGTATGTGTCCCCGAGCTCTTTACCAAAGTTAGCCCTGGGGGATGACTCTAGTCTGGTAATATTGCCCTTCGGGTGTGGTGCCCCTGTTTTAGGTGACCCGCCAGTACCTGAAATGGAGGGGTTCCCCCAGATCCGGGGCTGTGAGCAGGAAATAATGACCTGATTGGAAAAAAAAAAAAAAAGAACTGAGGGTTGTGTGTGTACATCGCTGTATAATCTATAGTGCGCTATAAATATTCATGTATGTAATGCAAAGTGTGATGTACCGTCTCTTAGACTGTGTGCCTTCAGGTGAACTAAGGGCAATTACTTGGCGCGGACGCCAAGTTTTTCCACGCCAGGGAGGGTGTAACCCCCTGCAAATGGGGGTTCTTTGAAACTCCCTCGGAGCCTGCTTGGGTGCTCTCTACCAGGCTGGTGTCCTGCTCTTTAGCTGAATAATGAGTAACAGGGAGTGTTCTGAAACCTTCATTTACTGGTTCTTTAAGAACTGCCTGTTGCAGTCGTGATTCCTTGAAATGGAGGGGTTGTGGGTTGTATGCCCGAGTCCCGCCCGGGCTGCTGCAAAGTAGCTCACTTCTGGGGTCGCTAGTGGCCCAGAGGGAGTTTTGCTGGGGGATGTGATTGTTTATTGAAAATAACGTAAACTGATAATGATAATGTAGTTGTTCTAACCTGCCTTCCTTTGCAGTGAGGACTGTTTCGGTTGTCTCCTCCATTTCGGAACTGCCGAATTGGACCAATTAGTACTTCGGGACTTTGGAGAGCTGCCTGACCAATAGGAGATGTGCTTGTAGGGTGGAGAAGGCATTATGGGCTATAGTGCTTTTTTCACACCACTGAGAGGCAGAGAATCGTTTGACTGACAGGTGTGCCAGCAAATGGATATGGGTAGCACCCGACAGTTTAAGGAGAGCCCCAGGCTGAGAAGGGGCAGATGCGTTGTGGCTGGTGGGAAGAGAGGAGCTCTGTGCTTCTGCGCGAGTGGAGTGTTCACACAGGAAGCACGTGAAGGCCTGCATCGGCTGTTTGTCCGCCGTTGAGAGGGACGGATTGAATCCGCTGTGTGCGGTCAGAGGAGGCTGGTGCCAGCCCAGCTACCCACCAGGCTCGACCTGTTATTGAGGATTTGAGAATCTGCTGAATCGCGCTCAGTCCTCGGGAAATTGGAAGCCGCTGTTGCAGCACTGTAGTCGGCTGAGAGTCGGGTGATCCTTGGAAGCTGCTGCCTGGTGTGGTACCCCTCTGGATTTGCCATATAAATGTGTGAGGAGGCTGGTGAACTTCAGGCTCAACCCTGTCAGTGGTGCAGCATCCATTAGTTGCTGGATTCGTGAGTACTGAATCAGGGTAGCTCCCTGCTAAGTTGCAACTGTAGTTTCCAGTTGCTCCATTATACTGCTGACTGGCTAACTGGTTCTCTTGTCCATCCTGATTGTTACCAGTATTGTTTTAAAGGTTATCTGTGTCAGGGCCCCAACCAGCTGCCACGGTGGACTAGCCATTAGGGCTTGGGTACCCAGGGACGGTAAACATTAGGGTCAGGCCTGTGCACAGAGCCCTAGGTAGATAAGTATAGTGATAATCTAATCAACTTGATTTTGCCCCTGTCCTTGTTACTTCCCCCCAGAATAAATCCGATTGTCTGTTTTGCAACTACACTCTGGCTAGCTTGTGCATTTATGGTGTACTACTATCTAGTGACTGTGATATAACTGCACCTTATTTTACAGGGTGTCTTCGGAGCGAGCTGAGAGGTACCAGCCGGGGGGCAAGTGTACTGGGGGAAAGTACTGCTCGTACCTCATGTGAGCCATTAGTGGGACACCAGAGGGGTTGCAGTAGCCCAGAGGGCTGTGACCGAGACAATCTCAACAGCATCGACCCCGACCTCTGGGTGGAGGCACCTGCCAACGGATCTGGGCCCCTTACCCTGTCTCTGGGGAGGCAGGCAGGGGTAGTAGCCCCAAGGGTAGCGCCCTGGGGTTACACCAATATGTCCTCTTGGGAATCCTGTTAGGCAGTTATGGAAAGGACCCTCAGGGACACAGCTCAATTCTGGAGTGTAGTACCGCCACCAACGTGCAGACATCCACATCCTTCAAATAGAGATATTTTGTTCCTTCAATGCCTCCTTATCACTGTTATCAACAAAATACATGATGCTGGGAAAGGATGGGCTCATGGAAATTTCACTGGACACAGAGCATCCTACTTTGCTAACATGTAGCCCTTAACTCGGGAGTGCATCAAATTGGTGCTAAATCTCTCGTGCTCAATTCCCTATGGCACCATCCTTGAATTAAACTGTCTCCAGCAGGTTTTCCTCACAGTATAACAGAGTCACTCATTCTATGAGACAGGCTCTAGCTGTGTTGCAGGAAATGGTATCAAGGTGAGCAGTACCAATCTGGGCATCTAGGTTACACTGTAGACATCTTTGCCTCCTTGGTGCCAGGGGGTTCTCCTGGTACAAAGTTTGGTGCTGTCACATGGGCCAGACTGTGGTTCAAAACACAGTGCTAGTGACAGTGCTAGAACCTGCACCACACATCAACATTCTCTGTTGGGAGAGACTATGCTCTGTAATGGGCTCAATGAAAAAAAAAATACTCACCACAGTAATGTTTCTTCCAAAGGGATTTCTCTCAATGCTTAACAACTGCAATCATTCCCCTGGAATGAGCCTTCCCAGAGGAAAAAATTACTTACCATGGTAATCTTCTTTCTTCCCAGTGATGCTCAGATATTCATAACTTTGTGCAGTCATCCTGGTGGGTTGGACTGCCCGGAGAGATGGAACACATGCAAATGATGGAATTCTTTGCACGTGAGCATCTTTCAAATACTGCCTCTACCTACTGTAGTGTTCTAACCCCTTTAGATTTGTAAGAAGCCTGGAAGACAGGCATTATGAAAAAAAATCTAACAGCTAATTAATAATTTTTTTTTTTTTAGGGTTACTGTAATAAAGAGAATTTACCCAAAAAAACTCTTAAGGATGAACTACATCAAATAAACAATGTTATTCACCAAACAGCATGAGAAAACTATTAAGAGACAGAAAAACCCTGTTTAAATCTATTTGGTATAGAGAAGTGTACCCAGAAGGGTATGACTATGTGGCACTTGCATGGGAGGGAGTTATGAATATCTGAGCACAACTGGGAAGAAAGAAGATTACTACAGTAAGTAATTTTTTCTTCTAACCCCAGTAATGCCCAGGATATTCATAACGTGGTGCAGACTACCAAGCAGTACCCCTGGAGGTGGGCACAGAACTTATTTTGGAAACAGACTTTGCAGGACTGCTGTGCCAAACCTGGCATCACTTCTGGACAAAACATCCAAGTTGTAATGCTTTGTAAAGGTGTGTTCTGATTTCCAGGTAGCTGCTTTACAAGTATCCAATAATGGAACCTCCCTAGCAGCTGCATGACTGGCAGCTGTTCCTTTTGTCAAGTGTGCCCTCAGCCCAGCTGGGGACTCCCTACCTGCTCTAGTGTAGCAGAACTGAATACACTGGACAATCCATCGAGAAATGGATTTTTTGAGGCTGATTTGCCCATTCCGACATCCCCATATGTAAGTGTAACCCCCCTGCAAATGGGGGTTCCCAAAAGACTTCCACGAGCTTGCTTGAATGCTCCAAGCCTGAATGGTGTTTGGCATTTAAGCCATTTATCAGTGAGTGTTTTTAGAACCTCTGGTACTGTCTCTTTAAGAGCTGTCTGCTTGCAGACATAATTAGTTTGTATGGGGGACTGTGTGTTTCTTTGATTGAGTACCACTCAAGCTGCTGCCAATTCACTTCATTTTGCAGTCACTAGGAGTGCAAAGGAACCTATCTGAAAGATGTAACTGTTTGCCAGAAATTATTTAGAGTAATAATGAAATTACAGTTTGTCTAACCTGCTTTCTTTGCAGTCAGAACTGTGTCTGCTAGTTCCCATTCTAGTTTGAACTGCTGAACTGGACCAATCAGTGTGGGGTAAGCTAGCTCTAAAATGGTGCCTTGGACGAATCAGAACTTGGACTCATAATCTGAGCCAGCCACAAGAGGATTGTATGGGCAGTGACTCTGGGAGATGTAGTTTAGACTTCAGTGCCTTTTGGACCAACAGCAGCAGTCTATTGTGAGTGACAGCCAATCCAGTCAAGAACTGGGAGGAACTCAAAGGAAGTGCCGGTTTTGTCGGTTGGAGTTTCAGTTGAGCTTTGGCAGTGAAAGAAGGAAGGAGCCCTGTGCTTTTCAGTGTGCAGTTTTGGTCAAAAACATGTGTAAGGCCCAGAGTTCCGGTCTGCAGCTTGTGTAACAGCTTGTTAGGACTGAATCCGTCCTGTGAAAAGAATCAAAGGATCTCTGAAGAGTAGAAACCAGGCTCACCCTGTAGAAGACTGGAGGAATTGCTGAAAATTGCACTCGGTCTGTCAGGAACTGAATCTGCTGTGTGTTCTCCCGGGTATTGTGCAGTAATTGCGATCGGGATACAGATGCAGCATGCCTGGTATAGTGCTTTCTTTTATATGGATGTGTGAAGAGGTTTGTGTACCTCAAGTGAGCCCTGCTGACATTGAAGGACCCTATCTTATTTGGAGGTCGTGAGTACTAATTCAGGGTCGCTCCCTGTTGAATTGCCACATTAAATCCAAATGGAATTACTGTACTGCTGACTGTTTAATTCTCCTTTTCTCTGTGTGAAAGGGCCCTACCAGCTGCCACGGTTTGGACTAGCCACTAGGGCTTGGGTACCCAGGGACAGTAACTGATAGGGATAGGCCTGTCACAGACCATAGGTAGATTATTAGAGTGATAAGCTAATTAACCTGATTTCCCTGTCCTTGTTATATCCCTAAATAAATCAGAGCTGCTTGTTTCAGCAAAGTTATACTGCCTGAGGTATTTGTCTATGTTAAAGTACTGTACTGTGATTGTTGCACTGTATCTCATTTCACAGGAGGTCCCAGTGCCGGAACCAGACCTGGGGGTAAGTGTATACTGTGAAGGTAATTCTGATATATTGTGTGGGCCACTAGTGGGAAGAAAGGGGGGTTGCAGTGTCCCAGAGGGCTGTGACCAAGTTAGTTTAACTATTGCAAACCCTGACCTCTGGGTGGAGGCACCCGCCATTGGATCCAGGCCCCTCAACCTGTTAGTGGCAAATCAGGCAGGGGTAGTAGCCCCTGGGATAGCGCCATCTAGGGGTTACATAAGGAAAAGTTGTTTTTGTCTTGCCTATAGCCCTTAGTAGCTGTCATGTAATAGCTGAGATCTCTTTTCACATCCAGACTGTGGAGTCTTCTTTCACCAGAGCTTGTATGGTCTGTGAAAAAAAGACAGGCAGAATGATTGACTGGTTCAGATGAAAGTCTGAAATGACCTTGGGAAGGAAGTGTCTGTTCGTTCTGAAGACTACCTTATCTCTGCGAAAGGAGATGTAGTCCTAGTCAACACAAAGAGCCTCAAGTTCACTGATTCTTCTTGCTGAGGTAATTGCTACCAGAAAAACTGTTTTCCAGGTAACATATTTTAAATGGGCTGTAGCCATGGGCTCAAAAGGAGCCCTCATTAATCTGCCTATACATATATTAAGATCCCAAGCGGGCACTGGTGTGCTGTGAGGAGGATGCAAATGTATCAGGCCTTTAAAAAATCTTTTGGAAATGGGATCGGATGCTACTGACACCTTTGTCCTAGCAGAAAGATATGCAGACACTGCTGCAAGATGAAAGCTTAAATAACTGGGTTGTAGACCTTGTGAATGTAAGTGAGTCAGATAATCCAACACCACTCAGCATTATTTGGGGCGAAATTCCTAACAGAGCACCAAAAAGAAAATCTCTTCCACTTAGCAGAATACGATTTCTTAGTGGAGGGCTTCCTATAACCTTTCAAGTTAGTTAATACAGCTTCAGAAAGGTTTAAGTCTGCATACTCTAATTCCTCAAGAGCCATGCCTTGAGGTGGAGGGACTTGAGATTTGCGTACAACAATGTTCACTGACTGGAGGTCAGGAGATTGTGCCTGAGAGGCAAACTTATTGGTTTGCTCACTGACATGGAGAGCAGAAGAGAGTACCATGGCTGCCTGGGCCAATCTGGAGCTATCAAGATCAGAGACGCTAGAGAGGAATTTGAGCTTCAGTAGTACTCTGAAAACCAGAGGAAAAGGGAGGAAGGCATAAAGAAACTTGCCTAACCAGTCCAGTACCAGGGCATCCAGAGGGATTGTGCCCTGGGCCAGTGGTCTGCAGCAATACTGAGGCAACTGGTGGTTCTGGTGGAATGTGAACAAGTCTATCTCTGGAATGCCCCACCTCCTGAAAATGACCTGCACCACCTGCTTGTTCAGTGTCCATTCGTGATGGGACTGATTGATTCGACTCAGTGTGTCTGCCAAGGTATTGACCTTTCCTGGCAGATGGATTGCTTGCAGGGACACCTTTAGAGAATACACCAGAGTCCAAATTTTCATGGCTTCTGTGCATAGGGGACCTGATCTGGTGCCTCCCTGCTTGTTTATGTAGTACACAGTGGTGGTATTGTCTGTTCTGACCTATAACACCTTGCCCATCACCAGTGTAGAGAAAACTTTTAGTGACAGCCACACTGCTCTGAGTTCCAGCAAGTTTATATGCTGAAGGGACTCTGTTTCTGTCCAGGTACCCTGAGTTGTGTGCTCCCCCAGATGGACGCCCCAACCCAGAAGGGATGCATCTGTCGTGAGGACTAGTGAAGGATCCTCCTTCTGAAAAGGGACTCCTTGCCTTAGGCTGGATTCCTTTTTCCACCACAAAACGGCTTGTAACAGTGCCCTTGTCACTGGAATGAGTTTTGAAAAGAGATCTTTTTTTCTGATTCCAATGATTCCTGAGATGAAACTGGATGTCTCTCATGTGAAACCTGGAACCCTGCACTGTACCTGTGGATGCAGCCATATGACCCAAGAGCTACAGGAATTGCCTGGCTGTTTTTTGCCTGTGCAACTGGAAGGCATTTGCTATGGCCCTGAAGGCTTTGCACCCTGTCCAGTGGCAAAAAGGCCCTGGCCTGTAGAACACTAATCTCTGCCCCTATTAACTGTAAAGTCTGCGTAGGGGTTAAGACAGATTTTTTATGGTTTATTATGAAACCTAAGGACTTCAAAAGATCCTGTGTGAGCTTTAGAAAGGTTATGACTTGTTCTGGTGACTTGCCCACCACCAGCCAGTCATCCAGATACGGGAAAACAGTCACTCCTGTCTTCGAAGAAATGCCACCACAGCTGCTAGGCATTTTGTAAACACCCTTGGTGCCTAGGAAAGGCCAAAGGGCAGGGTTGCAAACTGATAATGACCTGATGGGAGGCTGAATCTGAGATATTTCCTGAAAGATTCTTTTATGGGGATGTGAAAATAGGCGTCTTGTAAGTCCAGAGATGCCAGCCAGTCCCCTTTTTGGATTGTTGGCAGAATCCGAGCCAAAGTTACCATTTTGAACTTTGGCTTTTTCAAGTGCTTGTTTAAAACTCTGAGATCCAAAATTGGCCGCCACTCTCCATTTTTCTTTGTTGTTAGGAAGTATTTGGAGTAAAAACCTCTTCCTCTCAGGGTTGTAGGAACTGGTTCCACTGCTCTGAGATGTAGCAGCTTTTGAACCTCTGCCTCTAGCAATGACGTTTGTGCTAGGGGAAGAGAGATGGAAACCCTGGAATTTTTTTGAGGAAGAAATCTGAAGTCCAGAGACAAACCTTTGCCCACTACCTCCAACATCCACTTCTCTGTGGTGATGGTTGACCAAAGGTGGAGGAAATGGGACAGTTTGCCTCCGACAGGTAGAGAGGAGGCAGCCTGCATCTCAGGAGTTCTGTTTAGGCTGGGGCTGAGGTTGTGCCTGAGACCCTTGCCTAGAGCCCCTTCTACCCCACCCCTGTTGGGGGTACTGCTGGTATTGGGGCATGGCTACTGGCTGGAAAAAAGGTCTTGTCATGAAAGAGCGACCTCAGCCCACCTTCCATAGGGCCTGGTGGATGAAGAAGCTCTGTCTCTGGCAGAGTTGCTTCTATAAGTAGCCTTATATTCATCCACCTTCTTCATACACGCCACCGTGGATTCTCCAAAAAGAGAATTTCGTTCTAACGGAAAATCCAGGGCCTTCGATTGGGTATCCTGAGTGAGGTTTGTAGACCTAAGCCAAGTGAACCTCCTCTGAGCCACTGTGTTAGCCATCCATCTGGCTGCAGTGTCATTTGAATCAGCAGCCATCTAGAACTGGTACTTATCCGCCTCTAGCCCAAACCTGGCAGTTTCAGCCAGGTCATCTGACAAGGGTGAGATGGCTTTCATGGACATTGCCAATTACCAACTGCCAGAGGGATTTCTGATACTGGGTAGCATAAGCTTGGAAAGTAGCCTGTCTCATGGCCAGTGACGCTGACAAATAGCCTTTTTTGGTCATACTGTCCAATTTTCTGGAGTCCTTGTCTGGTGGATGTGAGGACAGAGGGACTTTAGCTTTATCACAGGCTGCCTGTTGTATTGCCCCTTGATGGTCAGGATGGGAGAAGAGGAAGTCAGCTACCTCCCTATCTAACTGGTACTTTTTGTCCATTCTCCTGTCAATTGGAGGAATAGAATTAGGGGTCTGCATGAGCTTCATAGCATCCTTCTTAAAAAATGTATATACTGGGAGGAGGAGGGCCTTTGTGGGTGTTAAACCCATCATACTAAGGTACTCAATTTCCTCCTCATCCTCCACTTGCTCTGTTGTGGTGATATCTAATGCATCTGCCATTTTCCTTACAAAGGAAAAGTGGGAGGAAAAATTCTCAGATACCCTGGGAGGCAAGCCAAAATCCTGCACAGGGATCACCTCTGGAGGGATAGGTTCATCCTCCTCATAAGGCTCATCATCCTCTTCAAAAAATAGCTGCTCCGGTGTAGAGGGCAACACAGTACTAGAAATCTGGGGACCCTGTGCAGGAGACTGAGGGATGATGCTCTGCAGAGCCTGAATAATTCTGAATGGCTGAGCTATCTCTTGAGCTGAAGGCATTGCAGACACCTGCACAGAAGTCCCTGGGTTAACAGGAGAGGGTTCTGCATGTTTAAGTTTCTTTGTTTTCTTTGAGGGAACCAGAGTGTCAGCTGGTTCTTTTCCTCTTTGTGCCCCTTTTTCGCCCTTATCAGGGGCAGGGGTAGTAGCACTTGTGGGTTCAGCCACAATAGACTGGGGTGTCAGCTGGTCAGAGACAGAGGGACTCCTAGGAAACTTTTTATTGAGCCGTTCAAGGCACTTTTCCACAGTTTTATCTGGAAAAATTTTACATATCTCACATTCCTGGTCCAGATGTTCGAAACCCAGACAAGCTACATGTAACCCCCCCCCCACCCACAAATGGGGGTTCCTAAAAGCCTCCCCGGAGCTCATTTAAATGCTCTATGCCTGGCTGGTGTTCGGCGTTTAAGACGTTTTAAATGGGTAGCCAGTGAGCGTTCTTAAGGCCTCCGTATACTGTCCCTATAAGGGCTGCCTGATGCAGCCATGACTAGTGAAAATGGTGGGGGGAGGGCTGTGTGATTGTGTGCCCGAGTCCCGCCTGGGCTGCTGAGTAGGCGCTCCAGTTTGCCATCCTGACTGGTCCAGAGGGAGCCCTGTACAAAGGGAGAAATTACTTACCAGTGATCCTTTGAATAGTAATGATAATGTTAGTTGTTCTAACCTGTTTCCTTTGCAGCCAGAGACTGTTCTGATTATCCCCTCCATTTTGGTCCCGAACTGACGAATTGGACCAATCAGTATCTTGGGACTCCTTTGAGCCGGCGGACCAATGGGCGAACTCATGCCCTTTGAGAAAGACATTATGGGCTATGGCGCTTTTTCACACCACTGAGAGCAGGAGATGAATGACTGGCAAGTTACGCCAGCCAATTGGATCGGGTAGCGCCCGAACTGGAAGGAGTGCCCCGTGTTGCTGAGGGGAGATGCATTGTGGCTGACGAAAAGAAGGGAGCTCTGTGCTTCTGCGCTGCGTGAGTGTTCGCGCGGGAAGCGCGTGAAGGCCTGAGGTGGACGTTTTTGCCCTTTCGAGCGAGTCAGACTAAATCCGCTGGCGAGCGGTCGGAGGAGGCTGGTGCCAGCCCAGCTACCTACCAGGCTCAACCTGAGAGGACTGGAGAATCTGCTGAATCGCGCTCGGTCCACCCGTGATGTTGAAGCTGCCGTTTGCTGCCCGAGTTCTGCTGCAAGTTCGTGTGGGGCCTGACAGCAGCTGCTTGGTATGGTACCCCTCTGTTGTTTGCCATATAAATGTGTGAGGAGGCTGGTGAAATTCAGACTCAGCCTGTTGGCGGTGATGGAGACGGTATTTGATGGAGCCGTGAGTACTGAATCAGGGTAGCTCCCTGCCAAGTCTGCACACAGTGGTTCCAAGTTGTCTCGTTATATTGCTGACTGCCTAACTGAATCTTTTCCCCTTCTGACCTGTTCAGGATTTTAAAGGCTATCTGTGTAAGGGCCCCAACCAGCTGCCACGATGGACTAGCCGTTAGGGCTTGGATACTCAGGGACAGCAAATCTTAGGTTTAGGCCTGTGCACAGAGCCCTAGGTAGATAGGTATAGTGATAAGCCAATCATCTTGATTTCCCCCCTGTCCCTATTGTTTGTCCCTCTTGAATAAATCAGATTGTTCTTTTTACAACTACACCCTGGCTACTGTGTACATTACTGGTGAACTGCTGCATAGGGACTGTGATATAACTGTATCTTACTTTACAGGGGGTCCCCGGAGTGAGTCAAGAGATACTGGCCGGGGGGGGGCCAGCGTACACGGGGAAAAGTATTGTTAGTACGCTGTGTGAGCCACTAGCGGGACGAAAAGGGGGTTGCAGTAACCCAGAGGGCTGTGACCGAGGTAATCTTGACAGTACTACCCCCCCGACCTCTGGGTGGAGACACCCGTCGACGAATCTAGGCCCTTCACCCTGTCTCAGAGGAGGCAGGCAGGGCTAGTAGCCCTAAGGGTAGCGCCACCCTGGGGGTTACATACACATAAGGTGTGCTTGTCTGCCTTGGCAAACACATCTCTACACTTTAAACAGTTTTTAAACCCAGGCTCCCCGGTTCTCTTCTTAGGTTTCTCTGCCATGGTGAAAAGCAAAGAGGAAAAACACCAACCGCTAAATAATAGATACTGTTGCGGTTGTTTAAACAGCTTTTATATTTTTTTTTTTTTGCGGTTGGCTCCGGAACCAATAAGGAACTGAGCAAGGAGATGAAATATGAACCGGTTAAGTGGTTCTGTAACCGATAAAAATGGTTACAAATAAAGTTTGTAAGGACCAAAATTTATGATAATTATATACAGTAGGTTCTTTAGTCAGAGTACCCAAGTTAAACTAAACTAACTCGGATCCCTCACGGTTATGCCGAACTCCGAGGAACCGAGAAAAAACAACTACTTTAATAATAAACTAGATCTAAACTGACAATCAGTAGAGGCAGTAAAAGAAATTAAATATACTTATGGTTTTTGATGATTTTTTATCTTTCTTCACGCGAAAGAGGGCGACAGAGACTCTGAGCGACCACACTTTCAGGTGGCGAGAAAACTCTAAAGGGGTTAGAACACTACAGTTGGTAGAGGCAGTATTTGAAAGATGCTCACGTGCACAGAATTCTATCATTTGCATGTGTTCCATCTCTCCGGGCAGCCCAACCCACCAGGCTGACTGCACAAAGTTATGAATATCCTGAGCATTACTGGGGTTAGAATGTAGAATTTTATGCTAATTATGGAATCCTAGAATGAAATTCAAAACTCTGCTGTGTGGTCATGCTCACCTTTGCATTCTAACAGCAGATTTATTTCTAAAGCTGTGGTGAGCAGAGGCCAGTAAACTAGCTAAATGACTGCTAAAAATATCCAATTGGAATAAAAGTTTTGGAAACATTTTATACTACTGCATAAAAAACAGATTCAAAACATTAAATAAGTGAGTAACAGTTGTAAGGCACTGTAACACGTAATGCTCAAGCAATAAGAAAAGAACTGATGCTAGCGAGAACCTTTTCCAGGTTCTGGAAGGGGAGGTAGGGATGGGATTGTTAAGCATAGTGAGGGATCTCTTTGAAAGAAATGAAAATGATGCACTTACCGTAATTATTGATCTTCTAGGAATATCTTAACCATTTATTCACACTAACGGGTCCTAGCCAGAGGCACTAGGACCCGTGGGAGTCAAAACTTTCAAGAGGGCTGCTGCCGAGGTAAGCGGTGCACATGTAGGGTGCCGCAAGAGTGGCTCATGGCACTAAGCTTACCTCAGCACCAGCCACCAACTGCTTCAGTTCCTTTTTCTGCCAAGAAAGTGCAGAATAACCTAACTACTGGTCATGCAATTATGCTAAGGGCATAATGAGCCCTGAAAACCTGTGCAAGAGAGGTCAGTATAAGAGTTACATAGTGTCTTCACAGTCCAAGCTTTGAACAAGGAAGAAGACCAATAACATACTGGAGTGAGCTCAGGGGATGGCAGGGTGGGCGTGTGAATAAATGGTGAAGATATTCCTAGAAGATCAACAATTATGGTAAGTATGTCATTTTCATATCTTCCAGGAATGTATCTTCACCATTTATTCACACTAATGGGTCAGAGTACCAAGTTGATATAGAACCCCTGGGGTAGGATGGTACTTATAGGTGTGAAGAGCACACTCAGGACTGAAGCTCATTCAGGACAGTCCCGCCAGTGGTATACTGCCTGGCAGTGACATACAGGGTATAGTGCACAACCAAAATGTGATCCCAGTTATAGCTTTGCAAAGCATCACCTGACAGATACAGAACAAATCCCTCCCTGGGACGTGACAACTGCAATGGTGAAGTTGGCGTGTACTTAACCTTTCAATCTGACCTAGCCATGGCAAAGCAGAGATGTTGACAGCTCACAACCCAGGCAGAATGCACTTCAGTAAGCAGGTTGACTCTTTCATCTGAAAGCAAAGACTAAAACCTGTTTGGATTGTTTGAAATCCTAGTTCTGTGCAAGTGAGAAGTGGGGACTACCCTAACGTCCAGAGAAAGGGGAGAGCCCGGGGGGAGAGAGTGCTCTCTGACATTCTGGAAGTTGGCAAATAGGTGGACAGCACAGTGGCAAATTCTGAAAACGCTGAAACCACACAGGAAGGATTCTATTGAGCGCAGAGCACTACTTTTTCCTGTGGGAAACGGCATAAAGGTAATCCGCGATCAAGAGATGACTTCAACCTGCAGGCAGCAGAGATGGCAACTAGAGGCTGCTGTAGAACTTAGCTCACAAGTCACCACCGGCTCAGAGAGCTTGTGATGAGCATGTCCAGCACAAGGATGATATCCAGGCAACTACCAGCTTCCAGAGAGAAGTATCATGTGTAAAACTGCCCTACGTATTGCAGGGATGGATAGAAGACCAGGAGACAGCTTGTCCAACCTGAAAGGAAGGATTCTCTGTTGGCTGTGCGAAAGCCTGATTAACAGAGAAGCACATCTGCCAATCAATCTTTATTTTACCAGGCGAGACACCACTGAGGATAACTCATTTTTAAGGTGGACCAGGACATGATACAGAAAAGTAAAAAGATACACAGATGTGGAGATATACACGTAATAAAAAGACACAATAACAAATCCTAACAGATACCGTAAATGAAAATTACGAACCTACCGTAATTCCTGATCTTTCTGTGTAACTTCACCATTCATCACCTTTGGGTAATGTGGCCAGAGGTCATGACCCCGCGGGAGTTTTTTTTTTTTTTTTTGGATCGACGCCACCCTCGAGGCCGACGCATTGCATGGCGTTCACAGGTTGGCCGTTAGGTGTCATCTACCCCACCCTCCTGCCAGTTCTGAGTTGCCGTAGAGTAAGAAAAGGTTGGGAGGGAGGGACAAGGGAGTCCAAAGGATAGATAAAGGAAAAGATATACAAACTAAAAGGAGAAATAAATGACTGAGAGGACAGACAGAGAGTTGGAACTCTAAGGGGATTGGGAAGGGGCCCCAATCTCTGGAAGTAGAAGAGGAGGGAGGGAGGGAAGAATTAGAAGTAAGGATGTGGGGGAAGGGGGGAACATACCCTGAAGCCTTGACCTGTCTCCGGATTGTACAGAAACTGGGAAGGAGTAGCCCGAAGGCTACGCTACCAGAATTCAAGGCACAGAATCACTAGCAATAAACTCCAACATAAGCAGAAGTGGCGATTCTGGAAGAAAAGACAGGATACAGGGCTGTACCCCCTCTTCCCGAAGCCAAATTTGGTTGTAAGAAAGAAATAATTACTAACCTTAGTAATTGAGTTTCTTCTAATGGAGTCTTGCTGTATTCTGACAATCTGCAGTTAGCTCCAGTCTTTAAACTGCCCCGGAGAACACAGGGTTAAATTTCTATGCTGAGCATAGAACGCTGAGCTCAAGCTCAGTTGAGATCTCTGTCTGCAGCCCTTTGAAATCTAACCAGCAGATTCTTACGAGCAAAAACTCACTAACTATACTATGTGGAAACTAAAATTTTTAGCTAGCCAACTGGCAACAAAAGTTTTGGATTCCCAAAGGAAGACTCAAGTCCGGAAACCCAAAACCAAAAACCAATCCAAATAAGGATAACAATACAAAAAACACCCAAAATAAAAAGGAGGGTTGCAAGAAGCACCTGGGGTGCAACACTGCTGCCACCACCCACTTCCCAAAACAGGTTCTGAGAGGGAGGGAGGTCAGAATACAGAAAGACTCCATTAGAAGAAACACAGTTACTAAGGTGAGTATTTTTTTCTTCAAGCAACATGAAGTCTTGCTGTATTCTGACAATCTGCAGACTACCAAGCAATACCTCCATGGAGGAGGGAGAGAACCTACTTTGGGAATAGGCTCTGAAGTACTGCTGGGCCAAACCCAGCATCACTCCTAGCTTGGATATCCAGAGAGTAATGCTTGGTAAAGGTATGGACTGTTTTCCAGGTAGCTGCTTGACAAATTTTCTAAGACAGGGATATCCCTGGCAGCAGCCAGGGAAGCAGCTGCCCCTCTTGTAGAGTGAGCCCCCAGGCCTGAGGGTGGAATCTTTCCCAGTTTCTCATAGCAGAATTGTATACAAGACACAATCCACCTAGCAACAGTTCTCTTAGTGGCAGGTTTGCCTTTTACCAGTTCCCCATAAGTGAGGAACAACTGGAGAGATTCAAACCTGTAACCCTTGGTATGAAGCTAAGGGCTCTTTTAACATCTAAACTGTGTAGCCTCCTCTCTCCTGAGGAAGAATGATCAGTGAAGAAGACAGGAAGAGTAACACACTGATTCAAGTGGAAGTCTGAAACTACTTTGGGCAAGAACCTCCTATTGGTTCTAAAGACCACTTTATCTCTCTGAAAGGAGATAAAATCAGGTTCCACTGACAGGGTTTGCAGTTCACTGATACGTCTGGCAAAGGTAATGGCTACCAAAAGAAAAAATTACTCACCTTAGTAATGTTGTTTCTTCTAATGGAGTCTTGCTATATTATGACATATGCAGTGAGTCCCAACCTTTGAACTGCTCCGGAGGTGAAAGAGTTAACTTTCCATGCCAGAAATGGAACACTGAGCTTGAGCTCGGTTGAAACTCTGTCTGTTGTTCTTCACATTCAAACCGTCAGATCTTTATGAGCTAAACTCACTGAGGTCCTGTGTGGAAGCTGTAAACCTACACTAGCCAACTGGCTACTAAACATAAAAACACATTTTTTGGTCCCAAAACAAAGACTCAAGTCAGGAGACCCAAAAAATGAAAAACACAACACCAAGTCACCCCAAAAAAGGAGGGGTGAAAACAACAAGGTGGGCATCTACTAAGTGCCAACCTGCACTACCCACCCACATCCAAAAACAGAGGTTCTGAGAGGGGCAGGCAGGGAGGTCATAATATGCAAGACTCCATTAGAAGAAACAACATTACTAAGGTGAGTAATTTTTCTTCAAACAACATGAAGTCTTGCTATATTATGACATATGCAGATCTACACAGCAGTACCTCCATGGAGGAGGGTCAGAACCTACTTAGGAAATAGGCTTAAAAGCACAGCTGTGCAAACCGAGCATCACTTCTAGCCTGGATGTCCAGGGAGTAATGTGTGCAAAAGTGTGAACTGTTTTTCCAGAGCTAGCTTGACATATCTCTAGAATAGGGATGTCCCTGGCAGCCAGGAGGCAGCTGTACCTCTGGTAGAGTGAGCCCTCAGGCCTGAGGGAGGAACCTTACCCAGCTTTTCATAACAGAATTGGATATAAGAGACAATCCACCTGGCAATGGATCTTTTAGTGGCAGGTTTCCCTTTACCAACCTCACCATAAGTGAGGAACAATTGGAGGGAGTCAAACCTGTGACCCTTGGTACGCTCTATGTAGTAACTAAGGGCTCTCTTCACATCTAAATTGTGCAGCCTCCTCTCGACAGATGAGGAATGGTCAGTGAAGTACACTGGAAGGGATATAGATTGATTAAGGTGGAAATCTGAAACCACCTTAGGCAAGAACTTCCTGTTAGTCCTGAGGACCACTTTATCTCTATGAAAGGAGATAAAATCAGGCTCCATTGACAAGGCTTGTAATTCACTTATGCGTCTGGCAGAAGTAATAGCTACCAGAAACACAGTCTTCCAAGTCAAGTACTTAAGCACTGCTGAAGACAAAGGCTCAAAGGGGGGGGTTGCATAAGCTGAGCAATGCAAACATTAAGATCCCAGGCAGGGGCAGGGTCCCTGAATGGAGGGTTGGTGTGAAGCAATCCCTTAAAAACTTGGAGAATACAGGATGAGCTGAAAGAGAAGAGGTTTACCTGCTGGAAATAAAGGCAGACACAGCTGCCAAATGTACTTTAGGGTAGCTGGTCTCAGCCCCAAGTATTTAAATGGACCATATAATCCAGGACTGTGGGTAAATCAGCAGATTCTGGGAAATATGCTTCCCAGAGCACCATATGGAAAACCTCTTCCATTTGGAATTATAGGTAGCCTGGTGGAAGGTTTCCTAGAAGCCTTTAATATATCCATTACACCTTGGGAGGTGTAGATCAACAAACTCTAACTCTTCAAGAGCCAGGCCTTGAGATTAGAGAGATTTGAGGTTGGTGCAAACCCTCCCTGAGCACAGGTTAACAGGTTGTGATTCCTGGGAGACACAGGGGAAGATGGACTGCTAAGGACAGTAGGAGTGGATACCAGGGTTGTCTGGCCCAATCTGGAGCAATCAGGATCATCTTGCAGGATTGAGATCTGATTTTGACTAACACTTTGAACAGGAGGAGGGAGGGGGAAAAGCGTGAGAACCTTCCCAATTGAGAACTAAGGCATCCAGAGGGACTGAGCCCAACACTGGGGCCTGAAGCAAAAAGGGAAGTTGGTGATTGTCTGGGGCTGCAAAAGATCTATCTGAGGTGCCCCATCTGGAAAATATTACCTCAGGACCAGGGGATCCAGTGACCATTCGTGATGGCCCGGGAAATCCTGCTGAGAGCATCTGCCAGGACATTGTCCTTGCCTGGGAGATGAACTGCTGTAAGGAGGTGTTCAAGGAGTAAGCCAGAGACCACAACTTCATTGCTTGGTGCATAGGCCATGAACCGAGTGCCTCCTTGCTTGTTGATGTACCACATTGTGGTGGTGTTGTCTGTTCTGACCTGTACAACTTTGTTCTGAACAGATTTGGAAAAAACTTGAAGTGCTGAAAAAACTGCTCTGAGTTCCAACAGATTGATGTGGAGCAGAGATTCCTGAGGGACCACAATCCTGGGTAGTGAGGTCGCCCATGAGCTCCCACCCAAGAGGGATGCATCTGTAGTAAGGATTAGGAGTGAGACTGAGTGACAAAGGGAACCCCTTGTCTCAGATTGCTCTGATCCTGCCACCACTGTAGGGCTTGGATCAGGGTTCGAGTTACTGGGATCAGTTTGGTTAGAGGGTCCTTCTTTCGAGACCAAAAGGTTGTCAAAGGGAACTGGATGTCCCTCATTTGAAATCTTGCTCCCTGCACTACTGCTGTAGAAGCAGCCATGTGCCTCAGGAGCTGTAGAAAATGCCTTGCTGGTCAGAGACCTGCAGGAGTGAATGAGGAGGCCAGAGAGACAGGGTCCTTGCCCTGTCCAAAGGAAGGAAGGCTCTGGCTTTCTGTGTTCAGCTCTGCGCCTATGAAGGTGAGGAGCTGGACAGGCTCTAGAACTGACTTTGAAAGATTCAGAGGAAACCTAGAGAGTGAGCAGTTGCTGAGTTATCTGTAGATGTAACTTGACTTGGTCTGGAGACTGGCCTACTATGAGCCAGTCGTCCAGGTAAGGAAGATGGCAATTTCTGCCTTCTTAGGGAAGCAACTGCTACTACCAGGCATTTTGTGAATACCCTTGGAGCAGAGGTGAGGCCAAAGGCATTGCTCTGAACTGGTAATGGCCTGAGGGCAGCTCGAACCTGAGATACTTTCGATGGGAGCTTCTGATGAGAATATGGAAGTAGGCATCCTTGAGATCCAGGAGCGCTAGCCAGTCCCCTGACCTTAGAGAGGTAGAATAATTCCCAGAGTCACCATTTTGAATTTTGGTTTTAAAGGTGCTTGTTTAAATATCTGAGATCCAGGATGGGCCGCCATTCTCCTGTCTTTTTGGGGTAAGGAAGTACCTGGGGTACAATCCTTTGCCCTGGTGTGAGGGTGAACCCTTCCACAGCTCTGAGAGCCAGGAGGAAGAGACCTCTACCTCTAGGGCAAGTGCCTCTGGTGGATTTGCAGGTGGAAAGGATCTGGTTCTCATCTTTGGAAATTTTTGAGCTGAGAACCAGTCCTGGCTTACTACTTCGGACCCACTTGTCTGATGTCAGAGACTTCCAGTCCTGGACAAAGTAGCCAGCCTTCCCCTACAGGTAGTTGAAATCGACTAGCAACCCATCAGGGTGCCTGCTTGGCAGGAGCTTTAGGCTGAGGGGTGGAAGCAGGCCTGCTTGTGCCCGTCTGCCTCTCCCTCTAAGAACTCCCTCTGGGCATAAGCAGAGGAGGCCTGGGCTGGTAAAGGCCTATGAAAAGCCTGCCCCTGCCCTAGGAAGCTGCCTTTGAGGTAGCCTGCCTTTCCTTGGCCTGTGCACTCCTATAGGTGGTCCTATACTCATCCATTTTCTTCATGTAATTCACTGTCTGCTCCCCAAACAGAGAATTACCCACAACAGGAAAATCCATGGCCTTAGTCTGGGTATCTTGTGACAGGCTAGTACATCTGAGCCAAGCCATTCTGCAAAATGCCACAGATGTAGCCATGACTTTTGATGACACATCATTAGAGTCCACTGAAGCATGGAATTGCACCTTGGATGCCTCAATACCATCAGCAGCCACCTGCTCCTGCTCCTTGGCAAGCTGGCCAGGGAGCTGTTTTGCTACAGCCATAACAGTATCCCATCTGGATTTCTGATATCTAGCAACATAAGCCATATAATTTGCCTGTCTGAGTCCCAAAGATGCTGCCATGTACTGTTTCTTTGCCATGGCATCAATCCTCCTGGAGTCCTTGTCAGGGGTGTGAAGCCAAGGGAATATTTGCCTTTGTCCAGGCTGCAGCCTGCACCTACCTAACATGGCTGCATTGTTGTGTAAGGAACTCCGTATCAGAGCCTGACAATGTGTACCTCTTGTCCATTCTCTTATCCACAGGAGATATAGTGTGAGGAGTTTTTAGAATTTTTACTATCTGTTTCCAAAAGATTTATGCAAAGGAATAGACAGTCTCTTAGACTCTGGGATAGCCATCATTTCCACATAGTCAGGCTCCTCTTGATCATCCACAGCTTCCTCCATAGGGAGCTGGAGGTTTCAACACTTTTTATAAAACATAAATGAGAAAAGGGACTCAGAAAGCCTAGGAGGAGACACTCCTGAAGGTCTGTCTGGGGAGATGTCCGGGTCAATGGGCCCATCCAGACTTTTAAATCCACATTCACTCTCCTCATACTCCTCTTCCCCCTCCTCCGGTTCATAATATTCCTCTAAATTATACTCTTGAACCGGTGGAACCGGCCGAACCGTACGCTTACCTGATGGTGCCAGTTCGGTCGGAACGGGGGAAAGCGACTGGACAATTTTAATCGCTTTGGCTATTTCTTCAGAGGTCGGAGATTAAAGTTTTGACTCCACACCAGCTGATTTCCTAGTCCTTTTTGCTGGAACCGACTCATAGATACATAGACAGTGTCGGCAGATAAGGGCCTATGGCCCACCCAGTCTGCCCATTTGAGCTTGTAAGTTCAGTTTGTTTTCCTAGAAGTCTGTTGCCCCTTATCCCTGACTTCTAGAATTCCTTTATGTCTATCCCATTCATTCTTAAATCCGTGATTGTTTCAGCCCACCACTTCCTCTGGCAGGGTGTTCCCTTGTCCACCACCCGTTCTGTGAAGAAATTCTTTCTCATGTTTCCTCTGAATCGTCCTCCCTCAACTTCATCCCATGCCTCTAGTCCTGGAACATCTTTTACGCTTAAAAATAGTGTTTTCCTGCACCCTGTTCCTCCCTGTAAGATACTTGTATGTCTCTATCATATCCCCTCTCTCCCTCCTCTCCTCCAGGGAGTACATGTTCAGTTCCTTCAACCTGTCAGACTCCTCAGAGTCGGCTCTCCTTTTGCCCGAGGAAGTCTCGTCCTGGTCAGAGGGCACTCCCTCCGGTTCGGTTGGAACCGAACCGGGCTGGCCATCCGGTTCAGAGGACTTTTTGGCCTCCCTTTCCCCTGAGCCTACCAACTCTCTTTTTCAGGGTAGCTGCAGGAAAATTTTTACAAATCTGGCAGTCTGCACTGAGGTGGTCAAACCCCAGACAATAAACACAGGTGGTGTGGGGGTCAGCCTTGGCAAAGACTTCCCCACAGACACTGCAGTGTAGAAACCCAGAGGGGCCCGGTTTTTCTTTTGGGTTTCTCAGACATAATGCCAGCCTAACCAAACTTACCCGTTTATGGTAATCCGCCAGGTAAGACCCTCTTATCGGTTCCCAACCGTGTCATAGGTCGTGGAAAAAAAAACGTAATAAAATCCGTTTTTTTTAGAATCGATAAGAACCGGTAACCACACTCTAAAAGACAGATTAATAAATTCTAAACAACCTGATCGGTTCAAACCGAACCGATAAACCGTTTACAAGTTCCACACAGAATAGAAATCAATGTAAAACCTATCTAGTACTCACAATACCACAGACAGAGTCTGAACCGACCGGTTGCAATTTAATTACGGTCGAAAGCCGAGAAAAACAATACTTTAACCGACAAAATGAACCAAGCAGAAGGAGAAATCTCCGGAGCGACTGTTCAGTGAGGCAGAGTAAAGAATCTGACGGTTTGAGTTTGAAGAACAACAGACAGAGTTTCAACCGAGCTCAAGCTCAGCGTTCCATGCCTGGCATGGAAAGTTAACTCTTTCACCTCCGGAGCAGTTCGAAGGTTGGGACTCACTGCATATGTCATAATATAGCAAGACTTCATGTTGTTTGAAACACAGTTTTCCAAGTCAAGTACTTAAGCTCTGCTGAGGACATAGGCTCAAAAGGAGGTTGCATAAGTTGAGCAATGCAAACATTTAAGTCCCAGGCAGGGGCAGGATACCTAAAGGGAGGATTGATATGAAGCAATTCCTTGAAAAATTTACAGAACACAGGATGAGATGATAGTGAGGAAGACTTCCCCACTGACAGAAAAGCAGATACAGCTGACAAGTGTACCTTGAGAGTAGCTGGTCTGAGGCCTAGGCCATTAAGATGAACCATATAATCCAGAACTGTAGGCAATTCAGCAGTGTCTGGAGAAATATGCTTCTTGGAACACCAAATGCTGAATCTTTTCCATTTGGAGTTATAAGTCTTTCTGGTGGAGGGCTTTCGAGAAGCTTTAAGAATATCCAGAACCCCGTGAGACAGATACAAATCTGCATACTCTAACTCTTCAAGAGCCATGCCTTGAGACTGAGAGACTGAATATTGGGGTACCAAATCCTCCCCCAGAGAGGATGTTAACAGGTTGTAATTCCTGTGAAAAGACAGGGGAAGGTGGACTGTAGACAGTAACAAGGGATACCAAAGCTGTCTGGCCCAGTCTGGAGCAATCAGAATCACTTTGCAAGGTTGTGACCTTATCTTGACTAGAACTTTGAACAGCAGGGGAACAGGAGGGAAGGCATAAAGAAATTTACCTTGCCTGTTCAAAATCAGAGCATCCAGAGAGACTGAGCCCAGGACTGGGGGTCTGCAACAAAAAAGAGGAAGTAGATGATTGTCTGGGGCTGCAAAGAGAGCTATCTCTGGAGTGCCCCATCTTGAGAAAATTACTTTCAACACTAGGGGGTCCAGGGACCATTCATGATGGCCCTGGGGAGATCCTACTCACTGCATCTGCTAGGACATTGTCCTTTCCTAGAAGGTGGATTGCTATCAGAGAGGTCTGCAGGGAATAAGCCAGAGACCACAATTTCATGACCTCTGTGCACAAGGCCGTAGACTGAGTGCCTCCCTGCTTGTTGATGTACCACATGGTGGCGTTGTTGTCTGTTCTGATCTGAACTACCTTGTTCTGCACAGACTGAGATAAAGCTTGCAGGGCCAGAAAAACTGCCCTGAGTTCCAGGAGACTGATATGAAGAAGGGACTCCTGAGGGGACCACAGTCCCTAGGCTGTGAGATCCCCCAGGTGAGCTCCCCACCCCAAAAGGGACGCATCCGTGGTAAGGACCACCAAATGAGACTGAGTGACAAATGGGACCCCTTGCCTTAAATTGTCCTGATCCTGCCACCATTGAAGAGCTTGGATCAGTGTCATCAGTCATTTGAATCAGCTTGGTAAGCGGGTCCTTCTTTTGCAACCATAAGGCCCTCAGATGGAACTGAATGTCCCTCATATGGAATCTTGCCCCTTGGACCACTGCTGTAGAAGCTGCCACGTGGCCCAAGAGCTGAAGGAAGTGCCGTGCTGGTCAGGACACCTGAAGGCTGAAGGAAGATGCCAGTTCTATAAGAACTCCTGCCCTTTCCAGGGGAAGAAAGGCTCTTGCTTTGACAGTATCTAGCTCTGTCACTATAAAGATAAGAAGCTGTACTTGTTCGAGGACTGACTTGGGGAGGTTGAGAAGAAACCCCAGGGAAGAGAGCACTTGCTGGGTCACTTGCAGGTCTGACTTGACTTGGTCTATAGACTGACCCACTAGGAGCCAGTCGTCCAGATATGGAAAAATGGAAATCCTCTACCTTCTTAAAAAGGCCACTACTACTGCCAGGCACTTTGTAAAAACCCTTGGAGCTAATGTTAGGCCAAAGGGCATTGCTTTGAACTGGTAATGGCCTGAGGGCAACTTGAACCTGAGGTACTTTCTGTGGGAGCACCTGATGGGAATATGAAAGTAGGCATCTTTGAGGTCCAGGGAGGCTAGCCAGTCCCCTGGCCACAGAGAGGGAAGAATTATTCCCAGAATCACCATCTTGAATCTTGGTTTTAAAAGATGTTTGTTCAGGTATCTTAGATCTAGGATGGGTCGCCACTCCCCTGTTTTTTTGTGGTAAGGAAGTACCTGGAGTACAGACCTTTGCCCCAGTGTAGGGTAGGAACTCTTTCTATGGCTCCTAAGGCCAGAAGAGACAGACTCTGTCTCTAGGGCAAGGGTTTCGGAGAGACTTGCAGGTGGAAAAGATCTGGCTCTCATCTTTGGAAATTTTTTGAAGCTGAGAACCAGTTCCTGGCTTACTACTTCTAGGACCCATTTGTCTGAGGTAACAGACACCCAGTCCTGGACGAAGTAAGCCAGCATGCCCACTACAGGGATAGGAGAGTCGACCCGGACAGACCCATCAGAGTGTCTGCTTGACAGGGGCCTTGGGCTGAGGAGTGGATGCAGCCCTGCTCATCCCCCTTCTGCCTCTCTCTCTGAAGAACCCCTTCTGTGAAAAGGGAGAAAAGGCCTGTGCTTGGTAGAAAGGCCTATGAAAAGGCCTACCCCTGCCCCTAGACTGCTACCTTTGAGGAGTTGCCTGCCTCTCCTTGGCCTGTGCACTCCTATAAATGGTCCTATATTCCTCCATCTTTTTCATGTAATTCTCTGTCTGCTCCCCGAACAGAGAATTACCTTCCACAGGGAAATCCATGGCCTTAGCCTGGGTGTCCTGTAAGATACTAGTACATCTGAGCCAAGCCATTGTCCGAAGAGCCACAGATGTAGCCATGACTCTTGATGACACATCATTGGAGTCCACAGCAGCATGGAACTGTACCTTATTTGCCTCAATCCCATCCGCAGCCACCTCCTCCAGCTCCTTGGCCAGCTGGGGGAGGCCTGTTCAGCCAGTGCCAGTACAGTGCCCCACCTGGACTTCTGGTACCCTGGCTGTATAGGCCATATAATTAGCCTGCCTGAGTCCCAAAGAGGATGCCATGTATTGCTTCTTTGCCAAAGCATCCATCTTCCTGGAGTCTTTTTCAGGGGGGTGTGAAGCCAAGGGGACATTAGCCCTGTCACAGGCTGCAGCCTGCAGGACCCCAACATGGCTGCATTGTTTGTAGAAAAACTCTGTGTCTGAGCCTGATAAGGTGTACCTCTTATCAATTCTTCTATCAACAGGAGGTACAGAATTAGGAGACTTCAACATTTTTTTAGTCTGTTTCCCAAAAGATTTGTGCAAGGGAATAGACAGCCTCCTGGACTCTGGGATGTCCATCATCTCTACAAAATCAGGCTCCTCTTGATCCTCTGTAGCTTCCTCCAGAGGAAGCTAAAGAGTTTCAGCCATTTTCCTGTAAAACAAATAGTGGGGAGGGGACTCAGAGAGCCTAGGAGGGGAAACACCAGAAGGTCTGTCTGGGGAGATGTCCAGTTCAATGGGCACATCGAGACTTTCTGCTCCATCATAGTCATCATCCTGTTCAAAATCCCCCTCCTCCTCAAATTCCGGTTCACAAAAATCTTCAGGGGCATATTCCTGAACCAGTGGAACTGACCGAACCGAGCCACCAGAGCCGGATCAGACGGAACCGGGCAAAGCGATTCAACAATCCGAATCGCTCGGGCAATCTCATCAGTGGTCGGAACATGAACCTCTGGATCCGAACCGGCTGATTTGTCTTTTCTTTTCCTTTTTGTAGGAACCGATCCCTCAGGATCAGCTGTCCTTTTGCCCAAAGAAGTATCACCCATGTCAAAGGGCACTCCTTCTGGTTCGGTCGGAACCGAACCGGGCTGGCCATCCGGGTCAGCAGACTTCTCGGCCTCCTTTTCCCTAAGTCTACTTAATCTCTTTTCCAGGGTAGACTTAGAAACATTTTTGCAAATTTGGCAAGTCTGTATTGAGGTGTTCAAACCCCAGACAATAAACACAGGTGGTGTGGGGGTCGGACTTAGCAAAGACTTCCTCACATTCACTTCAGTGCTGAAACCCAGTGGGCCCGTTTTTTTCTTGGGTTTCTCAGACATGGCCAAAATACCCAAACTTATCCTTTTTTTGGCAACCGCCAGGCAAAAATGGAAATTACGTACCTACCGTAATTCTTGATCTTCTTGGACGAGTCTCCACCACTCATTCACACTAATGGGAACTGTGCTGGAGGCACTAGGACCCAGCGGGAGCAAACTTTTTTGCTAGAGGGTCGGCGCCAGAGATGGAGCCATGAGGAGCGGCGCCGCAAGCCCCAGCTTGTGCGGTAATGACTATCTCAGCGTCGACCCTCCAACCACCTCAGTACCTTTTTTTCTGAGGAGGCGCAGCGCAACTAACCTAGAAGGATAGCCTAACCAAAAAAACGGACATAAGATAGTCCGGACGACCTGTATAAGAAGGGTCAACAAAGAAGTCTTCATAGCCTAAGACTGAGGGAGGGAAGACCAACAATAAAGGTGAGCTCGGGGGATGGAGGGTGGGCGTGTGAATGAGTGGTGGAGACTCGTCCAAGAAGATCAAGAATTACGATAGGTATGTAATTTCCATATCTTCCTGGACATAAAGTCTCCACCACTCATTCACACTAATGGGAGAGTACCGAGCTAATAATGCCCTGAGAGGGTGGCAGGAGAGACCAAGAGCTCATAGTCTTAGGACAGGTGTCCATTAAGGATGGTTCTGCCAAAAGAAAGATGTCGTCTGGCATAGACATCCAGGGCATAGTGTTTGCCGGAAGTATGCACTGAGCTCCAGGTAGCCGCATTGCAAATATCTGCAATGGGCACGTTGCGGATTTCCACTAGGGATGCCGTGACCGCTCTAGTACAGTGAGCGTATACTCTGCCCTCCAGCTTAACCTGTACCATGGAATAACAGTGGCGAAGGCATGCCACCAGCCATGCTGAAAATCATCTGATAGCGACCGGATGACCCAGCCGGGTCTCGCTGAAAGAAACAAACAGTTGTTGAGCTTTGCAAAAGTCTTTTGTTCTATCTAGATAGAAACACAAAGCTCTTTTTGACATCCAAGGAATGAAGAGAACACTCTCCTTCATTTTGGAAGTTTGCAAAGTAGGAAGGAAGGACCAAAGGTTGGTTTAGATGGAATTCTGAAACAACCTTAGGGAGAAACTTAGGATGGGTTCTAAGAACTACTTTATCTTTATGAAACACAGTATACGGCGGGTCTGTGACCAAGGCATGTATCACAGAGACCCTGCGGGCTGAGGTAATGGCCACTAGGAAGGCCGTCTTCCAGGTGAGAAATTTCAACTCACAGGTAGCTAGAGGCTCAAAGGGTTTTCGAGTGAGCATGTCTAGCACAAGATTAATGTCCCAGGCTGTGACTGGATGTCTCACAGGAGGTCTGGTATGCAGAATACCCTTAAGACAACTCTTAACCACAGGTAACTGAGCCAGTGACAAGAAAAGTACTGGCTCATGAAAAACTGAAATGGCACAAAGGTGCACTTTAACTGTAGAGTATTGCAGACCTGAATTTGAGAGGTCTGAAAGGTACTCTAGAACTTTATCTGGCAGGCAGGAAAAAGGATTCAAAGAGTATTTTGCACACCAGAGCGAAAAACGCTTCCATTTGGCTGTGTAAGTTTTGCTAGTGGCTGGCTTGCATGCAGCCAGAAGAATATCTGAAACCCTACGAGAGATGTTGAACCTGTTCACTTCTATCTCTTCAGGAGCCAAGCGTGAAGGTGAACTGACCTCAGACTGGGGTGGACCACAGGCCCCTGAGTCAGAAGGTTCATCTGAAGGGCAAGCGGTTTCAGAGGAGTTTCCGACATACCGTTGAGTAGTGGAAACCATATCTGTCAAGGCCAGAAGGGAGCAATGAGGATCATTTTGTCCCTCTGGGACTCGAATTTGAGAAGTACTCTCTGAATTAAAGGAAGAGGCGGAAAGGCGTCTAGAAAGAGTTTTGTCCACCGCAGCCTGAACGCATCCTGACAGAAAATGCCAGGCCCTGGATTTCTGGAGCAGGAGAGAGGCAGTTTTGTGTTGTGTGAGGATGCAAAAAGGTCCAGGTCTGGAGTTCCCCACTCTATGAATAGTGACTGAGCTACGGCTGAGTCGAGGGACCATTCGTGAGGATCTGTCTCTGTGCTGGTGAGACTTTCTGTCAGTGCGTTTTGCACTCTCAGTAGGCAGACTGCCTGAATTAGAGCCTTGTGCTCCAAGCAACATTCCCATACTCTCATTGCTTCCCTGCATAAGGGTTAAAAATGAGCATCGCCCTGCCTGTTGATATAATACATCACTGCTTTGTTGTCCATTTGAAGGAGAATGTTCTGATGACAAAGAATGTCCTTCAAAGCTTGGACTGCATAAAGGACGGCTCACATTTCTAAGACATTTATGTGAAGTTGGGACTCGTCCTGAGTCCACGTACCTTGAATGTGGAGAGTCTGACAATGAGCTCCCCACCCCATCAGGAACGCATCCGTGGTAATGGAAATCTGATGATCCAGAGGAGCAAAGGGGTATCCTTCCAGAAGATTGTCCTCTTGCGACCACCAAGTGAGTGACTTCTTCAGAGGTTCTGTCACTTTGATGAGAAAGGATTGAGGGTGCGTGGTTGGGGACCACTGAGCACTGAGCATCCACTGACAGGTTCTCATGTGCAGGCATGCTAGGGGTACAGTGAACACCGAGGATGCCATGAGACCTAGCATCCATTGCACTGAGAGAGCTGACACCGAGCTGCTCTCTCCGATGTATTAGGCCATCTGAAGGATATCACTCCTCCAGTCCTCTGGAAGAAATGCATTCGCACAGGAGGTGTCCAGAAGAGTTCCTATGAAAAGGAGCCTCTGGGAGAGCTTCAACTGCGATTTTTTGAGGTTTAGCAGGACTCCCATGGACGTGAGAAAGTGTGAGGCCGTGGCTACGGCGTCCAGAGTTCCTTGCATGGAAGGACTTGCTAGAAGCGAATCGTCCAGATATGGGAACACTTGTATTCTGATTTTCCTGAGATGCACTGTGAGAATTGCACAACACTTTGTAAAATCTCGCGGCACCGAGGACAGCCCAAAGGGTAGGACTCTGAAGTGATAATGCTGGTCTAAAGTTACGAACCTTAGGTATCTGTAATGCTTCGCGTGAATAGGAATGTGCTGGTAAGCATCCTGCATGTCCAGGGAGGCTAACCAGTCATGCTGATGAAGCAAAGGTAACAGGGTTCCTAGCGATATTCTGAATTTCTCTTCGGGTAGGAATTTGTTTAATTTTCTGAGGTCCAAAATGGGGTGCATGTCCCCGGTTTTCTTTGCAACCAGAAAGAAATGGGAGTAGAACCCTGTGTTCCATTGATCCAGCAGAACTACTTCCACTGCCATGTTGTTCAGAAGGCCTTGTATCTCGGAGGCAAGAAGTTCTGACTAAAGAACTGACAGCCTGGGCCATCGTCTGGGGGGACGATCCGGAGGGGTGTCCAAAAGATTGAGGAAATATCCCTCGCGGATTATCCAGAGGACCCATTTGTCCAAGGTTATGGACTTCCATTGATTGTAGAAGTGAGTCAGATGACCTCCCACCGCTGAGGAAGAGTCCCCCTTGGGCAGCTGAGGTGGGACTTGGGCCAACAACTCAGAAGGCGGCACTGGGTGCTTTGGGTCCTTGTGCCTTCTGCTGCATTTTCTTTTGAGGCTGAGTGGCTTGGTTTTTACTAAAACCTCCCCCTGCCTTTGCCTCAAAAGGACTGATGGTTATAAAACTGCCATTTGTTAACACCCCCTCGAGAGGGAGCGGGAGGAGGTCGAGCCAATTTAATGGCTGACCTAGTCTTTTGTGTGGCCTCTACAGCTTGTTCTACTTGAGGGCCGAAGAAGTACACACCATCAAAAGGCAATAGCACATAATGGGAAGCTGTCAAATAATAATGATAGGAGACACCGCAAATAAAAAGAAATGATGGTGATGCAGTAGAAAAATAAGCAGTGACAAGGTGAATTGAGGCACTGCACTCCGACAGTGAGCACTTGATGGCAGGAAGAACGGAACTGAGATTAGTGAGGGAGTCAACAATGGTTATAGGCTGGCAAGTGTCATCATGTGTGGGGTGCACAGGTGCCATGCTCAGTAGCCATGGCAAAACC
Source organism: Neoceratodus forsteri (assembly GCA_016271365.2). NCBI lineage: Eukaryota > Metazoa > Chordata > Ceratodontiformes > Ceratodontidae > Neoceratodus > Neoceratodus forsteri. The sequence goes on along the minus strand of CM057449.1, from coordinate 635,612,280 downwards.
CCTGGAAAAAGCTTTGCTATTGTAGGGTTCTAGTGCCTTCGGCCCAGACCCATTAGTGGTAATCAATGGCGAAGACTGATTCTTAGAAGATCAGCTTTCCTGGACGGTGTCCCAGAGGGTTCTCGAACCGATCTAGGGAGTATCCCTCTCCAGGGAACTGTAAGACCCATTTTTTTGTAGTGATGGATTCTCATTTTTGATAGAACTGGTTAGACATCCTGTCACTGGAGAGGAGTGATCCACTTAGGGCAGTAGATGTGGACATGGGGCCTGCAACTCAGAAGGTCATACCGGGTGCCATTGGTGCTTACACCTTCTGCTGTGGCATCTTTTCCTGCTGCTATTGAGCAGACTGAGCTTTGTACTGCTGTAGGAAACTTCTTCAGATCTTACTATTAAAGGGCAGTCTATTCTGTCGAAAACCTCGCCCCCTTTCTCTCAGCGGGCTAGCATGGTTTACTCTGGCACATTTAAAGGTCAATTTCTTTTCACTTTACTCCTTGAGTGCTTCTTTCACATTCGGTCAAAAGAGATAAGTACTATTAAACGGCACATTCATTATCTGTTGCTAGACATCCAGGGAAAAGTCAACAGCCAGGAGTGTCTCTAAATGCAAATCGCTGTAGCTGTGGTGAGAGTTGCTGCATCTGAGGAAGCCATGGCAGCTATGAAATAGTAAGTACTAAACTCAGTGCCTAAAGCAATAGCTACCAAGTGATCCTGTTTCAAGAGAAAGCCATACACAAAGGATTTCAGCTTGGTCCATTGATGATACTTGGAAAATGGGCTAGATAGTATGCATGAGCTCTCTGATTGGCTGACAGCCATAGCGGGGGGGTACATTAACTTTCGATACATGCCTGGTGAAAACAAGTTCCAGTTCGGGGTGCCCCACTACTCAGGGTAGAGTTTTATATAATTAATTAGCAGTTTTTTCTTGGGATAATACTAACTGTAAAGAATGTATTTATATAGGTTTTCTAGAAGTGTTATGTTTGAAAAACAAAGTGAGGCAAGTGCTATGCATTTTCACAATGTATTAGCACTTTCACAAGCAAAACACTAATCAATTTTTAGAGTTAAATAAAACCCTGCAAGGAATAACTGAGTACCACGAAATTTCAAAGTGAGTAGCCACCATTTTTTACTACTCACAAACAGGCAGAACATTCTCGCCAAACCCATTTTCTCAAGCACAGTAAAATAATAAACAAGTAAATCAGCAGACTTACATCCTGCCCTAGCCCCTCCTCACCAGGTCATCTTCACCCCCCCCCCACCCGTTCCTCTGGCCACCTGCTAAATTTTATCTGTCAGTGTGAAAGATCGTCTGTGGGAGACAAAGCCACACAAATACTGCTGCTGTAAGACCTCTCTAGCTACTAAATCACGCTCATGTTACCCCTCCTCCGATACTCGCAAAGTTTACCTGTGCAGCCCCTTTCTATTTCATTACAGTCTCCGCAGTTTGTCTTCTTTTTTTATTTCTTTTTTTTTTAAATCCAGAACCATGCTGACCAAAAGCAGTCTTCAGGATAGCCACGAACCAACTCACTGACAAATTGCACTGCTAGACTCCAGTAAAGCTCAGTCTTGTACAAATACAATTCTGGGGAAGGGGGAGGATACGCACCAACATCAAGACTGTTATTGACACCACTAGCAGCATCAATATCAGCAGTGACTTTGGCACCAACCCAGGTCCTAATGTCAACGCTGACTCCAGACTTGGCACCACAATCAGCACTAACCACAGGGGTGGCACTGGCAGTCGACACAGTCTAAGTTACAGCAGACACCAAAGGTGCAGGCCCTGATCTTAAGAGTGGCCCACTGCACAAGACACCCGGGTCATGGTAGATGCTCCCCTAGCTGCATAGAAGGAACTGAAGGTCCCCCCCAAGCCCACCACCAGAGACCCCATTATGACCCCAGCATGACAGGGGGAGGGAGAGCTCTGTAGTCTGTACCTTAGCCAACTCTTAAGAGTACTTAGCGGATTCTTGGTGAAAGGCCCGAAGACCTACTTGCCAACTTCCTGGTCAAGACCTGCCACCAAAGGTAGGTACCAATCTACACAGCTTAAAGCAACAATTCTCCAGTGTCTTGTGGTTAAAGGAAAAGCAGGCATCGAAGGAATCCATATTGTGACTGGCATCAAGGCAGGCCATACACATTGGATGTTGTTCAGTATGGGAAATATTTTTCCCCATGGGGCAATGTTAAAAAGGGACCCTTTACATGACCAAGCTGAACCAGACATTTTAAGAAAATAAAAATGAGATAATGAAACATTAGAACTGAGGTTTGATTCACTCTCCTGGTGTGCACACAATGGGAAAAACAAGGTAATTATGGTGTCGGCAATGTTATTGGCTAGCATTCTGCACCACACGGTGTCACACATGCAGGGTCAACAACAACTGGTGCTGACATCCTGATTGAAAAGATTTGCTCCTGCAGAGTCCTAGTGTCTCCAGACATAAGAATAAAGAGTGGGGGTCTATGAAGAAGACTGATTCTTAGAAGATACAAATGTTACACTAATCCTGGCTGCCACTTTCAGATAAGATTACAAAAAACTACGGACTGGCCTGTGTAACTCATTATTGGGGTTCTACTGTTAATCAAAACTTGTTCTAATTTCTTTCTGGCAGGTCTTTGGCATCCACAGAAAGCCTTGAGTAGGTTTTAAAGCAGAAGTGAATGTTATGGTGAAAAAGTTTGTCTTACACTTTTTTATTACATTTTAGATTGCCCCTTACTGCCTATCTCGTTCAGTACCCTTCTCCCCCTTTTAAGTCGGCTTTACCACTTTTTTATGTTTGAAATAGGAAAAGGAGTGCTCTTTTTCATAGAGCTCGGCCCAGGTCTTCATATGTAGCATTCTCAGTGGTTTTGTACACCTATTGTACCATGACGTGTTTGCTAAAACCGAATTCATCTCACTCAGAAGAAAGGTGATGTTAAACAATGGGTGTTCAAAAACAACAGAGAATACTGATGAAAACCTGGACCAAGCCATATTAAAAGGAGTTCTTCTATTATTATAACAAATGTTGAAAAAATACTAATGTAAACTCAGTGGGGGGAAAAGGGTTTCATACAAGACAGGATGTGAGGGGCAATCTAAAACAGAATATAACAGAATAGATAAAAACTGTCACCACTAACATGCACTGCTGCTTTAACTTTATAACAGTAAGCCAGGCATGTTATTTCTTATGTTCCACTTAAAGAGAAAAAGTTAAAAGACTACACGAGACAGAGAGCTTGCATAATCTTAATCATTATGACAGAAAAAGAATAGGACTCTATATGCTAATTTCAAAGATTTTTCCAGACAAATTCCCAGAAAGCTGAAATCCTAGACTCACAGGGCTACAGTACACTTGATTGCTCTGACAGGCATGAATTCATAAATCTTTGTATGAGGCTAGGCTTATCCAAGATGGCATTTAATTTGATGTTTGAGAATATCAGCATATGTTTGGGGACTTTCGGAACGTTAATGTCAGCTCATTAAAACCCTTCCTTTGGAACATCGCAAATCAATAAAATATACATAATCTTAACAGCAGCCAGCAATTAAGTTGCGTTAAGCTTTATAGGCTAGACCTGAGGCTATCTCAGCATGCATATTAACATCTGCTGAAAAGCAAAGATCACAGAGTTGTCTACCAAGTAAATCCCATGCCCAAAAGAAGTGTAGAAGAAACGTAAGCATATCTCCAGGAGACAGTGGGAAAACGCCTTTGGTCCTTGCACTAACAGATGTACAGTAGCTATGCAGTGAAGCAGCAGTAGACAAGGATCTTACTTCTAGGCTGGAGAGAAATTCATGAGCAGAATGAACTATTGTAACAGCATTCACATTTAAAAGAGTAGATTTACTCCTTTTATAAAGCCCCTCTAAAAAAGACAATCCAATCAGTTTTATTTCTAGTGAATCCTTCCCAGAAGGGTTCAGAATACTGCACAACGTATAGGATCACAGTACAAAAAGCACTGTAAGAAACTGCAACCAGCTGACAGTCAGTAGTGACACTTAGAAAGTTCATCGTAAAAGTTTAAATTAAAAATAGTAATACAAAGGCACAGCATATCCAGCCCTAAAAGACCATAAAAACAAATGTGTTTTGAGTAGATTTAAATGTAACAGTGAACATTGCTTATTGACCAGTCAGAGGCAGGGAGTTCTACAACACAAAGATTCTGACTGCAAAGGCTCTCACTTGTACAATGTTTCAATTACAGGCAGGAAAAGTTAACAGTCCCGCATTAAAGGATCTAACTGAATATTTGGAAAGATACTCTGTAAGGAGGTCAGACAGATATTATGGACAAGTTTACTTCAGTGTAATTACCTGAAGCAAGTGTAACCCCTAGATGGCGCTATCCCAGGGGCTACTACCCCTGCCTGATTTGCCACTAACAGGTTGAGGGGCCTGGATCCAATGGCGGGTGCCTCCACCCAGAGGTCAGGGTTTGCAATAGTTAAACTTACTTGGTCACAGCCCTCTGGGACACTGCAACCCCCCTTTCTTCCCACTAGTGGCCCACACAATATATCAGAATTACCTTCACAGTATACACACTTACCCCAGGGCTGGTTTAGGCACTGGGACCTCCTGTAAAATAAGATACAGTGCAACAATCACAGTACAATACTTTAACATAGACAAATACCTCAGGCAGTATAACTTGCTGAAACAAGCAGCTCGGATTTATTTGGGGAATATAACAAGGACCTGGGGAAATCAGGTTAATTAGCTTATCACTTTACTCATCTACCTATGGCTCTGTGCACAGGCCTATCCCTACCAGTTACTGTCTCTGGGTACCCAAGCCCTAGTGGCTAGTCCAAACCGTGGCAGCTGGTAGGGGCCCTTTCACACAGAGAAAAGAAAATTAGTTTAAACAGTCAGCAGTACAGTGATTCCATTTGGATTCAATGTGGCAATTCAACAGGGGCGACCCTGAATTAGTACTCACGACCTCCAAACAAGATAGGGTCCTTCAATGTCAGCAGGGCTACTCTTGAGCTCCACGAGACTCCTCACACATTTATATGGCAAACTGCAACAGGCAAAAGTCCTTTAATGGCAGCAGGATTCACTTGAAGCTAACCAAGCCTCCTCACATTTATATGGTGAACAGTAACAGGCAAAATTCCTTTAATGGCAGCAGGATTCACTTGAGGTACACAAGCCTCTTCACACATTTATATGGTAAAACAGAAAGTACTATACCAGGCAGGCTGCTTCTCTATCCCGATTGCAATTACTGCACAATACCCGGGAGAACACACAGCAGATTCAGTTCCTGACAGACCGAGTGCAATTCAGCAATTTCTCCAGTCTTCTACAGGGTGAGCCTGGTTTCTACTCTTCAGATATCCTTTGATTCTCTTCACAGGACGGATTCAGTCCTAACAAGCAGTTACACAAGCTGCAGACTGGAACTCTGGGCCTTACACACGTTCCCGACTAAAACTGCACACTGAAAAGCACAGGGCTCCTTCCTTCTTCACTGCCAGAGCTCAACTGAAACTCCAACAGACAAAACCGGCACTTCCTTTGAGTTCCTCCCAGTTCTTGACTGGATTGGCTGTCACTCACAATAGACTGCTCCTGTTGGTCCAAAGGCGGCGAACTCTAAACTACATCTCCCAGAGTCACTGCCCATACAATCCTCTTGTGGCTGGCTCAGATTATGAGTCCAAGTTCTGATTCGTCCAAGGCACCATTTTAGAGCTAGCTTACCCCACACTGATTGGTCCAGTTCAGCAGTTCAAAACCAGAATGGGAACTAGGCAGACACAGTTCTGACTGCAAAAGCAGGTTAGACAAACTGTAATTTCATTATTACTCTAAATGGTTTCTGGCAAACAGTTACATCTTTCAGATAGGTTCCTTTGCACTCCTAGTGACTGCAAAAATGGAGTGAATTGGCAGCAGCTCGAGTGGTACTCAATCAAAGAAACACACAGTCCCCCATACAACTAATTATGTCTGCAAGCAGACAGCTCTTAAAGAGACAGTACCTGAGGTTCTAAAACACTCACTGATAAATGCTTAAGCATGAAACACCATTCAGGCTTGGAGCATTCAAGCAAGCTCCTGGAAGTCTTTTGGGAACCCCCATTTGCAGGGGTTACACAAGATAGTCAGAATCCTGGTCTATCTCACACAAACGTGTAGTTTCCTGGTCAAGAAGTGGGGGATTTGCATAGTAGGCCAATGCTGGCATATTTCAAACGGTGCATTGGGAGGTCTCTCCCATCCAATGTTCATTCATGTGAAAGAAAACAAGTCCAGCTGCTGTCATGCAAAACAGGCTTGCGTGCATGAGCTAAGCTTTCAGCTTTAAATAACAGCCCCACTGACTGTAATGTGGCCATTTCCAACCTATTTAATTTCTTTATGCCTGCCGAGTGCATTGTTCTCAAGTTTTATGTTTGCAATAGAAGATATCTTACATAACACTCACTCTGCTTTTGACAGGGCATGGATAGGTTTCAGAATGGCAAAAACAGTGGTCACTGGCTGGTCAGGGTCAGGCAGCATCTGCAATACCTTGTGCAGTTTTGTCCCCCCCCCCACCAAAAAAAAAGGACAGGTATATGTTAGAGAGAACACAGCATAAGACAGCAAAGAAGATACAGGGCAGGAAGGGAATATCTAACAGGAAAGGATGAAAAAGCTCAGCATGTACTCACTAGAGGAAAGACGAGAGTGGGACATGACTGAGATGTACATATACTTATTAGGATTCAACAGGGTGGATACGAGTTTGTTATTCAAATTACGGAGTAAAGCAAACATTATGGTTCACAACATGAGACTAGTGGAGGGGAGTTGCAAAAATGATGTAAGGAAGCTCTTGTTTGTGGTGGACAGATGCAACAGACTACCGGAGGATGTAGTGAGTGCAAATTCATTTAAATTTTCAAAAACAAATGGGGCAGGTATACAGAGGAGCCATAATAAGCAAAGGTGATTCCCCAGTATGCTGAAATTTAGTTAGAGAGCCCATCAGACTAGACAGAAATTTAATCCAGGACAGACTAGATGGATGAAAATCCTTATCTGTCTTCAACTTACCATGTATAAAGGAGAATTTGGAAATGGCCTGTTAAAAACACTGGGCCAATTCTGCCTAGCCTAAATCAACTTGTTCTTGTGTATTTTATTTTAAAACACTTTTCTGGTCCAGTGATGTCCCCAGTGACCATAAAACCCACTTACTAAAGTAACAGCATAACATAGTAATATAATAATTTGAGGTGGGAAGGTACTCTAGCTCCATCAGTTATACCCCTCCTCCCTTTTATTAAGTCTTAGTATTATTTATTTATTCATTTGTTACCAGGCTGGTGCAATGATCCGAGGACCTTTTTCAGGTACGGCCCGGGCCAGAGACAGAGGATGGGCCGGCTGAGAAGCCTCCTGGGTCTTTTCCTCTAGGCTTCCTGCTGGAGGAAGCAGCAGGCTTGGCTTTGGAGTGCCAAGAGTGAGCCTGCTGACCCTGATGCTGGTGTTGCTGGGACGGACGTGCCACAGGGGTTGAAGGATGAAAGAGCTTACGCTGCTGCTGGCGGCCTTTGTCCTTCTGGGCAGATGTGACCGAGTCTAAGGTGGCATTGGACTTCTCGATCCATTAGAGATGACCCTCCACCCCGGGCCCGAACAAGTCGGTACCCAGGAAGGGAACGTCTGCCAGCTTGTGCTGGGTATCAGCCGTGAAGGTGGAGATCAGCAGCCAAGCTCTGCGGCGCATGGCCACTGCGGCCACTACTTACCGAGCACACGAATCAGCGATGTCCAATGAAGTTTGGAGCTGCTATTTAGCTACCGCCTTCCCTGATCCCACACCTGCTTGACCATCATCTGAAGGTCAGCTGGGAGATGAGGAATCACCTCATCCAGGGAGCCCAAAAGGGTGTGTGAAAAGTGAGCCATCAGAACGGCCGAGCTAGCCTGACGAAGGCCTAGGGAGAAAGCAGCGTATACCTTCTGCCCTGAGAAGTCCAACTTTTGGATCCCTTATTGGTGATTTGTCCATCGAGCATTCCTGGAGCGAGGGATAACGCTCTCGGTCACTAACCCTTCCGCAGAGGGGTGCTCCGAGAAACTGGACAGTGAACTGGTAGGGACCACATACTTTCGAGCCATCCTGGCTGAAGGTGCGGGACAAGATGCTGACCGCTGCCACAACTCCAGAGCCAGGCCAACAATGGCTTCGGCCACCAGAAAGGCCTCTGTAGGGGAATCCCCTCGGTCCAGTATCTCCGTAAGGGGATACTTGACCAGTTTCTGAACTGGTTCAAGCTGTATACCAGTAGACTCAGATGAGTCAAAGCATTCCCAAAAATGAGGATGGGCTCTCGTCTACTGACTGACCCCCTGCAGACTCCAGGTCGAGCGGCCTAGAGAACAAGGGGTCATCGTCATCAGACTCCGAGGAGTCTGCGAACAGCTGCCGAGCGCCTGAGCCACCCTCCACATGCTGAAGTTGATAGGCAGTGAGGGTGACCAGACACCCTATGGGGCAAGCCCTGACCCAACCGAGAATCCTTAGTCAGAGCCCCAGTCTTCAGTTGTGGAGGCGGAGGTTCCACCACAATGGGTGGAGCAGCCGGTTTCGGCCGCACAACCGGCGCCGATGGCGGCTCCTCGACTACTACGAGGGGTTGTTTTGGACGCTCCGGTGACAGCCATTTAATGGCCGGAGAAGGCGACGGAGTCGGCTTGTTACTGGACAGTAAGAGCTGCTGCCACATCAAGTCCTCGTAGTGCCGACGCAACTTGCACCGAAGCCTATCCTCCAAAGAGGATGAGTGGTGGCGCCGCTTTCCATGGTGCTGAAACCACCGACGTCGGGACCGGCTGGACCTGGAAGAGGACCGAGACCTTCAGGGATTCCGAGGGTGGGTCAGAGAGGGGACAGGGAAAACCCGCTCCTCCCTTGGTACAGGGATCTTAACCGGGGACTCCGGCACAGGAGGCACGGTCAAGTCCTCGGTTTCCACCGGGGGAACCGGTGAAGTAGTGTTGTTGGCATCTCCAGTTGACAAACCATCCGATGAATCTCAACCGCGTTGACGGGTGTCTCGGCTGGCTGACCTGACGGGGACACCGTGAAGCCAGCGGCCTTAGCTGCAACCTCGACCGAAGTCGAAAGTTGACTGTCCGGTGAAGGGGATCTCTCCCGCTCCTCGAACGTCGACGGTGGGACTTACCTTTTGAGTCCTTCTTCTTGGACCGACTGGAATGGTCCCGATGGTTCTTCTCCCTTGGTGGAGAGGGACTGACAAAGCTCCTTAAAGGAAGCTGTACAGGAAGAGCCCAGGGAGAACAGGATAAATGCCGTGACCGAGAAAGTAGAAGAAGCAGCCTGGGCCGCCTCCTCCTCGAGGGCGATCATCTGCTCCAGCTGTTCCACGGAGCCCGCCGCTGTGGACACCGCTCAACGGGCCTCCTTTGACTTGACCGGCAGATACCATTTTTCAGGGCACCCAAGAAGTAGTCAAGCAGTACGGTCCTCCAAGACCGAAGCCGAGAAGGAGCTGCAAAATTCGCAAGCCCATGAATCACGGCCAAGCCCCAGGCAGTAGACACACATGGAGTGCAGATCGATCCAGGACATCTTCTGCCCACAGGGGCACCGACGAAAGCCTGGAGTCGATTTGTCCATCGCAGCTGTGAGGGAAGACGAAGGCTGGAGTCTTGTAAACTTTAGAATTAGTTTCGGGTTAACCGAAGAGTGTGGATCCAGGCCTAAAATGCAGAGCGCTAAGGAAGAAACCTGAGCTTCCAAGTGGTAAGGAAGATCTGGAGTCATGGGGTTTTCAGCTTGAAGACCTTCCAGCAACATTTAAAGCGGCAAGGAACCTGCCAATAAGTGCGGATTGAACAACATATCCACGTCCCTAGAAATGAAAATTACGTACCTACTGTAATTTTTGATCTTCTTGGATGAAGTCTCCACCACTTATTCACACTAATGTGACTACGTCAGAGGCGTAGGACCCAATGGGAGCCAAAAATCTTCAGGAGGGCCAGCGCCAAGGTAGGACCGCGAGGAGCAGTGCTGCGAGCTTGGCTCACACCGTATAGGCTACCTTGTCATCGACCCTCCAACCGCATCAGTACCTTTTTCGAGGAGGTGCAGCGTAAACTAACTTAGTGAAACTATCCTATGTCAGACATAAGATAGTCCAAATGACCCGTGCAAGAAGGGTCAACTCAACAGGGTCTTCGTAGCCCAACAACAAGGGGGTGAAGCCCAAAAACAAAATGAGTGAGCTTGGGGGATGGAGGGTGAGTATGTGAATGAGTGGTGGAGACTTCATCCAAGTAGATCAAGAATTACAGTAGGTACATAATTGCCATATCTTCATGGACATAAAGTTTCCACCACTCATTCACACTAATGGGAGAGTACCAAGCTAATAATCCTCCCCCCCCCCCGAGACGGGAGGCAAGAGAAAAGGAGCTTACTTAGGACAGAAGTCCATTAAGGATTGTCCTGTCAAAGGACTGATGCTGTCTGGCATGGACATCCAAAGCGTAGTGTGCACGGAGCTCCAAGTGGCTGCACTGCAGATGTCCGCAATGGGCACGTTTTGGATTTCTGCCAGAGATGCCTCAACTGCTCTGGTAGAATGCGCATACACTCTGTTTTCCAGCTTAATATGTGCCATGGAGTAGCACTGGTGAAGGCATGCCACTAGCCATGATGAAATTCACCTGATAGCAACAGGCTGACCCAGCCGGGCCGTGCTTAAGGAGACAAATAGCTGTTTTGACGTGTGGATTTCTTTAGTTCTGTCTAAATAGAAGCGCAAAGCTCTCTTCACATCCAGAGAATGCAGCGTGTGCTCCCCCTCATTCTGGAAGTTCGCGAAGTAGGTTGGAAGGACCAAGGGCTGATTCAGATGAATTCTGAGACAACCTTGGGGAGAAACTTTGGGTGGGTCCTAAGAACCACCTTGTCTTTGTGAAATACAGTATAGAGGGTCTGTGATCAAAGCATGTATTTCAGACACTCTGTGAGCAGAGGTAATGGCTACAAGGGAGGAGGTCTTCCAAGTCAGAAACTTCAGCTCACAAGTAGCTAGGGGCTCAAAAGGTTTACGGGTGAGCATGTCTAGCACAAGGTTACTGTCCCAGGTGGCTATCGGCTATCTGACTGGTGGTCTGGTATGCAGTATGCCCTTAAGAAACCTCTTTACTACAGGTAGCTGAGCCAGAGACACACAGTGTATGGGCTCCTGGTACACTGAGATTGCACAAAGGTGAACCTTCACGGTTGAATATTGCAGACCTGTGTTTCAGAGATCTGGAAGATACTCTAGGACTTTGTTTGGTAGGCAGGAAAAAAGATTCTAGGAGGATTTTGCGCACCAGATGGAGAACCGCTTCCACTTAGCCATGTAAGTTTTTCAGGTAGATGGATTGCATGCTACTAACAGAATGTCTGAGACACTGCATGAAATGTTAAACCTGTTCACCTCTATCTCTTCAGGAGCCAGGCATGGAGGTGAAAGGACTTCAGGTTGGGATGGACCACAGGGCCCTGGGTCAGCAGGTTCATATGAAGTGAAAGCTGTCTCGGTGAAGTTTCCGACAATCTGTTGATTAATGGAAACCAGATCTGATGAGGCCAGAATAGGGCGATGAGGATCATTCTGCCTCCTTGCGCCTCCAGTTTGAGCAGCACCCTCTGAACTAGGGGAAGAGGAGGAAATGCATACAGAAAGCGTTTTTTCCACCACAGTCTGAATGCATCCTGACAAAAAATGCCAGGTTCTTGATTTCTGGAACAGAAGAGAGGCAGTTTTGCATTGAGTGGGTATGCAAAAAGGTCCAGGTCTGGGTTTCCCCCTCTCTGAAGAGTGATTTCATGACATTTGTGTCGAGACACCACTCGTGAGGGTCTGTCTCTGTTCTGCTGAGATGATCCACCAGATCATTCTGCACTCCCGGCAGGTAGACCACCTGGCTCTAGGCACCACTCCCACACTCTCATCGCTTCCCTGCATAAGGGGTAAGAGTGTGCTCCACCCTGCTTGTTGATGTAGTGCATCACTGCTTTGTGGTCCGTTTGAAGGAGAATGATCTTGTGACAGAGTAATGTCCTTCAAGGCTCGGACTGCAAACAGGACGGCTCTCATTTCTAGAACATTTATGTGAAACTGAGACTCGTCCTGACTCCACCAACCCTGGGTGTGGAGATCCTGGCAGTGAGCTCCCCATCCCAGTAGGGATGCATCCGTGGTGATGGAGATCTGGGATTCTAGAGAGGGCAAAGGGATAACGTTCCAGAAGGTTGTCTTCCTGAGTCCACCAGGTAAGTGACCATCTCAAAGTTTCCATCACCTTGATGTGAAAGGACTGTGGGTGCGTGGTCAGTGACCACTGAGTGCTGAGCACCCACTGAGTAGTCCTCATGTGAAGACGAGCCAGAGGCACAGTGAACACTGAGGATGCCATGAGACCCAGCATCCGTTGCATCGAGAGAGCTCAAACCAAGTCGTTCTCTCTCTGATGAAGTGAGCCATTCGAAGGATGTCGTTCCTTCCATCCTCCAGAAGAAAGACTTTTGCACTGGAGGTATCCAGAAGGGCTCCTATGAAGAGGAGCCATTAGGAGGGCTGTAGCTGTGACTTTTCCAAATTTAGCAGGACTCCCATGGACGTGAGGAATTTGGAAGACGTAGCCATGTCTTCCTGAGTCTCTTGTCTGGAGGGACTTGCTAGGAACCAATCGTCCAGATACGGAAACACCTGAATTCCGAGCTTCCTGAGCTGTGTTGCTAGAACTGCAAAGCACTTTGTAAAGACTCAAGGCGCTGAGGATAGCCCAAAGACCAGGACTCTGAACTGGTAGTGTTGACCCAATGCCACAAACCTGAGGTATCTGTGGTGGTTTGGGTGTATGAGAACATGCTGATAGGCATCCTGCATGTCCAGGGAGGCCAGCCAGTCGTTTTGATGAATCAGAGGTAACAGTGTATCGAGTGATAGCATCTTGTACTTTTTCTTATAAAGAAATTTGTTTAACTTACTGAAATCGAGAATTTGGCGCATGCCGGCTGTTTTCTTTGGAACTAGGAAGTAATGGGAATAGAAACTTGTGTTCCGCTGATCCAGTGGGACTACTTCTACTGTCCTGTTGTTTACAAGTCTTTGAATCTCGGAAGCAAGAAGGTCTGACTGAGAGACAGACAGCTTGGGTTGTCATTTGGGTGGTGATCCGGAGGGGTTTCTGAAAGATTTAGAGAGTACCCCTTGTGGATTATCCTGAGTACCCACTTGTCTGATGTGACTGACTTCCACTAGCTGTAAAACTGAGTCAGATGCCCTCCTACTGCTGAGGAAGAGTCCCCCTCGGACAGCTGAGGTGGGACTGGGGCCGGGATCTCAGAGGGTGGCATTAGGCGCTTTAGGGCCCTGTGCCTTCTGTTGCATTTTGTTTTGCGGCTGAGGGGTCTGGTTTCTGTTGAAGCCCCCTCTGCCTTTACCGTGAAAGGACTGATGGTTAAGAAACTGACGCTGTTTCCCGCCACTTTGAGGGGCTGCGGATGGCGGTCTGGCCTTTTTGATAGCCATTCTAGTTTTCTGTGTGGCCTCTAGTGCCTGCTCAAACTGAGGACCAAAAAAGTATGTACCATCAAAAGCAAAGCCATAACTCTCTACTGGGCATCATTTGTGAATCCCGACGTGCTTATCCAAGAGTGGCGTTGGATGCATATACTGGCTGCTGCTGCTCTGGAGGCAGTGTCAAAGGATTCCATGGCAGCTTTGAACTGCTGGTTATTGGTGTAATGCCTCTAGTAATGGTTTGAAAAAGCTCTGTGTTAACCTTTGAACCTGGGAGAGCATCTACCATGGCCTTGAGCGAATGCCAGAGTGTATACTCGTACTGATAGAAATAACCCTGGTAGGTTCATAGGGTAATACAAGCAGGTAGATCCATGGACCCATTGTTGCTCGCCACTATTCAGTGGTGATACTCATATTTCCTGTTACCCATGTATTGATCTAGGGATGATTTGAAGGATTCCATAGTCTTACACGTGACTATAGACTCTGGTAGGGTGTTCCATGCTGCAACCACTCTTTGGGAAAACCATTTTTTCCTTTTGCTGGTTTTACTTATTTCTCCTTTGATTTTTATCCTACGTGTACATGTACTCTTAACAGAGACTTGCGATGTTAAGCCAATGGTTTCCCATAAATAACGATCTCTGGATGCACGAAATACCAAACATAGATCACCCCTCAACCTTCTATATTTCATTGAGTACATGTTCAGATCCCTCAGTCTATCACCGTACTTCTTCCCATACACTGAACTAATTCTTTTTGTTACCCTTCTCTTTGTTTGCTCAATCTATACTTCATCCCTCTTGTACTGCGGTGTACATAGTGATGAGCAATATTGAAGATGTGGTCTCACAAGAGATGTACACGAAAGTACAATCACAGATAGATTACGGCTCTTGATGTTTCTATACATGCATACCAATATTTTGTTTCCTAGTTTAACTTTAGTTCTAATGTGGGAGTCAAAGGACAAATCATTTGTGATGATTACTCCAAGATCATTTTCACTTGTTGTTTCCCCTAACAGAGTACCATTTAATTCACATGAGAATTTCTGATTTCTTGGGCCTAAATGCATTCTGCCCATTGCCCAAGATTACAAAGATCTTTCTGCAGCTTGTTAGCTACCTCCTTGTTGTTAACAATGGCTCCCACTTTACTGTCATCTGCAGATTGTCCCAACCATGCTCCTTCTGAAACTGACATCGATGAAACCACAATATTGAAATTAGTAGCTAGCAATGCACATGCCCAGGGTGGAATCAGCAAAGACTCGCTTTCCCAAAATGTCAAATTTTGCGAGATACCTTGTTTATGGGGACGTGCCGTAGATTCTTGTAGAAGAACAGCCTTGTCATGCTCTGCCAGGACAACTATGGCATCAGCAAAGGCTTGCAAGGCCAGAATATGACGATCCTTGGGAGGGGCGTATTTCCTATCTATGGACTTAGCCACAGAGGGAATAAGCACCAGATTATCCCACACCATTTGTGAGAGAGTCTCAAAAGAGGGTTGCATGGGGGGCAGTCAATTCCACAGGAACGTCCAGAACGTGTAGGTAATGCAGATGCAGCAATTTACCAGGATCGATCTGCGAAGTCTGGAGAGAGAGAGAGAGAGAGAGAGAGTGGTATTCATGTTTCTAAGCAGAGACTTAAAGAAAAGGTCCTCGACCAGAGGCTCTGCTATAAGAGAAAGTTTATTCATAACCCCTAGGGAGGAGTCATCGTCAAAGTCGTCCTCCAATCGAAGATCAGGATCAGGCTCAATATCATCTCATACTAGTCCTGAAGGGACAGTATAGTTAGGAAAGGGAGGAAAAAGAGGAGGAGGAGCAGCGTGAATCAGAGTCGAAAACCCAGGTGTCACATGCGGCACTGCAGGCGCTCCCAGCGCTGTAACAGAAGGTGGTGCCGAGAACACAGGCGGTGCCAGCACAAGACACGGCACCGGGGGAGCTGGAACCAGCGGCACCGAACCAGAAGTTCCAAACCCTCGACTTGCTGAGGAAAGTCTGAGAAATTCAGCAGAAGATAAAGGTACCAGTGTAGACCCCTGCGCCAGAGCCCTATGAGGGGGAAAAACACAAGAGGCAATGGCACTGAAGAAGGCACTGCGCAACCAGGAAACCCCAACCGCCCTGCCCGCAGGTCCAAAACCGAAAGGCCCGAAGGCCCCGGTGATGGACTCACCAGCTCAGGCAGACGGGACAAACACTGAACCCATTGCTCCATAAGAGCAGCCCAATGGTGAAACTGCTCACCGGAGGACCCCCCAGGGGTTGAGGCAGGACTCCAGAGTAGAGGATGCCAGTCACCAGAAACAGAAGCCGGAGGAGATCCAGGAGGAGACGGAGCCGGGCCCCTGCTTCTGGAAACAAGACTATCGACACACAGATATACCAGAAGGCGACCTCGAGTGGTACCATTTCTTTTTTGACTGGGAGGCTGAAGAAGAACTCGAGGCTGGCAGTGCAGAGTCCTCAACGAGGATCGAGAATGGGATTGCTTCTTTTTGTGCTTTCAGGAAGACCGCCCATTCCCCTGAGCACCGGACTGCCTGTAGTCAGATCCCCCTTCTGTAGAGGGCGGTGCACCAGACCCAGCCCTGCTGACAACACAGCTTTCATGAAAAGTTTCCCTACCATCACCTGCCCCGCTCATGGTCGACTCTGTCAAAGAATGGCTGAAGACTTCTCTTAAGAAAATTTACTTATTACTTATTTTTCTTTAACTGAAAACAAAAATAATAAAAACTTAATCAATATTGAAACTCTATAGCTGCTGAGGGAAGCGCTATGGAGCCCGAGCAAGATGGCACTATTTTGATTATCCTGATCAGCTTGGGTCGATAAACTCACTTGAAAAAGACATTTTAAGTAGAGATAATTATCCAAAGGAGATAAGGAACTGTTGTAGAAAGCTTCCTGCTTAATATGGGAAACCCATGCAAAGATCAGCATTCTGGGGCAGGAGCAAAAAGTAAAAATGCTCTGTCGGCTGCTGCAACTCACTCAACACAAAGCAGGCCAGAAGAGAGCACGGGGCAAGTGGCTGAGGAAACCCTTCAGACTATTGGGGCAAAGCATTAAAAGTTAATTAAATCGGTAACCGTCCTCTCGGACAAATGTGACAGCCTAACTACCAGGGTCACTACACTGGAAGTGACAATGGAAGGAACACAGATGACAGCCTTAGATGCCTCCAAGAGAGCAGATGCAGCCATGACAGTGGTGTTGTCCCTGATAAAAGAGAGTGGGCACTGGAAAGCCCACATCGAAACTCTGGAAAACCAAATCAGAGCCCCGAACATCAACATTTTGGGCATGCTGGAGGGCAGTAAAGGGGACAGTCTAATATTGTTTCTACAAGACTAGTTTGGTCAGCAGATGGGGGGTGAAGTACGGCCAAAAGTCCAGTTATTTCAATGGGCCTATAGAGTCACACCACGTGGGCGATCGGAAGAACAAGATCTCCCCAGAACTATCATTTTGGTCACCGACGGAGCTGGGACCAGGGACTACTTCTTAGCGCTGGCCAGATGTAAAGGGACCCTCCTTCAAGATGGGCAAGGAGTTAGCCTTTTTCTGGTTATCAGTTACGCTACTCGCCAGAAGCGGTGATGATTTGATGGAGTTAGCACAATGTTGCGGGAGACCTCGATTTCTCATGGAATGATCTTCCCAGCGCAACTTCGAATCGCACATCGTGGGAAGGTTTACTTATTCTCTGACCCAGCTGAGGCCTTGAAGTGGGGCCGTAAGAACGCTATCCCACCAGCATGCCAGTCTGATTCGGAACACCAGTCCTTGGAGGATGAAGAATCCTGAACCTTTATTTGTTTTCAATAACAAGTGGTCGGTGAAGCCACAGCAGGTATTTTTTGCAGCCTGTAGCTATTACCATGTAAGTACACTGTTCTTAAAGGACGGTAATTTCTCCTGCAAGCTCACTGCATCATGTTAAGAGGTTAAAATGTGTTCAGTACTTTTTTCGTTTCCACTTTTACCAGACTGAACTTTGGACTGTTTCCTCTAATACATATTAGAGACTGTAGCTTTCCCAGAATGATAAATAAGAGACCAGATGTTAATGGATCTACTGTATTTTCCTTTATTAATCTCTTTTGGCAGATTATAAATGTTTGTTGACTAAGCGCCTAAATATCTACATTCTAGTACATCAAAAATGGTTTGCACATTGTTTGTGCTCTTACTAGCGATTGCATGACATCCAGTACCATAATATATGGTGAAGGACTTTGGACAATACTTTTATGCTTTATCATATGATAATTTACATGCTGCTCATGGGCTTCATTACAGCAATGGTATTATACTGCTCTGGTGTTTCAAGAGAAAATAATTTAATTTTACTTTATACTGATTCCCTCCAGATGATGTATCTTTAAAGCATTAGATGGTTAAATATTGATCTTATTAAGAGGAGTGGTGCCCTCTGTGGATGTAAACAATGATATATGTCATATCTGTGCTCGGTAAAAGCTGTATGTTTGCTTTACTACAAAATAAAACAAAGTTTAAGAAAAAGAAACTCTATAGCTGCTGTCGTATAGACATGAAGTTTTGACTGCCTGTGGGTGAGCGACATAGTCGCTGAAGTGCATTCGATGGCAGAAAAAAGGAACTGAGGTGGCTGGAGGGTCGACGCTGAGGTAGCCTATATAGCATGAGCCCAGCTCACGGTGCCACTCCTCACGGTCCTACCTCGGCGCTGGCCCTCCTGAAGATTTTTGGCTCCCGCTGGGTCCTAGCGCCTCCAGCATAGTCCCATTAGTGTGAATGAGTGGTAGAGACTTTATGTCCAGGAAGATCTTGCTGAAGTGCAAGTCAGGCTAACATACAGCGGTGAGGTAATTCATCATGGTATAACTCCCCGACAGCGACACTATTACAGTGAACTACGTCGATGCCGACAACATCGACAGTTCACTGTACTGGTGTGCCAGAGACCCGGGCACACTGTCTCCAGGTCCTACACCCCCTCCTTGAATCAACTCTGACTCAAAATTGACTAAATTTAGAACAGGGTGTTGCTGGGGGCAAAGCCCCCCCGGACAGAAAAAAGAGATCGGGAGTCCTTCGGGATTTATGTCGACTGCAACTTGCGGTCAACATAAATTCCGTCGCTATGATGCCAGTCAACAAAACTGTTGTTGAACCGGCATCGTACAGCCATTCATCAGGATAGATACATCAATCAAGGTGTACATAGTAACTATATATATATATATATATGTATGGACTACAAAAGAAGCCTAGAGCAAATGCACTAAGGCAAGAGTTACCCTGGAGGGTATTAGCCATACAGTCAAATTTTAAAGAAAACACAACTGCACATACCCCAATAATGCATAGCATCATGGGAAGCATATGCAAATACTCGTGAAATAATTTGGGCTGGCTTAACTTTAAGCAGAATTGCATGGTGCCAGAGGGTCTCACAATGCAATCAGCAAAGGCCGAGAACAGCAGACACAAACATGTATTGGCTCCCCATGACCCAAACAAATTGCACTGTAAAATCATAAGTCGAATGGGATTTAAGAAATTCCACCTGTCTTGATCATAACGTCAAGTCATAAAAAGACTGTTGGAAATTTAGGGTCAAAATGTGGGAGCCCACTGAAAATTAGATATTGCCTCTCAGCTGGCCTATCCTGGGTAAATACAATCTAAACATTTACAAAAGCAAGACACCTCTGAAAATGAGATAGTGCATCTCATCTGGTCTATCCTGGGTAAATATATAGCAAAAAGGTATTCAAGCAAGACCCAGTACAAAAGCAATGCAAGCGGCGAATGTTCGGCACTGAGAAATGCTTGTTTCATGTATACCTCTATTTTGTCACCAAAAAGTGAATTTCCCTCAAAGAAAAAATCCATGACTTTGGTTTGGGTATCCTGGGAAAGGAAGGTAGTTCTTAACTAGGAAAACCTTCTTAAGGACACTGTATGAGCTAGTATTCTAGCTGCAGCGTCATCAGTATCCACAGCTGGAAATAGAAATTACGTTCTTACCGTAGTTATGATCTTTCTGTGTATCTTCACCATTCATCACAGATGGGTACTGGCGGATCAGGACCGCAGACCTTTGAGCCTTTTTTTTTTTTTAAAGGATAGGTGGAGCCGACGCGAGCATCAGCGCCGCCGAGGCCGACGACGCATACATGGCCGAGGATTAGCTGTTGCTGTGTCGACTCCGCCTGCCTACCAGTTCTGAGTCGTCGGAGAGGTAAGAGGAAGGGATGGAGGGTGGGACAAGAGAGTCCAAGGGACAGAAAAAGGAAGAGAAACTGAACCAAAAGGAGAAATAACGACTAAGAGGACAGCATAGAAGAAGTAAAAACTAAGGGGATTGGGTAGGGGCCCCAATCTCTGGAAAAGGAAGAAGGAGGGAGGGGGAGAGAGAATTTAGAGAGAGGAGAAGTAACAAGAATCCAGGACCCTGTCCGCCACCAGACTGTACAGGAACTGCAAGGAGTGGCAAAGCTCACCTGCCAGAATTCAAGGCACAGAATAACTGGGAAACCCCAAAAGCAGAGTCGGCTGTTCTGGAGAAGGACAGGGTACAGGGAGTCAGTACTCTCTCTGTAAAGACATTTGGTGAAAAAAAGGGTTCTCTTTTTTTTTTTAAAGGAAGGAGGGCAACCACCAGTTCTCACCCTGTAGGGGTGTAGATAATTAGTAGAGAGGAAGTGCCACTCGAACTGTACCCTTTGGGAAAAAATTTACCCCTCTGTGTGTCCCAACTTTACCCCGCTCAAAAGAGGGGTAGGCACAGAGGGAGGAGGATCCAGAGACTGGAGCCCCAGGGGGATGGCGGGTGGGATTGTGATGAATGGTGAAGATACACAGAAAGATCACAATTACGGTAAGAATGTAATTTCTATATCTTATCTATGTCAATCTTCACCATTCATCACAGATGGGTGAGTACCAAGCACCCCCGAAGGGGGTTGACTAAGTGCACCCTAAGGGACAGAGTCCCTTAGCCCTCAGTGGGTGACACACTAAGGGGAGGAACCTTCTGGGCCTGATGAGGCCGAGGTGGGGAGAGGCGAGACGGGTCCCCGGAGAAGAAGGATTTGCCCCGACAGACGCCGTCTCTATGGGAAAAAGAGGGAGAACCCTGGTGAGCGGAGCAGATCACCCTCACGCCCAGGCCAAGGGTTAACAACCGGGAGAGGCGAAGCCACGCCGATCTTCTGGTGCAGATCGCTGTCCCTACTACCCTGGTAGCTACCTCATTGGCGTCATAAGATGCCCTTGCTTGGTGCCTTGCTAGCTCCAGTTGTCGCCACGTGCAGAGAGAGCGATGGCTTGCCTGGTTTGCTCTGAGTCAGGCAAAGCAGCTAGGAATTGACCCAGCACTGACCACAAGAACCTGTTGTAGGCTGCATAGTGGGCCTGGTGAGCAGAGATGGAGAGAAGCAACCATGCCGAGTAGAAAGTCCTCCTCCCCCAGAAATCGAAATCCGAAGAGTCCTGATCTGGGGGCCGGTCACGGTGGAGGGCGCGAAGCCCATCAGGAGTGTCCAGGTGCGTCAATCCGACTGCGGATGAGGCATAGAACCTGGAGACTCTGGAGGAGCGCAGGTACCTCTGGCTGAGGTCCCTAGGGGCAGGAACTCCGGAGAAGGGCCTCTGCCAGAAACGCATGGACGCCTCCCGAAAGGGAGCAAGCTAGGGGGGCACCACAAGGGTGGCCGCCCTGAAATCGCCTAGAAAGGCATGCACCGCATGCTCTGGATTGCTCACAGATAGGGGGGAAAGGTGAAGGTCCTCCAACATCCTCGCGAGGAAACGCTGATACTCGGAGAGATCAGCGGCAGGAGAGATGTGGACATATGGTTCCTCTCCCCCAGAAGAGGGGGGATGAGGAGCTGGAGGTCACCATATGCTCCGAGGGTGGCTGCTCAGGGGAAGGTTGAAAAACCTGACTGTCCAAGGCCCTAACATAGGCAGGGAACCGAGAAGCCACCGCTCTGAACTGCTCCCAGGTGAGTGGCCCGGTAGGACCAAGAATGCCCGGGAGCGCTGGAGAATGCGGCAGAGGGGTAGGGGCAGAGCCGAGGGAAGGAATCGGCTGGGCCAGGGAGTGGATCATGGACACCCGGGAAAGGTGTCCTGGAAGACTCCATGGCCGACAGCTGTACACAACCACATTGGTGTGCTAAGCTGCTGCAGAAGAATCCCCCCAGTGAGGCGACTGGGGCCGTATGGGTCCAGAAGGACGGTCCCCTGCCTCCAAAGAATGGGACCCTCTCAAGCACCCGGAAGGGGAAGGACGGAAGTCCGCACTCCGGCTTCTTCCAGGACCCGGGTGGACCCCAGAGAAAGGCCTACGCAGGGACCCCACAACCCTCAACCCCTCAAAGTCCGAGAGAGTCCTGGTCCTCGGGAGGGTCAGCCTAGGTAGCTGGCAGCCCTGGGATGTGCCCAAGGGGGAAATCCAGGGCGCAGCACCCTCCCCACCTGTAAGCTTCTCGATAGGCCCCAAAGTTGGGTGATCAAGACACACCACGGAAGGGGGTACACCTGCTGAGGGGTCCAGGAACCCCCCTAGGCCAGGTTGCATGGCTATAGTGGCACGCACCATAGCCTGCTGGTCAGTGCCACTGACCCCGACCTGGAGGGGAACCTGATGCTCCTCAAGAGGGGGCTGACTCAGACTCGTCAAAGAGACCACTGGTTCACCCTCCTGTGCAGGCAACCCTGAAGGGTGTGACTGCTCGTCCGACTCTGAGCCCGACTCCAACCCCGAAGAGGTGGAATCCGAGACCCTAAGCCAGACGGTAGGAGGGCGAGGAAAAGCGACCTTCGCGAAGGGCCCAGAAGTCGTGGCAGTGGTCGAGGCAGCACCTGCACCCTCCACGGCCCCGGGGGCGGGGCTGGCAGAAGGTGGCAGGACGGCCGGGGCCAGAGGTCCGAGGCTAGGGCCAGCCGCGGTGCCGTCAAGTCCACCGGCACCAGGAGCAGCACCGGGGACAGAAACGGCGCCAGCGGCAGCCTCAGCGACGGTCCTGGAGTCGCAGACACCACCAGGCCCCTCGGTGCCGCTGAAGCGGCGCCGACCGCTCTGAGAGCAGGCTCGACGCCGACGACACCACCCGGCCTCCCGGTGCCGAGTACCGAAGCGGCGTCGACGGCTCCAAAAATGGACCCGGTGCCAAAGGCGGCACCGCCAGGCTCCCCAGCGCCAAGAGCAGAGGCAGCGCCCGGCGGCATCGACCAACGACCCAGTGGCTGCTGCCAACCTCGGCGCCGAAAACGCGCCGGCGAGACATAGCAAAGGCGGCGCGAATCCGGTGCTGCAAGCAGCGTCGGCAAACCAGCGGTGCCTAAGAGGCCAGACAGGCGCCGACAAGGCCCCGGCACCGTGGACAGCACCGGAGGCCTCAGCGGCACAACGGCCAGCGTCGACCCGGCCTTCGAACCGCGGGAGTGACACGGGGCCCCATCACCGAAGGGTGACTGCCATAGCGGCGCCTCCGCCGCTCCCGGAAGGAAGCGGGACAGGCCTCCCTGCGCCACAGGAGGAGTCTCAACCAAGGCTAGGCTACGGGGTTGAGACTCCTCCTCCCTCCGTATAGAACCGGGAGGGACCCAGAGGAAAGGCCGAGAAGGCAGGCTTGGCCTCATTCGTCGCGGATCCCTACCTCCGAAAGTCGGCGGAGCTCGTCCAACTTTCCACGCGCTGTTCGATAACACGGCGGTCCATCAAGAAGCAGTGCCGCCGCAATCCATGTCTTGAAGCGGGCCAAGACACGAAGACACCGGTCATGCTGGTCGGTCACGGAGGAATTAAGCCTGCGACCGGCATAGGGGCCGCCCCATTGAGATAATTTCTTGCCCTCCGACATGACATGACCTGCGGAAAAAACACCAAAAATAGACTCGACGTCGCCAAAATTAAAATAATGGAAAGATCTTCAGCGGCGTCGAGTAGGGCAGACTAGAACTAGTAGACCGACAAACTATCTCGATGAATAAGGGCTAAGGTCTAAAATTTTCTTTAAAACACTTCTTCAAGGCTTCCCACGGCGACCTCGGCGGGGAGATGAAGAACTGGTAGGCAGGCAGAGTCGACACAGCTTAACGGCTAATCCTCGAAGCCACATAGTACGTCGGGCTTCGAGGGCTACCGATGTTGCTTGAGGGTTCGGTTATCCTTTTTTAAAAAAAGGCTCGCGCAGGGTCCTGATCTCCGGCCAGTACCCATCTGTGATGAATGGTGAAGATTGACACAGATAAGATATAGTACTTAGTGGCAGCCAGGGCTGATCTGGTAACTAAAACCAAGTTCTGTGCCAGCTCACCATCTGCTCTATCAGCAAGTGCCAGAATTGTGTTCCAGAGTACTTCCTGGTATTGTACTATATGTGCTGAATAAGCTGCCTGCCTAATGAGCAGGGAAATTGCAGTATAAAGTTTCTTTGCCATAGCACCCCAATTTTTTGGAGTCCATTTTTGGAGGCTGTGCAGACAGTGTGACTTTTTGCTCTCTCACGTGCAGCAGCCTGGACTACACCTTGGTGATCAGGGTGGACATACAGGTATTCCACCTCTTGTCTGTCCATCCGATATTTTCTTTCAATCTTTTCAAATATTCAAATAAAAAAATAAATAAAAGATGGCTGCAGCTGAAGTAGGTGCAGACATGATTTTTAATATGGCCATCTTAAGACCTATGTATGGGGATTAGCAATCTGTATGAGGGTGCCACGCCCATCCTGTTCATAAATTCCACATCTTCTTCATCCTCCTCAATTTCCTGAGGGTGGATGTTAAGAGTACCAAGCATATGTCTGACAAATTAGAAAAATGAAGTAAAGTCCTCACTATGACATGGAGGAGAACCAAAATCTTGGTCAGGTACACCCTCTGATTCCATGGGTCACCTTACTCCGCTTGCAAACAATACTTTTCTTCTTCCTCCTCCTCCACAGGCAGATAGGCAGGAGCCAGAGCCTGGGGGAGCTGGGGTGGCATTTGTATTACTTAAATTTCCCGCAGCCTGGATGGACCATTTCTGATATGTCCTCAGATGAGGGCATTTCTTCTTTGTCATCTGCCTACTCTTTTCTTCATTCAGAAGGAGTGCCAATGACATTTTTCTTTTAATTTCTTTTTAGCAGCAGTTTCCAGTGTCTGCTCAGAGGCTCCTTTATTTATATTTTTGCCATCACTGGATTCAGGGTTCCCCCTTTCAGACACCCTGGTATCTGATCTATCTTCACCATGCCTTTCAGATGTCTGAGCAGCTTTATCTTTTGTCTTGTCACCCTTGACATTTTTGATGATCCTATTAAACATGATGAATGGACCCTTCTGATGCGTGCTTTCCAGTATCATTGGGAACTTTCTCAGAATCTTTTTTTTTATATTTTTTGGTGACGGGGAGGCATACTGAGAAGCTGTTGTAGCTTCTGAATTATTTGCCCTTTTATGTAAGGTTTTGGGCAAAACAATGCAAGACTCACGATAAATAAAGTTGTGGTCTGATCCCAGGCAATGTATACAGAACTTCTGGTAGTCTGCATTTGCCAGGAGCTGAAAAAATAGTTTAGTATTTTTTTTAGCCTGTACAGTAGATCCCCTAGGTCTCTCTGATATGTGAATTTAGAGATACCCTAGTAAAAAGCTTAAAACTATTCCCAAAAAAAACAGTAAAAAAATTATGGAAAAGTAAGAATTCAGTAATAAAAACATCTCTTACTTCAAAAAAAAAAAAAGTGCCAAAAGGTCAAATTGCAGCTTCCTGTACAGGAAGCAATTAATTAGGGTGAAAGGGCATAGGCAGAAACAGAAAATGAAAGTGCTTCCATTTCTGTATAGCCTGGCTGAAAGCATGGATTATTTACGAAGGAAAAAGCAAGTAGGAGATAACAAGATCTTAAAAACAGATAAAAACAAAGAAAAAGGAAAAAAGAGAAGCCACAGGATGGTCTTCAATTCCAAAGATTCAAATCAGGAGCGAGAAGAAAAAATTACTCACCTTAGTAATGTTGTTTCTTCTAATGGAGTCCTGCTATATTATGACATATGCAGTTTGTCCCAGCCTTAGAACTGCTCCGGAGGTGAAAGAGTTAACTTCCATGCCAGGCATGGAATCTTGAGCGCGAGCTTGGTTGAAAAAACTCTGTCTGTTGATCTTCAAACTGAAACTGTCAGATCTTTACGAGCAAAACTCACTAAGGTTCTGTGTGGAAGCTGTAAACCTACCCTAGCCAACTGGCTACTAAAATAGTAACACATTTGTCTGGTCCCAAAACAAAGACTCAAGTCAGGGTATCCAAAAAATAAAATAAAATACAACACCCAAACACCCCAAAAGAAGGGGTGAAAACACAAGGTGGGCATCATTAAGTGCCAACACTGCATTGCCCACCCACATCCCAAAAGCAGAGGTTCTGAGAGGGGCAGGCAGTGGGGAGGTCATAATATAGCAAGACTGCATTAGAAGAAACAACATTACTAAGGTGAGTAATTTTTTCTTCAAACAACATGAAGTCTTGCTATATTATGAATATGCAGACTACACAGCAGTACCTCCATGGAGGAGGGACAGAACCTACTTAGGAAATAGGCTCTGAAGCACAGCTGTGCCAAACCAAGCATCACTCCTAGCCTGGATGTCCAGAGAGTAATGCTTGGTGAAAGTGTGTACTGTTTTCAGGTAGCTGCTTGACATATCTCTAAGATAGGGATGTCCTGGCAGCAGCTAGGGGCTGAGCTGTACCTCTGGTGAGAGTGAGCCCTCAGGCCTGAAGGGGAACCTTACCCAGTTTTGATAGCAAAACTGGATACAGAGACAATCCACCTGGCAGTGGATCTTTTGGTAGCAGGTTTCCCTTTACCCACCTCACCATAAGTGAGGAACAGTTGGAGAGTCAAACCGTGACCCTTAGTGCACTCTATGTAGTAACTAAGGGCTCTCTTTACATCAAAACTGTGCAGCCTCCTCTCGCCAGAGGAGGAATGGTCAGTGAAGTACACTGGAAGAGATATAGATTGATTAAGGTGGAAATCTGAAACCACCTTAGGCAAGAACTTTCTGTTAGTCCTGAGGACTACCTTATCTCTGTGAAAGGAGATAAAATCAGGCTCCACTGACAAAGCTTGCAATTCACTTATGCGCCTGGCAGAAGTGATGGCTACTAGAAACACAGTTTTCCAAGTCAAGTACTTAAGCTCTGCTGAAGACAAAGGCTCAAAGGGGGGTTGCATTAGCTGAGCATGCAAACATTAAAGATCCCAGGCAGGAGCAGGGTCCCTGAATGGAGGGTTGGTATGAAGCAATCCCTTGAAAAACTTGGAGAATACAGGGTGAGCAGAAAGAGAAGAGGGCTTTCCTGCTGAAAGAAAAGCAGAGACAGCTGCCAAATGCACTTTCAGGGTAGCTGGCCTCAGCCCCAAAGTATTTAGATGGACCATATAGTCCAGGACTGTGGGCAAATCAGCAGATTCTGGGGAAACATGCTTTGCAGAGCACCATATGGAAAACCTTTTCCATTTAGAATTATAAGTAGCCCTGGTGGAAGGCTTCCTAGAAGCTTTCAAGATATCGAGTACACCTTGAGAAAGGTGTAGGTCAGCAAACTCTAACTCCTCAAGAGCCAGGCCTTGAGGTTGAGGGATTTGAGATTCGGATACCAAACTCTCCCCTGGGCACAGGTTAACAGATTGTGATTCCTGGGAAGGCACAGGGGAAGGTGGACTGCTAAGGACAGAAGGAGTGGATACCAGGGCTGTCTGGCCCAATCTGGAGCAATCAGAATCATCTTGCAAGGTTGAGATCTGATTTGACTAGCACCTTGAAAAAGAGAGGGAAGGGGAAGGCATAGAGGAACTTCCTTCCCAATCGAGAAGGAAGGCATCCAGAGGGACTGAGCCCAACACTGGGGCCTGCAACAAAAGCGGAAGTTGGTGATTGTCTGGGGCTGCAAAAAGATCTATCTGAGGGGTGCCCCACCTGGCAAATACTAACCCCAGTACTAGGGGATCCAGTGACCATTCGTGATGGCCCTGGGAAATCCTGCTGAGAGCATCTGCCAGGACATTGTCTTTGCCTGGGAGGTGAACTGCCATGAGAGAGGTGTTCAGGGAATAAGCCAGAGACCACAACTTCATCGCCTCGGTGCACAAGGCCGAAGACCAAGTGCCCCTTGCTTGTTGATGTACCACATTGTAGTGGTGTTGTCTGTTCTGACCTGTACCACTTTGTTCTGAACAGATGCAGAAAAACCTGAAGTGCAAGAAAAACAGCTCTGGGTTCCAACAGATTGATGTGGAGCAGAGATTCCTGGGGACCACAATCCCTGTGGTGAGGTCGCCCAAGTGAGCTCCCCATCCCAAGAGGGATGCATCTGTAGTAAGGGTCAAGGAGTGAGATTGAGGGATGAAAGGAACCCCCTGCCTCAGATTCCTCTGATCCTGCCACCACTGCAGGGCCTGGATCAGGGTTCGAGTTACTGGGACCAA
The DNA here is from genome assembly GCA_016271365.2 of Neoceratodus forsteri. Classification (NCBI taxonomy): domain Eukaryota; kingdom Metazoa; phylum Chordata; order Ceratodontiformes; family Ceratodontidae; genus Neoceratodus; species Neoceratodus forsteri. The sequence goes on along the minus strand of CM057449.1, from coordinate 635,584,159 downwards.
TTTGGTTAGAGGATCTCTCCTTTGAGACCAGAAGGCTCTCAAATGGAACTGGATGTCCCTCATCTGAAATCATGCTCCTTGCACTACAGCTGTGGAAGCAGCCATGTGACCCAGGAGCTGTAGAAAGTGCCTTGCTGGTCGAGAGACCTGCAGAGTGAAGGAGGAGGCCAGAGCCACCAGGGTCTTTACTCTTTCTAGAGGAAGGAAAGCTCTGGCCTGCTTGTGTCCAGTTCTGTGCCTATGAGGTGAGTAGCTGAACAGGCTCTAGAACTGACTTTGGAAGATTGGGAGAAAACCTAGAGATGTAAGCAGCTGCTGGGTAACCTGAAGGTGTGATTTGACTTGGTCTGGAGACTGACCCACTATGAGCCAGTCGTCCAGATAAGGAAAGATGGCAATCTTTTGCCTTCTTAAGTGAGCAACTGCTACTGCCAGGCATTTGGTGAATACCCTTGGGGCAGAGGTGAGGCTGAAGGGCATTGCTCTGAACTGGTAATGGCCTGAGGGCAGTTCGAATCTGAGGTACTTTCGGTGGGAGCTTCTGATGAGAACATGGAAGTAGGCATCCTTGAGGTCCAGGGACACTAACCAGTCCCCTGGCCTTAGGGAGGGTAAAATAATTCCGAGAGTCACCATTTTGAATTTTGGTTTTAAAAGGTGCTTGTTTAGGTATCTTAGATCCAGGATGGGCCGCCATTCTCCTGTCTTTTTTGGGGTAAGGAAGTACCTGGAGTACAGACCTTTGTCCTGGTGTAGGGGAGGAACTCTTTCTACAGTTCTGAGAGCCAAGAGGGTTGAGATTTCTGTTTCCAAAGCAAGAGCCTCTGATGGATTTGCAGGTGGAAAGGATCTGGTTCTCATCTTTGGAAATTTTTTGAAGCTGAGAACCAGTCCCTGGCTTACTACTTCCAGGACCCACTTGTCTGATGTTAAAGACTCCCAGTCCTGGACGAAGTAAGCCAGCCTGCCCCCTACAGGTAATGGAGAATCGGCCCTGGGCATCCCACCAGGGTGCCTGTTTGGAAGGAGCTTTAGGCTGAGGGGTGGGAGCAGGCCTGCTCGTACCCCATCTGCCTCTCCCTCTGAAGAACCCCTCTGGGCAAAAGCTGAAGAGGAGGCCTGGGCTTGGTAAAAAGGCCTGTGAAAAGGCCTGCCCCTGCCCCTGGAAAGCTGCCTCTGAGGAGTGGCTTGCCTCTCCTTGGCCTCTGCACTCCTATAAGTGGTCCTATACTCATCCATTTTCTTCATGTAATTCTCTGTCTGCTCCCCAAACAGAGAATTACCCACAACAGGAAAATCCATGGTCTTAGCCTGGGTATCCTGTGGCAGGCTAGTACACCTGAGCCAAGCCATTCTACGAAAAGCCACAGATGTAGCCATGACTCTTGAAGATACATCATTAGAGTCCACTGCAGCAAGGAATTGCACCTTGGATGCCTCAATACCATCAGCAGCCACCTGTTCCCGCTCCTTGGCAAGCTGGCCAGGGACCTGTTTCGCTAAAGCCGTAACAGTATCCCATCTGGATTTCTGGTATCTTGCAACATAGGCCATATAATTTGCCTGCCTGAGTCCCAAGGATGCTGCCATGTATTGTTTCTTTGCCATGGCATCAATCCTCCTGGAGTCCTTGTCAGGGGGGTGTGAAACCAAGGGAATATTTGCCTTATCACAGGCTGCAGCCTGCACTACTAACATGGCTGCATTGTTGTGAAAGGAACTCCGTATCAGAGCCTGACAATGTATACCTCCTGTCCATCTTTTTATCCACAGGAGGTAAAGAATTAGGAGCTTTTAAAATCTTTATTGTCTGTTTCCTAAAAGATTTATGTAGAGGAATAGACAATCTCCTAGACTCTGGGATATCCATCATTTCCACATAGTCAGGCTCCTCCTGTTCATCCACAGCTTCTTCCAAAGGAGCTGGAGGGTTTCAACAACTTTTTTATAAAACAGAAAATGAGAAGGGGACTCAGAAAGCCTAGGGGGGGATACTCCTGAAGGTCTGTCTGGGGAGATGTCCGGTTCAATGGGCACATCCAGACTTTCAAAATCACATTCACTCTCTTCATAATCCTCCTCCCCCTCCTCCGGTTCATAAAATTCTTCTATATCATATTCTTGAACCGGTGGAACCGGCCGAACCGACCGTTTACCTGCTGGTGTCGGTTCGGACGGAACCGGGGAAAGCGACTGGACAATTTGGATCACTTTGGCTATCTTTGCAGCGGTTGGAGAAGGAAATTTTGGCTCCACACCTGCTGACTTTCTAGTTCTCTTTGCTGGAACTGGCTCCTCCGAGTCAGCTCTTCGTTTGCCCGAGGAAGTATCGCCTGGTCAGAGGGCACTCCCTGTGGTTCGGTTGGCACCGAATCGGGCTGGCCATCCGGGTCAGCGGACTTTTTGGCCTCTCTTTCCCTGAGCCTACCAACTCTCTTATCCAGGGTAGCTGCAGGGAAATTCTTGCAAATCTGGCAGTCTGCATTGAGGTGGTCAAACCCCAGACAATAAACACATGTGGTGTGTGGGTCAGCCTTGGCAAGGCTTCCCCACAGACACTACATGCTGAAACCCAGTGGGCCGGTTTTCTTTTGGGTTTCTCAGACATAATGCCAGCCTAACCAAAAACTTGCCCTTTTCCGGCAAATCACCAAGCAAGACACCCTTATCGGTTCCCAACCGTGTCACGGGTCGTGGAAAAAACCGTAGTGAAATCCGTTTTTTTTAGAACCAATAAGAACCGGGAACCGCACTCTAAATGAAATTTAATAAATTTTAACAACAACCTGATCGGTTCAAACCGAACCGATAACACGTGTGCAAGTTCCATACAGAGAAAAGTAAAACCTGTCTATTACTTACGATACCACAGACAGAGCTTGAACCAACCGGTTGCAGTTAAATATATATACTTGCGGTTTAGAAAACCAAGAAATAACACTTTTTCAACCGACAAATGAACCGAGCAGTAGGAGGAATCTCCGGAGCGACTGTTCAGTGAGGCGGAGTAAAGAATCTGACAGTTTCAGTTTGAAGATCAACAGACAGAGTTTTTTCAACCGAGTTCACGCTCAAGATTCCATGCCTGGCATGGAAGTTAACTCTTTCACCTCCGGAGCAGTTCTAAGGCTGGGACAAACTGCATATGTCATAATATAGCAAGACTTCATGTTGTTTGAAGGACCAGATACTAAAAATACCCTAAATAAATCCAGAGTATTAATAAATATATTTATAAAATAGCAAGAAAAATATGAAAATTACATACTCATCATAATTCTTGATCTTCCTGGACCATCTTCATCACTGATAGGTTCTAAGATGGAGGCTCTAGGACCCTGTGGGAGCCAAAAATATTCAGAAGGGCTTGCACCGAGGTAGGCTGCACACATACATGGCACCACGAGACTGACTCACGCTATACAGCTTATCTTGGCAATGGCCCTCTACTGCCTCAGTACCTTTTTTACTGAGGAGGTGCAGCATAATCTAATTAAATACACACCTAAACTAAGAAGGTCATAAGATAGCCCTTGGGACCCGTGAAAGAAGGGTCAGCAACAAAAGCAATGTCTTCACAGCGCAAATTAAAAAAAGGGATATGAAGACTAATAAACAGAGAGAGTGAGCCTGGGGGATGGTGGATGGGCATGTGAATCAATGGTGAAGATGGTCCAAGAAGATCAGGAATTACGATGAGTAAGTAATTTTCATATCTTCCTGGACCTTATCTTCACTACTGATTCTCACTGCTGGGTTAGAGTACCAAGCTCAGACAAAAATCCCTGAGCAGGGAGGTAGGAGATGGAGCTCGCTCAGGACAAAATTCCATTTAGATTGTCCTGACAAAAGAAGCATGTTGCCTGGCGTGGACATCCAGGGCACAGTGCTTGATAAAGTGTGCACTGTGCTCCAAGTAGCGGCTCTGCAACTATCAGTGATGGGAATGCAGCGAATCTCTGCCAGGGATGTAGCGACCAGTCTGGTGGAATGGGCACAAATCTGGCCTTCCAACTTGACATGTGCCATAGAATAACACTGGGGAAGGCAAGCTACTATCCAAGTAGAAATGCATTTGATCGTAACCGGCTGACCTATCTGGTTCGGGTTGAAGGAGATGAAGAGCTGCTTGAACTGCCGGATGTCCTTAGTTCTATGGATGTAGAACCTGAGGACTCTTTTAACATCCACAGAGTGTAGAGTGCGCTCACCCTCATTCTGAAAGTTGGGAAAATATGTGGGCAACACTAAGGTTGGTTCATATGGAACTCCAAAATCACTTTAGGCAAGAACTTGAGGTGTATGTGGAGAACCACCTTGTCTTTATGGAAGACAATGTACAGAGGGTCCGTAACCAAAGCATGCATCTCAGAGACCCTATGGGCAGAGGTGAGGGCCACCAAACAAAAAATTACTTACCACAGTAATTCTGTTTCTTCCAAGGTATTCTCCAATATTCATAACTCTTGCAGTCAGCCTTTAAGACAGAACTGCCCGGAGATAAAATGTATGCTAATCATGGAATCATCATTGGCTCATGCCACTTTTCAAATGTTGCCCTTATCAACTGACAGTGTTCTAACACTTCAGATTTCATGGAAAGCCTTGAAGGACATGTCCTGCCAAGAGCTATAGCTATCTAATAATGATAATAATAATAATAAAAACAATAAATAACAATAAGTCAACCTTACAAACCCACAATGGGAGGAAGAAAACAGCTCCCCCCAATGTCAGAATCACCTGAAGAAGGAGAAACCAATGCCCCACAGGGCTCAAAAACAGATATGCCAGGGTGTGGCACCCTCACACACAGTTGCTCAGCTTGGAGTGCAGTGGCCACTGGTTCTAGAAGGGGAGGTAGGGTGGGCGAGTTATGGATATTGGAGAATACCTTGGAAGAAACAACATTACTGTGGTAAGTAATTTTTTCTTCTCACTCCAGGAATTCTCCAATATTCCTAACTCTTTAGACTACAAAGCAATACCTTTGGAGGTGGGCACAGAACCTACTTTGGAAACGGACTCTGCAGGACTGCTGTGCCAAACCTGGCATCATTTCTGGACTGGGTGTCCAAGTTGTAATGCTTTGTAAAGGTGTGTACTGTTCTCCAGATAGCTGCTTTACAGATCTCCATTAATGCAACATCCCTGGCAGCCGCTATGGTAGCAGCTGTGCCCCTTGTGGAATGGGCTCTCAGCAGTAATGAATGGTGAAGACTGACAAGGGAAGATCAGCTGTTTTCTGTCCTGCCTGTGGTCCTTAGTAGCTGTCATGTAATAACTAAGGGCTCGTTTGACATCCAGATTGTGAAGTCTACGGTCACCTGAACTAGAATGTTCAGTGAAAAAGACTGGTAGAGTAATGGACTGGTTTAAATGGAAATAAGAAACCACCTTGGGAAAAAATTTCCTGTCTGTTCATAGGACTACCTTGTCTCTGTGAAATGAAATGTAGTCCTGATCAATGCACAGAGCCTGACGTTCACTGATCCTTATGACAGAGGTTACTGCCAACAGGAAAACTGCTTTCCATGTGACATATTTCAAATGAGCTGAGGCCATAGGCTCAAATGGGGGATCCATGAGCTTGGCTATACAGACACTGAAGTCCCAAGCTAGCACAGGTTCCCTATGAGGAGGGTGCAGATGGGCCAGACCTTAGGAAAAATCTCTTGAAGATAGGATTGGATGCCAAGGGGACACCTTTCCTACCTGAAATGTAGGCAGACACTGCAGCTAGGTGGACCTTCAAAGTTGTGGGCTGCAAGCCCAGGGAATGTAAATGGATAAGATAGTCCAGTAAAGCTGGAATCCCTACCTGTGTTGGTACCACATCATTGGTGGAACACCAAATAGAAAACCTTTTCCATTTTGAAGCATACGTTTTCTTAGTAGACGGCTTTCTGTAACCCCTAAAACATTCAGAACACACTCTGAGAGGTGCAAACCTGCATACTCTAAGTCCTCAAGAGCCATGCCTCGAGTCTGAGGGAATCTGAGGTTCGGGTACAGGGTCCTCCCTTGACTGGAGGTTAAGAGGTTGTGCCTCTGAGGAATGTGTATTGATTTGGCTACAGACATGGGGAGCAGCAGAGAGTACCATGGCTGCCTGTGCCAATCTGGTGCTATCAAGATCATTGATGCTGGTTGGGATCTGAGTTTGATCAAAACTCTGAACACCAAAGGGAAAGGAGGGAAGGCATACAGGTGCATTCCTGACCAATCCAAGGCAAGAGCATCCAGGGGGATTGTCTTCTGTGATGGTGGCCTGCAACAGTACTTTGGCAGGTAGTGGTTCTCACAGGATGCAAAGAGATCCATCTCTGGAGTACCCCACCTTCTGAAAACTCCTTCTAACACCTGTCTGTTGTGGGCCCATTTATGATGGGCCTTGTTGATTCGACTGAGGGCATCTGGAAAAGTGTTGTCCTTCCCTGGCAGATGGACGGTCTGAAGGGAAACTCCCAAGGAGTAGGCCAAGCTCCATATTTTCATGGCCTCTGTCCACAGAGAGCTTGACCTTGTTCCTCCCTGCTTGTTTATGTAGTACACTGTGGTGGCATTGTCTGTTCTGATCTGTACTACCCTTCCCTGCACTAGTGGGGTGAAGTCCTGATGGGCCAGCAACACTGCTCTGAGTTCCAGTAGACTGATATGCTGGAGTAACTCTGCAATTGACCATATACTGTGGGTGGTGTGATCCCCAGATGAGCACACTACCCTAGTAGTGATGCATCTGTTGTGAGAACCACTGATGGAAATTCTTGTTGAAAAGATACCCCTTCCCTTAGGTTGACTTTCTTTTTCCACCACTGGAGGGCCTGCAGTAACATTTTTGTTACTGGAATTGGCTTTGAGAGGGGGTCCCTACCTTGGCACCAATGTGCCCTGAGGTGGAACTGTACATCCCTCATCTGGAACCTGGAACCCAAGACTGTGCCCATGGCCGCAGCCATATGGCCCAGTAACTGAAGAAACTATCTTGCAGTTTTTGGTCTCTTCAAGCTGAAGAAGCCCGCAATCTGTACAATGTTTCTTACCCTGTCTAGAAGTAGGTAGGCCCTGCCCTCCAGTGTATTGAACTCTGACCCTATGAACTGCAGTACTCGTGCAGGTAGAAGGACAGACATGTTGAGATTTATCAGAAACCCTAAGGACTCCAAGAGACCCTGAGTGAGCTACAAATGTTCCCTTACTTGCTGTGGTGAGTTTCTTACCACCAGCCAATCACCCAGATATGGGAATACAGTGACACCCAACCTTCGCAGGGTGTGCCACTACCACTGCCAAGCACTTTGAGAACACTCTTGAGGCCAAAGTGAGACCGAATGGCAGTGTTGAGAACTGTTAATGACCTGAAAGAAGTCTGAACCTGTGATATTTTCTGTGAGACTCCCTTATAGGGATGTGAAAATAGGAATCTTTTAGGTCCAGAGATGTCAACCAAGCTCCTTTTTGGAATGTTGGCAGAATCATTGCCAAGGTTACCATCTTTAATTTTGGCTTTGTCAAATGCTTGTTTAACAGCCTGAGGTCTAGGATAGGCCGCCACTCCCCATTTTTCTTTGTTGTGAGAAGTACCTTGAATAAAAACCCTTTCCCTTTTGCCCTACAGGAACAGGCTCCACTGCTTTTGACAGCAGCAGGTTCTGAACCTCCTTTTCCAGCAGCTTCCTTTCTGCTATGGAAGCTGGCTTGAATACTCTGAATCTTAGGTTTGGGAAGGATTTGAAGTTTAGGGACAAACCTTGACTCATTACTTCCAGGACCCACTTGTCTGTGGTGATGTTCTTCCAAGCTTGAAAGTAATATGCCAGTCTGCCCCCTATTGGCAGTGGGGAGGTGGCCTTGGCAATGGAGTCTGTTTTACCTGGGGCTGAGCCTGGCCAGCCTGGGAACCTCACCTAGATTCCCTTCTGCCCCTGCCCCTGAAGTACCCTGCTTTTTGTGGGTACTGCTGGTATTGTGGAACAGCCTGGGCCTGGTAAAAAGGCCTGCTGTAGGGAGATGTAACTCTGCCTCCCCTTCCATAAAGCCTGGTGGAAGGAGATGGTCTTTCTTTAGCTGAATTACTCTTATAGGTGGCTTAGTATTTGTCCACCTTTTTCATATAAGCCTGTGTCTTGCCCCCAAAGAGAGAATTATTTTCTATGGGGAAATCCATAGCTTTGGCTTGGGTGTCTGAGTGAGGTTTGTGGCCCTGAGCCATGCTAACCTCCTCAAACAAACTAAGTTTGCCATCAATCTGGCAGCAGTGTCATTTGAATCCGCTGCCAATTAGAACTGGTACTTAGCAGCATCCAACCCACACCTGGCAGTCTCGGCCAAATCCTCTTAGAGGCCAGGCTGGGCTTTCTTGGACATATCCAGAAAGGACTGCCACAGTGTCTTTTGATACTGTGCAGCATATGCCTTGTAGCTGGCCTGTCTGATAGCCAAGGAGTCAGACAGGTATCCCTTTCTGGCCATGCTATCCATCTTTCTAGAGTCCTTGTCAGGGGGATGGGAGGCTAAAGACTCTGTCACAGGCTGTGGTTTGTACCACCCCCTGATGGTCAGGGTGGGTGAATAAAAATTCAGCTCCCTCCCTGTCCAGCTGGTATTTCTTTTCCAACGTTTTGTACACAGGGGAGATAGAATTAGGAGTTTGCAAGATTTTAAAAACATCCTTTTGAAAAAATGTGTATATTGGAAGCAGCAGCTTTTTGGTAGGTGTGAGACGCATCATTTCTAGGTACTCCGCCTCCTCTTCATCTTCCACAGCCTCACTGGTAGTAATATCCAGTGCATCCACCATCCTTCTGACGAAGGAAAAATGAGATGAAAAATCTACTGTTCTAGGAGGGGAACCAAACTCCTGTTCAGGGGAGACTTTTGGTTCAACAGGCTCCCCTTCCTCCTCATATTCCTCATAGTGCTCAACCTCCAAACATTCATGGGTTAAGGACTGTGTAGAAGGGGCAGTTTACCTGGTAATGGTTTGTCCTAGTTTATGGGGGACAGGGACCAGTGCCAACCCCTGCAACGCTTGTATTATCCTAAAAGCTTGAGCAATCTCCTCATTTGAAGGCATTATTGCAGACACAGTAGAAGTCCCCTAGGGCCGACTGGCAGGGGGGTTCAGTGTGTTTAGTTTTTTTAGATTTCTTCAGAGGAAACAGGGAGTCAGCCAGTTCTGCGGGTCTTTTACCCTGGGCACTCTTATCAGGGGTGGTCTTTACAAGTTCTGCGGTTTCACCCACTTGTTTAGAGAGTGTCAGCTGGTCAGAGCCCGAGGAACCCTTCTGTAATTTCTTCTGCAACCTTTCCAGACGTTTTTCCACTGTCTTAGCAGGGAAGGTTTTACAGATGTCACAATCAGCAGAGAAATGGTCCTGGCTAAGGCAGACAACACATAGAGAATGTTTGTCTGCCTTGGCAAAGACTTCCCCACACCGAGTATCATTTTTAAAACCACCGGTTTTCTTCTTTGGTTTGTCTGACATATTAAAAACTGTTAAAAAAAATAGAACCCGCAAAAATATTTTTTTTAATTAAACTGCGGTCAGTTCAGGAACTGGCAAAAAATCCTATAGGAACTGGGAACCGGTAACTTGGGAATCGAGGTTATCGGTTACCTCCACAAAAGTAACGGTTAATTGTAAAATGAAATAACTAAAACTATATAAAGAACTAACTGGAGTTTTAGTTTGAAAAAACTCCGGAACTGACACTAAAGCTCATTTTCTCCCCAGTTATCCCTAACAGGGAGAAACTGAGAAAATAGCACAAATAAACCCTAAACTAACTAGCAGTTTACAATTAAACTGAAGATAAAGGCAGCAAATGAAAACAATTAAGAAAAATACTTACATTTTTTTGAAATCAGCATAACAGGAACAACTGGTGAGGAGAGGTCTCCGAGGTGTCTGTACTTGTCAGGCGGAGAATGAAATCTGAAGCGTTAGAACATTGGCAGTTGATAAGGGCAGCATTTGAAAAGTGGCGTGAGCCAATGATGATTCCATCATTAGTATACATACTATCTCCGGGCAGTTCTATCTTAAAGGCTGACTGCAAGAGTTAGGAAATGGAAATTACGTACCTACCGTAATTCTTGATCTTTCTGGATGAAGTCTCCACCACTCATTCACACTGATGAGACTACGCCGGAGGTGCTAGGACCCAGCGGGAGCCACATTTTTTCAGAAGAGCTGGTGCCAAGGTAGGGCCACGAGGAAGTGGCACCGTGAGCCAGATTTGCACTGTATAGACCACATTGGAGTCGATCCTCCAACTGCCTCAGTACTTTTTTTTCTGAGGAGCTGCAGCGTAACTAACTTAGTGAAAGACTAACCTAATATCGAACATAAGATAGTCCGAAAGACCCGTGTAAGAAGGGTCAACACAACAGAGTCTTCACAGCCCAGCCATTGAGGGAGTGAAGACCACAAACAGAGACGTGAGCTCGGGGGATAGCAGGTGGGCATGTGAAAGAGTGGTGGTGACTTCGTCCAAGAAGATCAAGAATTACAGTAGGTACGCAAGAAAAAAATTACTCACCATAGTAATATTGTTTCTTCTAATGGAGTCTTGCTCTATTCTGACTATATGCAGTTAGCCCCAGCACTTGAACTGCTCAAGAGAGTAAAGGGTTAACTCTATGCTAAGGCATAGAATGTTGAGCTTGAGCTTGGTTTTCAAACCTCTGTCTGTGGTACTCTGAAGTGTAACAGTCGGATTCTTACGAGCACTAAACTAATTAACTCAGTAATTACAAATTGTTTCTAAAATTTTTATGCCAAAAGGCAATAATCAGATTTTTAGGGCCAAAAGACTCAAGTTGAGAACGCCAAAAACAATTCAAGCAGGTAGTGAAACAACCAAAATATTTATAATAAAAACTAGAAAAACCCTTAATAAAATAAAGGCATGCCAAGTGCACCTCTGGGGTGCAGCATTGTGCCTGCCACTCCACATCCCCAAAATAAAAATTACGTACCTACCGTGATTATGATCTTTCTGTGTATCTTCACCATTCATCACAGATGGGGTACTGGCTGGAGATCAGGACCCCGCGGGAGCCTTTTTTTTTTAAAGGATAGGCGGAGCCGACGCAGCATCGGCGCCGCCCTCGAGGCCGACGTACTCATGTGGCGCCAGGATTAGCCGTTAGGCTAGCGGCCGACCCGCCTGCCTACCAGTTCTGAGTCGCCGGAGGTAAGAGGAAGGGATGGAGGGTGGGACAAGAGAGTCCAAGGGACAGAAAAAGGAAGAGAAAACTGAACTAAAAGGAGAAATAATGACAGAGGACAGCATAGAAAAAGTAAGACTAAGGGGATTGGGTAGGGGCCCCAATCTCTGGAAATGGAAGAAGGGAGGGAGGGGAGAAAATTTAGGAGAGAGTGAGAGGTAACAAGGATCCAAGACCCTTGTCCGTCACCAGACTGTATAGGAACTACAAGGAGTAGCAAAGGTTTCTTGCCAGAATTCAAGGCACAGAATAACTGGCAATACCCCAAAAGCAGAGTCGGCTATTCTGGAGAAGGACAGGGTACAGGGACTTAGTACTCTCTCTCTGTAAAGATATTTGGTGAAAAAAGAATTTTTTTTTTTTTTTTAAACAGTTAGATGGATAACAGAAGGAGGGCAACCACCAGCTCCCACCTCGTAGGGGTGGAGATATGTAGCAGAGAAGGAGTGCCACTCGAGCTGTAACCCTTAGGGAAGAAACTACCCCCCTGTGTGTCCCAACTTTACCCCGCTCAAGAAGAGGGGTAGGCACAGAGGGAGGAGGACCCAGAGACTGAGGCCCCAGGGGGATGGCGAGTGGGATTATGATGAATGGTGAAGATACACAGAAAGATCATAATTAATAGGGTACGTAATTTTATATCTTATCTGTGTCAATCTTCACCATTCATCACAGAGGGTGAGTACCAAAGCCCCGAAGGGGTTGATTCATTGCACCCTAAGGGACAGAGTCCCTTGGCCTCAGTGGGTGACACACGGAACCTTCTGGGCCTGATGAGGCCCGAGGGGGGAGAGCGAGGCACGGGTCCCCGGAGGGGAAGGAAGTTGCCCCAACAAATGTCATCTCGCCCTATGGGAAAAGAGATAGGTTCCCTGGTGAGCGGAGCAAATCACCCTACGCCGGGCCAAGGGTGACAACCGGGAAAGGCGAAGCCATGCCGATCTCCTGGTGCAGATCGCTGTCCCTACGACCCTGGTAGCTACCTCATTGGCATCGTAAGATGCCCTTGCTTGGTGCCTTGCTAGCTCCAGGCCGCGTGCAGAGAGCGCGATGGCTTGCCTGGTTTGCTCCAAGTCAGGCAAAGCAGCTAGGATCTGACCTAGCGTGGACCACAAGAACCTGTTGTAGGCTGCATAGTGGGCCTGATGAGCAGAGATGGAGAAAGCAACCCTGCGAGTGAGATCCTCCTCCCCAGAAGTCAAAATCCAAGGAGTCTTGATCTGGGGGCTGGTCACGGTGGAGGCGCGAAGCCCGCCAGGGGTGTCCAGGTCAGCCAATCCGGACTGCTGGATGAGGCATAGAACCTGGAGACTCGGGGGAGCAATACCTCTGGCTGAGGTCTCTAGGGGCAGGAACTCGGAGAAGGCCTCTGCCAGAAGCATGGGCACAGCCTCCCGAGGGAGCAGGCCAAGCGGCACCACAAGGGTGGCGCTCGAGAATCGCCTAGAAAGGCGTGCGCCGCATGCTCAGGATTGCTCACAGACAGGGGAGAAAGGTGTAGGTTCTCCATCATCCTCACGAGGAAACGCTGATACTCAGAGAGATCAGCGGCAGGAGAGATATGGACAGATGGTTCCTCTCCCCCAGAAGAGGGGGATGAGGAGCTGGAGGTCACCATGCGTTCCGAGGGTGGTTGCACGGGGGGAGGTTGAAAAACCTGGCTGTCCATGGCCCTAACATAGGCAGGGAACGAAGCAGCCACCGCTCTGAACTGCTCCCAGGTGAGAGGGCCACTAGGACCAAGAATGCCTGGGAGCGCTGGAGAATGTAGCAGAGGGATAAGGGCAGAGCCGAGAGAAGAAGTCGGCTGACCTCTGCCAGGGCTAGGGAGCGGATCATGGACACCAGAGGAGGGTGTCCCGGAAGACTCCACAGCTGACAGCTGTACAACCATGTTGGTACTGCTGAGGCTGCGCCCAGAAGAATCCCCCCAGTGAGGCGACCAGGGCCGTATAGATCCAGAATTACGGCCCCCTGCCTCCAAAGAATGGGACCCCCTCAAGGAACTGGAAGGGGAAGGGCGGAAGTCCGCACTTCGGCTTCGTCCAGGGCCGGGGTGGACCCCAGAGAAAGGCCGACGCCCGACCTCGCACCCTCGACCCCTCAGAGTCCGAGAGGGTCCTGGTCCTGAAGAGGGCCAGCCTAGGTAGCTAGCAGCTCTGGGCTGCCCCTCAAGGGGAGACCCAGGAGCAGCACCTCCCTCCCGTAGGGTTCCGGCGGCCCCAAAGTTGGGCAATCGAGACACACTACCGGAGGGGGTACCACCGCTGAGGGGTCGAGGAACCCCCCAACGCCAGGTTGCATGGCAGTGGTGGCACGCACCATAGCCTGCTGGTCAGTACCACTGACCCTAACCTTGGGAAGAACCTGACGCTCCTCAGAAGGGGACTGGCTGTGACTCATCATCGAGACCACAGGCTCGCCCTCCTCTGCAGACAACCCCGAAGGGTGTGACTGCCCGTCCGACTCCAAGCCCGACTCCGACTCGGAAGAGGTAGAGTCTGAGGCCCTAAGCCAAACGGTAGGAGGGCGAGGGAAGGCGACCTTACCAAAGGGCCCGGCAGTCAGAGCAGTGGCCGAGGCGGCACCCGTGCCCTCCACAGCCCCGCAAGCGGGGCTGACAGAAGGCGCCTGGGCAGCTCGGGCCAAAGGTCCAGAGCCAGGGCCAGCCGCGGCACCGTCAAGTCCACTGGCACCTGGGGCGGTACCAGGGACAGAGACGGCGCCGACGGCAGCACCAACAACACCGGCGCCGGCGACACCGCCAGGCCCTCAGCGCCGCGAAGGCACCGAGGACCTAAGCGCTGACGGGCCCGAAGGCGACTCGGCGTCGAACATGACACCGCTGAGCTCCTCGGCGCGCGCAGTGGCACGAAACAGCAGCGCCGAGGGACGGCACCGACTGGCGGCGCCAAAAGGCCTGCCACGGCGCCGTGCTCAACCTCGGTGCCGGTGAGACATAGCGGCGGCCTTGAATCAGGGTCATGGCGCCATGAGCAGCGTCGGTGCGTGGCGGCGCTGAGAGGGCCGCAGCTGAGATGAGTCAGCTGGCGTCCCAGCGTCGACAGGGCCACGGCACGCAAATGGCGCCAAAGGCCCGGCGGCACCCGACCGGCCTGGCGTCGAGGACGGATTCGACCGGGCCTTCCGGACTGCGGAGCGGCGACACGGGAGCCTTCACCCGGAGCGCGATTGCCATAGTGGCGCCTCCGCCTGCTCCCGGAAGCAGGACGGGCCTCCTGCGCCGCGGGAGGAGCCTCAGCCAAGGCTAGGCTACAAGTAGCCGAGGCTCCCTCCTCCTCGGTCCATATAGAACCAGGAGGGGACCCGGAGGAAAGGAGAGAGCACAGCTTGGCCCGATGAGTGCGAACCCTTCCCCTGAAAGTCAGCGGAGCTTGCCCCACTTTAAACGCGCGCTGTTTGAGGACGCGGCGGTCCATGGAGAATCAGGCGTTGCACGAATCCATGTCGTGAAGCGGGCCAAGACACACGAGACACCGGTCATGCTGGTCAGTAATGGAATACTTGCGGCCGCATGGGCACCGACGCATAGTGGGCCGACCTGCCTTGGAAAACTTCTTGCCCTCCGACCGAGACATGACCTACGGAAAAAAACACCAAAAACAGACTCGACGTCGCAAAATTTAAATAAAAAGGAAAGATCTTACAGCCGACGTCGAGTGGAGGCAGAACCCAGAACTAGCAGGTAACCGACGGACTGTCGAACGAACGAAAGGTGAAGGCGTAAAAATTTCTTCAAAGTTTTTCTTCAGCTGGCTTCCCACGAGGTGACCTCGACGGCGGGAGACGAAGAACTGGTAGGCAGGCGGAGTCAACGCAGCCTAACGGCTAATCCTCGAGTGCCACGTAGTACATCGGCCTTGAGGGCGGCGCCGATGCTGCATCGGCTCCGCCTATCCTTTAAAAAAAAAGGCTCCCGCGGGGTCCTGATCTCCGGCCAGTACCCCATCTGTGATGAATGGTGAAGATTGACACAGATAAGATCTACTAGGTTCCAGGAGGGGAGGCAGGGAAGGAGGTCAGAATACAGCAAGACTCCATTAGAAGAAACAATATTGCTATGGTGAGTAATTTTTTTCTTCAAACAACATGAAAGTCTTGCTGTATTCTGACTATATGCTGACTACCAAGCAGTACCCCCTTGGAGGAGGGAGTCACAGAACCTATTTTAGGAACAGACTTTGCAGCACAGCAGTGCCAAACCTAGCATCACTTCTTGACTGAATGTCCAGAGAGTAATGCTTGGTAAATGTGTGAATAGTTTTCCAGGTGGCTGCTTTACAGATTTCCACTAAAGGTATATTCAATGTTGCGACAGAAGCAGCTGTACCTCTGGTAGAATGAGCCCTCATGCCTAAGAGAGGCTCTTTCCCAAGCTTTGAATAGCAGAAGTAGATACAGGAGACAATCCACCTGGCAGTTGTTCTCTTGGTGGCAGGTTTGCCCTTTCCCACTTCTCCGTTAGTGAACAACAACTGAGAACAGTCATTCCTATGGGCCTTAGTATGTTCCACATAGTAACTAAGAGCCCTCTTTGCATCAAGACTGTGTAATCTTCTCTCCTCAGAGGAAGAATGGTCAGTGAAAAATACAGGCAATGACATAGACTGATTCAAATGAAAGTCTGATACCACCTTGGGAAGAAACTTTCTATTGGTTTGAAGGACCACCTTATCCCTGTGAAATGAAATTAAATTATGTTCCTCTGATAAAGCCTGTAATTCACTGATTCTCCTGGCAGAAGTAATGGCTACCAGGAATACAGTTTTCCAAGTCAAGTACTTCAGCTCAGCTGAGGATAAAGGCTCAAAAGGGGGCTGCATAAGCTGTGCAATATTCAGGTCCCCAGAAGGGAGGTTTAATATGTACTAAACTCTTGAAAAATGTCTTGAAAACTGGATGAGAAGCTAGGGAAGAGCCCTTACCAGCAGAAAGAAAGGCAGACACAGCTGCCAAATGTACCTTGAGAGTAGTAGACTGGAGGCCTAAACTGTTAAGATTCACCAAATAGTCCAATACAGTGGCAATATCCGCCAGCTCTGGCTGGACATGCTTTTGGGAACACCAAAACCCAAATGTTTTCCATTTGGAGTTGTAAGTCTTTCTAGTAGCAGGTTTCCTGCTAACCTTTAAAATGTCCAAGACTGACTGAGAAAGATGTAGGCTTGCATATTCTAGCTCTTCACGAGCCAGGCTTTGAGCCAGAGAGTCTGAAAGTTGGGGTAAAGGATCCTCCCCTGTGAGGAGGTAAGGAGACCGAACTGTCTGGGAAGACACAGAGGCACTCCTACTGACAGTGACAAGAGAAGGGGGTACCAAGGCTGTCTGGCCTAGTTTGGAGCCACTAGAATCACCTTCAAGGCTGAGACCTGATCTTGATCAGGACCCTGAATATCAGAGGAAAAGGAGAAAGTGCATACAGAAACCTGCTGTCCAATTCAACAAGAGAGCATCCTGAGGGACAGGGCCCAGAAGAGGTGGTCTTCAGCAAAAGAGAGGAAGCTGGTGATTGTCCAGGGCTGCAAAGAGATCTATCTTTGGAGTGCCCCACCTCTTGAAAATGACCTGAAAAATTAGAGGATTCAGGGTCCATTCATGGTGACCCTGAGAAATCCTGCTGAGAGCATCTGCTTAAACCTTGTCCTTCCCTTGGAGATGCACGGCCATCAGGGAAGCCTGAAGGGAATAAGCTAGAGACCATATCTTCATGGCCTCTGTGCACAAGACCGAGGACCAAGTGCCTCCCTGCTTGTTGATGTACCACATGGTTGTGTATTGTCTGTCCTGATCTGCACCATTTTCCCCTGAACAGCAGTTGAGAATGTCTGAAGTGCTAGAAAGACAGCTCTCAGTTCGAGAAGGTTTATGTGTAGCTGAGACTCCTGGTGAGACCAAGTTCCCTGAGCTATAAGCTGATCTAGATGAGCCCCCCAAATCTAGTTGAGAGGTATCTGTGGTGAGAATCACTGAAGGAGCCTGACTGATAAAGGGGACACCTTATTGAAGATTGTACTCCTCCAGCCACCACTGGAGGGCCTGAACTAGAGTTTGAGACACTGGAACCAATTTGGAGAGAGGGTCTTTTTTCTGAGACCAATAAGATCTGAGATGAAATTGAATATCTCTCATCTGAAACCGCGCTCCCTGGACCACTGCTGTGGATGGTGCCATGTGACCCAGCAACTGTAGAAAGTGTCTGGCTGGACGAGAAACTAGAGGATGAAAAAAGGAAGCCAGAGTGACAAGGGACTGAACCCTTGAGAGAGGGAAAAATGCTCTTGCCTGAATAGTGTCTAGTTCCACCCCTATGAAAGTGAGAAGCTGGGCTGGTTCCAGAACAGACTTTTCTAAGTTCAGAATGAAGCCTAAGGAGTCTAGAAGCTTTTGAGTGACCTCTAAGGCTGACTTGACTTGGTCTAAGGACAGACCCACTGACAGCCAGTCATCCAGGTATGAGAACAGAAGGATACCCTGTCTCCTGAGAAATGCCACCACTACTGCAAGACACTTGGTGAACACCCTTAGAGCAGATGTTAGGCTGAAAGGCATAGCTCTGAATTGGTAATGGCCTGAGGGCAACTCGAACCTGAGGTACTTTCTGTGGGAATGTCTGATAGGCATGTGGAAGTAGGCATCCTTGAGATCCAGAGAGGCTAGCCAGTCTCCTGGTCTCAGAGAAGGAAGAATTACTCCCAGAGTCACCATCTTGAATTCTGGTTTTGTTACATGTTTGTTCAGGTACCTTAAATCTAGGATGGGTCACCACTCCCCTGTCTTTTTTGGGGTAAGAAAGTATCTGGAATACAGTCCTTTTCCACTGTGACAAAGAGGTACATTCTCTACTGCTTGCAGAAGTAGAAGAGAGGAGACTTCTGCCTCTAAGGCCTTTGTCTCCAAGGGGGAGGGAGGACTGAAGGACCTTGCTCTCATTTTTGGGAAACTTTTGAAACTGAGAGCAAGACCCTGGCTTACTACTTCCAGGATCCATTTGTCTGAAGTAACAGACTCCCAGGCCTGAAAGTAGTGAGCCAACCTACTCCCCACTGGAACTGGGGAGGCGACCCTGACCGACACCTCAGGGTGTCTGTTTGGCAGGGGGCTTAGACTGCGTGGATGATGGGGTTCTAGTCATCCCACGCCTGCCTCTTCCCTTAAAGAACACCTTCTGCTGGAAAGAAGTGGAGGAGGCCTGAGCTTGGTAAAAAGGCCTTTGAAAAGGCCTGCCCCTGCCAGCCCTAAATTGCTGCCTCTGAGGAGTGGCCTGCTTTTCCTTGGCTGCAGCACTCTTATAGGTAGTCCTATACTCATCCATCTTCTTCATGTAGTTCTCTGTTTGCTCCCCAAACAGAGAATTACCAGTCACAGGAAAATCCATGGCCTTAGTCTGGGTATCCTGCGAAAGACTGGTACATCTAAGCCAAGCAAACCTCCTCATGGAGATAGATGTAGCCATGACTCTAGAATGCACATCATTCGAGTGTACAGCGGCATGAAATTGCACTTTGGATGCCTCTATACCATCTACAGCCACCTGCTCAAGCTCCTTGGCTAGCTGGGGAGGGGCATTCTTAGCCAGCTCCAGAACCATATCCAACATAGATTTCTGGTACCTGGCTGTATCTGCCATGTAATTTGACTGCCTGAGCCCCAAAGAGGATGCCAAGTACTGTTTCTTAGCCATGGCATCCACTTTCCTGGAATCCTTATCTGGGGGGTGAGATGCCAGGGGAATATTAGCCTTGTCACAGGCTGCAGCTTGCACTACCCCAACATGGCTGCAATGTGCTGAGAGGAATTCTGTGCCAGGACCCAATAAGGCACACACACCTCCTGTCCATTCTTTTATCCATAGAAGGAATGAATGTGGGAAACTGCATGATTTTCTGTGTCTGTTTCCCCAGGGATTTGTGCAAAGGGATAGACACTCTCTTTGACTCTGGAACATCCATCATTTCCACATAATCAGGCTCCTCCTGATCCTGATCAGCCTCTTCCATAGGAAGCTGAAGAGTCTCAGCCAACTTTTTGTAAAACAAGAAGTGGGAGGGGGACTCTGAAAGCCTGGGATGGGAAACATTGGAAGGCCTGTCTGGGGAGATGTCAGGCTCTACTAGCTTATCTAGGTCTTCAAACTCTCTTTCTTCATCATCTTCCTCTTCCTCCTCCCAATCACCCTCATAGTATGCCTCTAGATCAATGTCTGAGACAACAACTTCCGACTGAGCCGATCGCCTTTGAACTGATGTCACTTCGGTCGGAACCGGGCAAAGCAATTGCACTACTGTAATCGCTTTCGCTATATCCTCAGCAGTCGGAACATGGGGTTTTGGATCGGAAATAGAAATTACATACCTACCATAATTATGATCTTTCTGTGTATCTTCACCATTCATCACAGATGGGTACTGGCCGGAGATCAGGACCCCGCGGGAGCCTTTTTTTTTTTTCTCTCAAGGATGGAATGGCTCATTTGAAAGCATCGGCGCCGCCTCGAGGCCGACGTACTACGTGGCGCTCGAGGATTCACCATTAAGCTGTGTCGACTCTGCCTGCCTACCAGTTCTGAGTCGCCGGAGAGGTAAGATGAAGGGATGGAGGGTGGGACAAGAGAGTCCAAGGGACAGAAAAAGGAAGAGAAAAACTGAACTAAAAGGAGAAATAACGACTGAGAGGACAGCATAGAAGAGATGAGACTAAGGGGATTGGGTAGGGGCCCCAATCTCTGGAAGTGGAAGAAGGGAGGGAAGGAAGGGGAGAAAATTTAGGAAAGAGTGAGAGGTAACAAGGATCCGGGACCCTTGTCCATCACCAGACTGTATAGGAACTGCAAGGAGTAGCAAAGCTTGCTTGCCAAAATTCAAGGCACAGAATATGTGGCAATACGCCAAAGGCAGAGTTGGCTATACTGGAGAAGGACAGGGTACAGGGATTAGTACTCTCTCTGTAAAGATATTTGGTGAAAAGAAGGGAATTCTTTTTTTTTTTTTGAAACAGTTGGATAACAGGAGGAGGGCAACCACCAACTCCCACCCTGTTAGGGTGGAGATATGCAGTAGAGAAGGAGCGCCCCTCGAGCTGTACCCTTTTAAGGGAAAAATTTACACCCCCTGTGTGTCCCTACTTTACCCTGCTCTAAAGAGAGGGAGAGGCACAGAGGGAGGGGACCAGAGACTGAGGCCCCAGGGGACGGTGGGGCGGGATTGTGATGAATGGTGAAGATACACAGAAAGATCATAATTACGGTGAATGTAATTTCTATATCTTATCTGTGTCAATCTTCACCATTCATCACAGATGGGTGAGTACCAAGCCCCCCCCGAAGGGGGTTGATTCAATGTACCCTAAGGGACAGGGTCCCTTAGCCCTCAGTGGGTGACACACTAAGGGGGGGAACCTTCTGGGCCTGGAGGCCGAGTGGGAGAACAAGGCAGGGGTCCCCGGAGAAGGAGAGTTGCCCGACAAGCGCCGTCTCGCCCTACGGGAAAAGAGATAGGTTCCTGGTGAGCTGAACCGTCACCCTACGCCGGGCCAAGGGTGACAACCGGGAAAGGCGAAGCCACGCCGATCTCCTGGTGCAGATCGCTGTCCCTCGACCCTGGTAGCTACCTCACTGGCGTCGAAGATGCCCTCGTTGTGCCTTGCTAGCTCCAGGCCACGTGCAGAGAGTGATGGCTTGCCTGGTTTGCTCCGAGTCAGGCAAGGCGGCTAGGGATCTGACCTGCGCTGACCACAGAACCTGTTGTAGGCTGCATAGTGGGCCTGATGAGCAGAGATGGAGAGAAGTAACCGTGCCGAGTAGAAAGTCCTCCTCCCCCAGAAATCAAAATCCAAAGAGTCCTGATCTGGGGGCCGGTCACGGTGGAGGGCGCGAAGCCCGTCAGGGGTGTCCAGGTGCATCAGTCCGGACTGCGGATGAGGCATAGAACCTGGAGACTCCGGGGAGCGCAATACCTCTGGCTGAGGTCCCTAGGGGCAGGAACTCCGGAGAAGGGCCTCTGCCAGAAATGCATGGACGCCTCCCAAAGGGAGCAGGCCAGGGTGGCACCACAAGGGTGGCCGCACCAAAATCGCCTAGAAAGGCGTGCGCCGCATGCTCAGGATTGCTCACAGACAGGGGAGAGAGGTGACGGTCCTCCATCATCCTCACGAGGAAACGCTGATACTCGGAAAGATCAGCAGCAGGAGAGATATGGACAGACGGTTCCTCTCCCTCTGAAGAGGGGGATGAGGAGCTGGAGGTCACCATGCGTTCCGAGAGGGGCTGCTCGGGGGGGAGTTTGAAAAACCTGGCTGTCCATGGCCCTAACGTAGGCAGGGAACCGAGCAGCCACCGCTCTGAACTGTTCCCAGGTGAGAGGGCCGCTAGGACCAAGAATACCTGGGAGCTGGAGAAGGTGGCAGAGGGAGGGCAGAGCCAAGAGAGGAAGTCGGCTGACCTCTGCCAGGGCTAGGGAGCGGACCAAGGACCCCCGCGGAGGGCGTCCTGGAAGACTCCGCAGCGGACAGCTGTACAACAACGCTGGTACTGCCTACGCTGCGCCCAGAAGAATCCCCCAAGTGAGGCGACTGGGGCCGTATAGATCCAGAAGGACAGTCCCCTGCCTCCAAAGAATGGGACCCCCTCAAGGAACCAGAAGGGGAAGGGCGGAAGTCCGCACTTCGGCTTCGTCCAGGGCCCGGGTGGGTCCCAGAGAAAGGCCAACGCATTCTGACTCCCACACCCTCGGAGTCCGAGAGGGTCCTAGTCTCTAAAGGCCAGCCTAAGAAGCTGGCAACTCTGGGCTGCCCCAAGGGGAGACCCAGGAGCAGCACCTTCCCCTCCCGTGGGCTTCCCGATAGGCCCCAAAGTTGGGCGATCGAGACACACCACCGGAGGGGGTACCACCACTGAGGGGTCAAGGAACCCCCCAAGGCCAGGTTGCATGGCAATGGTGGCACGCTCTACAGCCTGCTGGTCAGTACCACTGACCCTAACCTCAGGGGGAACCAGACACACCTCAGTAGGGGGCTGACTGAGACTCATCATGGAGACCACCGGCTCGTCCTCCTCTCCAGACAACCCCGAAGGATGTGACTGCCCATTCGACTCCGAGCCCGACTCCGACTCGGAAGAGGTAGAGTCTGAGGCCCTAAGCCAAACGGTAGGAGGGCGAGGGAAGGCGACCTAACCAAAGGGCCCAGAAGTCAAAGCAGTGGCCAAGGTGGCACCTTCACCCTCCACAGCCCCGCTAGCGGTGCTGGCAGAAGGCAGCAGGGCAGCACGGGCCAAGGTCCTGAATTAGGGCCAGCTGCAGCACCGCATGCCTCCCCGGCACCAGGGCGGTACCAGGAACAGAGGCAGGCGGCAACAGAAGCCCCAGAAACAGCTTTGGTGCTGATGCCGCTAACCCGTCGTACGCAGCAGCACCGAGGACTCAAAGCGGCACCGAACACGCACCGCAAGACCTCGGCACCGCGAGCGGCAATTAAGAGCATTCAATGGTGCTGAGGACGGCACTGACGGATTTGACCAAGGCCCCACGACACCGCGGCTCAACCTCGGCGCGCAACACATGGCGAAAGGCGATGCCGAATCCAGGGTCACGGCGTCGCGAGCAGGGTCAGCACTGCGAATGGTGCCGACAAGGCCCACGGCGTCGAGGGACGGGTCGGCGCCGACAGGGCCCACGGCACCGCGAACGGTGCTGAAGGCCCCGACTGCACCAAGCGACGGCGTCGACCCGGGCCTTCCGGACCGTGGGAGCGACACCGAGGGAGCCTTCACCCCTGAAGGGGTGATTGCCATAGCGGCGCCTCCCGCCCGCTCCCGGGAGGAAGCGGGACAGGCCTCCTGCGCCGCGGAAGAAGCCTCGGCCAAGGCTAAGCTACAAGAGGCTGAGGCTCCCTCCTCCTCGGTCCATATAGAACTGGGAAGGGACCCAGAGGAAAGGCTGAGAGAGTGCAGCTTGGCCCAATGAGTGCGAATCCTACCCCTGAAAGTCGGCGGAGCTGGCCCTACTTTAAACGCGTGCTGTTCGAGGACGCGGCGGTCCATGGAGGCAGGCGTCGCTTGCGAATCCGTAATAAGTGAAGCCGGGCCAAGACACGAGAGACACCGGTCATGCTGGTTGGTAACGGAGCACATGCCGCATCGGCACCGGGATTACGGGGGTCGCCTACTTAGATGACTTCTTGCCCTCTGACCACGACATGACCTACGGAAAAAAACCCACCAAAAACAGACTCGACGTCGCTTATACTGTAAAATAAATGGAAAGATCTTACCAGCGACGTCGAGTAGGGCAGACTAGAACTAGCAGGAACCGACGGACTGTCGACGACAAAAGGCTAAGGCCTAAAAGTTTGAAAATTTCTTCAGCTGGCTTCCCACGAGGCAACCTCGACGGCGGGAGACGAAGAACTGGTAGGCAGGTGGAGTCGACACAGCTTAACGGCTAATCCTCGAGCGCCACACAGTACGTCAGCCTCAAGGCGGGCGCCAATTCTCGTCGACTCTGCCTGTCCTTTTGAAAAAAAAAGGCTCCCTCGGGGTCCTGATCTCCGGCCAGTACCCATCTGTGATGAATGGTGAAGACTGACACAGATAAGATCTGGCTGATTTTCTTTTTCTTTTAGACGGAACCGACTCCACAGAGTCAGCTCTCCTTTGGCCCGAAGAGGTATAACCCAGGTCAGTGGGCACCTCTTCAGGTTCGGTCGCAACCGAACTGGGCTGGCCATATGGGTCAGGGGACTTCTTGGCCTCCCTTTCCTTCAGCCTACTCAGACGTTTTTCAAGAGTGGCTTTGGCAAAGTTCCTACAAATTTGGCAGTCTTCCTTGAGGTGGTCAAACCCCAGACAATACACACATACAAGGTGGGGATCAGCCTTAGCAAAGGCCTCCCCACACTCAGTACAGTGCTGAAATCCAGTGGGACCAGTTTTCTTTTTGGGTTTCCTCAGACATGCCGAATACAAGAAAAAGTCACCCTTGTCAACATTAAGCCAGGCAACTAACACTCATCAGTTCCAACTATGTCACAGGTCTGTTAAAAAAATCCCACAAAAATCAGGATTTGTTTAGGAACTGATAAGTACCGGAAAACCACAATAGTGTATACAGAAATACACAAGTCACAATAGATTTCGGTTCTGAACCGGACCGACCGGAAAAGAACCAAAGACAAAACAATTTCTAACAAATTCAACAAAAATGACCACTACCTACTACTACCACGTACTGTTACCGAGACAGAGGTAAGAATACTGATAAAATAAGAACTGCGGTTGAAAAAAAACTACCAATTCAAACTATTACCGAACCGCAGCGCACGAGGGATTTCCGGAGCGACTTCCCAGTTAGGCGGAGTAAGAAATCTGATGGTTACACTCCAGACGTACCACAGACAGAGGTTTGAAAGCCGA
Organism: Neoceratodus forsteri; assembly: GCA_016271365.2. NCBI lineage: Eukaryota > Metazoa > Chordata > Ceratodontiformes > Ceratodontidae > Neoceratodus > Neoceratodus forsteri. Next base: position 635,559,497 of record CM057449.1, on the reverse strand, counting down.
GCTTGAGCTCAATGTTCTATGCCTTGGCATAGAGTTAGCCCTTTACTCTCTGGAGCAGTTCAAGTGCTGGGGCTAACTGCATATAGTCAGAATACAGCAAGACTTAATGTTGTTTGAATTTCCATATCTTCCCGGACATAAAGTCTCCACCACTCATTCACACTGATGGGAGAGTACCAAGCTAAAATAATCCCCCAAGACAGACGGCAGGAGAAGAGAGGAGCTCACCTAGGACAAGAGCCCATTAAGGATTGCCCTGCCAAAGGACTGATGTTGTCTGGCATGGACATCCAAGGCATAGTCCTTCACAAAAGTATGCACAGAGCTCCAAGTGGCCGCACTGTGGATGTCTGCAATGGGCACATTGTGGATTTCAGCCAGAGATGCTGCGACTGCTCTCGTAGAATGAGCGTATAACTCTACCTTCTAGCTTGACCTGTGCCATGGAGTAGCAGTGGTGGAGGCATGCTACTAGCCACGCTGAAATAAATATGATAGCAACAGGTTGACCCAGCCGCGCCGTGCTGAAGGAGATGAACAGTTGTTTAAACTTGTGGATTTCCTTCGTCCTGTCTAAGTAGAACCGCAAGGCTCTCTTCACATCCAGGGAATGTAGGGTATGCTCTCCCTCATTCTGGAAGTTTGAGAAGTAGGTAGGAAGGACCAAGGGCTGGTTCAGATGGAATTTGGAGACAACCTTAGGAAGAAACTTGGGGTGAGTCCTAAGAACTACTTTGTCTTTGTGAAGAAAAAATTACTCACCTTAGTAATGTTGTTTCTTCTAATGGAGTCTTGCTATATTATGACATATGCAGTATAACCCCAGGTTAGAACTGCTCCGGAGGTGAAAGAGTTAACTTTCCATGCAGGGCATGGAATCTTGAGCGCGAGCTCGGTTGAACACTCTGTCTGTTGAAGCTCAGACTTAAACTGTCAGATCTTTATGAGCAAAAACTCACTAAGGTTCTGTGTGGAAGCCGTAAACCTACACTAGCCACTGGCTACTAACTACAAAAACACATTTTTGATCTAGATCCCAAAACAAAGACTCAAGCCAGGGGATTCAAGAAAGAAAAAATAAGCATAACACCTAAGCACCTAAAGAAAGGGTGACAATAAAGTGGGCATCTATGAAGTGCCAACATTGCACTGCCCACCCACATCCCAAAAAAGAGGTTCTGAGAGGGGCAGGCTTGGGGGGGAGGTCATAATATAGCAAGACTCCATTAGAAGAAACAACATTACTAAGGTGAGTAATTTTTTCTTCAAACAACATGAAGTCTTGCTATATTATGACATATGCAGACTACACAGCGTACCTCCATGGAGGAGGGACAGAACCTACTTGGGAAATAGGCTTTGAAGCACAGCTGTGCCAAATCGAGCATCACTCCTAGCCTGGATATCCAGGGAGTAATGCTTAGTAAAAGTGTGAACTGTTTTCCAGGTAGCTGCTTGACATATCTCTAGGATAGGGATGTCCCTGGCAGCAGCCAGAGACGCAGCTGTACCTCTGGTAGAGTGAGCCCTCAGGCCTGAGGGAGGAACCTTACCCAGTTTTTCATAGCAGAATTGGATACAAGAGACAATCCACCTGGCAATGGATCTTTTAGTGGCAGGTTTCCCTTTACCAACCTCACCATAAGTGAGGAACAAATGGAGGAATTCGAACCTGTGACCCTTGGTACGTTCTATATAGTAACTAAGGGCTCTTTTGACATCTAAACTGTGCAATCTCCTCTCACCAGAGGAGGAATGGTCAGTGAAGTACACAGGAAGAGACATGGATTGATTAAGGTGGAAGTCTGAAACCACCTTAGGCAAAAACTTCCGTTAGTCCTGAGGACCACCTTATCTCTATGAAAGGAGATAAAATCAGGCTCCACTGACAACGCCAGCTCACTTATGCCTGGCAGAGGTGATGGCTACCAGAAACACAGTTTTCCAAGTCAAGTACTTAAGCTCTGCTGAAGACAATGGCTCAAAAGCGGGTTGCATAAGCTGAGCAATGCAAATATTAAGATCCCAAGCAGGGGCAGGGTCCCTGAAAGGAGGGTTGGTGTGAAGCAACCCTTTAAAGAACATGAAGAACACAGGGTGAGCTGAAAAAGAAAAGGGCTTACCTGCTGACAAGAAGACAGACACAGCTGCCAAGTGCACTTTTAGAGTAGCTGGTCTCAGGCCCAAGGAATTCAAATGCACCAAATAATCCAGGATCGTGGGCACGCCAGCAGATTCTGGGAAATATCTTACCAGCATACCATATGGAAAATCTTTTCCATTTTGAATTATAAGTAGCCCTGGTGGAAGGCTTCCTAGAGGCCTTCAATATATCAATACACCTTGGGAAAGGTGTAGGTCAACAAACTCTAACTCTTCAAGAGCCATGCCTTGAGATTGAGAGATTTGAGGTTCGGATACCAAACTCTCCCTGGGCACAGGTTAACAGGTTGTGATTCCTGGGAAGACACAGGAAGGTGGACTGCTAAGGACATGAGGAGTGGTACCAGGGCTGCCTGGCCCAATCTGGAGCAATCAGGATCATCTTGCAGGGTTGAGATCTGATTTTGACTAGCACCTTGAAGAGGAGGGAAGGGGGGAAAAGCATAGAGAAACTTCCCTTCCCAACTGAGTAGGAAGGCATCCAGAGGGACTGAGCCCAACACTGGGGGCCTGCAGCAAAAAAGGGGAAGTTGGTGATTGTCTGAGGCTGCAAAGAGATCTATCTGCGGGGTGCCCCATCTGGCAAATACTACCTCCAGTACTAGGGGATCCAGTGCCCATTCGTGATGGCCCTGGGAAATCCTGCTGAGAGCATCCGCTAGGACATTGTCCTTGCCTGGGAGGTGAACAGCCGTGAGGGAGGCGTTCAGAGAATAAGCCAGAGACCACAACTTCATTGCTTCGGTGCACAAGGTCAGACCCGAGTGCCCCTTGTTGTTGATGTACCACATTGTAGTGGTATTGTCTGTTCTGATCTGAACAACCTTGTTCTGAACAGATGTGGAAAAACCTGGAGTGCTAGAAAAACTGCTCTGAGTTCCAGCAAATTGATGTGGAGCAGAGATTCCTGAGGAGACCACAGCCCTTGGGTGGAAAGGTCGCCCATGTGAGCTCCCCACCCCAAGAGGGATGCATCCGTAGTAAGGGTCAAGGAGTGAGACTGGGGAGTGAAGGGAACCCCCTGTCTTAGATTGCTCTGATCCTGCCACCACTGAAGGGCCTGGATCAGGGTTCGAGTCACTGGGATCAACTTGGTTAGAGGATCTGTCCTTTGAGACCAAAAGGCTCTCAAATGGAACTGGATGTCCCTCATCTGAAATCTTGCTCCCTGCACTACTGCTGTAGAAGCAGCCATGTGCCCCAGGAGCTGTAGAAAATGCCTTGCTGGTCAACAGACCTGCAGGGTGAAAGAAGAAGTCAGAGAGACCAAGGTCCTTGCTCTTTCCAGAGGGAGGAAGGCTCTGGCTTCTTTTGTGTTCAGTTCTGCGCCTATGAAGGTGAGAAGCTAGACAGGCTCCAGAACTGACTTTGGAAGATTGAGAAGGAAACCTAGAGATGTCAACAGTTGCTGGGTTACTTGTAAGTGTAGTTTGACCTGTTCTGGAGACTGGCCTACAATAAACCAGTCGTCCAGATAAGGAAAGATGGCAATCTTTTGCCTTCTTAAATGAGCAACTGCTACTGCCAGGCATTTTGTGAACACCCTCGGGGCTGAGGTGAGGCCGAAGGGCATTGCTCTGAACTGGTAATAGCCTGAGGGCAGTTCGAATCTGAGGTACTTTCGATGGGAGCTTCTGATGAGAACATGGAAGTAGGCATCCTTGAGGTCCAGGAGGCTAGCCAGTCCCTGGCCTTAGAGAGGTAAAATAATTCCCAAGTCACCATTTTGAACTTTGGTTTTAAAAGGTGCATGTTTAGATACCTGAGATCCAGGATGGGCCGCCATTCTCCTGTCTTTTTTGGGGTAAGGAAGTACCTGGAGTACAACACTTTGCTCTGGTGTATGGGAGGCACCCTTTCCACAGCTCTGCGAGCCAGGAGGGAAGAAACTTCTGCTTCTAGGGCAAGTGCCTCTGATGGGTTTGCAGGTGGAAAAGACCTGGCTCTCATCTTCGGAAATTTTTTGAAGCTGAGAACCAGTCCCTGGCTTACTACTTCCAGGACCCACTTGTCTGATGTTAAAGACTTCCAGTCCTGGACAAAGTAAGCCAGCCTGCCCACCGGTAGTGGAGAATCGGCCCTGGCCACCCCATCAGGAGCCTGTTTTGCAGGGGCTTTGGGTTGAGGGGTAGAAGCAGGCTTACTAGAACCCCTTCTGCCCCTTCCTCTAAAGAACCCCCTCTGGGCATAAGCAGAAGAGGAGGCCTGGGCTTGGTAAAAAGGCCTATGAAAAGGCCTGCCCCTGCCCCTGACATGCTGCCTTGGAGGAGTGGCTTGCCTTTCTTTGGCCTGTGCACTCCTATAGGTGGTCCTATACTCATCCATTTTCTTCATATAATTCTCTGTCTGCTCCCCAAACAGAGAATTGCCCACAACAGGAAAATCCATAGCCTTAGACTGAGTATCCTGTGACAGGGCAGTACATCTGAGCCAGGCCATTCTGCGAAGAGACACAGATGTAGCCATGACTCTTGATAAAACATCATTAGAGTCTACTGCCGCATGGAATTGCACCTTAGATGCCTCAATACCATCAGCAGCCACCTGCTCCAGCTCCTTGGCAAGCTGGTCAGGGGCCTGTTTAGCTAGGGCCAGGACAGTATCCCATCTGGATTTTTGGTATCTAGCAACATAAGCCATATAATTTGCCTGTCTGAGTCCCAAGGATGATGCCATGTACTGTTTCTTTGCCATGGCATCAATCCTCCTGGAGTCCTTGTCAGGGGGGTGTGAGGCCAAGGGAATATTTGCCTTGTCACAGGCTGCAGCCTGCACTACCCCAACATGGCTGCATTGTTGTGAAGGAACTCCGTATCAGAGCCTGACAATGTGTACCTCTTGTCCATTCTCTTATCAACAGGAGGTATAGTGTGAGGAGTTTTTAGAATTTTTACTGTCTGTTTCCCAAAAGATTTATGCAAAGGAATAGACAGTCTCCTGGACTCTGGGATATCCATCATTTCCACATAGTCAGGTTCCTCTTGATCATCCACAGCTTCCTCCATAGGGAGCTGGAGGGTTTCAGCCACTTTTTTATAAAAAATAAGATGAGAAGGAGACTCAGAAAGCCTAGGAGGAGACACTCCTGAAGGTCTGTCTGGGGAGATGTCCGGTTCAATGGGCACATCCAGACTTTCAAATCCACATTCACTCTCCTCATACTCCTCTTCCCCCTCCTCCGGTTCATAAAATTCCTCTAACTCATACTCTTGAACTGGTGGAACCGGCTGAACCGTATGCTTACCTGATGGTGCCGGTTCGGTCGGAACCGGGGAAAGCGACTGGACAATTTTAATCGCTTTGGCTATTTCTTCAGCGGTTGGAGAGGAAGGTTTTGGCTCCACACCAGCTGATTTCCTTGTCCTTTTTGCTGGAACTGACTCCTCCAAGTCAGCTCTCCTTTTGCCCGAGGAAGTCTCGCCCTGGTCAGAAGGCACTTCCTCCGGTTCGGTTGGAACCGAACAGGCCTGGCCATCCAGGTCAGCGGACTTCTTGGCTTCCCTTTCCTTGAGCCTACCAACTCTCTTATCCAGGGTAGCTGCAGGAAAATTTTTGCAAATCTGGCAGTCTGCATTGAGGTGGTCAAACCCAGACAATAAACACAGGTGGTGTGGGGGTCAGCCTTGGCAAAGGCTTCCCCACAGACACTGCAGTGTTGAAACCCAGTGGGCCCGGTTTTTCTTTTGGGTTTCTCAGACATAGTGCCAGTCCTAACCAAACTTGCCCGTTTATGGCAATCCACCAAACAAAACCCTCTTATCGGTTCCCAACCGTGTCACGGGTTGTGGAAAAAAACGTAATAAAATCCGTTTTTTTTAGAACCGATAAGAACCGGTAACCACACTCTAAAAGACAGATTAATATATTTCAAAACAACCTGATCGGTTCAAACCGAACCGACAACTGTTTACAAGTTCCACACAGAATAATTACATGTAAACGCTATCTAGTACTTACAATACCACAGACAGAGCTTGAACCGACCGGTTGCGGTTTAAATTCAGTCAAAAAAACAAGAAAATAATACTTTAACCGACAAAATGAACCTAGCAGAAGGAGAAAATCTCCGGAGCGACTGTTCAGTGAGGCTGAGTAAAGAATCTGACAGTTTGAGTTTGAAGAACAACAGACAGAGTTTTCAACCGAGCTCGAGCTCAGCGTTCCATGCCTGGCATGGAAAGTTAACTCTTTCACCTCCGGAGCAGTTCGAAGGTTGGGACTCACTGCATATGTCATAATATAGCAAGACTTCATGTTGTTTGAACACAGTCTTCCAAGTCAAGTACTTAAGAACTGCTGAAGACAAAGGCTCAAAAGGAGGCTGCATAAGCTGGGCAATGCAAACATTAAGATCCCAAGCAGAGAGAGGATCCCTAAAGGGGGGATTGGTATGAAGCAATCCCTTGAAAAATTTACAGAAAACAGGATGAGATGTCAGTGAAGAGGGTTTCCCTACTGACAAGAAAGTAGAAACAGCTGACAAATGTACTTTGAGGGTAGCTGGTCTGAGGCCTATGCCATTAAGATGAACCATACAGTCCAGAACTGTGGACAATTCGGCAGTATCTGGAGATATATGCTTTTTGGTACACCAAATACTGAATCTCTTCCACTTAGAATTATACGTTTTTCTGGTGGCAGTTTTTGAGAGGCTTTGAGAGTGTCCAGAACCCCCTGAGACAGGTGCAAACCTGCATACTCTAACTCTTCAAGAGCCATGCCTTGAGATTGAGAGACCAAAGGTTGGGATACCAAATCCTCCCCTGCGAATAGGTTAACTGATTGTGATTCCTGGGAAGAGACAGGGGAAGATGCACTGCTAAGGAGAGCAGGAGAGGGTACCACGGCTGCCTGGCCCAGTCTGGAGCAATCAGTAGGGCAAACTTTAATGATATTAGCAAACTATTAGTTTCATGGAACTGGGAGGTAGATTTCAGTGGACTGATGATACAGCAAAAATGGGATATTTTAAGTAACAAAATTAAAGCTCTGGTACAGGAATTCATTCCTAGTCTTAAAAAGACTGCAAACTCAAAAAAAAAAAAAAACCCCATGGTTTACACCACAAATAATTAAAAGTATAAAATGTAAAAATAAGGCATACAGAAATGCGAAAAAAAGTGGGCAGCCAGAAAGATGGGTTGAATTTAAGTTTGAACTGAAAAAATGTAGATCAAGCATATGAAAAGCGAAAGAGGCCTATGAATATAACTTAGCAACCAAAGTCCAAAATAATTATAAATCTTTTTTCTTATATATAAATAATAAAAAGGGTGTAAATAAATCAATAGGGCCCATAAGGGGACCACATGGTGATTTGATATTGGACGATAGACATGGCATGCCATTACAACGCATATTTTGCATCAGTGTATGATCCAAAAACCCAAAACACCTTACAACATCAGGTAAAGGATGTAGGTTTTCCCCTTAAAATCGAGGTCAATGATGTGAGAGGCAGACTAAAAGCCTTAGACCAGAATAAGGCACAGGGACCAGATGGCCTCCACCCTAGGGTGCTTAAGCAGCGGGGTGATGTACTGGCCCCCCCAGTAGCCCACTTATTTCAGCATTCTATAGATAAATCTGAAGTCCCGGTTGAATGGCGGCAGGCGGATATTATTCCAATATATAAGAAAGGGTCAAGACAGGAGCTATCAAATTATAGACCCATCAGCCTGACATCAATATTGGGAAAAACCCTGGAAGCCGTCATCAAAACCCATATTGCCAACATGTTGGTTATGTCAGGAGATCTAGACCAAAATCAGCATGGTTTTAGAAAGGGTAGGTCCTGTCAGACAAACTTATTGGAGTTTTATGATAAAGTGAATCAAGCACTCGACACCCGAGTAGCAGTGGATGTTATTTTCTTGGATTACTCAAAAGCATTTGATAAGGTACCACATAGCCTCTTGATTGAGGCCCTAATTAAGCAGGGTATACATGCCAATATTTCCTTATGGATTGAGAACTGGTTGACAAATCGGAGGCAGAGAGTATCAGTGAAAGGATCCTTGTCAGATTGGGTAACAGTGACTAGTGGGGTGCCGCAGGGCTCGGTTCTGGGCCCATGCCTTTCAACTTATACATTTCATCTATGCAAACTTCGACAAATGTGTGGCTGTCAAAGTTTGCAGACGATACAAGAATAGGGTATCGGATAAATTCTAAGGAGGACTCTGATACCTTACAACTAGCATTAAGAGAAATCGAAAACTGGGCAATAATAAATAAATCTACATTTAATGTAGATAAATGTAGGGTCATGCACCTTGGGAAAAATAACACCCATTATGAATATACACTAAATGGAGTAGTGTTGCAGGAAACATCAGAAGAAAAGGACCTGGGGATTTATATTACCAATGATCTGAGTTTTAAGACACACTGTAATCACATTATCAGAAAATCTAGTGGTCTCCTACATTGCATAAACAAGCATATTAAAAGTAGAGACAGATCGGTGGTAATGCTTCTATATAAGGCTCTGGTCCGTCCGCATCTGGAATATTGTGCCCAATTTTGGTCACCTGGGGAAAAAGGGACCATAAAATCACTGGAACAGGTACAAAGGAAAGCAGCACGACATGTGACAGGCCTTTAGGGGTTAAGCTACCAACAGAGACTGGTAGAATTGAAACTGTATTCTTTGGAATTCCGGAGGCTCCGAGGTGATATGCGCATGGTATACAGAGCACTAACAGATGATGACCTGTGGCATAAACTGGGATTGGAGTTAAGGAAACAGCCATATGATACAAGAGCTCACCCATTTCAAATCCGGATCAGCTCCTTCTGTACAAATGCTAGAAAAAAATGGTTTAGTAAAAGGATAACTAGTATATGGAATGGTCTACTCTTGGAAATAGTGGCGAGTTCGTCAATGAATATTTTAAAAAATTCCTTGGATGAATACCTGATTAAACAAGAGATAACTGGATATTAACTAGGCAGGCCATTATGGACTTTTGTCTTGGCCTTGTAATAACCTATGAGACCTATGAATGTCTCTCATCTGAAATCTAGCCCCTTGGACCACTGCTGAGGAAGCTGCTATGTGTCCCAGTAACTGCAGAAAATGTCTTGCTGGTCGAGAGACCAGGTGGCAGAAGGAAGAGGCCAGCTCCATAATAGCCTTTATCCTTACCAACGGAAGAAAAGCCTTTGCTTTGACCGTGTCTAGTTCCACCCCTATGAAAGTCAACAGTTGTACTGGCTCGAGAACTGACTTGGGAAGATTGAGAAGGAACTGTAGAGAAGTGAGTACTTGCTGGGTCACTTTTAGATCTGACTTGACTTGGTCTGGAGACTGGCCCACTACGAGCCAGTTGTCCAAGTAAGGGAATATGGAGATATTTATTCTCCTTAAGAAAGCCACTACTACTGCCAGGCACTTGGTGAACACCCTTGGAGCCGAAGACAGGCCGAAGGGCATTGCTCTGAACTGGTAATGGCCTGAGGGAGTTTGAACCTGAGGTACTTTCTGTGGGAGCACCTGATGGGAATGTGAAAGTAGGCATCCTTTAGGTCCAGGGAGGCTAGCCAGTCCACTGGCCTTAAAGAGGGAAGAATTTATTTCCAGAGTCACCATCTTGAACTTTGGTTTTGTAAGGTGTTTGTTCAGGTATCTTAAGTCTAGGATGGGTCGCCACTCCCCTGATTTCTTTGGGGTAAGGAAGTACCTGGAGTACAGACCTTTGCCCCTGTGAATTGTAGGAACTCTCTCTATGGCTCTTAAAGCCACAAGAGATGAAACCTCTGCCTCTAGGGCCTTGGTTTCAGAGCTGTTTGCAGGTGAAAAAGATCTGACTCTCAGTTTCGGAAATTTTTTGAAACTGAAAGCCAGTCCCTGGCTTACTATCTCCAAGCCCCACTAGTCTAAGGTAACAGACTTCCAGTCCTGGGAGTAGTAAGCCAGCCTGCCTCCTACAGGAATGGGGGAGTCAACCCGGGCTGACACATCTGGGTGTCTGCTTGGCAGGGGCCCTGGGCTGAGAGGAGGATGCAGCTCTGCTCATCCCCCTTCTACCTCTCCCTCTAAAGAACACCCCGCCGAGAAAAAGGAGAGGAGGCCTGAGCTTGGAAGAAAGGCCTTTGAAAAAGCCTGCCCCTGCCCCTAGACTGCTGCCTCTGAGGAGTGGTTTGCCTCTCTTTGGCTCAGGGGTCAACCTTAACTTTTTTTTTGCACTAGCCAGCAGGGCAAGTTGATTCAAAATTGTACTAGCCCGCAGATGATTGCACTAGCCCGTAATTATTATGGTAAATTTTGATCACTTATGCAGGAAACAATGCAAGTAAAACCAAGAAATACTCTGATTATTGCACATTTATCCTGCTTCCACATTGCTTCCAGCTACCCAGCAGAAAAAAAGACTGCTGTGCCATCACAGTGAGCCCCTCATTGTTTTGTACTATAGCCTCCTCTCTTCCTCTGCCCCCCCACACTAAACAGAGAGAGAGGATATCACAACAGCAAAAGTTCAATCAAGCAGTCCTAGCTCTGTGCACACAGTAGCTGACATCATCATGCACCTCACCACACTGTCACCACCACCCACAGGGCAATAACCAGAGTCAGGCAGAGAAAGACACTCTCGGTCCCCACCCTATAGTCAGCTGGAGACCTGCACTTTTGAAAGTTTTTGTACAGTCTCAAGTGAGCCAGGAGCACATATAAGATTTCTTTGGGGTGGGGGCTAGACAAACCTAAGGGACTTGGGAAATAGAAAACTATGAGATTTTTATTTGTAAAAGCATTGATTTTAATATGCTCTGCCCCAACAATAACAGATTTTTCTTAAACATTGTCCTTTCATCAGCCCATGGGAAACAGTACACAGGCATAACACTATACTATTTCTATTTCTATATAGGATGATCTATGCACCCCAGGAATTACTATTTCAAGGTTTCAAATTATGTATTTTATCAAGGTTTATTTTTGTACCATTCATGATCCAAAGGTTTGTTTTTAGGCTGAAAGGACATGCTAAGTGGGATAAGGGTAGAACTTTATGGATGGTGATGGTTGGCATGGTCCATTTAGAAGAGCTGGGGACCCCTACACTTGCCAGTAATGGCAGCTATGGATGGTCACTTCAGAGTCTGGTCTGCAGTGGTATCCAGGGAAAGAACAGAGTTAAAAGATTTGCAGGGGACAGGGAAGTTATGGTGAGGCTGGGATAAAACCCACCCCCTGCAGGGCCGATCCTCTATACCTCTTTGCATTTTGCCACTGAAATGTTGGATACAAACACTCAAAATGTAGAGAAATGAGGGGCACTGGTCTTAACAATATTGGACAAATTGTTAGACAGACACATTCAGAAAACTGGAACCTAGTGACTTAACAGCACTCTACCCTTGATCACACCCTGAACACTAGCTGAAAGTCTTAACAGTGGAGTGATAATGACTCCTATTGAGTTTTTTGTGGGATCCCTCTCTTGAACTGCCAGATAATTGCAGCTCTTAATGAGCTGTTAATCACACCTGGCCACCTGGAACACTGAGCGAGATTAGCATGAAGATTACAGAATCCTAAAGTAGAGACATTTTTTACTTCACTAACAGCCATGAAAATCTGCACTAGTCAAGGCGGGCTAGTAGAGAGTTAGCTGCACTAGCCCTGGTCAATTTGCACTAGTGTTTGGGCTAGTAAAACAATGTTAAGATTGACCCATGCTTTGGCTTGAGCACTCCTATAGGTGGTCCTGTATTCGTCCATCTTCTCCATTTAATTCTCTGTCTGCTCCCAAAACAGGGAAATCCATGGCCTTAGCCTGGGTATCCTGTGATAGGCTAGTACATCTGAGCCAAGCCAACCTCCGCAGAGCAATAGATGTAGCCATGACTCTAGATGACACATCATTGGAGTTGACAGCAGCATGAAATTGAACTTTTGATGCCTCAATCCCATCAGCAGCCACCTCCTCCAGCTCTTTGGCCAGCTGAAGGGAGGCCTGCTTAGTCAGTTCCAAAACAGACTCCCACCTGGACTTTTGGAACCTGGCAGCAGAGGCCATGTAATTCGCCTGAGTCCCAAGGAAGATGCCAAATACTGCTTCTTGGCCATGGCATCTATCTTCCTGGAGTCCTTATCCAGGGGGTGCGAAGCCAAGGGAATGCCAGCCTTATCACAGGCTGCAGCCTGTACTACCCCAACATGGCTGCAATGCTGGTACAGGAACTCCGAACTTGAGCCTGAGAGCATATACCTCCTGTCCATACGGTTGTCCACTGCAGCAGAGAATCTGGTGTTTTTAAAAGTTTAAGTGTCTGTTTCCCAAAAGATTTATGCAAGGGAATAGACAACCTCTTGGACTCTGGGATGTCCATCATCTCAACAAAATCAGGCTCTTCCTCCTCCTCAGCAGCTTCATCCACAGGGAGCTGGAGGATCTCAGCCACTTTCTTGTAGAACATAAAGTGAGAAGGGGACTCAGAAAGCCTAGGAGGGGAAACTTCAGAAGGTCTGTCTAGGGAGATGTCCGGTTCAATAGGCTCATCCAGACCTTCCCCACCATCACAGTCATCCTCTTCATCATCTTCAACTTCCCCCTCCCATTCCGGATCATAATATTCCTCCAAAGAATAATCTGCAACCGGAGGAGCCGACCGAACCGAGCGCCTACCAACAGGGGCCGGTTCAGTTGGAACCGGACGGAGCGATTCGACAATGCTAATCGCCCGGGCAATTTCATCGGCCGTCGGATGGAGGGATTCAGGATCTGAACCAGTTGACTTATCCTTTCTTTTCCTTTTCGAGGAACCCAACCCATTGGAGTCGGCTTTCCTTTTGCCCAAGGAAGTCTGGTCCTGGTCAGAGGGCACTCCCTCAGGTTCAGTCAGAACCGAACCGGGATGGCCATCCGGGTCAGCGGACTTCTCAGCCTCCTTACCCCTAAGCCTGCCCAAATGTTTTTCCAGGGTGGTTTTTGGGAAATTCTTGCAAACTTGGCAGTCTGAATCGAGGTGGTCAAACCCCAGACAATATACACAGGTGGTGTGGGGATCAGCCTTAGCAAAAGCCTCCGCACACACACACCACAGTGCTGAAACCCAGCAGGCCCGTTTTTTTCCCTGAGTTTTTCAGACATGGCCAACCACAAAATAACTTACTCTTTACATGGCTTCAGGCCAGGTAAGACAAACCTATCGGTTCCTCACCGTGTCACCGGTGCTGGAAAAAAACCGAAAATGCGTTTTTTTTTAGAACCGATAGGCACCAGAATCACCACAAGAAACTTTAAACAACAAATGATCAATTCAGCCGAACCGACCGCAATTTTACAATTTCCTCACAATTAACTCTACAGTCCACTACCTAATACCACTTACTGTACCACAGACAGGGATCTGAACTGAGAAAGTTGGAGAAAATCTCACGAAATAAACCGACGATTACTTTACTAACTGAAAGCGAGGAGCAAACTCCGGAGCGACTGTTCAGTTAGGCGGAGTAAAGAATCTGACAGTTACACTTCAAGTGCAGCAGACAGTGGTTTGAACCAAGCTTGAGCCCAATGTTCTATGCTCTCAGCATAGAGTTAACTCTTTCATCTCCGGGGCAGTTCAAGTGCTGGGGCTAACTGCAATTGTCAGAATACAGCAAGCCTTCATGTTGTTTGAATGTGCCCTGCCTTGCTTGTTGATGTAGTACATCACTGCCTTGTTGTCCATTTGAAGGAGAAAGGACTTGTGACAGAGAATGTTCTTAAAGGTTCGGACTGTGTAAAGGACGGCTCTCATTTCCAGAACATTTATGTGAAGTTGGGACTCGTCCTGACTCCATTTGCCCTGGGTGTGGAGATCCTGGCAGTGAGCTCCCAATCTCAGTAGGGATGAATCCGTGGTGATGGAAACCTGAGGATCCAGAGGGGCGAAGGGATAACCCTCCTGAAGGTTGTCCTCTTGAGACCACCAGGTGAGTGACCGCCTCAGCGGTTCTATCACCTTGATGTGAAACGACTGAGGATGTGTGGTTGGCAACCACTGAGTGCTGAGCATCCACTGAGAAGTTCTCATGTGAAGACGAGCCAGAGGCACAGTGAACACTGAGGATGCCATGAGACCCAGCATCTGTTGCATCGAGAGAGCTCGGAATGAGCTCCTTTCTCTGATGAAGCAGGCCATCTGGAGAATATCACTCCTTCTGTAATCCAGAAGGAAGGCTTTCATGCAGGAGGTATCCAGAAGGGCTCCTATGAAGAGGAGCCTCTGGGAGGGCTGTAACTGTGACTTTTTTCAAGTTTAGCAGAACTCCCATGGACGTGAGGAAGTTTGAGGCCACAGCCATGGCCTCTAGAGTCTCTTGTCTGGAGGGGCTCACGAGGAGCCAGTCGTCCAGATATGGGAACACTTGGATTCCGATTTTCCTCATATGCACCATGAAAACTGCACAGCACTTTGTAAAAACTCAAGGTGCAGAGGATAGCCCAAAGGGAAGGACTCTGAATTGGTAGTGCTGACCCAATGCCATGAACCTTAGGTACCTGTGGTGCTTTGGGTGTTATGAGAATGTGTTGGTAGGTGTCCTGCATGTCCAGGAAGGCTAGCCAATCATGTTGATGAATCAGAGGTAGAAGGGAACAGAGAGATATCATCTTGAATTTCTCCTTGAAAAGAAATGAGTTTAACTTTCTGAGGTTGAGAACAGTGCGCATACCGCCTGTCTTCTTTGGAACTAGAAAGTAATAGGAGTAGAAACCTGTGTTCCGCTAGTCCAGTGGAACTATCTCTACTGCCCTGTTGTTCAGAAGGCCTTGAATCTTGGATGCAAGAAGGTCTGACTGAGCGGCAGACAGCCTGGGCTATCGCTTGAGTGGATAATCCGTAGGGGTTTCCGACAGACTGAGAGAGTACCCCACTTGAACTATCCTGAGGACCCATTTGTCTGATGTTATTGACCTCCACCTGTCGTAAAACTGAGTCAGACACCCTACTACTGCCGAGGAATAATCCCCCTCGGACAGCTGAGGTGGGACCTGGGCCGGAATCTCAGAGGGTGGCACTGGGCACTTTGGGGCCCTGTGCCTTCTGCTGCACTTTCTTTTGTGGCTGAGGAGTTTGGTTTCTGTTAAAGCCTCCTCTGCCCTTACCATGAAAGGACTGATGGTTATGAAACTGATGCCTGTTCCCTGCCCCTTTGAGGGGCTGCGGAAGGGAGTCTGGCCATCTTAATGGCTGACCTAGTTTTCTGAGTGGCCACCAATGCCTGCTCTACCTGAGGCCCAAACAGATACATACCGTCGAAAGGTAAGGCCATAACCTTTTGCTGGGCATCATTAGTGAAACCCGAGGTACACAACCAACAGTGGTGACAGGTGCAAATACCAGCCGCTGCCGCTCTGGAGGCAGTGTCAAAAGCATCCATAGAAGCTTTAAGCTGTTGATTATTGGACTCAGTGCCTCTGGTAATGGTCTGTAGGAGCTCTGCGTTAACCTCCGAATCAGGAAGAGCTTCTACCGTAGTTTTGAGCGAATGCCAGAGTGTATACTCATACTGAGCAAAATAACCCTGATAGTTAGCAATGCACATGCCCAAGATTGAAGCAGCAAAGACGCGCATGCCCAAGGTGTCAATCTTGCAAGATTCTTTGTTCATTGGACGTTCTGTGGCTTCCTGTGGAAAAACAGCCTTGTCATTCCCTGCCAGAACCACGATGGCATTAGCAAAAGCTTGAGAGGCCAGAATGGGACGATTCTTGGGAGGGGCATATTTCCTATCTATGGACTTAGTCACAGAAGGAATAAGAGCTGGGTTATCCCACATCATCTGGGACAGAGTCTCGAAAGAGGGCTGCACCAGAGGGGATAAACCATAGGGATATCCAGAACGTGCAGATACTGCAAACACAGCAGCTTCCCAGGATCAATATCCAAGGTCTGGAGAGAGAGAGAGAGTGGAATTTAAATTCCTGATCAGAGACTTAAAGGAAAGGTCCCCGACAAAAGGCTCTGTAGAAGATTTCCCGCCCCAAGGTGGAATCATCATCAAAGTCATCTCCCAATCGAAGATCAGGATCAGGTTCAATATCATCCCCTGCCAATCCAGAAGGGACTGTATAGATAGGAAAGGGATGAAAAGAAGAGGAAGGAAGGAAGAGGAGCAGAAAGAATCGGCGTAGAAAACCTCTGATACCCATGCAGCACCGCCAGGGCCCCCAGCGCTGGCATAAGATGGGCACCAGGCGCGGTGCCAGCAAGGACTGCGGCACCAAGCATGGCAGCAACACAGCACATGGCGCCGAACACAGCACCAGCACCGAGGAAGCCAGCTCCAAGTGCAACACCAGGGAGGCTGCCACCGCAGGCTGTGGTGCCACGGCAGAAGTCTGTAAACTCCGATTAGAGAAAGAAAAATGAAGAAATTCAGCGGGAGATAAAATCACCGGTGTGGACCCGTGCTCCACAACCATGTGAGGGGGATAGACACCAGGGGGTGGAGTCGATGGCACCGGACAGGGCACCACGTGACTCGGAAGTCTCAACCGCCTGGCCTGCTGGACTGAAACCAAGAGGCCCAAAGGCCCCGGTGACGGACTAGCCGGCTCAGGCAGCCGTGACAACCGCTACACCCACTGTTCCATAAGAGTGACCCAATGGTGAAACTGCTCACTGGAGGGCCCCCCCAATGGGCGGGGAGGGACTCCAGAGTCGAAGATGCCAGTCACCAGAGGCAGAAACCGGAGGGGACTCTGGAAGAGGCAGAGACTGGCTCCTGCCCCCAGCAACTGCCAATCTATGCGCAGACATACCAGAGGGCAACCTTGAGCGGTGTCGCTTCTTTTTCGACCGGGAGGCAGAAGAAGAGCTTGAGGTCGAGCGGTGCCGAGAATGGGACTGCTTCTGTTTGTGCTTTCAAGGAAACCGCCCATCCCCCCCGAGCACCGGACCGTCTGTAGTCAAACCCCTCCTCCATAGAGGGCGGCGGACCAGACCCAGCCCGGCTGACTGAACAGCTTTCATGCGAAGTCTCCCTACTGTCACCTGCCCCACTCATGGTCGACTGTCAATGGAGGGCTGAAGACTTCTTCTGACGAAATAATGAAATTTAATAAATTTAATCGGTACTTATTTTCTCTAGAAAATAATAAAACTAATATAACTAATAATACTAATAAAACTGAAGCTGCTGTTATGGAGACGTGAAGTTTTGGCTCCCGGCAGGCGAGCGATGTCGTCACTGAAGCGCAGTAGACAGTGGGGAAAATAGGAACTGAGTCGGTTGGAGGGTCGACACCAAGGTAGTCTATACCACACGATCCTGACTCGAGGTGCCGCTTCCTTGCGGCCCTACCTCGGCACTGACCCTCCTGAAAAAAACTTGGCTCCCACTGGTTCCTAGCACCTCCAGCATAGTCCCATCAGTGTGAATGAATGGTAGAGACTTTACGTCCAGGATGATTACTGGAGAATTCCTGGGGTGAGAAGTGCCAGATACAGGGACACAGCATGGCTGCCAAACCTCCTGAACAGCCAGTACGAGGTGGATGCAGGTTCAGTAGCCGAGGAGAGAGCTCCCATCCAGACGAAGCAGGAACGGAGTGGAGGGCTAGGAAGGTAAGTGGCGGAACGGATGTCAGGAACGCCGTGCAGGAACCAGGAGAAGTGGAACCGGGGAGGCCACTAAAGCAAATGTAGGGCAGAGGATAGAAAATTAGGAGGCAGCGTAGAGGCCCCTTAATGGTAAGGGAGTGGGAAGGCAAAGCTGCAGGGTGAGCGGCTGACAAACGAGGACATGGCAACAGAGCGGGAGGGAAAGTGCACCTGCTGAGAGGCGGGTGACGAACGAAGGAAGGGGGAGTATGGGAAAGCAGGAGCAGCGGCCAGAGGCAACAGAAAAAGCAGGCAGAAGGAAACAAAGCTAATGACAAGCAGGATAGAGCCTCCGGCCCCAACGAGAAAACGATCTGAGGAGCAATTGAGAGGAGCGGCCTTTTAAGGCCCGATCGGGGGCGTAGTTAGCTGCTCCTCCCCACTGAACCCCAGGCATAGCCTTACAATTATCCTGTGTTGTATTTGTTCAGTATGTTTAGTGTCTCCCAATTTATACGGGATCCAAATCTGTGAGCCGTAATCCAGATTGGATCAGATATATATGATCTGAAAACTGGAATAATGCACTGCTCATGTTTACTAATAAAGGTCCTCTTGATATTTTTAATTAGCCTGTAGGCTACACCAGATATTTTATTGTAATACTTCAGAAAATCCAGATCCTTGCTGATAACGATCCCCAGGTCCCTTTCTGATGCAACTGCCTTTAATTTTTTTCTATTTAGAAGGCATTGTTCAATGTTTTCAGTAAGTAAAGGTGGTAACCATGTTTGTAACGGCAGTCAAGGATAAGTGAAGTGGCTCATGAATTCTGTATGTGACTGGCCCAAATTCTAACTCCAACTGCCTAAACTTTTTCCAGCCTGTGCATTTCTGAGGAATTAACATATGGGCCTCATAACTTATTTAGCCAGTCAGGAAGTAGGAGATTTCCAACCCATTTTATAATTTCTTAGAAATCTCCCTCTCAATGAGAAAAGCATTCAAAAGTACCCTTTTACCACTTTTCTTCTGAAGTTGTTTTTTTTTTTATAATACTAATAAGGCATTTCCAGGAGTTAGTTTAACAGTCAATTAATTACACTCTAGGGGCAATATGGCACTTGGCTGTGCCACATTACACCCCTAGAGGTGATTGACAGACTGTGAATCTAACCCCTAGTCATGCCTTATTAAAACAGGCCACAGTGTGCATATACATGATATACTACAATTTAGTAGTGTGTATTGGAGTCCTAGGTTTCCAGTTGTCCTGGTAGGTCTACTGGTTAGTGCAGCAAGGTGGTATTCTGAGCAGACCTGGGATCAAATCCCAGCTAGGGCATTTTTTTCTTTCTGACTTCCAAACTGCTTTTCAATACAGTATTTATAGAGCTGTTTCATGCCTCCTCCCAGCCTTCTCTTTTCTAAGAAAAATATCCCCAGGTCCTCCAGCCTTTCTCTATAAATATTCATTTTTCCTAACTCCTTTCTCATTAAGTAACCCTGCACTGCCTTCTTCTTGAGGATATCTAAACAGTATGAAAATGAAAATGAACAAATCAGCAAAATATTACATTCGGCCTGACACAAAGTCATTTCTTAGGTATCGTAGTGTTAAGGAAAATTGTAGTTTTGTAGGGAATGCAAACGTACTCTAGGTGTAGAGGAAACAGAGTTCATTTAAAATCTCTGAGAGTCTCTGGACCATTAAAATACACTGAAGTGAAGTGCCTTGAAAGTCTGTAAACAAACACCAAAGTGAATGAGTCTCATCCTAAAAGGATGAACAGAGAATAAAAGTCAGGTACTTGATTAAGCTGCTGGTTATACAGTTAGAATTACAGATACAGTAGACCCAGAAGCAAACGGCACAGTACAATGATACAGTAGCAAACTGTAGTGAGAAATAATGTGACCTACTGGGAAATGAAGCCAGGCCCCCCCCAAATACTGTCCCTGTGCTCTAACCACTGAGTTATAGGCTCACATGGTTGTACCTAGGATTCCCCAACACACTTTCTTCTCGGAGACACAGTAACAATGCTATAGCAAATGACAGTGCAAGTGTTCAATTGAGGGTTGACAAACCACGATTTACTGTAATACTAACCTGCCACACTGGGTCTGTATGCTTGCCCGCCTTAGCTGTGCTTTTGTAAGCAGGTTGTGAAATCTTCTCCTTCAAGTTGTAGACAGCCACATTTCCATCATAGAACCCCACCACCACAACATAGGGATGGTCCTTGTGGATATCAAGGCACATGATGCCACTGTCTGTGTTAAAAATGTACTCTGGGAAGGAAGGGTTCTTCAACGTGTATAAAAGCAGCATTCCTTGATTTTGCTTCATAAAGTCATCTAGCCAAAGGAAACAAAAAGTTACAATTTTAAAGGATGCTCAAAATCTGTCCTTTACTTCATGATACTCAGGTTTTCCTAGTATATGGACCATGTCGCTGAAAAGGTATTATCAACCAAACTACAAGGGGAATTTGTTTCGTAACCTAAGTCACAGATGTACTGGAACCACTTTGACAAGCTGAGACTGTAGTAGATAAGATTGGTATACAATGCATGCATTTTCCTCTGCCAAGAACTGGTCTAGACTCTAGTGTACTGGTTCTAGGTAAAAAGCACCATTCATGCAGATACTAAGGTTACGGCTCTGACTCATTTGTCAGCAAGCAACTGGTTCCCTCAAAAGAGAACCTATCCTTTCTTCTCATCCAGAGGATCCCAAACTGACACTAAGGCTCTGGTGACCCCTTAGACAATGTAACAGTCCTGACATGATCCCTCCACTAACCTAGTCCTGCCTCAGGGTCTGGTATGGAATGCTCAGGCTCCTGGTCTTTCAGTTCCATCCCTGGATCCTCTTTACTTCTCTTGCAAAGAAATCCTACCCCAGGGCTTGAATCAGGACATGGGTATGGGATGTGAATCCCTCTACCATGAGAAAGAGCGAGAAAAGACAGTTGCTGTTTGAAATGGGAACAGTTTGTTAATTTGCCAAGATGCCCGTTTTCATCGACAACTTTCTATTATTCCACAGTTTCATTACCAAGGATAGCCGAGCTGAGATGGAATATTTCATTTGCTGAATAGTACAGTGCAGTCTTGCATCTACCTGTTATAGCAGAAAAAACTGAATAATAGGGAAGTTAACTGACTTGCTCATAGTCACTGTAAGCCAATGGTTGTGATGAGATTTTAAACTCTTACCTTGTATGCTGTAAGTTACCACTAGAACACACTGATTTTCTGGGGGGTGGGGGTGGGGCTAAGCGTTCCCGGGAACTAGCATCTGCACGTCCCCTGCCAACTGACTACAGAGTGGCATGTGAACTGCCCTCTCAGCCAGAGGAATGGTGCAGCAGCAGTTGCCTAAATGCTGGAGTAGGAAATAAGGGGCAAAATAGGAAGACAAAAAAGGGCAATACAGAAAAAAAGAGTAGAAAGAAATGTTATTTTCTTTTTAAAAGAAAGCTTGACAAAGTCTTGTCCAAGAGGTGAAAATGAACCTCAGTAGCTACTGTTCTATTAGATCTTTGGTCACAAGCTACACTTTTCTTTTAAACAAACTGACAGTTTCCACACAATCTGCAGTCAAACTGTATAACTGCAAGCACTCGTTAGGCGTGTTCAGAAGATGGCATAATACATTACAACACAGGAGCAGTGTGTGCTGCCATCTACAGGCCAAAGAGGATCACCACAGGCAGGTATGTAATACTGCAGTATATCATAGAATCATAGAAGCCTGTCGTCAGAAAAGGACCATACAGCCCATCGAGTCTGTCCGAAAAAAAAATGCTAGCACACCTCCCTCCCTTTTAACCCCCCCCTGCCCACTCTCCATCCCCGCCTAGCCCCATGTAGGTATCTCATGCCCTTTTGAATTTAGCCATTGTATCCACCTCCACTACCCATTTTGGCAACCAATTCCATGGCTCACCACCCTTTGTGAGAAGTAACTCCCCCTGACATCACCACAATATTTGCCCCCCTCCAGCTTGAGTGCATGACCCCTGGTGTTTTGTTTTCACTCAGTCTGAAGATGCTAGTCCCATTGA
Organism: Neoceratodus forsteri; assembly: GCA_016271365.2. Classification (NCBI taxonomy): domain Eukaryota; kingdom Metazoa; phylum Chordata; order Ceratodontiformes; family Ceratodontidae; genus Neoceratodus; species Neoceratodus forsteri. Next base: position 635,537,715 of record CM057449.1, on the reverse strand, counting down.
CCTTATTTATTCCTTTAGAAACATAGAATTTGACGGCAGATAAGGACCACTTGGCCCACCTAGTCTACCCATTTTCCCACCTAACAGATAAGCTACAGATCCTAGTTAACCAACAGCTTACTTCCTCCTACCCCCCGACTAGGACTGCCTTATGCCTGTCCCATGCATTCTTGAAGTCCCCCACTGTTCTTGACTCCACAACCTCCTCAGGGAGGCTGTTCCTTTCATGTATTTGAAAGTTTCCACCATGTCCCACCCCCATCCCTTCTCGTCTCCAGTGTGTACAGACCAAGCTCTGCCAGCATCTCCTCATATGGTCTCTCTCTCTCTCAGCTCCTGGATCATTTTATTGGCCCTTCTCTGAACCCTCTCTAGCCTATCCTTGTCTCCTTGTAAATGGGGCCTCCAGAATTGTACTCCATACTCCAGCTGCGGTCTAACCAGTGCCTTACACAGTGGCATGATAACCTCCCTCTTCCTACTTGTGAAACCCCTCCCAATGCACTGCAACATTTTTGCTGCCTTTCCTTCTGCCCTTTCACACTGGTTTCTAACCTTTAATGTGTCAGTGATCCAAATACCCTGGTCCTTCTCTTGCTCCGTGACCTGCAGTGGCTCACTCCCTAAGCAGTTCACCCTTGGATTGCTTTACCCTAAGTGCATTATTCTGCACTTCTTCATACTGAATTCCAATTGCCACTCCTCCAGCCTGGCTAGATCTTGCCTCATTTTCTCCACACACAGGCGTGTCAGTCCTGTTATAGACTTTCGTGTTATCTGCGAACAGGCAACCTTTTCCATTCATGACCTTTCGTTAAATCTCCCACTTACACATTGAACAGTACTGGACCCAGCACAGATCCCTGTGGTACCCCATTCTTCACCCCTAGTTCCCTGGAGTGCTTTCCATTTACTACTACTCTCTGAGTCCTTCCTCCCAGCCAATCCTCCAACCAACTTTGTAAGCTTTGCCTCGACACTCAAGCTGGCAAACTTGTTTACCAACCCTCCGTGGGGGACAGAATTGTATGCCTTCCTGAAATCCAGGTAGGCTACATCTACCGCTCCCCCCCCCCTTGATCGTACACCTCCATTACATCCTTGTCAGTGTCAGTGGCTCAGTAGGTAGCACACTCGCCTCTGAGGCCGGGAGATCAGAGGGCTGTGGGTTCAGTTCCCACATCTGGCACTTGGGTTAATATCCCAGTACTGACACTGCAGTGCAGCATGAGAGGGGTGCAGCACTTCTGAGGTGCCGTCTTTCGGATGAGACGTTAAACCGAGGTCCCATCTGCCTGGATTGGTGGTAGTTCAGGTGGATGTTAAAGATCCCATGGCACTTATCGAAAAGAGTAGGGGAATTTCCCCAGTGTCCTGGCCAAATTTCCCTCATTCACTAAAAATACCACCAACAGCTTAATCTGGTTCAAGGTCAGTTGGCATTCATCTGTATCCCTCTCCCCCGGGTCGTGCCTGAAAATAGGCAGGATTTGTCTAGTGCACTTACCCGGTCAACAAAAGCTAAATAAAATAAAATAAATAAATAAAAAGAATTCTCCCAGGCTGGTTTGACAAGACCTACCCCCTGTGAACCCATGTTGGTTGTCGTCACTTAGTCCTTCCTCCTCTAGGTGTCTCACCAGTTTCTCCTTTATGAGGGTTTCAATCAGCTTGCCTGCCGTGGAGGTGAGGCTGACTGGGTGGTAGTTTCCAGGGTCTTCTTTTCTCCCCCCCCTTGTAAAGTGGCACCACCTCCACTCTCTTCCAGTCCCCTGGGACCCTCACTGTTTTGAGGGATAGATTAAACAGCTTGGCAAGTGGTCTTGCCAGCTCCTCCCTCATCTCCCTGAGAACTCTTGGGTGTACCTGATCTGGCCCCATAGCCTTATCAGTTTTTATTTTACTCAGCTCCTCCATCACCCTCACCTCTGTGAAGGGACTCGTGTCTGCCTCCTTGCCCTTGGTTCCCCTGGTCCCATTGGTCAACTCCTGCCTCCACAGTGAACTCCATTTACCATCACCCTCTGTCGCCTATCCCTTAACCAGTATCTTATCCATTTTAACTCCTTTGGACCCACCCTTAAGCTGCCTGAATTCCTTACAAATCTCCTATGTGGAATGGTGTAAAAGGCTTTACTGAAATCTAGATAGGCCATGTCCACCTCTCCACCCTGATCAATTTCCTTGGTCATCCAGTCAAAGAAATCAATCAGATTTGTTTGACATGACCTCCCCCTGTGAATCCATGCTGTCTCAGGTCTTGTAATCCACTGGATTCAAGATACTCCACAATCCTTTCCGGATGTCCGGAAAATGGAATTGGAGACCAGACCCTCAGCTGAGGGTGGTAGGAAAATCTAGGCAAAGAGCCAGTAGAGACCACATACTTGTGGACCACACAGATGTAGGGCACTGGGCAGGTGGCTGGATGCTGCCAAAACTCTAGGGTCAGTCCCAGAAGGGCCACTGCTATGGGAAAGGCAAACCCTAGAGATTCATCCTTATCCAGGATGTCAGTGAAGCGGTACTTAGCCCTCTTCTGAAATGGCTCTAAAGGAATGTTCATGGGCTCCAACATCAGTTGGAGGAGCGCCTCAAAAGACACCAGCCTGTGGTCGGTGGTCAGTTCCTCGACAGACTCTCAGTCGAACAGATGCATCCTCAAAGACTGTAAGGAGGATGCATTGGAGTCATCTGAGGACTCTTCAAAAACAGCCCGCAGCTGCTTACTGCCATGGACCACCCTGGAATCATCAGAGTGGGAAATTTCTACCTGACAATTGACCTGGCATGCCCGTGTTACTGTGGAAGTGGTTCCACGAACAAAGTTAAAGGGAAGCATGTCGGGGACAGCTGTCTCGGCTGGACTGGTGTGGGCTTGACAGGCACCAGCCAATTAACCACAGAGGTTGGGGTAGAGTCCTACCTGGCTCCACCAAGGCCCACTACTGCCAGAAGAGCTCCATGTAGTACCACTACACCCGCTGGTGAAGTCTCTCCAAAGATGAAGAGGATGAGGAGTGCTGATGGCGACACATCCCAGTCAAGCAGGATCAAGAACTTGAGGAGCCCCTTGACTTCAACCTGTCCTTCAACCTCAAGAATCGACCCGGAGGCAGATGTTGAGGAGATGCAACTGGGGGTGCAGTGTAATACAATGGCACCAGATTCGGCTGCACCACCACTGGCTGAGGCTGATCCCTAGTAGGCACAATTGGGGATACCGACTACTCCATGTTCTCCTGGGAGAGGACTGAGATGACCAGGGGTCTGTGAGATAGATTCTTTGCCAATCCCTTCTGACAATGGGTTGACAGGGTTGAGAAAAATCTCAACTGACTGATCAACTGGTGTTGAGGTCAGCAAGCCTGATAGGGGTATCATGGAGCTAGCAACCCATTCCCTGGCCAAAAGGGGCCCAGCCGAAGACGAGCACTCGACAACCACTGAGCGGTCAGGGGAGTGGGAGGAACACGCTCGCCCCGGTCCCACAAACCGACAGCGTTTACCTGTGTTTCTTACTGTAGGGGGCAGGGCCCTCCCTGAAGGTATTGAGTGACGGACACATATCACAGAAATTACCGTGAAGGATGCTCTGATGCTGGTCCCATCTGGGAGTACCACTGAGGCTGACGAGGTGCCCCCACGCGGCCTTAGCCACCACTTCTTCCATTGCTGCAAGCTACACTGCAGATCCTGCAGCAGCGGAGGTCACCTTGAGACCAGCCTTGGCCCACAGTTTTGGTTTTTATCGGCCGGCCAGCCAAGGAGAAGGTGAGCCTTCCTGTCTTCAAGTAAGGACGGAAGCTCGTTTGGCAGAGACCGTAACCAGCAACGTCATGTGTCGTTCCCAGGCAGTACAGACACGACACATGTGGGTCCATCCATGACATATTCTGTCAGCATGTGACACACGGTTTGAAGCCAGGCACAGGCTTCACTTCCTTATGTTCCATCTTGACAATCGGCGGTCAAGAGCGGAACCGAGGAATATACAAAATGGATTAGAAAAGTTATTAAGTTTGACAGTGGCACACTTACTAGACCCTACAATGCACAAAGCTGAGAAGGAGACTGAACTCTTCCCGCAGAAAGGAAGATCTGATGTTATGGGACAGAATAGAGGGGATCTAGCACCCGGGTGGTGGGAGGAGCTTTACTTAAAGATGTTGCGGTGAATCAGCTCTTAAGGAAGAACTGCCAATATCTGGATAAGTGAACCATATCCATGTCCCCAGAAATAAACTCTACCTTTAAACACTAAAATTGAGAAGAACTAGCTGGCCCAGTGACATGGAGGACTGAGGCACTGTAAAGCACCTTATCTTGTGCCACACCAGCAACCTGGGTTCAGGAATAGACTCTGGTCATCAGTGGTCAGCTGGGAAGGGAGAGGACAGTGCCCAAGGGACTGCTCACCTCCCTCCCATAGGGGTGGCTTGTCTTCCTGGCTTGGCTGCCCCCAGGTGGAGGCCTGCAGGTAGAGCAGGTCAGGGAGGCAAAGTATGGGAGGGAAATGCAGGGAAATTAAAATTATGTATTCATCATAATTCTTGATCTTCTAGGAATATCTTCATCATTGATAACCACCAATGGGTCCTGAGCCAGAGGCACTAGGATCCCAAAGGAGGCGGAATTTTTCAGGAGGGCCAGCGCCAAGGTAGGCTGCGTGCATGCACAGCACCATGAGACTAGCTCACACTGCATGGTTTACTTCAGCATCAGCCCTCAACCACTTCAGTATCTTTTTTTAACCAAGGAAATTAAATTTCAATATCACCAAGTGCAAGGTGTTACATCTTGGATGGGGAAACCCTAAGCACGGATACACCCTGGGAGGGGAGGCGCTGGAGGCCTCAACAGGGGAAAAAGACCTAGGGGTCATGGTGGATTCATGCATGAATAACTCTGAGCAGTGCAGGGGAGCGGCTAGCAAGGCAAACAGGATGCTGGGATGCATCGTAAAGGGAGTAATCTCTAGGAGCAGGTAAGTGATTCTGCCACTGTACAATGGACTGGTTAGACCACACCTTGAGTACTGTGTACAGTACTGGAGATCTCACTTGAAGAGGGACATACAGCTCCTGGAGAGGGTACAGAGGAGGGCAACTAAGATGATACGAGGACTAGGGGATTTGACGAATGAGGACAGACTTGAGGAGCTCTGCCTGTTTTCATTGGAGGACAGGAGAGACATGATTGAGGTCTTCAAGTACCTCAAGGGGATAAACAGGGTAAACACGGAGGGGCTCTTTAGACTAAAGCAGGGTGGAATCACCAGAAGGCATGGTTTGAAGTTGGACGGTGGAAGGGTGAGGGGGGAAAAGAGGAGGAGGTTTTTCACTGAGAGGGTGGTGGATCCTTGGAATGCACTGCCTGGCGAGCTGGTTCAGAGATCCACAGTGGAGGGCTTCAAGAGAGGGTGGGACAGACACAGAAAGTGCAGGGGTTTATTTAACTCTAAAAATTGATTAGCGTTTTGCTCATAAAAGTGCTAAATCATTGTGAAAATGCGTAGCTCTTGCCTCACTGTGTTTAACAAACACAGTACTTCTAGAAAATATATATAAATACTTTCTGTACAGTTAGTATCGTCCCCCCAAAAAAACTGCTAATCAATTATTTAAAACCCTGAAGTGTATGCATCAGATGATGGCCTGGCCCAGGGGGGTGGGGATGGATGATAGGGCTTTCTGGAACACGAGGGGGCCTGTACCCAGCTAGGGATCTGAGGTTCGAGCAAACTCGATAGACCGTAAGGCCTAATCTGCTGGTAATTAGTATGTTAGTATGAGGTACACCATAACCTAACTAACAATAATACACTTAACCTAAGGGCATAAGATAGCCCTTGCAACCTCTGTAAGAAGGGTCAACAATGAAGAACACAGCGTCTTCACAGCCTAAACCAAAAACAAGAGGTGAAAACCAACACACAGAAAGAGGGAGCCTGAGGGATAGAGGGTGGGTGTGTGAATCAATGGTGAAGGTATTCCGAGAAGATCAAGAATTACGGTGAGTATGCAATTTTAATATCTTCCAGGAATCAATCTTGGCAATAGTGGAGAGTGTTGGACCATCCAATCTTGCGTAACATGTAAGCATTATGCTACGCAATTCACGAGGTGAAGAGAGCTCGTCAAGTGAGCTAACGGTGGCAAGAGGCATGCACCAACATTTTCTGTAATCGAGGGGCTGTGTCTCCCGCACCCCGCGTTATAGAAAACCTGTTTTCCTGCAACATACTTAAAATAAATAGTAAAAAAAAAAAAAAAACATTATCAACACTGACAAACAATGTAACACCATCACCAGTCACTGCATATTAGTAATTTTGGTGACCTAACATGTTATGCAATTCTTGCGCAGCATCGTTTACCCATTAAACGTATTTCTAAGAGTGGTCCGACACTCTCCAATATCTCCTCAATCTTCACCATTGATTCACACCCATGGATTAGAGTACCAAGCTGAGACAAAAGTCCCCCGAGCAGGGCAGTAGGAGATGGAGTTTACTCAGGACAGAAGTCCATTAAGGATTGTCCTACCAAAAGAGGCATACTGCCTAGTATGGACATCCAGGAGATAGTGCTAGATAAAAGTGTGCTTCAAGTATCAGCTCTGCAAACATCAGCGATAGGACAGAGTGAACCTTTGCCAAGGATGCAGCAACCGCTCTGGTAGAGTGAGCACGAACCTAGCCATCCAGTTTGACATGGGCCACAGAATAGTAGTGACAGAGGCAACTGACAATCAATGCAGCAAACCATTTAACTATAATAGGCTGACCCAACCAATTAGGATGGGTGGAAACAAAGAGTTGTTTAGCGTGTCGGCAGTCCTTAGTTCTATAAAGGTAGAGAGTGAGGGCTCTTTTAAGGTCCAGAGAGTGGAGGGTGCACTCCCCTTCATTCTGAAAGTTTGGAAAGTATGTAGGCAGCACTAGAGGCTGAGTTATGTGAAACTCTGACACCACCTTAGGCAAGAACTTGGAGTGTGAGCACAGAAGCACCTTGTCTCTATAGAAAACAGTATACAGAGGATCTGTGACCGATGCATGTCTCTCAGAGGTGATAGCCACTACAAACCCAGCTTTCCAGGTTAGGAATTTCAGGTCACATGTAGCCAAGGGTTCAAAGGGCTTATGAGTTAGCATGTCCAACACAAGGCTGAGGTCCCAGGTGGCAACAGGTTTCCTGACTGGGGGCCTCGTGTGCAAAGTGCCTTTGAGGAACCTCTTAAATTGAGGCATTTGGGCTACAGAGAGGATCTGTATGGGCTCATGGTATGCTGAAACAGCACACAAGTGGACCTTAATGTAGAGTATTGTAAGCTTGCATCAGAGAGGTCCAACAAGTACTCCAAAACTCTGTCTGGTGGGTATAGGAATTGGTCTATATTGGATTTGGTGCACCACACGGAAAAATGTTTCCACTTGGCTGTGTAGGTTTTTCTGGTAGAGGGTTTACAAGAAGCCTGAAGAATCTCAAAGACCCTCTGACAGACTTAATACCTGCCCACTTCTGTTTCTTCAGGAGCCAGGCATGGAAATAAAGGGAGTGCAGGCTGAGGTGAATCAGTGACCCCTACGTCAAAAGAAAAAAATCACTCACCTTAGTAATGTTGTTTCTTCTAATGGAGTCTTGCTATATTATGACATATGCAGTGAGTCCCAACCTTCGAACTGCTCCGGAGGTGAAAGAGTTAACTTTCCATGCCAGGCATGGAACGCTGAGCTCGAGCTCGGTTGAAAACTCTGTCTGTTGTTCTTCAAACTCAAACTGTCAGATCTTTATGAGCTAAACTCACTAAGGTCCTGTGTGGAAGCTGTAAACCTACACTAGCCAACTGGCTACTAAATATAAGAACACATTTTTTGGTCCCAAAACAAAGACTCAAGTCAGGAGACCCAAAAAATGAAAAACACAACACCCAGTCACCCCAAAAAGGGAGGGTGAAAAAACAAGGTGGGCATCTACTAAGTGCCAACACTGCACTGCCCACCCACCCACATCCCAAAAACAGAGGTTCTGAGAGGGGCAGGCAGGTGGGAGGTCATAATATAGCAAGACTCCATTAGAAGAAACAACATTACTAAGGTAAGTAATTTTTTCTTCAAACAACATGAAGTCTTGCTATTTTCTGACATATGCAGACTACAAAGCAGTACCTCCATGGAGGAGGGGCAGAACCTACTTAGGAAATAGGCTCTGAAGCACAGCTGTGCCAAACCGAGCATCACTCCTAGCCTGGGTGTCCAGAGAGTAATGCTTGGCAAAAGTGTGAACTGTTTTCCAGGTAGCTGCTTGACAAATCTCTAGAATGGGATGTCCCTGGCAGCAGCCAGGGAAGCAGCTGTACCTCTGGTAGAGTGAGCCCTCAGGCCTGAGGGAGGAACCTTACCCAGCTTTTCATAACAGAATTGATACAAGAGACAATCCACCTGGCAATGGATCTTTAGTGGCAGGTTTCCTTTACCAACCTCACCATAAGTGAGGAACAGTTGGAGGAGTCAAACCTGTGACCCTTGGTACACTCAATGTAGTAACTAAGGGCTCTTCACATCTGTTGTGCAGCCTCCTCTCGCCAGAGGAGGAATGGTCAGGAAGCACACTGGAAGAGAAATAGATTGATTAAGGTGAAATCTGAAAACCACCTTAGGCAAGAACTTCCTGTTAGTCCTGAGGACCACCTTATCTCTATGGAAAGGAGATAAAATCAGGCCCACTGACAAAGCTTGTAATTCACTTATGCGCCTGGCAGAAGTGATGGCTACCAGAAACACAGTCTTCCAAGTCAAATACTTAGCTCTGCTGAAGACAAGGGCTCAAAGGAGGTTGCATAAGCTGAGCAATGCAAACATTAAGATCCCAGGCAGGGGCAGGGTCCCTGAATGGAGGGTTGGTGTGAAGCAATCCCTTAAAAACTTAGAGAATACAGGATGAGCTGAAAGAGAAGAGGGTTTACCTGCTGAAACGAAAGCAGACACAGCTGCCAAATGCACCTTTAGGGTACCTGGTCTGAGCCCCAAAGTGTTCAAATGGAACATATAATCCAGGACTGTGGGTAAATCAGCAGATTCTGGGGAAATAAGCTTCCCAGAGCACCATATGGAAAACCTCTTCCATTTGGAATTGTAAGTAGCCCTGGTGGAAGGCTTCCTAGAAGCCTTCAATATATCCATTACACCTTGGGAGAGGTGTAGATCAGCAAACTCTAACTCTTCAAGAGCCAGGCCTTGAGATTGAGAGATTTGAGGTTCGGGTACCAAACCTTTCCCTGAGCACAGGTTAACAGATTGTGATTCCTGGGAAGAAAGAGGAGAAGATGGACTGCTAAGGACAGTAGAAGTGGATATCAGGGTTGTCTGGCCCAATCTGGAGCAATCAGAATCACTTTGCAGGATTGAGATCTGATTTTGACTAACACTTTGAACAGGAGAGGGAAGGGGGGAAAAGCATAGAGAAACTTCCCTTCCCAATTGAGAACTAAGGCATCCAGAGGGACTGAGCCCAACACTGGGGGCCTGTAGCAAAAAAGGGGAAGCTGGTGATTGTCTGGGGCGGCTGCAAAAAGATCCATCTGCGGGGTGCCCCATCTGGCAAATATTACCTCCAGGACCAGGGGATCCAGTGACCATTCGTGATGGCCGTGGGAAATCCTGCTGAGAGCATCTGCCAGGACATTGTCCTTGCCTGGGAGGTGAACTGCCGTAAGGGAGGTGTTCAGGGAGTAAGCCAGAGACCACAACTTCATTGCTTCGGTGCGCAAGACCGTAGACTGAGTGCCTCCTTGCTTGTTGATGTACCACATTGTAGTGGTGTTGTCTGTTCTGACCTGTACAACTTTGTTCTGAACAGATTTGGAAAAAGCTTGAAGTGCTAGAAAAACTGCTCTGAGCTCCAACAGGTTGATGTGGAGCAGAGATTCCTGAGGGGACCACAGTCCCTGGTAGTGAGGTCGCCCATGTGAGCTCCCCACCCCAAGAGGGATGCATCTGTAGTAAGGATTAAAGAGTGAGTCTGAGTGACAAAGGGAACCGCTTGTCTCAGATTGCTCTGATCCTGCCACCACTGTAGGGCCTGGATCAGGGTTCGAGTCACTGGGATCAACTTGGTTAGAGGGTCCTTTCTTTGAGACCAAAAGGCTCTCAAATGGAACTGGATGTCCCTCATCTGAAATCTTGCTCCTTGCACTACTGCTGTAGAAGCAGCCATGTGCCCCAGGAGCTGTAGAAAATTGCCTTGCTGGTCGAGAGACCTGCAGGGTGAATGAGGAGGCCAGAGAGACCAGGGTCCTTGCCCTGTCCAAAGGAAGGAAGGCTCTGGCTTCCTCTGTGTTCAGTTCTGCACCTATGAAGGTGAGGAGCTGGACAGGCTCTAGAACTGACTTTGGAAGATTCAGAAGAAAACCTAGAGAGGTAAGCAGTTGCTGAATTATCTGAAGATGTAACTTGATTTGGTCTGGAGACTGGCCTACTATGAGCCAGTCGTCCAGGTAAGGGAAGATGGCAATTTTTTGCCTTCTTAGGTAGGCAACTGCTACTGCCAGACATTTTGTGAATACCCTTGGAGCAGAGGTGAGGCCAAAGGGCATTGCTCTGAACTGGTAATGGCCTGAGGGCAGCTCGAACCTGAGGTACTTTCGATGGGAGCTTCTGATGAGAATATGGAAGTAGGCATCCTTGAGGTCCAGGGACGCTAGCCAGTCCCTGGCCTTAGAGAGGGTAGAATAATTCCCAGAGTCACCATTTTGAATTTTGGTTTTAAAAGGTGCTTGTTTAAGTATCTGAGATCCAGGATGGGCCACCATTCTCCTGTCTTTTTGGGTAAGGAAGTACCTGGAGTACAATCCTTGCCCTGGTGTGGGGTGAACCTTTCCACGGCTCTGAGAGCCAGGAGGGTAGACACTTCTGCCTCTAGGGCAAGTGCCTCTGATGGATTTGCAGGTGGAAAGGATCTGGTTCTCATCTTTGGAAATTTTGTGAAGCTGAGAACCAGTCCCTGGCTTACTACTTCCAGAACCCACTTGTCTGATGTCAGAGACTTCCAGTCCTGGACAAAGTAAGCCAGCCTGCCCCTACAGGTAGTAGAGAATCGGCCCTGGCCACCCCATCAGGGTGCCTGCTTGGCAGGGGCCTTAGGCTGAGGGGTGGAAGCAGGCCTGCTTGTACCCCATCTGCCTCTCCCTCTAAAGAACCCCCTCTGGGCGTACGCTGAAGAGGAGGCCTGGGCTTGGTAAAAAGGCCTATGAAAAGGCCTGTCCCTGCTCCTGGAAGGCTGCCTTTGAGGAGTGGCCTGCCTTTCCTTGGTCTGTGCACTCCTATAGATGGTCCTATACTCATCCATTTTCTTCATGTAATTCTCTGTCTGCTCCCCAAACAGAGAATTACCCACAACAGGAAAATCCATGGCCTTAGTCTGGGTATCCTGTGACAGGCTAGTTCATCTGAGCCAGGCCATTCTGCGAAGTGCCACAGATGAGGCCATGACTCTTGATGACACATTATTAGAGTCCACTGCAGCATGGAATTGCACCTTAGATGCCTCAATACCATCAGCAGCCACCTGCTCCAGCTCATTGGCAAGCTGGCCAGGGACCTGTTTAGCTAGAGCCATAACAGTATCCCATCTGGATTTCTGGTATCTAGCAACATAAGCCATATAATTTGCCTGTCTGAGTCCCAAGGATGATGCCAAGTACTGTTTCTTTGCCATGGCATCAATCCTCCTGGAGTCCTTGTCAGGGGGGTGTGAGGCCAAGGGAATATTTGCCTTGTCACAGGCTGCAGCCTGCACTACCCCAACATGGCTGCATTGTTGTGTAAGAACTCGATCAGAGCCTGGCAATGTACCTTTGTCCATTCTCTTATCAACAGGAGGTATAGTGTGAGGAGTTTAGAATTTTCACTGTCTGTTTCCCAAAAGATTTATGCAAAGGAATAGACAGTCTCCTAGACTCTGGGATATCCATCATTTCCACATAGTCAGGCTCCTCTTGATCATCCACAGCTTCTCCATAGGGAGCTGGAGGGTTTCAGCCACTTTTTTATAAAACATAAAATGAGAAGGGGACTCAGAAAGCCTAGGAGGAGACACTCCTGAAGGTCTGTCTGGGGAGATGTCCAGTTCAATGGGCACATCCAGACTTTCAAATCCACATTCACTCTCCTCATACCTCTTCCCCCTCCTCTGGCTCATAAAATTCCTCTAAATCATACTCTTGAACTGGTGGAACCGCCGAACCGTACACTTACTCTGATGGTGCCGGGTTCGTCGGAACCGGGAAAGCGACTGACAATTTTAATCGCTTTGGCTATTTCTTCAGCGGTTGGAGAGGAAGATTTGGCTCCACACCAGCTGATTTCCTAGTCCTTTTTGCTGAACCCGACTCCTCCGAGTCAGCCCTCCTTGCCCGAGGAAGTCTCACCCTGGTCAGAGGGCTTCCTCCGTTCGGTTGAACCAACTGGCTGGCCATCCGGTCAGCGGACTTCTTGGCCTCCCTTTCCTGAGCCTACCAACTCTCTTTTCCAGGGTAGCTGCAGGAAAATTTTGCAAATCTGGCAGTCTGCATTGAGGTGGTCAAGCCCCAGACAATAAACACAGGTGGTGTGGGGGTTAGCCTTGGCAAAGACTTCCCCACAGACACTGCACTGTTGAAACCCAGTGGGCCCGGTTTTTCTTTTGGGTTTCTCAGACATAGTGCCAGTCCTAACCAAACTTGCCCGTTTATGGCAATCCGCCAAGCAAGACCCTCTTATCGGTTCCCAACCGTGTCACGGGTTATGGAAAAAAACGTAATAAAATCAGTTTTTTTTAGAACCGATAAGAACCGGTAACCACACTCTAAAAGACAGATTAATATATTTTAAAACAACCTGATCGGTTCAAACCGAACCGATAACCGTTTACAAGTTCCACACAGAAGAAATAAATGTAAAACCTATCTAGTACTCACAATACCACAGACAGAGCTTGAACTGACCGCTGCGGTTTAAATTCGATCAAAAAACCGAGAAAATAATACTTTAACCGACAAAATGAACCGAGCAGAAGGAGAAAATCTCCGGAGCGACTGTTCAGTGAGGCGGAGTAAAGAATCTGACAGTTTGAGTTTGAAGAACAACAGACAAGAGTTTTCAACCGAGCTCGAGTTCAGCGTTCCATGCCTGGCATGGAAAGTTAACTCTTTCACTTCCGGAGCAGTTCGAAGGTTGGGACTCACTGCATATGTCATAATATAGCAAGACTTCATGTTGTTTGAAGGTCTCTCTGGAGAGTGAGGGTTCTCAAAGGGCTGACTGACAATTTGTTAAACAGCGGAAACCATATCTGCCAAGGCCATTATAGGGTGACCAGAATCATTTTGCCCACATGTGCATCCAGCTTGAGCAGTAACCTCTGAACCGAAGGATATTAGGACATTTGCAAGGAAGGCGATTTGTCCACTGCAGCCTGAATGTATTCTGAAAACACCATGTTCTGGATTTTTGGAGCAGAAATGAAGGCAGTTTGGCACTGAGTGGGGATGCAAAAAGGTCCATATCTGGGGTTCTCCAATTATCAAACAGAGACTGCATGAAATCTGGTGCCAATGACCTCTTGTGAGGATCTACTTCTGTTCAACTGAGCTCGTCTGCTAGACTGTTCTGAGCCCCTGGCAAACGTCCTGTTCCAGATGCAATTACTACACTCTCATCACCTCTCTGCAGAGAGGATGAATGTGCTCCCCCTTGTTTGTTGACGCAGTACATGACGAACCTTTTGCCCGTCAAGAGAAAGACTACCTTGTAGCTAATGAGGTCCACCTGGACCTGGACAGCGTAAAGGACTGCTATCATCTCCAACACATTCATGTGGAGGTGGGACTCTGTCGGGCTCCAGACTCTCTCAGAGTGGTGGCCTTGACAATGGGCTCCCCATCCCAGTAGAGATGTGTCTGTGGTAAGGGTTACCTGAGGCTCTGGTTGAGAAAAAGGGAGACCTTGGAGGACACTGTCCTTCTGTGTCGGCAATGCAAGGGACTGAAGCAGAGGCTTCATCACCTTGAAGGGATAAGACTGAGAATGCTTCACTGGAGACCACTGTGTGCTGAGCACTCACTGGGTTGTCCTCATGTGCAGCTGAGCCAGAGATACTCTGAAGACAGAAGAGGCTATGAGACCTAACATTCGCTGCACGAAGCGAGCCTGAACAGACTTATGCTCCCTGACGAACTGAGTCATCTGAAGGATGGCCTTCCGCCTGCCCTCTGGCAGAAAGGCCCTTGCCCTGCTGGTGTCCAGGAGGGCTCCAGTGATGAGGAGCTGCTGAAAGGGCTGAAGCTGCGACTTCTCTAGATTTAACAGGACTCCCATGGAGTTCAGGAAGTGAGAGGCTGTGGCCACTGCTTGTTCTGTCTCCTGCTTGGATGGACTGGCTAACAACCAACTGTCTAGATAAGGAAAAACTTGGAGTCTGAACTTCCGAAGGTGCGCCGCTAGAACAGCAAAGCACTCTGTACAGACTTGAGGCACCGATGATAGTCCAAAGGGCATAACCCGGAATTGGTAATGCTGACCAAAAGCCATGAAGCGGAGAAATTTGTGGTGGCTGGGGTGGATCAGGATATGCTGGTAGACATACTGCATGTCCAGGGAAGCCACCCAATCCTGTGGCTTGAGGAGCAGCTGCAGGTCCCTAGGGAGATCATTTTGAACTTCTCACACTGCACTATCTTGTTCAGTTTCCTGAGGTTGCAAATGGGGCTCATGCCCTCTGATTTTTTCAGAATGAGAAAAGTAATGGGAATGGAAACCTGTGTTGCACTCTGCTTCTGGCACTACTTCCACTGCCCTGTTGCTCAAGAGGCCCACAATCTTCATTGCAAGAAGCTCCAACATTCGAGCTGAAAGGTGGAGTTGCTTTCTGGGTGGATTTCTGAAATGTTTGGTAAGTATCCCTTCTGGATGATCCTGAGAACCCACTTATCCATAGTGATGGATTCCCACTGGCAGTAAAACTGTGTCAGATGTCCCCCTCCATTGGAGAGGAGTGGTCTGCCTCGGCAGCTGAGGCAAGACCGGGGCCGGAATTTCACTGAGTGGCACTAGGCGCTTCTGGGGCCTGTGCCTTTGGCTGTGCTTTCTTATGTAGCTGGGGAGGCTGGGACTTGCCTTGAGCTCCCATGCTTTTACCTGGTAAGGACTGTTTACTGTGATGAAAGCTTCATTTCTTTCCCCTCTGTGGATGAGATGGGGCAGGTCAAGAGGTCTTGATGGATGTCCTGGTCTTCTGAGAGGCCTCAAGAGACTGTTCTACCTGTTGACCAAACAGGAACCATTAAAGGGAACATTCATAACCTGCTGTTGGATGTCGCTAGAGGAACCAGACATCCAAAACCAGGAATGTCTCCCAATGCAGATACCCGCAGCAGCAGAATACAAGGCAGTGTCAAAGGTGTCCATAGCTTCCTTCAACTGATAACTGTTAAACTCAGTGCCATGGGTGACAGTATGACACATTTTATGCTTAGTCTCTGACTTAGGCAAGGACTCTGCAAGGGACTTGGGAGAGGTCCAAAAGGCATACTTGTACTTGGACAAATGTCCCTGGTAGTTTACTATCCTCATGCTAAGGGTAGAAGCAGCGAATGCCCTTTTTCCCTTTGTGTCTATTTCTCGTGACTTATGAAAAAATTACTCACCTTAGTAATTATATTTCTTCTAATGGAGTCTTGCTGTATTCTGAAATTGCAGTGATTCACAACCTTTGAACTGCCCCAGAGAACAAAGAGTTAACTTACTATGCAGGGCATAGAATGCTGAGCTCGAGCTTGGTTGAAGTCTCTGTCTGGAGTAATTCAAACCTAAACTGTCAGATTCTTACGAGCCCAACTAAACTAAAAATTCTATGGGAAATTGTAAAAATTCTTACTAGCCAACTGGCTGAAAAAAAGTTTTGGATTCCCAAGGAAGACCCAAGTCAGGAAACCCAAAAACCAAAACCCAATTTACTTTAAATAACAATAATAAATCAGCACCCAAACAAAAAGGAGGAGGGAGCAAGCAAAAAACACCCCTGGGGTGCAACACTGCACCTGCCCACCCACTTCCCAAAAACAGGTTCTGAGAGGGGAGGCAGGAAGGAGGTCAGAATACAGCAAGACTCCATTAGAAGAAACATAATTACTAAGGTGAATAATTTTTCTTCAAACAACATAAAGTCTTGCTGTATTCTGACAATTGCAGACTACCAAGCAGTACCTTCAGGAGGAGGGACAGAACCTACTTTGGGAATAGGCTCTGAAGTACTGTTGTGCCAAACCGAGCATCACTCCTAGCCTGGATATCCAGAGAGTAATGCTTGGTAAAGGTATGGACTGTTTTCCAGGTGGCTGCTTGACAGATTTCTAAGAGAGGGATATCCCTGGCAGCAGCCAGGTAAGCAGCTGTACATCTTGTGGAATGAGCCCTCAGGCCTGAGGGTGGAGTTTTTCTCAGTTTTGCATAGCAGAATTGTATACAAGACACAATCCACCTGGCAATAGATCTTTTGGTGGCAGGTTTGCCCTTTCCCACTTCTGCATAAGTGAGGAACAATTGGAGGGAGTCAAACCTGTGACCCTTGGTACGCTCTATGTAGTAACTAAGGGCTCTTTTGACATCTACACTGTGTAGCCTCCTCTCTCCTGAGGAAGAATGATCAGTGAAGAAAACAGGGAGAGACATAGACTGGTTTAAATGGAAGTCTGAAACCACTTTGGGCAAGAACCTTCTATTAGTTCTAAGGACCACTTTATCCCTGTGAAATGAAAAAAAAATCAGGTTCCACTGACAGAGCTTGCAATTCACTGATATGCCTGGCAGAGGTAATGGCTACCAGGAACACAGTTTTCCAAGTCAAGTACTTAAGCTCTGCTGAAGACATAGGCTCAAAGGGGGGTTGCATAAGTTGAGCAATGCAAACATTCAAATCCCAGGCAGGGGCAGTGTCTCTACAAGGAGGATTGGTATGAAGCAATCCTTCAAAAAATTTACAGAACACAGGATGAGATGATAGTGAGGAAGACTTCCCCACTGACAGAAACGCAGAAACAGCTGACAAGTGTACTTTGAGAGTAGCTGGTCTGAGGCATAGGCCATTAAGATGGACCATATAATCCAGAACCGTAGACAATCCAGCAGTGTCTGGAGAAACATGCTTCTCAGAACACCAAATGCTGAATCTTTTCCATTTGGAATTGTAAGTCTTTCTGGTGGAGGGCTTCTAAGAAGCCTTGAGGATATACAGAACCCCATGGGAAAGATGTAGATCTGCAAACTCTAACTCTTCAAGAGCCATGCTTTGAGATTGAGAGACTGAAGACTGGGGTACCAAATCCTTCCCTGAGGGGATGTTAACAGGTTGTAATTCCTAGGAAGAGACAGGGGAAGATGGACGGCGAGGGACAGCAAATAGAAATTACGTACCTACTGTAATTATGATCATTCTGTGTATCTTCACCATTCATCACAGATGGGTACTGGCCAGAGATCAGGACCCCTCGGGAGCCTTTTTTTATGCTTGTTTTAAAAAGGATAGGCGGAGTCGACGCAGCATCGGTGCAGCCTCGAGGCCGACGTATCACGGCGCCG
The DNA here is from genome assembly GCA_016271365.2 of Neoceratodus forsteri. NCBI lineage: Eukaryota > Metazoa > Chordata > Ceratodontiformes > Ceratodontidae > Neoceratodus > Neoceratodus forsteri. The sequence goes on along the minus strand of CM057449.1, from coordinate 635,520,101 downwards.
AGGATCAGCCGAGCGTAGTGTCGACCCGCCTGCCTACCAGTTCTGAGTCGCGAGAGGTAAGAGGAAGGGATGGAGGGTGGAAAAGAGAGTCCAAGGGACAGAAAAAGGAAGAGAAAACTGAACTAAAAGGAGAAATAACGACTGAGAGGACAGCATAGAGGAAGTAAAACTAAGGGGATTGGGTAGGGGCCCCAATCTCTGGAAAAGGAAGGGGGGGGGAGAGAATTTAGGAGAGAGTGAGAGATAACAAGGATCCTTGTCCGTCACCAGACTGTATAGGAACTGCAAGGAGTGGCAAAGCTCATCTGCCAGAATTCAAGGCACAGAATAACTGGCAATATCCCAAAAGCAGAGTCGGCTATTCTGGAGAAGGACAGGATACAGGGACTCAGTACTCTCTCTGTAAAGATATTTGGTGAAAAAAGGAGTTCCCCTTTTTATTTATTTATTTATTTTTTAAATAGATGGATAACAGAAGGAGGGCAACCACCAGTTCTCACCTCATAGGGGTGAAGATAAGTAGTAGAGAAGAAGTGCCACTCGAACTGTACCCCTTGGGGAAGAAAATTACCCCCCTGTGTGTCCCAACTTTACCCCGCTCAAAAAGAGGGGTAGGCACAGAGGGAGGAGGATCCAGAGACTGGAGCCCCAGAGGGATGGCGGACGGGATTGTGATGAATGGTGAAGATACACAGAAAGATCATAATTACGGTAAGTATGTAATTCCTATATCTTATCTGTGTCAGTCTTCACCATTCATCACAGATGGGTGAGTACCAAGCCCCACGAAGGGGGTGGATTAATTGCACCCTAAGGGACAGTGTCCCTTAGCCCTCAGTGGGTGACACACAAAGGGGGGGAACCTTCTGGGCCTGAGGAGGCCCGAGAGTGGGGAGAGCGAGACGGGTTCCCCCCGGAGGGGGAAGGAATTTGCCCCGACAAACGTCGTCTCGCCCTACGGGAAAAGAGATAGGTTCCCTGGTGAGCGGAGCAAATCACCCTACGCCGGGCCAAGGGTGACAACCAGGAAAGGCGAAGCCACGCCGATCTCCTGGTGCAGATCGCTGTCCCTACTACCCTGGTAGCTACCTCATTGGCATCGTAAGATGCCCTTGCTTGGTGCCTTGCTAGCTCCAGGCCACGTGCAGAGAGTGCGATGGCTTGCCTGGTTTGCTCTAAGTCAGACAAAGTAGCTAGGATCTGACCCAGCGCTGACCACAAGAACCTGTTGTAGGCTGCATAGTGGGCCTGATGAGCGGAGATGGAGAGAAGCAACCGTGCCGAGTAGAAAGTCCTCCTCCCCCAGAAATCAAAATCCGAAGAGTCCTGATCTGGGGGCCAGTCACGGTGGAGGGCGCGAAGCCCGTCAGGAGTGTCCAGGTGCGTCAATCCGGACTGTGGATGAGGCATAGAACCTGGAGACTCTGAGGGAGCGCAATACCTCTGGCTGAGGTCCCTAGGGGCAGGAACTTCGGAGAAGGGCCTCTGCCAGAAACGCATGGACGCCCCCAAAGGGAGCAGGCCAGGGCGGCACAAGGGTGGCCGCACCAAAATCGCCTAGAAAGGCGTGCGCCGCATGCTCAGGATTGCTCATGGAGAGGGGAGAGTGGTGAAGGTCCTCCAGCATCCTCACGAGGAAACGCTGATACTCTGAGAGATCAGCGGCAGGAGAGATATGGACAGACGGTTCCTCTCCCCCTGAAGAGAGGGATGAGGAGCTGGAGATCACCATGCACTCTGGGAGTGGCTGCTCGGGGGGAGGTTGAAAAACCTGGCTGTCCATGGCTCTAACATAGGCAGGGAACCGAGCAGCCACTGCTCTGAACTGTTCCCAGGTGAAAGGACCACTAGGACCAAGAATACCTGGGAACGCCGGAGAAGGCGGCAGAGGGGAAGGGGGCAGAGCCGAGAGAGGAAGTCGGCTGACCTCTGCCAGGGCTAGAGAGCGGACCATGGACCCCCGCGGAGGGTGTCCTGGAAGACTCCACAGCCGACAGCTGTACAACCATGTTGGTACTGCCTAGGCTGCACCCAGAAGAACCTCCCAAGTGAGGCGACCGGGCCGTAGATAGATCCAGAAGGACGGTCCCCTGCCTCCAAAGAATGGGACCCCTCAAGGAACCAGAAGGGAAGGGCGGAAGTCCAGCGCTCAAGCTATCAAGGAGCCAGGTGGGGCCCAGAGAAAGGCTGCACATGCCGACCCCACACCCCCGATCCCTGGAGTCCGAGAAAGTCCTAGTCCCTGAAAGGGCCAGCCTAGGAAGCTGGCAGCTCTGGGCTGCCCCGGAGGGAGACCCAGGAGTAGCACCTCCCTCCTGTGGGCTTCCCGACAGGGCCCCAAAGTTGGGCGATCGGGACACACCACCGAGGGTACCGCCTCCGAGGGGTCAAGGAACCCCCCCAAGACCAGGTTGCATGGCAATGGTGGCACACACCACAGCCTGCTGGTCAGTGCCACTGACCCTAACCTCGGGGGGAACCAGCCGCACCTCAGAAGGGGGTTGACTGAGACCCGCCGTGGAGACCACCGGCTTGTCCTCCTCTGCAGACAACCCCAAAGGGTGTGACTGCCTGCTCAACTCTGAGCCCGACTCCGACGAGGTAGAGTCTGAGGCCCCTAACCCAGACGGTAGGAGGGCGAGGGAGGGCGACCTTACCAAAGGGCCCAGAAGTCCAAGCAGTGGCCAAGGCGGCACCTGCACCCTCCACAGCCCCGCAAGCGGCACTGGCAGAAGGCGGCAGGGCAGCACGGGCCAAAGGTCCTGAACTAGGGCCAGCTGCGGCACCGTCAAGTCCACCGGCACCAGGTGTGGTACCAGTAACAGAGATGGCACTGACAGAAACCCCAGCAACAGCCTCAGTGCCGACGCCGCCGCCAGGCCCTTCAGCACCGCGAGCGGCACCGAGGACCGAAGCGGCGCCGACGCACTCCGAGGGTGGACTCGGCGCCTAACAGGGCACCGCCAGACCCCTCAGTGCCGCTGAAGTGGCACCGAGCACCAACGGCGCCGAGGACGGCACCGACGGACGACTGGCGGCTCCCACGGCGCCAGGCGCCCAACTCCTCGCGAGGACAGCGCCGCGAGGCGGTAGACATACGGCGAAAGGTGACGCCGATTCCAGGGTCACGGTGCCGTGAGCAGGTCGGCACCACCGAAGATGAGTCGGCACCAACAGGACCCACGGCGCCACAAACAGCGCTGGCGGCCCGGACGCACCGAGCGACTGGCCGAGACGCCAGCGACCCGGCTCTTCCGGGACCGTGAGCGACACTGGGAGCCTTTCTACCCGGGGTGATTGCCATAGTGGCGCCCCGCCCGCCTCCCAGGAGGAACGGAACGGGCCTCCTGCGCCACGGAAGGAGCCTCGCCAAGGCTAGGCTACAAGAGGCCGAGGCCCCTCCTCTCAGTCCGTAGTAGAACCGGAGGGGACCCGGAGGAAAGGCCGAGAGTATTTTGGGTCTCGGATTTAGGCAAGTAGGAATTCACTCGAAAAGTCGGCAGAGTTTGTTTCATATTTTTAAACGCTGCTTGTTCGAGGATGCGCGTCCATGGAGAAGCAGGCATTGCATGAATCCATGTCATGAAGCGGCCAAGACACGAGAGACACTGGTCATGCTGGTCGGTAACGGAGTACTTGCAGCCGCGACAGGCACCGACGCATTGGGGCCGCCTACTAGACGGACTTTCTGCCCTCCATCAGCATACAGATCTACGGAAAAACACCAAAAACAGACTGGACGCCACTTAACTGTAAAATAAATGGAAAGATCTTACCAGCGACGTCGAGTAGGGCAGACTAGAACTAGGAGGAACCGACGGACTGTCGACGACAAAAGGCTAATGCCTAAAACTTTGAAAATCTCTTCAGCTGGCTTCCCACGAGGCGACCTCGACGGCAGGAGACGAAGAACTGGTCGGCAGGCGGAGTCGACACAGCTTAACAGCTAATCCTTGAGCGCCACGTAGTACGTCGGCCTCGAGGGCGGCGCCGATGCTGTGTCGACTCCGCCTATCCTTTTAAAACAAAACAAAAAAAAGGTTCCGGGTCCTGATCTCCGCCAGTACCCATCTGTGATGAATGGTGAAGATTGACACAGATAAGATCGGGGGTACCAGGGCTGTCTGGCCCAATCTGCAGCAATCAAAACCACCTTGCAAGGTTGAGACCTTATTTTTACCAAAACTTTGAACAGGAGTGGGAAGGGGGGAAGGGATACAGAAACTTCTCTTCCCAATTCAAGATCAGGGTGTCCAGAGGGACTGAGCCCAAGACTGGAGGTCTGCAACAAAAGAGAGGGAGTTGGTGATTGTCTGGGGATGCAAAGAGATCTATCTCTGGAGTGCCCCACCTTGAAAAAATCACTTTCAACACCTGAGGGTCCAGGAACCATTCGTGATGGCCCTGAGAAATCCTGCTCAGTGCATCTACTAGCACATAGTCCTTGCCTGGAAGGTGAACTGCTACAAGAGAGGTTTGCAGGGAATCAGCCAGGGACCGCAACTTCATGGCTTCTGTGCACAATGCAATGGACCGAGTGCCTCCCTGCTTGTTGATGTACCACATGGTAGTGGTGTTGTCTGTTCTGACTTAAACCACCTTGTTCTGCACTGACTGTGAGAATGCTTTTAGAGCCAGAAAACCTGATCTGAGCTCTAGATGATTGATGTGGAGAAGGGATTCTTGGGGGAACCACAGCCCCAGGACAGTAAGGGACCCCAGATGGGCTCCCCAGCCCAGGAGAGAAGCATCGTGGTAAGGACCACTGAACAAGGTTGAGCAACAAAAGAAACACCTTGTTTTAAATTGTCCTGATCCTGCCACCACTGGAGGGCTTGGATCAAGGTCAGAGTCACTGGGATCAGTTTGGTAAGGGAATTCTTCCTCTGAGACCAGAAAGCTCTCAGGTGGAACTGAATATCCCTCATCTGGAATCTTGCCCCTTGGACCGCTGCTGTTGAAGCTGCCATGTGGCCCAAGAGCTGGAGGAAATGCCTTGCTGGTCGAGATACCCGAAGGCTGAAGGAAGAAGCTAGTTCCAGAAGAACCCTTGCCCTTTCTAGAGGAAGAAAGGCTCTTGCTCTGAGTGTGTCCAGTTCTGCCCCATAAAGGTAAGAAGCTGGACTGGTTCGAGAACTGGCTTGGGAAGGTTGAGAAGAAATCCTAGAGAAGTGAGCACTTGCTGGGTCACTTGCAGGTGAGACTTGACTTGGTCTGGAGACTGACCCACTAATAGCCAATCATCCAGGTATGGAAAAATGGAAATCTTTTGCCTTCTTAGAAAGGCAACTACTACTGCCAGGCACTTTGTGAAAACCCTTGGGGCTGAGGTTAAGACAAAGGGCATTGCTCTGAACTGATAATGGCCTGGGGGCAACTAAAACCTGAGGTACTTTCTGTGGGAGCACCTGATGGGAATGTGAAAGTAGGCATCTTTGAGGTCCAGGGAGGCTAGCCAGTCCCCTGGCCTTAGAGAGGGAAGGATTATTCCCAGAGTTATCATCTTAAACTTTGGTTTTAAAAGATGCTTGTTTAGATATCTTACAGTAGGTCTAGGATGGGTCGCCACTCCCCTGTCTTTTTGGGGGTCAGGAAGTATCTGGAGTACAGTCCTTTGCCCCAGTGTAGGGTAGGTGCTCTCTCTCTAGCACTTAAAGCTAGGAAAGAAGAAACCTCTGCCTCTAGGGCAAGGGTTTCCGAGAGATTTGCAGGTAGAAAAGATCTGGCTCTCATCTTTGGAAATTTTTTGAAGCTGAGAACCAGTCCCTGGCTTACTACTTCCAGGACCCACTTGTCTAATGTAATAGACATCCAGTCCTGGACAAAGTAAGCCAGCCTGCCCACTACTGGAATAGGAGAGTCGACCCGGGCAGACCCATCAGGGTGTCTGCTTGGCAGGGGATTTAGACTGAGGAGTGGATGCAGCCCTGCTCATCCCCCTTCTGCCTCTTCCTCTGAGAAAAGGAAGAAGAGACCTGTCCTTGGTAAAAAGGCATTTGAAAAGGCCTGCCCCTGCCCCTAGACTGCTGCCTTTGAGGAGCTGCCTGCCTTTCCTTGGCCTGAGCACTCCTGTAAGTGGTCCTGTACTCATCCATTTTCTTCATGTAATTCTCTGTCTGCTCCCCAAGAAAAAATTACTCACCTTAGTAATGTTGTTTCTTATAATGGAGTCTTGCTTGTATTCTGACTATTGCAGTGATCTCCAACCTGTGAACTGCCCCGGAGAGGAAAGCGTTAACTTTCCATGCAAGGCATGGAATGCTGACCTCGAGCTCGGTTGAAGCCTCTGTCTGCTGTTGTTTGAACCCCAACCGCCAGATCTTTACGAGCTATACTCACTGGGAGTTCTGTGTGGAAACTGTAAACTCACACTAGCCAAATGGCAACTAAAATTTGATAAAAAGGGTTTTTTGGTTTCAAAGCAAAGACTCAAGTCGGGAAACCCAAAAAACAAAACACAACACACCCAAATAAAGGAGGGTGAAAAAGGGGCACCTCTAGGTGCCAACACTGCTCCTGCCCACCCACATCCCAAAAAACAGGTTCTGAGAGGGGAGGTAGGGGGGAGGTCAGAATACAGCAAGACTCCATTAGAAGAAACAGCATTACTAAGGTAAGTAATTTTTTCTTCAAACAACATGAAGTCTTGCTGTATTCTGGCTATTGCAGACTACCAAGTAGTACCTCCATGGAGGAGGGACAGAACCTACTTTGGGAATAGGCTCTGAAGTACTGCTGTGCCAAACCCAGCTTCACTCCTAGCCTGGGTATCCAGAGAGTAATGCTTGGTAAAAGTATGGACTGTTTTCCAGGTGGCTGCTTGACATATCTCTAGGATAGGAATATCCCTGGCAGCAGCCAGGGAAGCAGCTGTACCTCTAGTAGAGTGAGCCCTCAGGCCTGAGGGTGGAGTCCTACCCAATTTTTCATAGCAGAATTGTATACAAGAGACAATCCACCTGGCAATAGATCTTTTAGTGGCAGGTTTTCCCTTACCGACCTCACCACAAGTGAGGAACAATTGGAGGGAGTCAAACCTGTGACCCTTGGTGCACTCTATGTAGTAGCTAAGGGCCATTTTGACGTCCAGGCTGTGCAGCCTCCTCTCTCCAGACGAGGAATGGTCAGTGAAAAAGACAGGAAGAGACATAGACTGGTTAAGGTGGAAATCTGAGACCACCTTAGGCAAAAACTTCCTATTAGTTCTTAGGACCACCTTATCTCTATGAAAAGAGATGAAACCAGGCTCCACTGACAGCGCCTGTAACTCACTGATGCACCTGGCAGAGGTAATGGCTACCAAAAACACAGTTTTCCAAGTCAAGTACTTATGTTCTGCAGAGGACAAAGGCTCAAAAGGGGGTTGCATAAGCTGAGCAATGCAAACATTTAGGTCCCACACAGGAGCAGGGTCCCTGAAGGGAGGATTGGTGTGCAACAATCCCTTGAAGAATTTACAAAATACAGGATGAGCTGAAAGGGAAGAGGGCTTACCTACTGACAAAAAAGCAGAAACAGCTGCCAAATGTACTCTGAGTGTAGCTGGTCTGAGTCCCAAGCTATTGAGATGAACCATATAGTCCAGGACTGTAGGCAACCCAGCAGACTCTGGAGAAATATGCTTACCAGAGCACCAAATAGTGAACCTTTTCCATTTGGAGTTGTAAGTCTTTCTGGTGGAAGGCTTTTGAGAAGCCTTAGAATATCCAAACACCTTGAGAGATGATGTCAACAGCAAACTCTAACTCTTCAAGAGCCAGGCCTTGAGACTGAGAGATTTGAGATGGGATACCAAACTCTCCCTGAGAGGATGTCACAGGTTTTATTCCTGTGAAGAGACAGGGGAGGTGGACTGCTAAGGACAGCAACAGTGGGTACCAGGGCTGTCTGGCCCAGTCTGGAGCAATCAGAATCACTTTGCAGGGTTGAGACCTGATTTTGACTAGTACCTTGAACGGGGGCGGGGGGGGCATACAGAAACTTCCCTTCCCAATTGAGAACTAGAGCATCCAGGGGGACTGAGCCCAATACTGGGGGTCTGCAGCAAAAAAGGGAAAGTTGGTGATTGTCTGGGGCTGCAAAAGGATCTATCTGTGGAGTGCCCCATCTGGAGAAAATCACCTTCAAAACTAGGGGATCTAGGGACCATTCGTGATGGCCCTGAGATATCCTGCTGAGAGCATCTGCCAGGACATTGTCCTTCCCTGGGAGGTGCACTGCTGTAAGAGAAGTTCGTAGGGAATATGCCAGAGACCACAACTTCATTGCTTCTGTGCACAAGGCCATAGACCGAGTGCCCCCTTGCTTGTTGATGTACCACATTGTGGTGGTATTGTCTGTTCTGATCTGGACTACTTTGTTCTGAACAGATTTGGAAAAAACTTGCAGTGCCAGAAACACTGCTCTGAGTTCCAAGAGATTGATGTGAAGCAGAGATTCTTGAGGTGACCAAAGCCCTCGGGTAGTCAGGTCCCCCAAATGGGCTCCCCAGCCCATGAGGGAGGCATCTGTTGTAAGGATTAAAGAATGAGGTTGAGTGACAAAAGGAACTCCTTGCCTTAGATTGTCCTGATCCTGCCACCACTGGAGAGCCTGGATCAGGGTTTGAGTTACTGGGATTAGTTTGGTCAGGGGATCCTTTCTCTGGGACCAGAAGGTTCTCAAATGGAACTGGATGTCCCTCATCTGAAATCTTGCCCCTTGGACCACTGCTGTAGAGGCTGCCATGTGGCCCAGGAGCTGCAAGAAGTGCCTTGCTGGTCGAGACACCTGAAGGGTGAAAGAAGAGGCCAGTTTTACTAGTGTCCTTGCCCTGTCCAGGGGAAGGAAGGCCCTTGCTCTTATTGTGTCGAGCTCCGTCCCTATAAAGGTGAGGAGCTGCACTGGTTCCAGAACTGACTTTGGAAGATTTAGGAGGAACCCTAAGGAAGTGAGCAGTTGCTGAGTTATCTACAAATGTGACTTGACTTGGTCTGGGGACTGACCCCCTATGAGCCAATCGTCCAGGTATGGAAAGATGGAGATCTTTTTTCTCCTTAGGGAAGCAACAACTACTGCCAGGCACTTTATGAACACCCTTGGGGCTGATGTTAGGCCACAGGGCATTGCTCTGAATTGATAGTGGCCTCAGGGGAACTCGAACCTGAGGTACTTTCTGTGGGAGCACCTGATGGGAATGTGAAAATAGGTATCCTTGAGGTCCAGGGAGGCTAGCCAGTCCCCTGGCCTTAGAGAGGGCAGAATTATTCCCAGAGTCACCATTTTGAATTTTGGCTTTAAGAGGTGCTTGTTTAAATATCTCAGATCCAGGATCGGCCGCCATTCTCCTGTCTTTTTGGGGGTTAGGAAGTACCTAGAGTACAAACCTTTTCCCCTGTGTAGGGCTGGAACCCTTTCTATGGCTCTGAGAGCCAAGAGAGAAGAGACCTCTGCCTCTAGGGCAAGGGCCTCTGAAGGATTTGCAGGTGAAAAGGATCTGGTTCTCATCTTGGGAAATTTTTTGAAGCTGAGAACCAGTCCCTGGCTTACTACTTCCAGGACCCACCTGTCTGATGTTAAAGACTTCCAGTCCTGGACAAAGTAAGCCAGCCTGCCCCCTACAGGTAGTGGAGAATCGGCCTGGGCAGACCCATCAGGGTGTCTGCTTGGCAGGGGCTTTAGGCTGGGGGGTGGAAGCAGGCCTGTTCATACCCCGTCTGCCTCTCCCTCTAAAGAACCCCCTCTGAGCAAAGGCAGAAGAGGAGACCTGAGCTTGGCAAAAAGGCCTATGAAAAGGCCTGCACCTGCCCCTGGAATGCTGCCTCTTAGGAGTGGCTTGCCTTTCTTTGGCCTGAGCACTCCTGTAGGTGGTCCTGTACTCGTCCATTTTTTTCATGTAATTCTCTGTCTGCTCCCCAAACAGAGTTACCAATGACAGGAAAATCCATGGCCTTAGCCTGGGTATCCTGAGACAGGCTAGTACATCTGAGCCAAGCCGTCCTCTGAAGGGCCACAGAAGTAGCCATGACTCTAGATGAAACATCATTGGAGTCCACAGCAGCATGAAATTGCACCTTGGATGCCTCAATCCCATCTGCAGCCACCCACTCCAGCTCCTTGGCAAGCTGGTCAGGGGCCTGTTTAGCTAGAGCCATAACAGTGTCCCACCTGGACTTCTGGTATCTAGCTGTGTAGGCCATATAATTAGCCTGCCTGAGTCCCAGGGATGCTGCCATGTACTGTTTCTTTGCCATGGCATCAATCCTCCTGGAGTCCTTATCTGGGGGTGTGAAGCCAAGTGTATATTTGCTCTATCACAGGCAGCAGCCTGCACTACTCAACATGGCTGCATTGCTGGGAAAGGAACCCATGTCTGAGCCTGAAGAGTATACTCTTGTCCATTCTTCTGTCCACAGGAGGTATGGAATTAGGAGTTTTAAAATTTTAAATGTCTGTTTCCCAAAGGACTTATGGAGGAATAGACAATCTCCTGGACTCTGGGATGTCCATCATTTCAACGAAATCAGGCTCCTCCTGATCCTCTACTGCTTCTTTCATAGGAAGCTGGAGGGTTTCAGCCACTTTTTTGTAAAACATAAAATGGGAAGGGGACTCAGAGAGCCTAGGAGGAGAAACACCTGAAGGTCTGTCTAGGGAGATGTCCGGGTTAATGGGCACATCCAGACTTTCATAATCACCATCACTATCTTCATACTCTCCCTCCTCCCCCTCCGGTTCTTAAAATTCTTCTAAAGTATATTCTGGAACCGGGGGAACCGACCGAACCGAGCCCCTGACCGATGGTGCCGGTTCGATCGGAACCAAAGTTAGCAACTGAACTATCCTTATCGCTTTGGCTATTTCATCAGCGGTCGGAGAGAGAACCTGTGGATCTGAACTGGCTGACTTATCCCTTCTTTTTCTTTTAACAGGAACCGACTCCTCAGAATCGGTTCTCCTTTTGCCTGAAGAAGTTTCGCCCTGGTCAGAGGGCACTCTTTCTGGTTCGGTCGGAACCGAACCGGCTGGCCATCCAGGTCAGCGGATTTCTCGGCCTCCCTTTCCCTCAGTCTATCTACTCTCTTATCCAGGGTAGCTTTGGGAAAACTTTTGCAAATTTTGCAGTCTGAACCGAGGTGATTAAACCCCAGACAATAAACACAGGTGGTGTGGGGATCAGCCTCAGCAAAGGCTTCCCCACACACACTACAGTGTTGAAACCCAGTGGGCCCATTTTTTTTCTTGGGTTTCTCAGACATGGCCAATCCTAACCAAAACTTACCCTTTTTTCGGCAATCTGCCAGGCAAGACACCTCTATCGGTTCCTGACCGTGATACGGGTCTTGGAAAAAAACATAATAAAATCCGAAAAACGTAATAAAATCCATTTTTTTTTAGAACCGATACGGACCGGTTACCACACTCTAATAATAACAGAAAACTTTTTCACAAACCTGATCGGTTCAAACCAAACCGATCCAATGTTTATAAGTTCCACACAGAAAACTAATATGGAAACCTATCTAGTACTCACGGTACCACAGACAGAGGCTTAACCGACAGGTTAAATTGCAGAAATTCGGTTGAAACCGAGAGAAAAAAACGGCACTTTAACCAACTTTTTTGAACCGAGCGAAGGAGAGATCTCTGGAGCGACTGTTCAGTGAGGCGGAGTAAAGAATCTGGTGGTTGGGGTTCGAACAACAGCAGACAGAGGCTTCAATCAAGCTCGAGCTCAGCGTTCCATGCCTTGCATGGAAAGTTAACTCTTTCCTCTCCGGGGCAGTTCAAAGGTTGGAGTTTACTGCAATAGTCAGAATACAGCAAGACTTCATGTTGTTTGAAACAGAGTATTACCCACTACAGGAAAATCCATGGCCTTAGCCTGGGTGTCCTGCGAGAGGCTAGTACATCTGAGCCAAACCATCCTCCGAAGAGCCACAGATGTAGCCATGACTCTTGATAAGACATCATTAGAGTCCACAGCAGCATGAAACTGAACATTAGATGCCTCAATCCCATCTGCAGCCACAGCCTCCAGCTCAATGGCTAGCTGTGGGGGGAGGCCTGTTTATCCAGTGCCAGTAGAGTGTCCCACCTGGACTTCTGGTACCTGGCTGTATAGGCCATGTAATTCGCTTGCCTGGGTCCCAAAGAAGATGCCATGCACTGCTTCTTTGCCATGGCATCAATCTTCTTGGAGTCCTTGTCAGGGGGGTGTGAAGCCAAGGGAATATTTGCCTTGTCACAGGCAGCAGCCTGCACTACCCCAACGTGGCTGCACTGCTGATATAAGAACTCTGTGTCTGAGCCTGAAAGTGTATACCTTTTGTCCATTCTTCTATCCACAGGAGGTATAGTGTTAGGAGACTTTAAGATTTTTTGTGTCTGTTTCCCAAAAGATTTATGGAGGGGAACAGACAGTCTCCTGGACTCTGGGATGTCCACCATCTCTACATAATCAGGCTCCTCTTGATCTTCCACAGCCTTCTCCATAGGAAGCTGGGGTTTCAGCCACCTTTCTGAAAACATAAAGTGAGAAGGGACTCAGAAAGCCTAGGGAGGAAACACCTGAAGGTCTGTCTGGGAGATGTCGGTTCCACAGGCACATCAGACCTTCACTTACATCATCATCCTCAAATTCCCCTTCCTCTTCAAATTCCAGTTCATAAAAATCTTCATGGGTATACTCTTGGACTGGGGAGCCAACCGAACCGAACCCCTGCCAGAAGGAGCCGGATCGGTCAGAACCGGACGGAGCGATTCCACAATCTGAATCGCTCTGGCTATCTCTTCGGCGGTCGGAACATGAACCTCTGGATCCGAACCAGTCGATTTATCTTTGCGTTTTCTTTTTGTTGGAACTGATCCCTCGGAATCGACTCTCCTTTTGCCCGAAGAAGTATCGCCCTGGTCAGAGGGCACTCCTTCTGGTTCGGTCAAAACTGAACCGGGCTGGCCATCCGGGTCAGCGAACTTTTCGGTCTCCTTTTCCTCAGTCTACCTAATCTCGTCTCAAGGGTAGATTTGGGAAAGTTTTTACATATTTGGCAGTCTGAATCGAGGTGGTCAAACTCCAGACAATAAACACAGGTGGTGTGGGGATCGGCCTTGGCAAAGACCTCCCCACATTCACTGCGGTGTTGAAACCCAGTGGGCCCGGTTTTTTTCTTGGGTTTCTCAGACATGGCCAACCTAACCAAACTTACCCTTTTTTCAGCAACTGTCAGGCAAGACTCCCTTATCGGTTCCTAACCGTGTCATGGGTATTGGAAAGAAACTGTTGCAAAACACGTTTTTTTCAGAACCAATAAGAACCAGTAACCACACACTAAGTAAACAAACAAATTTTACTATCAAATGGCCGGTTCAGCCGAAAACCGAGCCGCACTTTTACAACTTCCACACAGAAAAACAGAACAATTCCTATCTAGTACTCACGTACCACAGACAGAGACTGAATCGACTATGCGGATATTTTTATCGGTTTAAAAGCTGACAAAAACTGAAACTTTAACCGACTTTCGAACTGAGCTGAAGGAGAAATCTCCGGAGTGACTGTTCAGTGAAGAGGAGTAAAGAATCTGACGGTTTAGGTTTGAATCACTCCAGACAGAGACTTCAACCGAGCTCGAGCTCAGCATTCTATGCCCTGCATAGAAAGTTAACTATTTGTTCTCCAGGGCAGTTCAATGGTTGAGAATCACTGCAATTGTCAGAATACAGCACGACTTCATGTTGTTTGAAACTAGACCTACTGCAGGAACCTCTCTCGAAGATCTACTGTTATGGTAAGTTCTTACGTAACTGCTATATCTTACTTTGATAGGGTTCCTGCAGTAGGTCTTCACATACAGGACTGAATACCAAGCAGTCTAACAAAAAGAAGGAGTCGGAGATGAGGTTCTGGGAGGAGGAAAAAGTCTGCCAACTAAGGGTCTGTCTTAAGACAGAAGACATTGCAAAACTGCAAGGCCGAAACCAGCTCGATGCCTAGAGGCAATGTCCAGACTGTAATGCTTAGTGAAGGTGTGGACAAAAGACCAAGTGGCCACAGCACAAATATCCGTAGTGGACACATTCCTGAAAAAGGCGGTAGAAGTGGCCACACTCCTAGTGCAGTGACTTTTGACTGCACTCGGAAAAGGTTTCTCATACTTCTGGTAAATGTATTAGATACAGTTAGCCAGCCACCTAGACAGAGTCTGTTTAGTGATCACCTTGCCCTGGCACTGGGAGGCAAAGGCCACAAAGAGGTGATTCGACTTTCGAGCCTCTTTAGTCTGAGAGGTATAATACCTCAAAATCCTGTGCACATCGAATGTATGCAGAAGATATTCCTCCCTGTTGGAATGCCCTGGGAAGAAAACCGGCAGTTCAACACTCTGATTGAGAGTCATCTCCGAAACGACTTTCGGAAGAATAGAACGATTAGTCTGCAGGACCACCCGGTCCCTGTGGGAAGTTAAATAAGGCTCTCTGCGAACTAGAGCCTGAAGCTCTGAAACCCTTCAAGCTGAAGTAACTGCAACCAAAAACAGCGTCTTCCAAGCCAGGAAACGCATTTCACAACTTACTGCAAGTTCAAAAGGGGGCAAAGTAATTTTTTCCAACATAAAATTAAGATCCCAGGGAGGACAAGGGTTCTGGACTGGAGGTTTGATGTTAAGGATCCCCTTCAAGAAAGTCTTGGAAACCTCTAGCTGGGTTAGGGTTTTGCCCTCCACCACATGGTGGTAGGCCGACACCGCAGAGAGATGGACCTTAAGAGACGAGTAACTAAGGACCAAGTCTGAAAGATGTAAGAGGTACTCAAACACCTGGGAGGCTGGGCAAGAAAAAGGGTCCAAGCGCTGAGCTGTGGCCCAAATAGAAAATCTCTTCTACTTCATGGCATAAGTGGATCTGGTAGAGGGTTTCCTGGCCTCCACCAAGACCTGAGCAACCTGAGAGGAAACTCCATAGTGAGAAATCGCTACATCCACAGGTGCCACGCATGAAGATGGAGAGACTCGAGACTCGGATGTATCAGGGTGCCCTGCTCCTGAGACAGAAGGTCATGAGATAGAGGCAGAGGAACCGGTGGTTCTAGAACTAGCTGTTGCAATGGTGGGAACCATATCTGCCGAGGCCACAGAGGAGCAATCAAGATGATGTGTACCCCCTCCGCCTGCAGTTTCAGAAGAACCTTTTGAATGAGAGGAAAGGGAGGAAAGGTGTACAGAAACCTCCCTGTCCAGGATAGACAGTGCATCTCTCCAAAAACCACCATGCCCGGGAACCAACGAGCAAAAGCTGGGTACTTCTGCATTGAATGGGGATGCGAACAGATCTAGGTCTAGGTGTGGTCGACCCCACAGAAGAAACAGGTCTTCTACTACCTCCTGTTTTAGTTCCCACTCGTGAGCCCGGCTGCTGATCAGCTAAGACTGTCAGCCAGGGTATTGTGAACCCCCGGCATGTGGACTGCTGTCAGAGTCAAGCCGTGTTGAATCACCAGTACCATACTCTCACTGCTTCTCTGCAAAGAGGATGCGATCAGGTACCTCCCTGTTTGTTCAGATACCAGACACTGGCCATGTTGTCTGTCTGGATGAGAAGTGTTCCCGGACGAAGTAAAGACTGGAAGGCCTGGAGAGCATAGAGGACTGTTCTTGTCTCCAGGATGTTGATGTGAAGATTCTCCTCTGTGAGAGACCAGGAACCTTGAGTTCTGTGATCTCCTAGATGAGCTTCCCAACCCATATTGGAAGCATCCAAGGTAAAGGTTTGAGAAGGAGCCTGAAAGTGGAAGGGGGCCCCCACCAACAAGTTGGTGAGATCCTGCCACCAGAGGAGATCTTTCTGAAGACTGTTGGAGATCATGACCAAATGGTCCATGTCGTCTGACCGTTGGTCCCATTGGACTCAAAGAGATCACTGAGTAACCCTCATGTGCAGCCTGGCCAAGGGAACTGTTGGAATGGCAGCCGGCATTAGACCCAAAAGGCGAAGTACTGAACAAGCTGGGGTCCACTGAGACTTGGCCAACAAGGTAGCTTGGGAGACAAGCATCTCCGCTCAATCTAAGGGTAGGAAGGCCTTGCTCTGGACCATATCCAGCACTGCTCCAATGAACTGGAGGCGCCGAGAGGGTACTAGCTGGGATTTGGGTAGGTTGACCGAAATTCCTAAGTAGGAGAACAGATCCAGAGTGAAGGAGAGGGACTCCTTCAGGCTGTCAGGCGATGAGGCTGAAAAAAGCCAGTCATCCAGGTATGGGAGCATGTATATGCCCCTGCAGCAGAGAAATGCCGCTACCACCGCTAGGCACTTGGTGAAGACCTGAGGCACTGAGGACAGGCCAAAAGGAAGTGCTTTGAATTGGAAATGGTTCTCCAGGAAAGAGAACCTGAGGAAGCGGCGGTGGGCCGGGAGGATAGGGATATGAAGGTAAGCATCCTGCATATCCAGGGAGCACAGCCAAGTGTTGGACAGGAGCAGGGGCAGGAGTCCCTGGAGAGTCAGCATGTGGAACCTCTTGTATTCCACGAAGAGGCTGAGCATGCTGAGATCCAGAATAGGTCTTAGATCCCCCGTTTTCTTTGGGGCTAGGAAGAAATGGGAGTAAAATCCCCTTCCTACTTGTTCTGGTGAAATGGGCTCTATGGCTCCCTTCCACAGCAAAGCCTGTATTTCCTGTTGAATGATGGGGATCTGTCCCGAAGGGTAGAAAGACCTTCCCGGAGGATTTGCTGGAGATGTCTCCAGGAACTCGATTGAGTGACCTCTTTGTATGAGTTGTAAGTCCCATACATCTGTGGTGATGGCCTTCCACCCTTCCAGGTGAAGGCCGATCCTCCCTCCTACCATTTCCTCTGAGGGGGACAGAGGGAGTGGGAGGAGGGGAAACGAGTCAGGATGCGGAGGGGAGCCTTAGCTCCTGAGGCAACTTTGGTGAACTTGGCCTGAGGAGCTTGGGCTCCTGAGCCAGTGGCATGTCGCTTATTTTGACGTTTGCCCTGGTTTTTATTCCACTTCCTTTGGTGATGAAAAGGCTGCTTCTTTTGGCCTGTACAGTACAAACAGTGTACGTCTCTGAGGGATCTACCGCTCTCCTGCAGCCCCGTAATTATGTCTTTTGCAAAGAGAACCAGACCCGTAAATGGTGTGTCCAGCAAGGACGACAATGTCCTGTGCCAAATCTGCCAGGCA
This sequence comes from Neoceratodus forsteri, assembly GCA_016271365.2. Classification (NCBI taxonomy): domain Eukaryota; kingdom Metazoa; phylum Chordata; order Ceratodontiformes; family Ceratodontidae; genus Neoceratodus; species Neoceratodus forsteri. Next base: position 635,502,929 of record CM057449.1, on the reverse strand, counting down.
TAGCCAGGCTAGGCACCTAAGGCAGATTCCTGGGGCACAGCCCGAGTCACAGAGTCCGCAGAATCGTAAGTGGCTCGGAGTGCATGACGGCAGGATGATTTATTCATCTGCACTTTTTCCAGGAGCTTAGCCCTGAGCTGTTTGTCTGGGACATCCTGGAGATCCTTCTCAAGTTCCAAGAGCGAGGACTTTTGAAAGACCACCATGTGCAAAACATAGTTTAAGGACCGGATGGCAGAGGTGGATGAGGCATACATTTCCCTACCATACTGATCCAGTTGCTTAGAGTCCTTGTCTGGAGGAGAGGAACTTAAGTGCTTTAGTTGTGCCGATTGGTCATGGCCTGCAGTAATGACCATAGAGTCGGTTTTGGCTTGGGTGGTAAGGTGAGAGATCCCTTCTGGGGGAGTAGAGTTATGTCAGCTTTCCGAGGAAACGGCGGAATAGAGAAGGGCTGTTACCATATGGTGGACATGAGATCCTCGTGTGGACCCATCCAAGGGAGAATGGGGAGGGGATCCACATTGGCAAGGTCCATATGCTCAGCAAGCTTCTTGCACTGAGGGTCTAACTCCTTGGACAGCCAGCCGCAAGCTTTTTGGATGGTCCTCAAGAGCTCCCAAATGAAGGGTCCTCCAAGGGTGATTTAGGGGACTCCTTAGGTAAGGGTTCGACTGGTGAACGGGGTTCAGATTGGTCTATATCTGAGTCTTCATCAGACTCAGAAGAGTCCGGTCTGCTAGGCAGGGAGGGATCCACACCAGTGTCCCCCACAGGGAGAAAACCCGAGGCTTGGCCAGAAGGGACTGGACTAGGGGGTGGTGCCCTAGGAAGAGGGGTACCCCAGCTGGCTGAGACTGTTTTAGTTCAGAAAGGAGTTGCGTCCTGGCATCCTGCCACCATGCCGGAATGGCCTCATGGTTGTGCGGCGGTGGTGCAGGAGGAGGGGACAGATGCTGGTGCCCAGGATACCTGGAGAAAGAGGGGTAACTGGATGGGTGATGCCAGTAAGGAAACTGGTATAGACTCTACCTTAAAAAGCCCAGTGAAGGATATCCTGGCATCGGGTATCCTGACAGCGGACAGCTTGGCATCGGGAAGCCAGGTGTCGGGTAGCCCGGTGGTGGGTAATCTGGCATAGGGTAGCCCGGCGTAGTGTAATCCGGCATTGGCAGGTAACCCAGTGTAAGCAAGTAACCCGGCGTCAGTGGAACAAAGCCTGGTGTTGGAGGGATATTGTCTGCTGTCGGAAAATGAGGATCAGGCCCTGGAAAACCGTCAGAGGGGCCAGCAGGAGGAGCCAAAGGCCCGGCCAGATGAGGCACTGAAGGGCCGCTAAGCAGTGGCAGCGGGTCAGACATAGGGCTCAGTGGGTCCGATCGAAGGAGGGTCCATGTCTGAAATACCTAAGTCCGGCAACAGTTTCCTGGGGAGGAAGGGTTCCAGTGGAGGAATAGAACCTGGTGATGGTGGAAGATCCTGTAAAAACCCCAACGACAGGTCCAGTAACGTGCCCGACAAGAGAGATAAGTCGGGAACAGGTGGTGAATCCTTGGGGGAAGAGACCGGCAGGGATGAAGGTTCCCCCACGAGCACACCCATCCCGGGTCGGGGTCTCAAAGGGCCAGTGGGAGGCTGGCGCATCTGCGGTCGATGGAGGACCCATCGACCCGACTTCTCAGGTGCGGCTGAGCTGACCGCAGTAGTAAGGCCATGGCCAGGCTTATCAGCCAAGGCTGGGCACCCAGCGGTGGAGCCAGAGGGTGACTTATCGGCGGTGCTACTAGTGGGAGACCTAACAGACACCTCCAGAGAGGCGACCCCTGGCTGTCCGCTCACCTTGGTGGGGGGGGGGGAAGATGTTCAGCCCGTGGGAGCGGACGAAGGCCCAGCAGAAGTGGTACTCACAGATGTTGAGGGACCACCCTGGTCGTCGACTGATGCCTGGCTGGTTTTCCCTTGTGGAGAAGGGCTTCTCTCCTGGCGTTTCTCCTTGTCTTTCTTTTCTCAGGAGCCGGTGACAACAACCTCTCTCGCAGCTCCTGAAGCTCCTTTTCCATAGAAGCTAGCCTCTTGGACAGAAGGTGGGCCTCAAGGGTCTACTTGCATCGGGTTTGGGTGGCCTGGTTGAACCCTTGCAGGGTTTTATTTAACTCTAAAAACTGATTATCGTTTTGCTCATAAAAGTGCTAAAAACACTGTGAAAATGTATAGCAGTTGCCTCACTGTGTTTAATAAACATAACACTTCTAGAAAACCTATATAAATACTTTCTGTAAAGTTAGTATTGTCCCAAGAAAAAAACTGCTAATCAATTATTTAAAACCCTGCCTTGGCAGATAGCACACTCAGCCGAGTCATACTTGGGCCCCAGGCAGAAGAGGCAGTGGGAGTGGTCATCCCCGTGCAGAATTTGGGCACCGCACTTGGAGCACTTTTTCTTTGTATGAGACGACATACACTCGCAGATGTTTTAGTAAAGTTTTATGCAAAAAAATAGACGAAAAAGTCGAATAAAGAGCGGGCGACTGATCGCTGTTCTACCACGTCTGTTGGACGAACTGACACAATGGTGGGAAAGAACTGGAGGGCGGGCATGGGACCGTCCCCTCTTATAGTCGAGCTGACATTGCATCCCCTGACAATGGGGGGAGGTCCCCGCTGATAATTGCTAGCTACAAGTTTGCCATGCGGACCTGACGCCAGTGGGCACAGTCCTATATGTGAAGACCTACTGCAGGAACATATTACTTTAGACCACTATAATATGTCTTCCCCCCACCACCACCCAAAGAGGAGTAAGGGACCATTTTGATTTTTAAACATCAAAAACATCAAAACCAAACATATCTACAGTATTACGCCATACCATAAGAAAAATATCAAAACAATTATGAAAGAAACAGTTGAAATAAGTATGTTAGAACTATGGAAAACACCATAATCAAGAACCCATTAAACAAAAAAAATACGTAGTAATATGTACATGTCAGCTGTCACCCACCCCCAACCCCGAAGAGTACGGGAAGTGGCACAGGGAAGGGTAAAATCTTGGGTAGAGCAACCTTCATAGCTAGCAATAAGCAACCCAGAGAAATGTACCATTAACTCAGCCATTTAAAGGCATCCCACCGCGTATGCCATAATTGCCTGTGCAATAACTTATGATCCAAGTACTTCAATTCCTGCAAATCAGTCTGAATAAGCTGAATTAATTCTTTCTGTGATATTTTTTACTACTGAAGCATTAATCTATAGCACACCTGCCAGATCCAATAAACAAAACACGCCATCAATACCCTTAAGAAACCCTTATCATATTGTACCCACCCTACTGGAAAAACCCCTTTAAACAGTATAGCTGGAGACATGTACAGCCACATATCCAACTGCCATTGTTGGGATAATTCCGTCCAAAATAAAGTAACATATGGACATAAAAATAAAGATGCTCCATGGTTTCAAGCTCCTGCTTGCAGTGTTCCCTGGGACAATATCATTCTGCCAGCTCCTTATGCTTTTGATTAGCTTTCACATTATTTATTTATATTTATTTATAACATTTCATTAACCGGGTTAGCCCACTGGGCCCTGAAGGTCCCTTTTCAGGAGCGACCCAAAATTAGTTACAAAAAGCAGTGCAAATACATACAAGCGATACAGTGCAGGACATAGAGTACAGGAATACAATGACAGTATACAGCATACAGTTTCCATTGAGGAGAGTGTTATATACAGCACAATTACACAGTTCAACAGTGGCAGCTGACAGACTTAGGGCATTCGATTTTTTTGTGACCAAACCACGGGGGCAAGTTGGCTAGCCTTCAGGACAGGAGCAGGGACAATAGTTTAGGAGGTGTGCCCGCAGTCCCTTCCGGTATGTAGCTAGGGAGGGGGCTTCCTGAAGGTGTCTGGGGAGCTTATTCTATTGCGCAGGGCCTATATGGGCAAAGGATTTATTGCCAACTGCGGAGCAGGCCCTGGGCAGTTGCAGGAGTTTTTTTGCCTGAAGTCCTGAGTGGTCTGCTGGACAGCTTTGGGGCAAGTAGCCTGGTTAGCTCTGCAGGAGGGATGGCATCGAGAAGCTTATATGTTCAGCTTAACGGGGGTACTGAAGCCTATGGTTCAGGGTGGGCCAGTTGAGTGAGGCAAGGGCTTCACAATGGTGGGTCCTTGGATGAGCTTTCATGGCAAATCATACAATTTTATGGTACAAAGTTTGTAGTCTGGAGTGGTCAAGTTTTGCTATGCCCAGTAGTGTTGGGGCAGCATAGGTAAGAGTTGGGAGGAGGATACTCTGTGCAATTGCCAATGTAGTCTCTGGTGTCATGTTAGCACTTAGACGATAGAGCAGACCACATTTTTGGTGTATGTTTTTTGTTACTAGATCCACGTGTGGCTTTAGAGTGAGCCCCTGATCTAATGTAAGGCCCAGGTATCTGAAAGATTGGACCACCTCGATTGGGGAGCCAGACACAGTAACAAGAGTGAAGAGGTGGGCCCAGAAAGAACCCAGGGATTTCGGACCAAACAGGAGTGCTTTGGTCTTATTAGGGTTAAGGACCAGACAGTTTTCGACTAGCCAAGCTTCAGCCTTGGTAAAGTCTGACTGGAGCAGGGGTCCTAGGTCGTCCAAGTGCTGCGCAGTTCTATAGAGTATGGCGGCGTCAGCATACTGCACCACAGAACTGCTCCCACAGTGGCAGTGGAGGTCATTGACGAACAGGGAGAACAAGAGTGGGCCCCAAGACAGAACCTTGTGGTACCCCCTCATTTAAAGGTAATGATCCAGAGATATACAAAATACACATCCCCCCATAATGCAAGTACCATGGGCTGTATATGTAAATCACCATAGAATATAATGCTAGTTTAACTTTAAGCAGAAATGCATAGTACCAAAAGCTCTCTCACACAGTCTGCAAGGGTACTAACAGAAGACTGCACCTCTCCACTTGACCTGTTGGGAGCAGAGAGTGAATCTAATTGGGGGTGTGACTTAGCAGCTTAGGTGTACAAAAACAGCTGTCTTAGGGTTGCCACCTTTTAAGAAGCCCAAAGTGGGACATTTCTTACTGAAATATGATTTTTAGCAAGACAGTACCTAACCTCGACCGATGCAACAGACTTGTTTTCTCTATATAATCAGAATTAAGGCTAAATATTGTAGTTTCTTAGTTGCCTCTACTGTTTCTCATCATTTTAAGATATTTTAGTTAAGCTACTGTAGTTTTCTAGAACATTTAGTGGAAAGTTAGAAAATATTTTTCCCACTGTAAAATCAGGACATTTAGTATTTTTCATGTTTTTTTGCAGGACACAGCTGCCCAAATCAGGACTGTCCTGCGAAAATCAGGACAGGTGGTAACCCTAAGCTGTCTCCAATACAGCTTCCGGCTGCTTCTAGCAGAAGAGAACTGGTTGCAGAGCAAGAAACAGAAGTCCAGAGCTACAGATTTTTTTACTAGTTTCCCACCCTCCCACACAAAGCCAGTTCTAGTTTTATAGCCACTGAATTTGACTGACAACAGGAACTTCCTGTTTGGCAGTAGGAAGAGAAGGATCACTGAGACACATTAGTTTCAGCAACCTTGAAGGAACCAAAAAAAAAAAAAACCTCTTTATCCCCCCCAGCTGCTGGAGGTCTGAATCCAAGCACGGAGGAAGGATACTACTGAAGACTACAGGAAGTTCCTGTCCCAGGACAGGAAGGGTGAGAGTTGTGAGGGCACATAGGCAGTAGGAAAGTAAGTGTAAAAATACATAGAGGGAGGAGACAATAAGCATACTAAGCAACAGGAGAGGGGACACAAAATAAGTCAAGATGGGAGTGGTGCAGTGCAATGGCTGAGGAGCAGCAGTGTTCCGGGAGACATTCTGGAGGCTGTGATGCTGCCTTGTTTGCAGGCACCTCTCTGGTCTGAGGGAGGAGGTTGCCCGTCTCCTAGCTGACCTGGCTAGGATTCGTGAAACCTCTTCCCCCACCCAGGGACCACCAGGGCCACCACCGTTACCTCAGAGGTTTCCAAGAAAGAAGAGCGATTGGACCAAGGTGGGCTCAGGAGGAAGAGGGTGGTGGAACAGAGGTGCATCCCTCCAGTTGTAGCTCTCTACAATTCATATGCTGTTCTGGCAAAGAGTGGTTCCTCTATGGAGACACCTGCAGTGGAGACCAAGGAGGATACTGGGAACCTCCACAAATGAGACCCACAGGAGGGTGGCACGAGACCCCACAGGGGAAGGAAACAACTCCTGGTGGGAGACGCAATCATTAGGGGGGTAAATGTGGGGGAAGAAGGGGCTAGGGAGGTAAGGTGCCTGCTTGGCACCACGGCTTGGAGGGACAGGAAGCGAATCCTCAGGATTGTGGGAGCAGCTGCACGAAGGAGGGAGCTGGATGTCGTTGTCCACCTAGGGACAAATGACCTGGCTTTAAATGGGATCAGAGTGGTGCAAGATGAGTTTGTGGAGTTGGGAAGGGGCCTTAGACAAGTAGCATGTATGGTAACCTTCTCGGAGGTGCTGCTTATCTATGGCAAGGATGATGCTAGGGTATTCCGCACCATGGGATTCAATGAATGGTTAAAAACTGGTGTGGAGCTCAGGGTTTTGGCTTCATTGGGGATTGGGGAGCCACCTGGAGGGATGCAGGCTTATACTGGCGCAATGTTCTGCATCTGTCCGGGGGGGATCCAGGATCCTAGGTGACAGGTTTAAATGCTTCATTGGCAAGCATTTAAACTAGCCAAAGGGGGCACTGAAAAGGAGCAGGGAAATCCCAGCCTCCCTCCACAAAGAACAGTAGGTAGAGAAGTAAACACCAAGGCAGAGAAGTCAACAGGGAGCAGGACAGGGATAAATGCAGAAAAAGGTGTTAAGGACAGGGTTGGGGCTAAAAGGGGTAAGGCCATAAAAAAATAAATGGAAGGTGATGAGTACCAATGCCCATAGTCTGTGCAATAAGCTCCCTGAACTAGTGGCCTTAATGGAAGAGGGATGCCTGGATATTGTGGCAGTCACTGAAACATGGTACACAGAAAACCATGAGTGGGAAGTCAACATACCAGGATACACAGCCTACAGGAGGGACAGGGTAGGTAAAAGACAAAGAGGAGTAGCTCTCTATATAAGGGAAGGGATTAAAGCAACAGAACTAAAGAGTAAGCAGGAAGTTGATGAGTCACTGTGGGTCACCCTGGAGACAGGAAATGGAACTACAATCCGCATGGGGTTGTGTACAGACCCCCATCTCAGGGGGAGGAAATGGACAAGGAAATGATAGAAGGCATCCTTAAAATGGCTGAAAAAGGGGAGATATTGTTGATGGGGGACCTGAATATGCCAGATGTTAACTGGAGTACCTTTGCTGCAGGCACATCCAAGAGCAGGGTCATTCTTGATGCACTACAGGGGGCATGCGTCAGACAGCTAGTGTTGGAGCCCACTCGGGAGGGAGTAATCTTGGACCTGGTACTCTCAAATGGGGAAGGAGAAAGGATCTCAGATTTAGAAGTGGGTAGCCATCTGGGAACAAGTGACCACCAAACAGTGTGATTCACAATAAACACAGCCATAGAGTCAAGCCATACAAAAACAAGAGTATTGAACTTTAGAAAGGCTGACTTTGGGAAAATGAGAGAGTACCTTAGAAAAGCACTAGCAAATGGGCAAGAAGGAGGGGTGGTAGAACAATGGGAAATAATCAAAACAGCCATCGCAGAGGCAACAAGTCTTTGTGTGAAGCAAATCAATAAAACAAAATGAAGGAAAAAACACTATGGTTCTCAAAAGAGGTGGCAGGGACAGTTAAGGAGAAAAGGATAGCATTCAGAAAATATAAGGAAACACAGAAGGAGCAAGACAGAAAACTTTATCAGTTAAAGCAGAAGGAGGCAGGGAAGGCAGTCAGAACAGCAAAGGTACAAACTGAGGAAAAGATAGCCAACTCTGTTAAGAAAGGGGATAAAACTTTTTATAGGTACATTGGGGAGCGAAGAAAGACCAAGGGAGGGATGCAGAGTCTTAATAAAGGGGAGGGAATGTGGGCAGTGGGTGACAGTGAAAAAGCAGGGATACTGAACGAATATTCACAACAGAAGAGGAGGGGGAGGTGCCTAAACCAAACAGGGGAGAAACTCTGAATGGGAGGTCGATACCAGTTCATTCACAGAAGAAAGAGTTTTGAAAGAACTCTTGAAACTGAGGGTGGACAAAGCAATGGGGCCTGATGGGATTCACCCAAGAATACTAAAAGAACTAAGGGTAGAACTAGTAACACCACTGACTACTCTCTTTAACAAATCATGGGAGGATGGAGTGGTACCTGAGGACTGGAGGAGGGCAATGTGATTCCACTTCACAAAAGTGGGAGCAGGGCAGAGGCAGGAAACTACAGACCAGTTAGTTTGACTTCAGTGGTAGGGAAAATGATGGAATCACTTCTGAAGGAAAGAATTTTTGAGTACCTAGAGGCCAATGGGGCAGAGGACCCAAGGCAGCATGGTTTCACAGCAGGAAGGTCATGTCAGACGAACCTAATAGATTTCTTTGATTGGGTGACCAAAATAATAGACCAGGGAGGGGCTGTGGATATGGCCTACCTAGATTTTAGCAAGGCATTTGACATAGTCTCACACAAAAGATTAATATACAAGTTAGCCAGCCTTGGAGTGGGTCCCAAGGTGGTAGCCTGGATAAAAAACTGGCTGGACAACAGGACGCAAAAGGTAATAGTAAACGGAGTCCACAGTGAAGAAAGGAGGGTAACTAGCGGGGTACCGCAGGGTTCAGTACTGGGACCGGTCCTCTTTAATATCTTTATAAGTGACATTGGAGAGTACCTGGAAGGAAAGGTATGCCTCTTTGCAGATGACACAAAGATCTGCAACAGGGTTGATACACAAGGTGGGGTGGAAAGAATGAAAAGGGACTTGGCAAGGTTGGAGGAATGGTCAAATACATGGCAGCTCAGATTCAATGCAAAGAAGTGCAAGGTAATGCATCTGGGAAACAAAAACCCAGGGGAAGTGTACACAATGGGGGGTGAGTTAATAACAACAACAAAAATCAAAAGAGACCTAGGAGTAATTATATCAGATGACCTAAAGGTGGGTAAGCAATGTGAGACGGCAGTAAGGAGGGCTGGGGGGATACTGGGATGCATAGGGAGAGGCATCAACAGTAGAAAACAGGAAGTTGTTATCCCTCTCTACAGATAGTTGGCGAGACCCCATCTCCGCAAAAACATAGAGTGGAGGCTGTTCAGAGGAGGGCAACCAAAATAGTGCAAGGTCTGCACCAGAAGACATACGAGGAGAGACTAAAGCAGCTTAATATGTATACCCTTGAGGAAAGGAGGGGGAGAGGGGACATGATAGAAACTTTCAAGTATCTCAAGGGAATTTACAAGGTACAAGAGGGTAGTATCTTTCAGAAGAAGAGATGCGCAAGAACAAGGGGGCACAATTTGAAGATAGAGGGGGGACGGCTCAGAGGTAATGTTAGAAAGTATTTTTCACAGAGAGTTGTGGATGCATGGAACAGCCTTCCTGAGGAGGTTGTGGAGTCAGGAACAGTGGGAGAATTCAAGAATGCATGGGACAGGCATAATGCAATTCTGGTGGGGGTCAGGAGGAAGTAAGCTGTTGATTAACTAGAATCTGCAGCTTATCCATCAGGTAGGGAACTGGGCAGACCGGGTGGGCCAAGCGGTCCTTATCTGCCGTCAAATTCTATGTTTCTATGTTTCTATTGACGAATAGGGAGAACAAGAGTGGGCCCAAGACAGAACCTTGTGGTACCCCCTCATGTAAAGGTAGTGATCCAGAGATATACAAAATACACATGCCCCCATAATGCAAGCACCATGGGCTGTATATGTAAATCACCATAGAATATTATGCTGGTTTAACTTTAAGCAGAAATGCAGAGTACCAAAAGGTCTCTTACACAGTCTGCAAGGGTGCTATCAGACGTCTGCACCTCTCCACTTGACCTGTTGGGAGCAGCCCGACAGGTGGTTGCGGAACCAGTTAAGGGAGTGTTGGTCAAGTCCGAATTTACTCAGCTTTGTTAGTAGGAGGGGGTGGTCTACCAGGACAAAGGCCTTGGTTAGGTCAATGAAGACTGCCCCTGTGGGGGTGCACTTGTCCAAAGCAGCTAGGACGTCAGAGGTGAACCTGATAAGGCCGGTGTCGGTCCCCTACTTTTGTCGGAAACCATGTTGGGAGGTGGCCAGAAGTTGGTTAGCTTCCAGGAAATCCCTTAGTTGGCAGTATACAAGCCACTCCTGGATCTTTGTAAGGGGACAGAGGATAGAGATGAGTCTGTAGTGGCCTATTGTTTCTCTAGCTCCATCCTTGTGGATTGGGACCACGTGGGCCTGCTTCCATATTTTGGGGACTACTCCATCTTGTAGGAATCTGTTTATGAGCAGGGCAACAGGAAAGGCTGTGGCGGGGGCAGCAGCCTTGAGCAGCCATGGGTCCAAACCATCTGGTCCCGGTGAGCCAGTGGGTTTTAAGGATAGTAGGAGGGGCAGCACTTCCTTGACATGCACAGTCCTTAGGTGGAAGTGGGGGTAGAAGGATCAATTCTATTGTGAACCCCCGACCAAACCACATCCCACATTTTTCTAAGGATTCTAGATTCATTTAAGAGATCACCTATCACTTGTTGTTCAGAGACCGGTAAATCCTAAAAAGGCTGTTCCAAAAAATAATTACTCACTATCAGTTTATACAGAAGTTTCCGAGGAGTCGACAACAACAAAGACTGTGAAATATTCAATTTTTTTTAATTAACGAAACACTCCATCCACACAGAGTTAAGTCTTCGAATCCTCTTGCTTTTGTCTAAAATCCATATTTTTCCAATCCTGCATAACTTCAACCAACCAAGGGGCCACCCAAACCACCCATGAGACCAAACCATTCTATACTAGTGGTAATAAATTAGCATAAAAAAATACTCCCCAAAAAGCTACAGGATGAATCACCCCCCCCCACCATCTTTCCTATCCAAATACGTAATACCCCGTTTAATGGGATTCAGTCCACTCCCCTAATGACATGAAAAGTAACAGTAATATAATCTGGTTTCTAGTTGTTTTGGAACAGGGTATACATAACTCAAATATAAAAAAAGGGGTACTAAGAAAGTTTTAATCACATATACCCTTTTCATTTTACTCATGTGCCACCTGTTCCATTTTGTCACAAGCTGTTGTCCCTTCCCAATTTGTGGGGCCCAATTAAAATTAGACATATCCCCCTGACCAAAGTAAATCCCTAAAATTTTACAGGGTCCCTAACTGTACCACAACTCCTCCTACCAAGACCAGAGTCTCGGGATTTACTACAATAGGTGTGCATTTACTTTTACTTGTATTAATCATCCCCCCCTGCAATGGCCGAAACGGACTGTACCAGGTTAAGAGCCCTTCTCCCCAACTCAGCATCAGTAACTGTAAGAATGAGGTCAGAAAAAATTAGTCACCATAGTAATGTTGTTTCTTCTAATGGAGTCTTGCTGCATTCTGACTTAATGCAGTTAGCCCCAGCACTTGAACTTCCCTGAAGAGTAAGGAGTTAAACTCTATGCAGGAGCATAGAATGTTGAGCTCGAGCTCGGTTTTCAAACCTCTGGCTGTGGTACTTCCCAGTGTAACCAACAGATTCTTATGAGCAACTAACTAGCTGAGTCTAGATATAATATATATAAGTATGTATGGAAATTGTCTTAGAATAAGCCAAAAGGCAACAATTTGGGCCCAGAACACTCAAGTCAAGAACCCAAGAAGAAGAAGGTAGTGACAACACTAAACAGATTATAACACAAACAGAATTAACAATACACACACCCAAGATGGGGTGGGGGGGTGCAAGGTGCCTGAGGTGCAACACTGTACCTGCCAGCCCACTCCGAAAAAACTAGGTACTGAGAGGGAGGCGGTGTCAGAATACAGCAAGACTCCATTAGAAGAAACAACATTACTATGGTGAGTAATGTTTTCTTCAAACAACATGAAGTTTTGCTGTATTCTGACTTAATGAAGACTACCAAGCAGTTCCCTATGGAGGAGGGAATGCAGACCCTAATTTGGGAACAAGCTCTGCAGTACTGCTGTGCCAAACCTAGCCTCACTCCTAGCCTGGATGTACAGGGAGTAATGCTTGGTGAATGTATGTACTGTTTTCCAGGTGGCTGCTTTGCAGATCTCTAACAAGGGTATATCTCTGGCCACAGCCAGAGTGGCAGCTGTAACCCTAGTCGAGTGAGCCCTCAAGCCTGAAGGAGGTGTTCTACCCAATTTGTCATAGCAGAATTGTATACAAGAAACAATCCACCAGGCAATAGTTATTTTCGTGGCAGGCTTACCTTTCCCCACCTCACCATAGGTGAGAAACAAATGAAGACAGTCATTCCTGTGAGCTTTAGTGTGCTCCATGTAATAGCTAAGAGCTCTTTTAACATCCAAGCTGTGTAGCCTTCTTTCAGCTGAAGAGGAGTGGTCAGTGAAAAACACAGGAAGAGACAGACTGGTTCAGATGAAAATCTGATACAAGTTTAGGTAAGAACCTCCTATTGGTAAAGCTATCAACAGTCCCTATTTTCCCAGGACAGTCCCTATTTTAGGCAGCATGTCCCAGTGTCCCCACAGGTTTTGCAAAATGTAACTTCTGTCCCTTTTTTTTGCTTACGTGTCCCAGTTTTGTCCCTTTTTTTTTGCTGACTGCTAATCCATGAGTGACAGTTATTTCAGCACCACTATGGCACTACACGGGCTAAACAGCAGTTTGCAACTTCAATCCTACACCTACGTTGCGCTGCAAGCATGTCAATGGGAGCACATTAAAGCATGTTGTTCCTGTTAGATTAGACTAAGTAGTGGTGCAAACAGCACATGTGGATGTCTGCCTGCCAGCAGCTGAGAGGGACTCCAGGCAGAGAAGAGACTGGCAGCAGGGAACTAAGGTACCCAAACCTGATCAGCTGTAGGGAAGTGTGTGAAAACAATCTGGTGTGGTGATGGTAGCCACTAAAGTGAAGTTTGCTCAACAAATGAGATGAGTGTAAGTGGGTTGGATGGGACTGTGAGGAGGAGCAATACATGCAGCTCGAACGTCTGATCACAATTTAACGCTGATTTGCTTCTAATGAACTTTCTGTACATCATGATTTGGAACTTGCTGCAGCAGAATGATGTACTTGTTTAATCTGAATGTTTGCTACTGGTGTTACTGTGGGGCAGCATGGCCAGAGCAAGCAGCAAAATGTAATTGATTGTACGCAGCATTGTCTGCAGTGGTGCCCATGAGAGTGACACGGTGTGGGGGGTCATGGTCAGGATGGACCGTCCCAGTTTTAGGCCTCAGAAAGTTGGTAGCTATACCTATTGGTTCTTAGGACCACTTTATCCCTATGGAAAGATATGAAGTCAGGTTCAACTGACAAGGCCTGTAGCCCAGTAATCCTCCTGGCAGAAGTAATGGCTACCAGGAACACAGTTTTCCAGGTCAAGTATTTCAGCTCAGCCAAAGCCGTGGGTTCAAAGGGGGGGGGGCTGCATGAGCTGTGCAATGCACACATTAAGATCCCAAGCAGGGGTCGGTTCTCTAAATGGAGGGTTTGTATGAACCAGACCCTTGAAGAACTTTTTAAACACATGATGAGAGGCCAGAGAAGAGCCCTTCCCTGCCGAAAAGAAAGCAGAAACTGCTGCTAGGTGAACCTTTAGAGTTGCAGGCCTAAGGCCTAGACCATTGAGGTGAACCAGATAATCTAAGGCTGTGGAAATGCCTGCAGAATCAGGGACAATGCTTTTCTGAGAACACCAAATGGTAAACCTCTTCCATTCGGAATCATAAGTCTTTTAAGTAGATGGTTTCCTGGAAACCTTCAGGATATCCAGGACTGCCTGAGAAAGATGCAGGTCTGCATATTCTAGCTCTTCAAGAGCCAGGCCTTGAGATTGAGAGACTGGAGATCGTGATAACAGAGCCTCCCCCGGAAGGACGACAGAAGATTGTGTCTCTTGGGAAGGGACAGGGGCCGAGACACTGCCAGAGACAGGGGCAGAGGATACCAAGGCTGCCTGGCCCAGTCTGGAGCTACTAGGATCACTGTGAAAGGTTGAGTCTTGATCTTGATCAGGACTCTGAACAGCAGAGGGAATGGAGAGAAGGCATACAGGAACCTGCCTTTCCAGTCCAAAATCAGGGCATCCTGGGGAACAGTTCCCAGGAGAGGAGGTCTGCAACAGAACAGGGGGAGTTGGTGATTGTCCGGGGCTGCAAAAAGATCTTTCTCTGGAGTGCCCCATCTGGAGAAGATGATCTGCAGGATGAGAGGATTCAGGGACCATTCGTGATGTTCCTGGGATATTCTTCTCAGAGCATCTGCCAGTGCATTGTCCTTCCCTAGAAGGTGAACTGCTACTAGGGAAGCCTGAAGAGAATAAGCCAGAGACCACAGTTTCATGGCTTCCGTGCACAAGGCCAAGGACCCAGTGCCTCCTTGTTTGTTGATATACCACATTGTGGTTGTGTTGTCTGTTCTGACTTGAACCACCTTGCCCTTGACTGAATCTGAGAAGAACTGAAGGGCCAGGAACACTGCCCTGAGTTCCAGAAGGTTGATGTGAAAGAGAGACTCCTGTGGAGACCAGACCCCTTGGGATGTCAGGGCCCCCAGGTGGGCTCCCCAACCTAGGAGAGAAGCAGCCGTAGTCAGAACTACTGAAGGAGTTTGCGGCAGAAATGGGACTCCTTGTCTGAGGTTGTCCTGATCCAGCCATCGCTGGAGAGCTTGGACCAGTGTCTGAGTCACTGCAATCAGTTTGGTAAGAGAATCCTTTTCTGGAGACCAGAAGGACCTTAGGTGTAACTGAATGTCCCTCATCTGGAATCTTGCTCCCTGCACCACTGCAGTAGAAGCTGCCATGTGGCCCAGAAGCTGGAGGAACTGTCTTGCTGGGCGAGAGACCTGAGGTCGAAAAGATGAAGCAAGATCCACTAGGGCCTTCATCCTTGCCAGGGGAAGGAAAACTTTTGCTTGTACAGTGTCCAACACTATTCCTATAAAGGTGAGAAGTTGAACTGGTTCAAGGACAGACTTTGGAAGATTGAGAAGAAAACCCAGGGAACTGAGTAGGTCCTGGGTAGTTTGCAGAATTGACCTGACCTATAGAGATGACTGACCCACAATGAACCAGTCGTCCAGATATGCGAAGATGGTAATACCCTGTCTTCTGAGGTAAGCCACCACTACTGCAAGGCACTTTGTGAACACCCTTGGAGCTGATGTAAGGCTGAATGGCATGGCACCGAATTGGTAATGGCCTGAAGGCAACTCAAACCTGAGGTATTTTCTGTGGGAGCACCTGATAGGGATGTGGAAGTAGGCATCCTTGATCCAGAGATGCTAACCAATCTCCTGGCCTTAGAGAGAGATTATTCCCAGAGTTACCATTTTGAATTTTGGCTTTAAAATGTGTTTTTTCAGGTACCTTAGGTCTAGGATGGGTCGCAACTCCCCTGTTTTCTTTGGGGTAAGGAAGTACCTGGAGTACAGTCCTTTTCCCTTGTATTGAGTAGGAACCTTCTCTACAGCTCTGAGAGCTAGAAGAGAGGAAACCTCTGCCTCTAGGGCAATGGTTTCTGAGATTGATGCAGGTGGAAGAGACTTGGCCCTCTTTTTTGGAAACTTTTTGAAGCTGAAGGCCAGTCCCTGGCTTACTACTTCCAGGTCCCACTTTGTCTGAGGTCACAGACTTCCAGGCCTGGAAGTAGTAAGCCAGCCTGCCTCCTACTGGAAATGGAGAGTCGACCCGGGCTGACACATCAGGGTGTCTGCTTGGCAGGAGCCTTAGACTGGGAGGAGGGAGCAGCCCTGCTTATCCCCCTCCAGCCCCTCCCTCTGAAGAACCCCCTCTGTGGGAAGGGAGAGGAGGGCTGGGCTTGGTAAAAAGGCCTGTAAAAGGGCCTGCCCCTGCCCCTAGAACGATGCTTTTGTGGAATGGCTTGTCTTTCCTTGGCCTGTGCACTCCTGTACGTGGTCCTGTATTCATCCATTTATTTCCATGTAAGCCTCTGTTTGCTCCCAAAACAGAGTTACCCACTACAGAAAAATCCATAGCCTTAGTCTGAGTATCCTGTGAAAGGCTAGTACATCTGAAACAAGCATGTCTTCTGAGAGACACAGATATAGCCATGACTCTAGATGCCACATCATTGGAGTCCACAGCAGCATGAAATTGTATTTTCCATGCCTCAATTCCATCAGCAGCGACCTCCTACAGCTCTTTTGCTAGCTGGGGGGAGGCCTGTTTAGCCAGTTCCAGGACTGTATCCCATCTGGATTTCTGGTACCTGGCTGTGTAGGCCATATAATTAGCCTGCTTGAGTCCCAAAGAGGATGCCAAATACTGTTTTTTGGCCATGGCATCCACTTTCCTGGAGTCCTTCTTCATGGGGTGTGAAGCCAAAGGAATGTTAGCCCTGTCACAGGCTGCAGCCTGCACTACCCCAACATGGCTGCTATGATTATAAAGGAACTCCGTAGCTGAGCCTGATAACATATACCTCATGTCCATTCCCTTGTCCACAGGAGATACTGAAGGAGTTTGTAAAATTTTGTGTGTCTGTTTCCCCAAGGACTTATGAAGAGGGATAGACAGCCTTTTGGACTCTGGGATATCCATCATTTCCACAAAATCAGGCTTTTCTTCCTCCTGTGCAGCTTCAACCAAGGGAAACTGAAGGGTTTCTGCCACCTTTTTGTAAAACAAAAAGTGTGAAGGGGACTCAGAGAGCCTGGGTGGAGAGACACCTGAGGGTCTGTCATGGGAGATGTCCAGTTCAATGGGCACATCCAGACTCCCCTGGTCATCGTTATCATCATCATCGGGATAGTCTTTGTCTCCCTCCCACTCCTCATAATAAGTGCCTGGATCATAATCCAAAGGAGGTGGATCCGACCGCCTAACCGGCGGTACCAGTTCGGACGGAACCGGTCTAAGCGATTGAACAATGCTAATCACTTTGGCTATTTCGTCCACTGTTGGAGAATGCGATATAGGATCCGAACCGGCAGACTTACGTTTCTTTTTTGACGGAACTGGCCCCTCAGGGTTGCTCTCCTTTTGCCAGAGGAGGTATCGCCTAGGTCAGTAGGCACCTCCTCAGATTCGGCCGCAACTGAACTGGGCTGGCCATCTGGATCTACGGACTTCTCGGCCTCCCTTTCCTTCAGCTTACTCAAGTCTTTTTTTCTAGAATGGATTTAGGAACGTTTTTACAGATTTGGCAGTCTGACTTGAGGTAGTCAAACCCCAGACAATAAGAAAAAATTACTCACCTTAGTAATGTTGTTTCTTCTAATGGAGTCTTGCTATATTATGACAAGTGCAGTTTGTCCCACCACTAGAACTGCTCCGGAGGTGAAAGAGTTAACTTCCATGCAGAGCATGGAGCTTAGAGCGCGAGCTCGGTTAAAACTCTGTTAGGGTGGTTTCAAACCGAAACCGTCAGATCTTCTGAGCAAAAACTCACTAAGGTTCTGTGTGGAAGCTGTAACCTACACTAGCCAACTGGCTACTAACATATTCACACATTTTCCTGGTCCCAACACCAAGACTCAAGTCAGTGGACCAGAAAAATAAGATAAAATAACTAAATAAACACAACACCCAAACATGAAAGAGGGCATCAATAAATGCCAACAGAGGATTGCCCACCCCATACCCAAAGTAGAAGTTCTGAGAGGGGCAGGCTGGGGCGGGAGGTCATAATATAGCAAGACTCCATTAGAGGAAACAACATTACTAAGGTGAGTAATTTTTTCTTCAAACAACATGAAGTCTTGCTATATTATGACAAGTGCAGACTACACACCAGTACCTCCATGGAGGAGGGACAGAACCTACTTAGGGAATAGGCTCTGAAGCACGGTTGTGTTAAACCGAGCATCCCTCCTGGCCTGAATATCCAGGGAGTAATGCTTGGTGAAAGTGTGTACTGTTTTCCAAGTAGCTGCTTGACATATCTCCAAGATAGGGATGTCTCTAGCAGCAGCTAGAGAGGCAGCTGTACCTCTGATAGAGTGAGCCCTCAGGCCTGAGGGGGGAACCTTACCCAGCTTTTGATAGCAAAATTGGATACAAGAAACGATCCACCTGGCAATGGATCTCTTAGTGGCAGGTCTCCCTCTCCCAACCTCACCATAAGTGAGAAACAGTTGGAGGGAGTCAAACCTTTGACCCTTGGTACGCTCTATGTAGTAACTTAGGGCCCTCTTAACATCTAGGCTGTGCAGCCTCCTCTCACCAGAGGAGGAATGGTCAGTGAAGAACACTGGAAGTGAAATAGATTGGTTAAGGTGGAAATCTGAAACCACCTTAGGCAAAAACTTCCTGTTAGTCCTGAGGACTACTTTATCCCTGTGAAAGGAAATAAAGTCAGTCTCTACTGATAAAGCCTGTAACTCACTTATGCGCCTGGCAGAAGTGATGGCTACCAGAAATACAGTTTTCCAAGTCAAATACTTAAGCTCTGCCGAAGACAGAGGCTCAAAGGGGGGTTGCATCAGCTGAGCAATGCATACATTAAGATCCCAAGCGGAGCAGGGTCCCTGAATGGAGGATTGGTATAAAGCAATCCTTTAAAAAACTTGGAAAATACAGGGTGAGAAGAAAGAGAAGAGGGCTTCCCTGCTGAAATGAAGGCAGAGACAGCTGCCAAGTGCACTTTCAGGGTAGCTGGTCTCAGTCCCAAAGAATTAAGATGGACCATATAGTCCAATACAGTGGGTAGATCAGCAGATTACGGGGAAACATGCTTCCCAGGACACCGTATGGAAAACCTTTTCCACTTGGAGTTATAGGTAGCCCTGGTGGAAGGCTTCCTAGCAGCCTTCAGGATTTCGAGAACACTTTGAGAAAGTTGTAGATCAGCAAACTCTAACCGCTCAAGAGCCAAGCCTTGAGGTTGAGGGATTTGAGATTCGGATACCAAACTCTCCCCTGAGCACAGGTTAACAGATTGTGGTTCCTGGGGAGACACAGGGGAAGATGGACTGCTAAGGACAGAAGGAGTGGGTACCAGGGCTGCCTGGCCCAGACTGGAGCAATCAGGATCATTTTGCAGGGCTGAGACCTGATTTTGACTAGTACTTTGAACAGGAGAGGGAAGGGAAGGCATAAAGAACTTCCTTCCCAATCGAGGAGAAAGGCATCCAGGGGGACTGAGCCCAACACTGGGGGCCTGCAACAAAACAGTGGAAGTTGATGATTGTCTGGGGCTGCAAAAAGATCTATCTGAGGAGTGCCCCATCTGGCAAACACTATCCCCAGTACTAGGGGATCCAGTGACCATTCGTGATGGCCCTGGGAAATCCTGCTGAGAGCATCTGCCAGGACATTGTCCTTGCCTGGGAGGTGAACTGCTATGAGGGAAGTGTTCAGGGAATAAACCAGAGACCACAACTTCATCGCCTCGGTGCACAAGGCCGAAGACCGAGTGCCCCCTTGTTTGTTGATGTACCACATTGTAGTGGTGTTGTCTGTTCTGACCTGTACCACCTTGTTCTGAACAGATGCATAAAAAACCTGAAGTGCTAGAAAAACAGCTCTGAGTTCCAACAGATTGATATGGAGCAGAGATTCCTGAGGGGACCATAACCCTGGGTGGAGAGGTCGCCCATGTGAGCTCCCATCCCAAGAGGGATGCATCTGTAGTAAGGGTCAAGGAGTGAGACAGAGGATGAAAGGCACCCTTGTCTCAGATTGCTCTGATCCTGCCACCACTGAAGGGCCTGGATCAGGGTTGAGTCACTGGATTAACTTGGATAGGAATCTCTTCTTTGAGACCAGAAAGCTCTCAAATGGAACTGAATGTCCCTCATCTGAAATCTTGCTCCTTGCACAACAGCTGTGGAGGCAGCCATGTGTCCTAGGAGCTGCAGGAAATGCCTTGCTGGTCGAGAAACCTGCAGAGCGAAGGATGAGGCCAGGGCCACTAAGGTCCTTACCCTTTCCAAGGGAAGGAAGGCTCTGGCCTGCTTTGTGTCCAGTTCTGCGCCTATAAAGGTGAGTACCTGGACAGGTTCCAAAATTGACTTTGGAAGATTGAGAAGAAAGCCCAGAGAGGTAAGCAACTGCTGGGTAACTAGCAGGTGTGATTTGACCTGGTCTGGAGACTGACCCACAATGAGCCAGTCGTCCAGGTAGGGAAAAATGGCAATCTTTTGCCTTCTTAGATGAGCAACTGCTACTGCCAGACATTTTGTGAACACCCTTGGGGCAGAAGTGAGGCCGAGGGCATTGCTCTGAACTGATAATGGCCTGAGGGCAGTTCGAATCTGAGGGATCGATGGGAGCTTCTGATAAGAACATGGAAGTAGGCATCCTTGAGGTCCAGGGAGGCTAGCCAGTCCCCTGGCCTCAGGGAGGGTAAAATCATTCCCAGTGTCACCATTTTGAACTTTGGTTTTAAAAGGTGCTTGTTTAGATATCTTAGATCCAGGATAGGCCACCACTCTCCTGTCTTTTTTGGGGTAAGAAAGTACCTGGAGTACAGACTCTTGCCCTGGTGTGGGAGAAACCCTTTCTACAGCTCTGAGAGCCAGGAGGTTGAGACTTCTGTTTCAAAGCAAGAGTCTCTAAAGGGTTTGCAGGTGGAAAAGATCTGGTTCTCATCTTTGGAAATTTTTGAAGCTGAGAACCAGACCCTGGCTCACTACTTCCAGGACCCACCTGTCTGAAGTTAAAGACTCCCAGTCCTGGATGAAGTAGCCAGCCTGCCCCTACAGGTAATGGAGAGCCGACCCTGGGCATCCCATCAGGGTGCCTGTTTGGCAGGGGCTTTAGGCTGAGGGGTGGAGCAGGCCTGCTCGTGACCCGTCTGCCTCTCTCTGAAGAACCCCCTCTGTGCATAGGCTGAAGAGGAGGAGGCCTGGGTCTGGTAAAAAGGCCTGTGAAAAGGCCTGCCCCTACCCTTGGGGGGCTGCCTCTGAGGAGTGGCTTGCCGTTCCTTGGCTTGTGCACTCCTATAAGTGGTTCTATATTCATCCATTTTCTTCATATAATTCTCTGTCTGCTCCCCAAACAGAGAATTTCCCACCACAGGAAAATCCATAGCCTTAGACTGGGTATCCTGTGACAAAGTAGTACACCTGAGCCAGACCAATCTACGAAAAGCCACAGATGTAGCCATGACTCTAGAGGATACATCGTTAGAATCCACTGCAGCATGGAATTGCACCTTAGATGCCTCAATACCATCAAGAGCCACCTGCTCCAGCTCCTTTGCAAGCTGGCCAGGGACCTGTTTAGCTAAGGCCATGACAGTATCCCATCTAGATTTCTGGTATCTACAACATAAGCCATAGTTTGCTTGTCTGAGTCCCAAGGATGCTGCCATGTATTGTTTTTGGCCATGGCATCAATCTTCCTGGAGTCCTTGTCAGGAGGATGTGAAGCCAGGGAATATTAGCTTTATCACAGGCTGCAGCCTGAACTACTAACATGACTGCATTGCTGTGAAAGAAAATCTGTATCAGGACCTGACAAAGTGTACCTCCTGTCCATCTTTTTATCTACAGGAGGCACAGAATTAGAGCTTTTAAAATTTTTATTGTTTGTTTCCTAAAAGATTTATGCAAAGGGATGGACAATCTCCTGGACTCTGGGATATCCATCATCTCTACATAGTCAGGCTCCTCTTGCTCATCCAAAGCCTCCTCTAAGGTAAGCTGGAGGGTCTCAGCAACTTTTTTATAAAACAAAAAATGAGAAGGGGACTCAGAAAGCCTAAGGGGAGATTCACCTGAAGGTCTGTCTGGGGAGATGTCCGGTTCAATGGGCACATCCAGACTTTCAAAGTCACATTCACACTGATCATAATCCTCCTCCCCCTCCTCTGGTTCATAAAACTCTTCTATATCATATTCCTGAACCCTTGGAACCGACCGAACCGACCTTTTGCCAGACAGTGGCGGTTCGAAGGGAACCGGGGACAGAGACTGGACAATCTGTATTGCCCTGGCTATCTCTGCAGCAGTTGGAGAAGGAATTTTGGACTCTAAACCTGCTGATTTTTTAGTTTTCTTTGCTGGAACCGGCTCCTCAGAGCCAGCTTTTCGTTTGCCCGAGGAAGTCTCGCCCTGGTCAGAGGGCACTCCCTCCGGTTCGGTTGGCACCGAACCGGGCTGGCCATCCGGGTCAGCGGACTTTTTGGCCTCTCGTTCCCTGAGCCTGCCCACTCTCTTGTCCAGGGTGGCTGCAGGGAAATTTTTACAAATCTGGCAGTCTGAATTGAGGTGGTCAAACCCCAGACAATAGACACATGTAGTGTGTGGGTCAGCCTTGGCAAAGGCTTCCCCACAGACACTACAGTGCTGAAACCCAGTGGGCCCGGTTTTTCTTTTGGGTTTCTCAGACATGATGCCAGCCTAACCAACAAACTTGCCCTTTTAATGGCCGTGCCAGGCAAGATACCCTTATCGGTTCCAAACCGTGACACGGGTCGTGGAAAAAAACTTAATGAAATCCGTTTTTTTTAGAACCGATAAGAACCGGGAACCGCACTCTAACAAGCCTTAAAAGGCTTTAAAACTAAGTTTTAGTACAATTCGATCGGTTCAAACCGCGATAACAATTTACAAGTTCCACACAGAAAAAACCTATCTATTACTTACAATACCATAGACAGAGCTTGAACCGATTGGTTTTGCGGTTAAAATAATTAAATCGCGGTTAAATTCAACCGAGAAATAGCGTTTTAAACCGAAGAAATGAACCGAGCAACAGGAGGAATCTCCGGAGCGACTGTTCAGTGAGGCGGAGTAAAGAATCTGACGGCTTCGGTTTGAAACCACCCTAACAGAGCTTCTTAACCGAGCTCGCGCTCTAAGCTCCATGCTCTGCATGGAAGTTAACTCTTTCACCTCCGGAGCAGTTCTAGTGGTGGGACAAACTGCACTTGTCATAATATAGCAAGACTTCATGTTGTTTGAAACACAGATGAGGTGGGGGTCAGCCTTGGCAAAGGCCTCCCCACACTCAGTACAGTGTTGAAACCCAGTGGGACCAGTTTTCTTCTTGGGTTTCTCAGACATGGCCAACCTACCAAATTACCCTATAGCAGCTTTCAAGCCAGGTAATAAAATAACCGATTGGTTACAAACCGTGTCACGGGTTTTGAAAAAGAACCAGAAAAGGACCGATTCTTTTGAAACTGATCGGTACCGGAACACCACTCTAATCCCAGAAAATTTTTTATTTAGAAAATAGAAGAAACTACAAGGTCGGTTCCAAACTGGACTGACCGAAAAGAAACTGAGGAAAAAACTATTTCCACACTTTTCTCCAAAATAAACACAGTCACTACCTATCTACAACACTACCTGTACCATAGACAGAGGCTGCAAATCCGAAAAAATAACAAATATAAGGTTTTAAAACCGAACGCTTTACTTTTACCGAACCGAGCAGAGGAAATCTCCAGAGCAACTTCACTGTTAGGCGGAGTAAAAAAATCTGACGGTTACATTGGTAAGTACCACAGACAGAGGTTTGAAAACCGAGCTCAAGCTCAAAGTTCTATGCTCCTGCATAGAGTTTAACTCCTTACTCTCCGGGGCAGTTCAAGTGCTGGGGCTAACTGCATTAAGTCAGAATACAGCAAGACTTCATGTAGCTTGAATCTGCATAAGCAATACACTTCAGAGGAAATCCACCTGGATGGCCAAGACCAAAAATATGAGGGGAGAAAACCAAAATCCCAATCAGTGGATCCATTGTGATAACATACAGCAAGGGGCTTAGGGGACAACCCTGTCGCACCCCTTTCCTGATCATGCATTTTTGCCCTACCCATTTATTATCATAAGTTTTCACAAGAGCCGTGTGATAACATAATTGCATCCAAGCAATAAACCGGGGCGGAAATACATACATTTTTAGACACTCCCACAAAAACACACGGGAAACATTATCAAATGCTCTAGACTGATCAACATTTATGATGAAACCCAGAATCCCTTGTTCCATTACAGTCCTAAGTAAGAACAAGAGCTCAGTAATCCATCTCCCAGGAACAGCACAGAACTGGGCCTGCTGGATAATTGAGGGTAAAACCTGGGAAAGCCGTAAACTGAGAATCTTTGCTAAGATTTTAAAATCCATATTCAGTAGTAAAGTAATTTGCCTCCAATTCTGTAGATCAGTGTATCCCCTTTTTTATATAAAAATATGAGCAAGTCTTCGAGCATTTGGTCAGTCAGCCTAACTTCAGAAAGAAGGGCCTGAAATATTGTGACTAATTCATGTGGAATCAATTCTAATAATTTCAAGTACAATCCACTAGGTAGCCCATGAGACCCAGGTGCTGTCCTCTTCCTGAGTGACTTAATGGTCTCCGTCAATTCTAAGACAGTCAAGGGGATGAAAAGGCCATCCACCAGACCCTGGCTCTGTTGTAGAACTTGAGCAGCCTGCAACACCCGTTCAAAATATTCAGGATGGGAGACAACCAGATTCCTGTTGTTCAGTTATTTATCTACTGATTTCCTGTAAAATATCCATATTTTCCGTGATGAAAACCCCTGCAAGATTCCTAATTCCTATCAGGTGATTAAGCTGAACCCTAGCACAACAATCTTCCAATGGAGTAGTCTGGGCTTTCGACCCCTGAGTTCCAAACTATTGTTCCAACGCTAAACTATGTTGTCTATTGTATTGAAACTGAAACATTTCCTGTTTAGCAGTTCTTAACTGTTCCCTATTATCCTGTACTGTTTCTGCCTGCTCAGTTAAGAGCTGTTGGAATTGTGTTCTAAGATTAAAATATTGTTTCTCCTGGCTAATACTACGTTCCATAGCTGTGGTCCAAAAGAAGGCAGCAATCAACTGCTTAGTGTAGGCCCACCATTTTAAAGGGGAGTCATACACAAACTCCACTGTTAGTCTATCTTGTAAGATAGTAAGCAGTTCCTGACAGATATAATGTTCTTCTAGAAGACTAGAATTCAGTCGCCATACTCCTCTCCCACCCATCCTCAGTGGTGTGGTGGAGACAGAAATTCCTATTAGGGCATGGTCAGATGTTTCCATCAAAACAGTCTCAGCAGAGGAAATGGGTATCGTATTTGAAATTAACCAAAAATCAATACGAGTAGATAACAGTCTTCGAAAATAAGTGTGTGCAGGTGTCTTAAAAAAAGTAGCCTGAACATCTTTCAACCCAGACTGCTTCATCAGACCCAGTAAAAATGTCAAATCACTGTAAATTTTCACTTTTTGTCCCCTGGTGTCAGAGTGTAACAGACTAGTGCTAAAGTCACCACCAATTAATATCTGCTTGTTCGTACAGAAGTATGGTTGCAGTAATTTCAGTAGTTCTACTCTCAGTGCTTTTGTCTGTGGGGCACATATATTTATTACCCTATAGACAAGCCCTTCAAATCCCACATCCAAAATCAAAACCCTCCCAGAAGAGACATCCACTAGTTTATGCACCTTAAGTCCATGGCTAGAAAAACAAACCCCCCAGACCACAGCACAAATCCTCCCCAACAGACCAAAACGAATCACCCAGATACCAAGA
Organism: Neoceratodus forsteri; assembly: GCA_016271365.2. NCBI lineage: Eukaryota > Metazoa > Chordata > Ceratodontiformes > Ceratodontidae > Neoceratodus > Neoceratodus forsteri. The sequence continues at coordinate 635,477,322 of CM057449.1, read as the reverse complement.
TGCTTTAACTCGCTCTACATCACCAACAGTATGGAGCCTGGGGTCCTGCAAAAGAAAGACGTCATTCTGCATGAGCTTCAAAACAGAGAAGGTAGTATCCCTCTTAATATCAGACATAATACTGTTCACGTTAAGGCTTGCCAGCCTTAGAGGGGTTCCTGGATCATGTTTAAGGAAGCTTTATGTTTTCTAGCGCTTGCGCTAGTAATCCAGCCTTGTTTACCCTTCAAGGGTAGTGAAGGAAAAATTACTCACCTTAGTAATTATATTTCTTCTAATGGAGTCCTGCTGTATTCTGACAATTGCAGTGATTCCCAAACTTTGAACTGCCCCGGAGAACTAAGGGGTTAACTTTCCATGCAGGGCATGGAACACTGAGCTCAAGCTCGGTTGAAGTCTCTGTCTGGAGTGTTTTGAACTCAAACTGTCAGATTCGTACGAGCCCAAGTAAACTAAAAATTCTATCTGGAAATTGTAAAAATTCTACTAGCCAACTGGCTGAAAAGTTTTGGATCCCCAAGGAAGACTCAAGTCAGGAAACCCAAAAACTAAACCCAATGTACTTGAAAAAAAAAAAAAAAAACAATAATAAAAAAGCACCCAAACAAAAGGGAGGAGGGTGCCAGCAAATACACCCTTGGGGTGCAACACTGCACCTGCCCACCCACTTCCCACAAAAACAGGTTCTGGGAGGGGAGGCAGGGAGGGAGGTCAGAATACAGCAAGACTCCATTAGAAGAAATATAATTACTAAGGTGAGTAATTTTTTCTTCAAACAACATGAAGTCTTGCTGTATTCTAATAATTGCAGACTACCAAGCAGTACCTCCAAGGAGGAGGGACAGAACCTACTTTGGGAATAGGCTCTGAAGTACTGCTGTGCCAAACCAAGCATCCCTCCTAGCCTGGATATCCAGAGAGTAATGCTTGGTAAAGGTATGGACTGTTTTCCAGGTGGCTGCTTGACAGATTTCTAGGAGAGGAATATCCCTGGCCACAGCCAGGGAAGCAGCTGTACCTCTTGTGGAATGAGCCCTCAAGCCTGAGGGTGGAGTTTTTCCCAGTTTTTCATAGCAGAATTGTATACAAGACACAATCGACCTGGCAATAGATCTTTTGGTGGCAGGTTTGCCCTTTCCCACTTCTCCATAAGTGAGGAACAACTGGAGGGAGTCAAACCTGTGACCCTTGGTACGCTCTATGTAGTAACTAAGGGCTCTTTTGACATCTAAACAATGTAGCCTCCTCTCTCCTGAGGAAGAATGATCAGTGAAGAAAACAGGGAGAGGCATAGACTGGTTTAAATGGAAGTCTGAAACCACTTTGGGCAAGAACCTTTTATTGGTTCTAAGGACCACTTTATCCCTATGAAAGGAGATAAAATCAGGTTCCACTGACAGGGCTTGCAATTCACTGATACGCCTAGCAGAGGTAATGGCTACCAAGAACACAGTTTTCCAAGTCAAGTACTTAAGCTCTGCTGAAGACATAGGCTCAAAGGGGGGTTGCATAAGTTGAGCAATGCAAACATTCAAATCCAGGCAGGGGCAGGGTGTCAAAGGGGGACTGGTGTGAAACAATCCTTTAAAAAATTTACAGAACACAGGATGGGAAGATAGTGAGGAAGGCTTCCCCACAGACAAAAATGAGGAAACAGCTGACAAGTGTACCTTGAGAGTAGCTGGTCTGAGGCCTAGGCCATTAAGATGGACCATATAATCCAGAACCATAGGCAATTCAGCAGTGTCTGGAGAAATATTCTTCTTACAACACCAAATGCTGACTCTTTTCCATTTGGAGTTGTAAGTCTTTCTGGTGGAGGGCTTTCAAGAAGCCTTGAGGATGTCCAGAACCCGTTGGGAAAGATGCAGATCTGCAAACTAACTCTTCAAGAGCCATGCCTTGAGATTGAAGGACTGAAGATTGGGGTACCAAATCCTCCACTGAGAGGATGTTAATAGGCTGTAATTCCTGGGAAGAGACAGGGGAAGATGGACTGCTAGGGAAAGCAACAGGGGGTACCAGGGCTGTCTGGCCTAATCTGGAGCAATCAGAATCACCTTGCAAGGTTGAGACCTTATTTTGACTAAAACTTTGAACAGGAGTGGGAAGGGGGAAAGGCATACAGAAACTTCCCTTCCCAATTCAGAATCAGGGCATCCAGGGGGACTGAGCCCAAGACTGGAGGTCTGCAACAAAAGAGAGAGAGAGAGCTGGTGATTGTTTGGGGCTGCAAAGAGATCTATCTATCTCTTTGGAGTGCCCCACCTTGAAAAAAATCACTTTCAACACCTGAGGGTCCAGGGACCATTCGTGATGGCCCTGAGAAATCCTGCTCAGTGCATCTGCTAGCACATTGTCCTTGCCTGGAAGGTGAACTGCTACAAGAGAGGCTTGCAGGGAATAAGCCAGGGACCACAACTTCATGGCTTCTGTGCACAAGGCCGTGGACCAAGCGCCTCCCTGCTTGTTGATGTACTACATGGTGGTAGTGGTGTCTGTTCTGACTTGAACCACCTTGTTCTCAACTGACTGTAAGAACACTTTTAGAGCTAGAAAAACTGCCCTGAGCTCTAGAAGACTGATGTGGAAAAGGGATTCTTGGGGGGACCACAGGCCCTGGGCAGTGAGGGACCCCAGGTGGGCTCCCCAGCTCAGAAGGGAAGCATCCGTGGTAAGGACCACTAAACAAGGCTGGACAACAAAAGAAACACCTTGCCTTAAGTTGTCCTGATCCTGCCACCACTGGAGGGCCTGGATCAAGGTCGGAGTCACTGGAATCAGTTTGGTAAGGGAGTCCTTTCTCTGAGACCAGTAAGCTCTCAGGTGGAACTGAATATCCCTCATCTGGAATCTTGCCCCTTGAACCACTGTTGTTGAAGTTGCCATGTGGCCCAAGAGCTGGAGGAAATGCCTTGCTGGTCGAGATACCTGAAGGCTGAAGGAAGAAGCTAGTTCCATAAGAGCCCTTGCCCTTTCTAGAGGAAGAAAGGCTCTTGCTCCGAGTGTGTCCAGCTCTGCCCCTATAAAGGTAAGGAGCTGGACTGGTTCGAGAACTGACTTGGGAAGGCTTGAGAAAAAATCCTAGGGAAGTGAGCACTTGCTGGGTCACTTGCAGGTGAGACTTGACTTGGTCTGAAGACTGACCCACTAATAGCCAATCGTCCAGAAAAGGAAATATGGAAATCGCTTGCCTTCTTAGAAAGGCAACTACTACTGCCAGGCACTTTGTGAAATCCCTTGGAGCTGAGGTTAGACCAAAGGGCATTGCTCTGAACTGATAGTGGCCTGAGGGCAAATCAAACCTGAGGTACTTTCTGTGGGAGCACCTGATGGGAATGTGAAAGTAGGCATCTTTGAGGTCCAGAGAGGCTAGCCAGCCCCCTGCCATTAGAGAGGGAAGGATTATTCCCAGAGTTATCATCTTGAACTTTGGTTTTAAAAGATGTTTGTTCAGATATCTGAGGTCTAGGATGGGTTGCCACTCCCCTGTCTTTTTGGGGGTCAGGAAGTACCTGGAGTACAGTCCTTCGCCCCACTGTAGGGTAGGTACTCTCTCTATAGCTCTTAAAGCTAGGAAAGAAGAAACCTCTGCCTCTAGGGCAAGGGTTTCCGAAAGATTTGCAGGGGAAAAAGATCTGGTTCTCATCTTTGGAAATTTTTTGAAGCTGAGAACCAGTCCCTGGCTTACTACTTCCAGGACCCACTTGTCTGTTGTAGTAGACGTCCAGTCCTGGACAAAGTAAGCCAGCCTGCCCCCTACTGGAATAGGAGAGTCGACCCGAGCAGACCCATCAGGGTGTCTGCTTGGCAGGGGCTTCAGGCTGAGGGGTGGATGCAGGCCTGCTCATCCCCTTTCTGCCTCTCCCTCTGAAGAACCCCCTCTGCAAAAGGAAGAAGAGGCCTGTGCTTGGTAAAAAGACCTTTGAAAAGGCCTGCCCCTGCCCCTAGACTGCTGTCTTTGAGGAGTTGCCTGCTTTTCCTTGGCCTGAGCACTCCTGTAAGTGGTCCTGTACTTGTCCATTTTCTTCATGTAATTCTCTGTCTGCTGCCCAAACAAAGAATTACCCACTACAGGAAAATCCATAGCCTTAGCCTGGGTGTTCTGCGAGAGGCTAGTACATCTGAGCCAAGCCATCCTCCGAAGAGCCACAGATGTAGCCATAACGCCTGATGAAACATCATTAGAGTCCACAGCAGCATGATATTGCACTTTAGATGCCTCAATCCCATCTGCAGCCATCGCCTCCAGCTCATTGGCTAGCTGGGGGGAGGCCTGTTTAGCTAGTGCCAGTGCCAGTACAGTGTCCTACCTGGACTTCTGGTACCTGGCTGTATAGGCCATGTAATTCGCCTGCCTGAATCCCAAAGAAGATGCCATGTACTGCTTCTTTGCCATGGCATCAATCTTCCTGGAGTCCTTGTCAGGGGGGTGTGAAGCCAAGGGAATATTTGCCTTGTCACAGGCAGCAGCCTGCACTACCCCAACATGGCTGCATTGCTGATATAAGAACTCCGTGTTTGAGCCTGAGAGTGTATACCTTTTGTCCATTCTTTTATCTACAGGAGGTATAGTGTTAGGAGACTTTAAGAATTTTTGTGTCTGTTTCCCAAAAGATTTATGGAGGGGAATAGACAGTCTCCTGGACTCTGGGATATCCATCCTCTCTACACAATCAGGCTCTTCTTAATCTTCCACAGCCTCTTCCATAGGAAGCTGGAGGATTTCAGCCACTTTCCTGTAAAACATAAAATGGGAAGGGGACTCAGAAAGCACAGTAGGGGAAACACCTGATGGTCTGTTTGGGGAGATGTCTGGTTCCACAGGCACATCCAGACCTTCACTTACTTCATAATCCTCAAATTCCCCTTCCTCTTCAAACTCCGGTTCATAACATTCTTCAAGGGTATACTCTTGAACCGGGGGAACCAACTGAACTGAATCCCTGCCAGAAGGAGCCGGATCGGTCGGAACCGGACGGAGTGATTCCACAATCTGAATCGCCCTGGCTATCTCTTCGGTGGTCGGAACATGAACCTCTGGATCTGAACCGGTCAATTTATCTTTGCGCTTTCTTTTTGTCAGAACCGATCCCTCAGAATTGGCTCTCCTTTTGCCCGAAGAAGTATCACCCTGGTCAGAGGGCACTCCTTCTGGTTCGGTCGAAACCGAACCGGGCTGGCCATCCGGGTCAGTGGACTTCTCGGCCTCCTTTCCCTCAGTCTACCTAATCTCTTTTCAAGGGTAGATTTGGGAAAATTTTTACATATTCAGCAGTCTGAATCGAGGTGGTCAAACCCCAGACAAACACAGGTGGTGTGGGGATCGGCCTTGGAAAAGGCCTCACCACACTCACTTCAGTGTTGAAACCCAGTGGGCCCGGTTTTTTCTTGGGTTTCTCAGACATGGCCAACCTAACCAAACTTACCCTTTTTTCGTCTACCGCCAGAAAAGACTCCCTTATTGGTTCCTAACCATGTCACAGGTATTGGAAAAAAATGGTTAAAACACGCTTTTTTAGAACCGATAAGAACTGGTAACCACACACTAAATATAGCAAAATTCACAATCAAATGGTCGGTTCAGCTGAACTGACCGCGCTTTTACAAGTTCCACACAGAAAAAAGAAAAAATTACTCACCTTAGTAATGTTGTTTCTTCTAATGGAGTCTTGCTGTATTCTGACTATTGCAGTGATATCCAACCTTTGAACTGCCCCGGAGAGGAAAGAGTTAACTTTCCATGCAAGGCATGGAACGCTGAGCTCGAGCTCGGTTGAGACTCTGTCTGCTGTTATTTGAACCCAAACCGCCAGATCTTTACGAGCTATACTCACTGGGCGTCCTGTGTGGAAATTGTAAACTCACACTAGCCAACTGGCAACTAAATTTAATAAAATGATTTTTTGGTTCCAAGGCAAAGACTCAAGTCAGGGAACCCAAAAAACAAAACACAACACACACCCAAAAATAAGAGGGTGAGCAAAAGGGGGCACCTCTAGGGTGCCAACACTGTTCCTGCCCACCCACCCACATCCCAAAACCAAGGTTCTGAGAGGGGGGGGGGAGTGAGGTCAGAATACAGCAAGACTCCATTAGAAGAAACAACATTACTAAGGTGAGTAATTTTTTCTTCAAACAACATGAAGTCTTGCTGTATTCTGACTATGGAGACTACCAAGCAGTACCTCCATGGAGGAGGGACAGAACCTACTTTGGAAACAGGCTCTGAAGCACTGCTGTGCCAAACCGAGCATCACTCCTAGCCTGGATATCCAGACAGTAATGCTTGGTGAAAGTATGTACTGTTTTCCAGGTGGCTGCTTGAGAAATCTCTAAGATAGGAATATCCCTGGCAGCAGCCAGGGAAGCAGCTGTACCTCTAGTAGAGTGAGCCCTCAAGCCTGAGGGTGGGATTCTACCTAATTTTTCATAGCAGAATTGCATACAAGAGACAATCCACCTGGCAATAGATCTCTTAGTGGCAGGTTTTCCCTTACCAACCTCACCATAAGTGAGGAACAATTGGAGGGAGTCAAACCTGTGACCCTTGGTGCGCTCTATGTAGTAGCTAAGGGCCCTTTTCACATCCAGGCTGTGTAGTCTCCTCTCCCCAGAGGAGGAATGGTCAGTGAAGAAAACAGGAAGAGACAGACTGATTAAGGTGGAAATCTGAAACCACCTTAGGCAAAAACGTCCTATTAGCCCTGAGGACCACCTCATCTCTATGGAAAGAGATAAGATCAGGCTCCACAGACAGGGCCTGTAACTCACTTATGCGTCTGGCAGAAGTAATGGCTACCAAGAACACAGTTTTCCAAGTCAAGTACTTAAGCGCTGCTGAAGACAAAGACTCAAAACGGGGTTGCATAAGCTGAGCAATGCAAACATTAAGGTCCCAAGCAGGGGCAGGGTCCCTGAAGGGAGGATTGGTTATGCAGCAGTCCTTTGAAGAATTTACAGAATACAGGATGAGCTGAAAGGGAAGAGGGCTTGCCTGCTGACAAGAAGGCAGAGACAGCTGCCAGATGCACTCTAAGTGTAGCTGGTCTGAGTCCTAAGCTATTGAGGTGAACCATATAGTCCAGGACTGTAGACAACCCAGCAGACTCTGGAGAAATATGCTTACCAGAGCACCAAATAGTAAACCTCTTCCATTTGGAGTTGTAAGTTTTTCTGGTGGAAGACTTCCGAAAAGCCTTTAGAATATCCAGAACACCTTGGGAGAGATGCAAATCAACAAACTCTAACTCTTCAAGAGCCAGGCCTTGAGATTGAGAGATTTGAGATTCGGATACCAAACCCTCCCCTGAGAACATGTTAACAGGCTGTAATTCCTGGGAAGAGACAGAGGAAGGTGGACGGCTAAGGACAGCAAGAGAGGGTACCAGGGCTGTCTGGCCCAGTCTGGAGCAATCAGAATCACTTTGCAGGGTTGAGACCTGATTTTGACTAGTACCTTGAACAGGAGAGGGAAGGGGAGAAAAGCATACAGGAATTTCCCTTCCCAATTGACAACTAGAGCATCCAGGGGGACTGAGCCCAACACTGGGGGTCTGCTGCAAGCTGCAAAAAGATCTATCTGTGGAGTGCCCCATCTGGAGAAGATCACCTTTAAGATTAGGGGATCCAGGGACCATTCATGATGGCCCTGGGAAATCCTGCTGAGAGCATCTGCCAGGATATTGTCCTTCCCTGGGAGGTGCACTGCTATCAGAGAGGTATTCAGGGAATAGGCCAGAGACCACAACTTCATTGCTTCTGTGCACAAGGCCGTAGACCGAGTGTCCCCTTGCTTGTTGATGTACTACATTGTGGTGGTATTGTCTGTCCTGATCTGAACTAGTTTGTTCTGAAAAGACTTGGAAAAAACTTGAAGTGCTAGAAACACTGCTCTGAGTTCTAAGAGACTGATGCGAAGCAGAGATTCTTGAGGTGGCCACAACCCTTGGGTGGTCAGATCCCCCAAGTGGGCTCCCCAGCCCAGGAGGGAGGCATCTGTGGTAAGGATTAGTGAATGAGATTGAGTGACAAAGGGAACTCCTTGTCATAGGTTGTCCTGATCCTGCCACCACTGAAAAGCCTGGATCAGGGTTCGAGTCACTGGGATAGCATGGTCAGAGAATCCTTTCTCTGGGACCAGAAGGCTCTTAAGTGGAACTGAATGTCCCTCATCTGAAATCTTGCTCCTTGGACCACTGCCGTAGAGGCAGCCATGTGGCCCAGGAGCTGCAGAAAATGCCTTGCTGGTCGAGACACCTGAAGGGTGAAAGAAGAGGCCAGTGTCACAGGGGTCCTTGCCCTGTCCAGGGGAAGGAAGGCTCTTGCCCTTATTGTGTCCAGCTCCGCCCCTATGAAGTTAAGGAGCTGCACTGGCTCTAGAACTGACTTTGAAAGATTCAGGAGGAATCCTAGAGAAGTGAGCAGTTGCTGAGTTATCTGTAGGTGTGACTTGACTTGGTCTGGAGACTGACCCACTATAAGCCAGTCGTCCAGGTATGGAAAGATGGAGATCTTTTTTCTCCTTAGGAAAGCAACCACTACTGCCAGGCATTCTGTGAACACCCTTGGAGCTGATGTTAGGCCAAAGGGCATTGCTCTGAATTGATAGTGGGAGTAGGCATCCTTGAGGTCCAGGGAGGCTAGCCAGTCCCCTGGCCTTAGAGAGGGTAGAATTATTCCCAGAGTCACCATTTTGAACTTTGGTTTTAAAAGGTGCTTGTTTATATATCTGAGATCCAGGGTGGGCCGCCATTCTCCTGTCTTTTTGGGGGTTAGGAAGTACCTGGAGTACAATCCCTTTCCCCTGTGTAGGGGTGGAACCCTTTCAATAGCTCTGAGAGCCAAGAGAGAAAAGACCTCTGCTTCTAGGGCAAGGGCCTCTGAAGGATTTACAGGTGGAAAGGATCTGGTTCTCATTTTGGGAAATTGTTTGAAGCTGAGAACCAGTCCCTGGCTTACTACTTCCAGGACCCATTTGTCTGATGTTAAAGACATCCAGTCCTGGACAAAGTAAGCCAGCCTGCCCCCCTACGGGTAGTGGAGAATCGGCCTGGGCAAACCCATCAGGGTGCCTGTTTGGCAGGGGCTTTAGGCTGAGGGGTGGTAGCAGGCCTGCTTACACCCTGTCTGCCTCTCCCTCTGAAGAACCCCCTCTGAGCAAAGGCAGAAGAGGAGGCCTGGGCTTGGTAGAAAAGGCCTATGAAAAGGCCTGCCCCTGCCCCTAGAATGCTGCCTCTGGAGCGGCTTGCCTTTCCTTGGCCTGAGCACTCCTATAGGTGGTCCTGTACTCATCCATTTTCTTCATGTAGTTCTCTGTCTTCTCCCCAAACAGAGAATTACCAATAAGAGGAAAATCCATGGCCTTAGTCTAGGTATCCTGTGACAGGCTAGTACATCTGAGCCAAGCCATCCTACAAAGGGCCACAGATGTAGCCATGACTCTAGATGAAACATCATTGGAGTCCACTGCAGCATGAAATTGCACCTTGGATGCCTCAATACCATCTGCAGCCACCTGCTCCAGCTCCTTGGCAAGCTGGTTAGGGACCTGTTTAGCCAGGGCCATCACAGTGTCCCATCTAGACTTCTGGTACCTAGCTGTGTAGGCCATATAATTAGCCTGCCTGAGTCCCAAAGATGATGCCATGTACTGTTTCTTTACCATGGCATCAATTCTCCTGGAGTCCTTATCTGGGGTGTGTGAAGCCAAGGGTATATTTGTCTTATCACAGGCAGCAGCCTGCACTACCCCGACATGGCTGCATTGCTGGGAAAGGAACTCCGTATCTAAGCCTGAGAGAGTATACTTCTTGTCCATTCTTTTGTTCACAGGAGGTATAGAATTAGGAGTCTTTAAAATTTTAAATGTCTGTTTCCTGAAAGACTTATGGAGGGGAATAGACAGTCTCTTGGACTCTGGGATGTCAATCATCTCAACATAATCAGGCTCTTCCTGATCCTCTACTGCTTCCTCCACAGGAAGCTGGAGAGTTTCAGCCACTTTTTTGTAAAACAAAGTGGGAAGGGGACTCAGAAAGCCTAGGAGGAGAAACACCTGAAGGTCTGTCTGGGGAGATGTCCGAGTCGATGGGCACATCCAGACTTTCATCACTATCCTCACACTCTTCCTCCTCCTCCTCCTCCTCCTCCGGTTCATAAAAATCCTCTAAATTATAATCTGGAACCGGGTGAACCGACCGAACCGAGCTCCTAACTGATGGTGCCGGTTCGGTCGGAACCGAAGTTAGCGATTGAACAATCCTTATCGCTTTGGTTATTTCATCAGCGGTCGGAGAAAGAACTTGTGGATCCGAACCGGCTGACTTATCCTTCTTTCTTTTAACTGGAACAGACCCCTCAGAGTCAGTTCTCTTTTGCCGAAAAGTTTAGCCCTGGTCAGGGCACTCCTTCTAGTTCGGTTGGAACCGAACCGGGCTAGCCATCCGGGTCAGCGGACTTCTTGGCCTCCCTTTCCCTCAGCCTACTTACTCTCTTTTCCAGGGTAGCTGTGGGAAAACTTTTGCAAATCTGGCAGTCTGAATCGAGGTGGTCAAACCCCAGACAATAAACACAGGTGGTGTGGGGGTCAGCCTTAGCAAAGGCTTCCCCACACACACTACAGTGTTGAAACCCAGTGGGCCCAGTTTTTCTCTTGGGTTTCTCAGACATGGCCAGTCCTAACCAAACTTACCCTTTTTTCAGCAATCCGCCAGGCAAGACACCTCTATCGGTTCCTGACCGTGTTATGGGTCGTGGAAAAAAACGTAATGAAATCCGTTTTTTTTAGAACCGATAAGGACCGGTTACCACACTCTAAAAAGCAGAACAAACTTTTTTACAAACCTGATCGGTTCAAACCGAACCGATCCGATGTTTACAAGTTCCACACAGAAACTAATAATAATAAACCTATCTAGTACTCACGGTACCACACACAGAGACTGAACTGACAGGTTAGATAGAAGAATTTGGTTGAACCGAAGGAAAAAACAACACTTTAACCGACTAAATTGAACCGCGCGAAGGAGAAATCTCCGGGGCGACTGTTCAGTGAGGTGAAGTAAAGAATCTGGCGGTTTGGGTTCAAACAACAACAGACAGAGTCTCAACCGAGCTCGAGCTCAGCGTTCCATGCCTTGCATGGAAAGTTAACTCTTTCCTCTCCGGGGCAGTTCAAAGGTTGGATATCACTGCAATAGTCAGAATACAGCAAGACTTCATGTTGTTTGAATAGAACAATTCCTATCTAGTACTCACGGCACCACAGACAGAGACTGAACCGACTATGCGGATACTTTTTTTCGGTTTAAACCAATGAAAAACCGAAAACCTTAACCGACTTCAAACTGTGCTAAGGAGAAATCTCCGGAGCGACCGTTCAGTAAAGCGAGTAAAGAATCTGACGGTTTGAGTTCAAAACACTCCAGACAGAGACTTCAACCGAGCTTGAGTTCAGCGTTCCATGCCCTGCATGGAAAGTTAACCCTTAGTTCTCCAGGGCAGTTTAAAGGTTGGGAATCACTGCAATTGTCAGAATACAGCAAGACTTCATGTTGTTTGAAGCATGTATTACCAGACCCTCCTGAAATGGCACAGGATGAGAAGCTGGTAGTGAAGCATCCAAGTCCTCTGCCTCCATCTGATCACTCCAGCTGTGGAGAACCTCACAGCTGTTACTCAGGGGAACAGCCATGTCCTCGTGTATAAGATCTTCTGAAGTTTTAGGCCCTTTATGACCCCATGTAGCTTCTTGAAAGTCCTGCATAGCAACTGGAGGCAAGCCAGAACCCATATAAATATGAGACAGTACAGGAGAATCCATGGGAGGGGCTACATCTGTGGGCTCCCCAGTTGATTCCTGCTGAATATGTACAGATAGAGGAAGGTGTTCTGAAGGTAATGGAGTATCCTGCTCGGGGGAAGACCCTGCCAGTATGGGGTATGCTGCTCCGGTCTGGGTGGGTGGGGGTGGGGGCTGAGAATAAGGTCCATCAGTACCATAAGTTCTTTTGGCTCTGTTTATGTAGAATTCCTGTTCAAGGGTATGCTCGGAATTATGAGCAGCCCAAGGACAGGAATGAAAATACAGGTTACTCACCTGTAACAGGAGTTCTAGGAATGGTATATGTTGTTCATCCACACTTATTGGCAGGTATCCTTGCCGCTTTAAATCTTGCCGGAAGGTCTTCAAGCTGGCTCCTCCCACCCACCCGGGTGGTAAAACTCTCGGCTCCGCCCCATGACGCCAGATCTGGCCCGCTGGAAGCTCAGGTTGTGCGTCGAAGCCGGGGAGGTCGGGTGGGTCGTGTGGATGAACAACATATACCATTCCTAGAACTCCTGTTACAGGTGAGTAACCTGTATTTCTAGGGACATGGATATGTTGTTCATCCACACTTATTGGCAGACTCCTAGCAGTTCTCCGGGAGGAGGGAGGCAAGGCGCACACCCCCTACTTAGGGAAAAGACTGGAGAACCGAGGCCCCAAAACCAGCATCCCAGCGTGACTCAAGGTCGATGTGGTAGTGGGTGATAAAGGTGTGTGCTGACTTCCAGGTAGCAGCCCTGCAGATTTCCTGGATAGGGACATCCCTGGAAGCAGCCACCGATGCAGCGGTATGGCGGGTAGAATGAGCTCTTATCCCTCTGGGAAGCTCCATGCCCGCTAACCTATAGCAGAGATCTATGCAGGAGGTGACCCACCTGCTTATCATCCGCTTGGCTGCAGGTCTGCCAGGTGTGGCTTCAGCGTAGGTGACAAACGGCTGGCGAACCTCTCCCCGAATTTCAGCCATGCGCTCCTTATAGTAGCGGCGCCCTTCTAGGGTCCAGAGTATGGAGCCTATATTGACCTCTGAGTGTGACTGGGGTAGAACACGGCAGAGTCAACATCTGAGTTAAGGTGAAACTCAACACCACCTTCGGAAGGAATTTCGGGTGGAGCACGGGACAACCTTGTCCCTGTGGAAGACAAGGTAAGGAGACTCGATGGAAAGCGCCTGGAGCTCTCCCATCCTTCTGGCTGACGTAATAGCCACCAAGAAGGCGGTCTTCCACGACAGGTGAGAGAGATCACACCTGTGCATTGGTTCGAATGGCTTGCCCATGAGCTTTGCCAGTACCAGCAGTAGATCCCACGGAGGTGGAGGTTCTCGCACCGGAGGGGAAATGTGATCAAGGCCTTTGAAAAAGCGCCAGACCACCATCTCCTGCGTCACCGACTGCTTCCCGGCCCGCGCCCGGTAAGCAGAGATGGCTGCCAGGTGCACCCTTAGGGTCGTCGACCTGAGCCCTTGCTGAGACAGGGACCATAAATAGTCCAAGATGCTTGCCAAGGAACAGGAGTAAGGGTCCAGGCCCTTGCCCTGAAACCAAATGGAAAACCTTTTCCATTTGAAGGCATAGCATTTCCTGGTTGACTCCTTACGGGACGCCTCAACTACATTGAGGACCTCGTCGGAAAGACCCAAGGCCTGGAACTCTAGCCGCTCAGGAACCAGGCCGTCAGGTGCAGGGATTGAAGGTCCAGATGGAACACCTTCCCCTGATTGACTGAGAGCAGGTCCAGGCGAGCTGGAAGCTGCCTCGGGAGCCTGGAGCTGAGGCTGAGGAGATCTGGATACCAGCATTGGCGGGGCCAGTCTGGGGCTACCAGAATCACCTGCGCCTTGTCCCTCCTCGCCTTGAGAAGCACCTTGTGGATCAAGAGAAATGGGGGAAAGGCATAGAAGAGGCCCAGGGTCCACGGCCTCGAGAAGGCATCCCCCTGCAATTAGCCCTGCTGAGGGGGGCGGGCATGGAACAGCCTCAGCTTCGCATTCTCCCTGAAGGCAAACAGATCCACCTGAGGTGTGCCCCAATGGGAGAACAGATCTTGTACTACCTCCGGCAGGAGAGACCACTCATGGGATACAGCCCCTATCCGGCTTAGGGCATCGGCCAGGGTGTTGGAGGCTCCTGCCACATGAATGGCTAGGAGATCCGCCTCCAGGCTGCGCACAAGTGACCAAATGCAGAGCTTCCTTGCACAGAGGCATGGAGCGCGTCCCACCCTGGCGGTTTAGGTAGTACATGGTCGTGGTATTGTCCGTCTGGACCTGAACCACTTGACCCCGCAGAAATGGAGCGAAGGCGGTGAGAGCTAGGCGGACCGCTCGGAGCTCCAGCAGGTTGATATGGCATCGGGACTCCTGCGGGGACCAGAGGCTGGGCACTCTGTGCTCCCCCAGATGGGCACCCCAACCCATCAGAGAGGCATCGGTCGATAGAGAGACCGTCGGCTCGGGGCGGACAAACGGGATGCCCTCCTGCAGATGAGCTGGAACGATCCACCACTGGAGAGCGTTCCACATTCCCTGGGTCACTGTCACTAGCTGGTCCAATGGATCGCAGCATTGAAACCACTGGCTGGCCAGCCCCCATTGAAGGGGGCGCATGTTCCAGCGGGCCCAACGGACCACGCTGGTGCAGGCCGCCATGAGACCCAGGAGGCGCAGGAAGTCACGGGCACGGTGAGATTGCCCAACCAGAAATGATTGGGCAAAGGAGGAAAGAACCTCGGCCTTGTCCGCCGGGAGCCGTGCTCTGGCTCAAAGAGAATTGAGCTCTGCCCCGATGAAGAGAATCACCTGCTTCGGTTGAGTTCCAACTTGGCCTCGTTGATAGGAGGCCAACCTGAGAGCAAAACTGGAGGCCAGATCTCTGGACCACTCCACCTCCTGTCTGGGGGGGGCTGCTATCAGCCAATCATCCAGGTAAGGGTACACCCGGACCCCTCAGCACCGCAGGAATGCTGTCACCACTGCCATGCATTTGGTGAAGACCCTGGGTGCAAGAGACAGGCCGAAGGGCATGGCTCGGAACTCGAAAAGGGATCCTTCCGCTCGAAAGCGAAGGAATCTCTGATGAGACGGACGGATAGGGACGTGAAAAATGCATCCTGCAGGTCCAGAGAGCAGAACCACATGCTGCGTTCCAAGGATGGTATTATCTGAGCCAGAGTGACCATCCTGAAGGTCCGAGACCTTAGGAACTTGTTTAGGTCATGCAGGTTGAGAATGGGGCGCCAGCCCCCCATCGGTTTTGGGACCAGAAAGTACCTGGACACAAACCCCGGTTCTGAGGGAGGGTCCGCCACCTCTCTGATCACCTCTTTCTCGAGGAGCAGAGCAATGTCGGCTCGGCGAGCCGACAGCGAGGCTGCGGACCCGAGGCCCCCTGGGGGCGACGGCTCGGAAGGGCGGGGCCTGCTCGAACTCCAGAGGCAGGCCTTTCCTACCACTTCCAACACCCACCGGTCTGTGGTTATAGCAGACCAGGTGGAAAGGAAGAATGAGCCGTCCCCAAGGGGACCTGGGGTGAGGTGACGAGGTTGGGGGCGACACCCCTCAACCCGTCACTGTGCAGGCTTGGAGGAGGGACCGGCCGAGGGACCTCCTGGGCCTTTACCTCCCTGCTTCCTGGAGGAGGAAGCCGCGGGCTTGGGTTTGGGACACCAAGCGTGAGCCTGCTGGCCCTGATGCTGCTGGGCCGGACGTGCCGCGGGCGCAGACGGACAAAAGGGCTTGGGTTGCGGTCTGCGGCCCTTGTCCCTCTGGGCGGATGAGACCGAGTCCAAAGTGGCATTGGACTTTTCGATTCTCTGGAAGTGGCCTTCCACACCAGGGCCGAAGAGGTCGGTCCCCAGGAAGGGGACATCCGCCAATTTGTGCTGGGTATCCGCTGTGAAGGTGGATATCCTCAGCCATGCTCGACGGCACATAGCCACTGCGGCCGCTACTGACCTGGCGCATGAGTCACCGATGTCCAAAGCAGTGTGAAGTTGCTGCTTGGCCACTGCCCTGCCCTGGTCCCGCACCTGCTTAACCGTGGTCTGCAGGTCAGCCAGGAGATGAGGGACTACCTCGTCAAGGGAGCCCAACAGGGCGTGAGAAAAATGAGCCATCAGTACGGCCGAGCTGGCCTGATGAAGGCCAAGGGAGGACGCAGCGTAGATTTTTCACCCAGCGTAGTCAAACTTCTTGGACTCCTTGTCAGGAGGTTTGTCCACGTCCCTGGCATTTCCAGCACGCCGGAAGATGCTGTCGGTGACTAACCCCTCGGCTGAGGGGTGTTCCGAGAAACCGGACAGTGAACCGGTAGGGACCGCGTACTTCCTTGTCATCCTGGCCGAAGGCGCAGGCAGGAAGCAGGACGCTGCCAGAGTTCCAAGGCCGGGCCAACAATGGCCTCGGCCACCGGAAAGGCCTCCGTAGGAGAATCCCCTCGGTCCAATATCTCCGTGAGGAGATACTTGGCCCGCTTAGATACAGGCTCGAGCTGCATCCCGGTGGATTCCGAGATGAGCCTAAGCAAACCCATGAAGGACGAAGGGCTATCGTCCAGTGACTGACCTCCCGAGGACTTCAAGTCGACTCACCTGGAGAACAGGGAGGAATCGTCGTCGGAGTCGGAGGAGTCCGCAAAGAGTTGCTTGGCCTGAGCCACCTCCACCTGCCGAGGCGATCGGGAGTGAGGTGACAGACAGCCTTGGGGCAGACCTTGGGCCGACCGAGAATTTTTGGTCGGAGCCCCAAACAACGGCTGTGGGCGGAGGTTCCACGGAATCGGTGGGGCAGCTGGTTTGGCGAGCAACAGGCCTGGAAGTAGGCGCCTCGGCTAAGGTGAGGGTTGCTTCAGCGCTCGGTGACAGCCACTTGATAGTCGGGAGGCGACAGCGTCGGCTTGCTCCCGGACAGAAGAAGCTGTTGCCACATGAGATCCTTATCATCGGCGCAACTTGCGTCGAGCCTCTACATCCGAGGAAGAGGATGAGGGGCCGGCGATTGCCACTTGCCCGCAGTGCGAGACTGAGACCGCCTGTGATGGCGGGATCGGCTGGACCAAGAAGAAGTCTGAGACTGAGACCGCAAACCTCGGCTTTTCCGAGGAGGGTACAGGGGTAGTGCGGGGGAAACCCACCCTCCCCTCGGCTCGGAGGGCTCAACCGTGGACTCTGGAACTGGAGGCATGGGCAAGTCCACGGACTCCTCAACTACCGCTGGGGGAACCGGGGAGTGAGGGTTTTCGGCTTCACCGGTCGACAGCCCGTCCAATGGGTCAAGAAAAATCTCGACTGCGTCGACGGGAGTCTCGGTCAACTGACCTGACGGGGACACCGTGAAGCCAGTGGCCGAAGCCGAAGGATCGACCGAAGTCGATGGTCGACTACTTGGTGAGAGGGACCTCTCCTGCTCCCAAGAGCGTCGACGAAGGGACTTACCTTTGTGGTCCTTCTTCTTGGACCGACAGGAAGGCCCTGAAGATGTTGGTCCCTCTCCCTTAGTGGAGAGGGAGAGACAGAGCTCCTTAAAAGAAGCTGAATAGGAGGATCCCAGGGAGAGCGGGATAAATGCCGCGGCCGAGGAAGACGAAGATGCGGCCTGCACCGCCTCCTCCTCGAGGGCGATCATCGCTCAAGCTGTTCCTGGAGCCGCCATGTGAAACATAACTAGGCTCTGAGCTTTACTGGAGGATAACGTTTTCTTAGGTCGCCCAAGTTGTAAGCGGCGGCCCGGTCTTCAGGACATGGGCCGAGAAGGAAGAGCACAGGTCGCAAGCCTGTGGATCGTGCCCAAGGCCCAAGCAGTAGACGCACGTGGAGTGCGGGTCCGTCCAAGACACCTTCTGCCTGCATGGGCACCTCCGGAAACCGGGAGTCGATTTGTCCATCGCAGCCACGAGAGAAGTAAATGACCGAAGTCTTGAAAACCTTAAAAGTAATTTCGGGTAAACCGAAGAAATAGGAACCAGTCTTATACGCAGAGCGTTAAGGAGGGAACCTGAGCTTCCAGTGGTAAGGAAGATCTGGCGTCATGGGGCGGAGCCGAGAGTTTTACCACCCGGGTGGGTGGGAGGAGCCAGCTTGAAGACCTTCCGGCAAGATTTAAAGCGGCAAGGATACCTGCCAATAAGTGTGGATAAACAACACATCCATGTCCCTAGAAAGAGTGTTCATCATCCCCAAACAAGCTGCACACTGGTGGGATGGAACAGGAATTCTCTGTGTGCCCAAGTTCCCCACAGTGGAAACATCTAACTTGATTACAGTCAGAGTTTAAGTGTGTAAAAGAGTCACATTTATAACAACTTTTCAGTTGCTCCTGATAAAAAAGTATACCACGATTCCTCCCTAGAAAAAAGGAGCTAGGGAGGTGCCTAAAACCTTCCCAAGTATGTTTAAGCTGGACTCTGTTCCAGCCCCCGGTCCAAAACCCACTGTCACCCATAATCAGATTTGGGTTGTCTTGTATGTCAGCTCTTTTCTCTATCTAGAAAATAATGTCATTCACCCTTACACCTTCACTTCTAAAAAGGATTGTCACAGTTTTCACCGAAGGTTTAGAAATGGAGATGGCATAAAAACCCTGCCATGTAGGGGAGACTTTAAGGGTATAATAAAGTTTCCAAAACTTTTCTAATGAAGTAGCAGAACAAAAACTGATATCACAGTGGGCATCACCAGGGGTATGAATAAAGGCATAGACAACAGCTTTGGTAAAGTGCACTGAATCAAGCAGTAGTGTTTTCCACACAAATAATCGATCTGGGATTTTTCTGACACCCCCCCCCCCTTAAATCACATGCAGACAGCAAATCTTCTTTTAGCCGCTGTTGCTGGCCGACAGAAAAGACTAACATAACGAGGGACTTGCTTGTTGCCAGAGTCATCCTGGCATTCGTCCATCCCCTGGGCATGTGACTGTTGTCCCCTCCCTCCCACCTCCATAGCTTCAAAAGTGCGAGTCCCCAAATCAATAACAGTTACCTGGCAAGATAGAACAGGCAACCGTTCTGTGGGAGAAACTTGGAAAACAGAGTCACCAGCTGTACCTTGCTGTAGTGACACACTGCTGTCGGCATCTGGTGTAGTTCCAATGGTTGGGACCACACCCATCGCAGCAACAGCAGCTGTCTCAGCCGCGGCGCTCATCCCTGGACACTGTTCCAACATCGGAGGTAAATTACGACCTCCATTTTCCACAATCAAGTTACGTTTCCAATTTGGGGACACAGGAATAGGAACAGCAGGATCTGCGATCCACCGACCATCTAAAAGAATCCCAGTCTGCCTCCTGCAATATGGTTCCAGGGGCCCACTCACCCATTGATTAAAAAAAAAATCACTGTCCGGGGTGCCTAAGGCACAGCCATGTACCACTGTGTCAGCCGTCACTGTGCACGGAGCATCAGTAGAAGGGTCACCCATCGGCTGCAAGATCACATGTTTACCCGGTGTTGTCTGCGGACTCACAGCCGATTGCTTTCTTTTTTTCTCAGCCTCCAACCAATGTTTAGAGATTTGAAACTCCTTTTCAGCATCCATCATCATCTCCATTAATTGCTGTTTTTTTGATTCTAGCTCCTGCTGGAGTCTAGTTTCCTCATTCTCAATATCTGACATGGAAACTGTAGAATCATACAGCCCTGATTCCCTCGGTGGAGTCTGTCCCGGCTTAGGTTCTTCTGCTGATACCATTTCTTCCTCAGATTCAAGTAAATCCTCATTCAAGCAAAAGTCCTTCAGATCCATTTGCAGCTCTAAAGGAACACCTCCTGCCTGCTCCGAAGTCAGACCTGAACTGATCTCGGTCATAGAAACAGAATTTGATGGCAGATAAGGACCGCTTGGCCTACCTAGTCTGCCCATTTTCCTACCTAACAGATAAGCTGCAGATCCTAATTAACCAACAGCTTACTTCCTCCTACCCCCCACTAAGACTGCCTTATGTCTGTCCCATGCATTCTTGAATTCCTCCCCTGTTCTTGACTCCACACCTCCTCAGAGCTGTTCCATGCATCCACAACCCTCTCTGTAAAAAATACTTCCTCACATTACCTCTGAGCCGTCCCCCTCTATCTTCAAACTGTGCTCCCTTGTTCTTGCATCTCTTTTCTGAAAGATGCCACCTTTTGGACTCGTTGATTCCTTTGAGGTACTTGAAAGTTTCTATCATGTCCCCTCTCTCCCTCCTTTCCTCAAGGGTATACATATTAAGCTCCTTTAGTCTTTCTTCTTATGTCTTCTGGTGCAGACCCTGCACCATTTTGGTTGCCCTCCTCTGGACAGCCTCCACTCTGTCTATGTCTTTGCGGAGATGGGGTCTCCAGAACTGCACACAGTACTCCAGATGGGGTCTCACCAACTGTCTATACAGAGGGGTAACAACTTAATGTTTTCTACTATTGATGCTCTCCTCGCATCCCAATATCCCCAGCCAACTTCTTACTGCCTTCTCATTGCTGCCCACCTTTAGGTCATCTGATATAATTACCCCAGGTCCCTTTCCATTTTACTGTTGTCAGTATCTCACCCCCATTGTGTACTCTTGCCCTGGGTTTTGTTTCCCAAGTGCATTACCTTGCACTTCTTTGCACTGAATCTGAGCTGCCATACTTTTGACCATTCCTCCAACCTTGCCAAGTCCTTCTCATCCTTTCCATTCCATCTGGTGTATTATCAACCCTGTTGCAGATCTTCGTGTCATCTGCAAAGAGACATACTTTTCCTTCAGTTTCCTCTGCAATGTCACTTATAAAGACATTAAAAGGACCGGTCCCAGTACTGAACCCTGACGGTACCCCGCTAGTAACCCTCCTTTCTTCACTGTGGACTCCATTTACTACTACCCTTTGAGTCCTGTTGTTCAGCCAATTTTTATCCAGGCTACCACCTTGGGACCCACTCCAGGCTGGCTAACTTGTGTATTAATCTTTGTGTGGGACTGTATCAAATGCCTTGCTAAAATCTAGGTAAGCCATGTCCACAGCCCCTCCCTGGTCTACTACTTTGGTCACCCAGTCAAAGAAATCTATTAGATTCACCTGACACGACCTTCCCATCGTGAATCTATGCTGCCTTGGGTCCTGCGCCCCACTGGCCTCTAGGTACTCAACAATTATTTCCTTCAGAAGTGATTCCATCATTTTACCTACCACTGAGGTCAAACTAACTGGTCTGTAGTTTCCTGCCTCTGTCCTGCTCCCACTTTTGAGGAACAGCGCTCCCTGTAAAGAGTAGTGGACTTTCCCTGGTGTCCTAGCCAACATTCCCCTTCCCATAAAACCGGTTCATGCAATTGTCTAGGCTGTGTGTGGGTGTTGATATGTAATATGGCTGCCACTACACATTCAGTTACTTCACTACCCGTCTAGCATTTCTTGTAAAGAGTTTTGGGATACATTTGTATGAAAAGCGCTATATAAATGCTGATTCTTCTTCTTCTTCTTCAAAATACAGCACAATGCCACAGGCAATAAAACAGGTAAAAAGAACTATAAAAGGTATAATTTCAGAGTGGAGGCAATGTCAAAACTGAACAACTAAAACTGAGTTTGAACCAAGAATGGAGTGGAAAATCGACTGAAAAAACTGAGGCAACAAGAAGAAGTACTGAGGTGCTGCTGATCTCTTTGGAAGGAAAGCAGATCTGATGACTGGAGGGAACCGGATGTGAGAAGTTGAAATGTGCATACAGGTGTAGACTAAATCTAATTGGATGGTTTGAGGGTGCCTGCTCCTCAAAACGGGAATGATACAATGTGTTTGGTTATACATGAATCCTCACTGTTAGGACAGTTAATACACTGTATGAACATGTACTAATTTATATTGTTACCCACCCACTGTATCACCCAGGGTACCCTTTAATTCTCTTAATGCTGCAATCAAAAATTTGTCTCAGCTCACCTGAAAGGCATGTACTCTTGCAATACTCAGCATAATACTGGACTTCTTTATTAATTCTGTGTATTAACCAGTTTTAGTTATGGGGTATTATATGATAGGCAGCTGTTCTCAGCCAATCACATTAGAGAACAGCCGCCAGGTATTCTCTCACAAACTACACATAGAACTGCTTAGAGTCGGTTATTGAAGTAAACCCTTCCCACAGTCAATCACCATATAACCATGCCCACAGTCGGTTATTCAGACCATGAAGCCCAAAACAGAAACAAAAACAACCAAATAACAATGCAGTCACAGAGACCGGGCATCCACCTCCGCTGTTTCACTCCTGTGTATTTTCAGACACTGCCATCTACGAGTGTTAGAACTGCGGTAAGCAGAAGAGCCTGGTGGGTCTGAGTGGGAGAGCTAAAGCAAACATGCAGATTAGGAATACCTCAGCTTGTTGGCGCAAGCGGCGGTTTGAATGAGGGTGTGAGTGTCACTTTCAGCAAGGACTTTTCAGTCCGATTCTACCCTGTACTATCGGTAACCTGACAGTTCAGGAGGCAGGAGAGACTTCAAAATGAGCTCCAAGCTGTATCACGGAGCTTGCGGGTGCGACTGACAGTTCATAGGACAGCCACTGTGCCCTGTGTTCTCAGCAAGCTGGGGGGCACAACAAACTAAGCAAGTTCCTGGCAGTTCAAAAATGTACGGGCAACTCCAACTCATATAATAGTAATAACATCCAGTGAGCTGGAGTATACTCGCAATAACCAGCTTCTGTGGACATTAAACACCTTGGCTTTGCCTCTGCATTTAATCATTCACAGAAGCTGGTTATTGCTTCATATACTCCAACTCACTGGAAGTTATTCCTTAAATATCTCCTCTTTTCTCCTTGATTTTCTCCTGTCCCCCACTATGACTACTCTAGCCATGTTGTGCATCTTGTCCCCAGGCACACGGGACATGGGCAGCAGTCTCCTCCAAGGCCACCTGCAGGTGGTGAGCAAGAGGAACAATGTACAACCCTCCTTTCCTTGACAACGAGCACATCAGCTCTGCTAGATTTTAATTTACTATGGAGAAAAGTGGTGTCACAGACCCTAACACCACCAGTTCTGGCCTTTAGGCCTTTAAATGACTGCCTATTATTTCTCCTCTCTCGCTCTCCTGGACAGAATTTTAAAAATAAACGCAAATCTCAAAATAATTCAAGCTTTGCAGACCGTTTTTGCCTAAATGACATGAGATTATTAAAACAAATCCCAACAGGCAGATTTTCAATGCAAAATGACAGAAAGTTGGCAATTTATTTACAGTCCAAATAATATTCTCATTTACACCATCTGTTATGTAAACCTTAACCTTTTGAGTTATAATAATGAGTTGTCTGTTTAAAAAGCAAGACGAGGGGAATACTACAGCGTAGGGTGATGCTAATCAGTAATGCCAACATGGATGAGATGAGTAGCAGCCAGATAGTACTGCCCTTGACACCAGTAATGCAAACCATGCTCATGGCTGAACAATTTCATATGTAACTTACAGGAGCCATGTCCCACAGCAAGCATGTCCTTGTACTTTGGGTTCCTAAAGAGAGAGAGAGAGAGAGAGAAAAAGAGTCAAAATCCAATTTATACTCATTACTACAATCAGGATGCTGTGAAGTTGCAGAAGAGATATGCAACTCATCCGTGATCATGATTGTGGAGTTTGAAACCTAAATGAAAAGAATACAATACAACTTAATATAATCATTGTTTCATATAAGGCCTTTCATATATTATGCATCTCAAAGCACGTTACAAACCATTGGAGAACAATATGTAAACAGAGGTGACAGCTAATTAAAGATTTAGTGTACTATAGTAGCTCCATTTTTTTTGATGATGTTTATTATCAAAAGGAAATCAGCAGCCTTCTTCATCTTTGTACCACATTTTTATTAATAAAATATCAGCACTGCCTTACTTGTTGTATCCTATGTGATATGTCCTTACTTATGCTTTCTTTTGTACTGCCCTGGTTTTGTATAATCCTGTTGTAACCTCCATGGACCTGCCTGAAAATAGGCAATTCTTGTCTGGTGCACATACCCCGGTGAACAAAAATTAAAGAAACAACCAAATAAATACTGTTCAGTGCTCCTGCTGACAGCAGGAGGAGTCACAAAATGGAGGCAGAGTGGACAAAAACGGAGGTCTGCTTTTTACGTTGCTTGCGCAAGACACATTTTGCTACAGAGAACGGCATTTCAGAGGTGTGTCACTGACTAGCCCAATGTAGGTCAAGCTGCGTTGGGCTCATCCTTGACAGACCAATGATTATGTGAGCTAAGTATGACAGTGGTTCACAGTTTATGGGTGAAAACTTTGTGTAGGCTAAACAAATGAAGCGCTCTAATGAGAAAGAGCACTTATTTGTTTCTTGCTTTTGTTGCACCCCCCTGCCGTTCCTACACCCTGTAGTCCCACTCCATGCCCTCTCTCCCTTTCCTGTGTCCCATAATCCTGCCTTATTTCCTAGCTCACTGAAGAAGGCAGTGGTAACACCCCTCCTGAAGAAAGCTTCTTTGGACCCAGACTGCCATGCGAAGTGCAAACCAATCTCAAACCTTCCCTTTATAGGGACGTTGATTGAGAAAGTAGTGGCCATACAACTGGAGAACCATTTAACCATCTATGAACTTCTCCAGTCTGGTTTTAGAAAGAGGCACAGTACTGAGACGGCACTGGTTCGGGTGCTTAATGATCTCCTGATGGTGAGAGATCGGAAGAACCACTCCATCTCGGTGCTTCTGGATCTCTCTTCAGTGTTACTGTGGACAATGGGGTTCTGCTTGATCACCTAAGGTTCATCTGTGGTCTGTCAGCGACGGTCCTCAGGTGGTTTACATCTTTCCTCACTGGAAGAACTCAGAGGGTGGTGTTGGGATTTATTTCTCTGACCCAGTTCCTCTGTCATGTGGGTTTCTCAGGGATTGATGTTGTCCCCCCTTGTTGTTCGCAGTGTACATGTTACCCTCAGAGACATTGTAAGAAGGTACTGCTAAGGTTTCACTGCTATGCTGATGATACCCAGCTCTGCCTTTCTTTTGCCCCTGACTAGGATAGTGCTCTCTCAGTCTTTAACAACTGCCTCGCAGAAATCCAAGACTGGATGAATTCGAGCTGGCTGGGGTTGAACTCAGAGAAGACTGAGGTTTTGGTTGTGGACCCAGGTCACCAGATAGGGGGCGGGCTTGCCTTTGGGGCTTTGTCTTGGGGGCAAGCCACTCCTGACCTCTGAACGGGTGCGAGACCTGGGGGTAATTTTTGATGAAGTTCTGACATTATGTTCGCAGGTGTTGGCCGTCACCAAATCCTCTTTTTATCATCTGAGGAATATCTCCAGGATTAAGCATCTTGTTCTGTCTGGCGACCTTCCCACGTTGGTCCATGCCTTTGTGTCCTTGTGCTTAGATTACTGCAACTCCCTATACCTAGGGCTACCTGAGGTGGATATCTGCCACTTCCAGCTGGTGCAGAACCCGGCAGTCCGGTTATTGACAGGAACCACCTGGTCCTGTCATATTACTCCGGTGCTGTGCGGATTGCATTGCCTGCCAGTACAGTGGCAGATCACCTATAAAGTCGGACTTCTGATGTATAAAGCCCTACACAGACAAGGCCTGGACTACTTGAAAGAGCTTCTGGTTCCCTACCACCCTGGGCGATTGCTCCACTTGGCTGACGAGGGGTTGCTAGAGGTTAAAAGGGTATGCTTAAAATCTTCTGGGGCCCAAGCGTTCATGCATATGGCCCCTACCTGCTGGAATTCTTTACCCAATCAGTTACAGGAGTGTGTGACCATGAAGGGATTCAAACAGGCTCTCAAAATTCACCTATAGAAACAAGCTTATGGTGTCTGAATTAACCCATGCTTTATTTGTATTATCTGTATTTTACACTATTTATGATGTTTTAGATCTATTATTCAACTTTTTAATGGTTTGTTAGGTGCCTTGTTTGCAGAAAGGCACCATATAAATAAAGAATTATTATTATTATATTGGGGCTACATACCAAGAGAGCTGCATTAAAGATGGTAACAATATTGTCCTGGTGGAGGTCCGACTCTGTCCACCCACCCGCCCCGAGCAGCTCGAACACCATAGGAAGGATGCAGTCCGGAGGTGCCAGCTCATTTGGTTCCATTTCAGGGCTTAACAGCATGAGCTTTCAATTTCTATACGAGCAGGTCACATCAGGTAGTAAGAAGCATAGATGTACCTGCACCGTCACAATCAGTCCCACAATGGCCAGATAGCGTGGATGACACAACCCACATCCTTCCATGTGGTAGTAGACAATGACCCGCGTATTTCCCAATGGTACCACAGAGCAGGTTACAGAATGCACGCACTCCAATGTCCTAATACACAACCCGCACCTCTACAGTCTGTGAGCCGTAGTGGCACTCTGCCCATTGCAGTAGGTTGGTATCTCCCTGTAGGAGTTGCATGGCAACAGCGCATGGTGGTCATCGGCCACCACACACAGTGTGTACCTCTCCTGCAACGTTCAGTGTCCCTCCCTATCGCAGTCTGCGCTCCTGTGAATCTCCCGCCCACCTCTGAAGAGGTGACACCCGATGGGAACAACAGTGCAACTCCTTCAGTGACTGGTAATTAGAGTGGGCATGAGCCTTCCTTGGGAAGTATTCTGGAAATGGAAGACCACACGGTGACAGAGCCATGCATGTAGGTCCCACTGTAAGGTCTATATTTCCCAATCAGGCTGAACGTTGGAGCAGCACCCATCAAGTGCTCATGGCAGTTAGAGGACATGTTCCACTGTCGTCAGTGTTCCGTACTCTGCCCCCTGTCTCCCACAGTGTGATTATCAGCAGTTACATGGCAGCCCGAGAAGGACACCTGGATGTAGTAGTACTCTAGGTCAGTGTCGGTGATGAACCTTGGAGCAGCAGCTGTGTCCCCAGGGAAGTTGAAATCAGCATGCCGGTTATGGCGCACTGTCCCCTAGCATCACTGCTGCAGTCATGGCATCTGTGGGCAAAGTGTCATTAGCAGCACGCTCACATCACAGGTGGCCAATAACAGCTCCCTGCAGCAGCACAGTGTCATACCATCCCTCAGAAATGCACAGATGACACAGCCTTTGACATGACCTTTCATGACAGTATCATTGACCGAGACTGTCAGCAAAGCATTGGCAACACTGTTCTTTTGGGACCTGTGCTATTACTCCTGCGAAGACTGCAGACATTGTCGATGGTACATGTCTGTGTGTGGTGTATGTCACACCGTATGTGAAGTTGGGACTACTTTGTAGCATGCAAGCACACTTATTAAATTCTTACATTTTGCACCCACACAAACGTGTTTTGTGGTCTATTTGTACAACAGATACATTCCAGCAGCAAACACCTAAACAGCAAATACAAGCAAGCAACATTCAGCATTGACAAATGCTTGTTGCATACACTGTATCTTAAGGCTTCTTTTGGCATGGGGACATTTGTATGCTAGCTCTTTGTGTCCAACAACAACCACTGCAAGTGACAGACTGCTTTCTAGAGAGTATTAAATAGCAACTCTGCCCGTCAGCATGTGCTTTCATAAATAAGATGTTTCAGCGGTTACAATTTGCTAGAGAATACCTTTTTTTTATGTTCATTTCCACAATTTACAACACTTCTTGGTAGTCCATCTAAAAAGTCTGTATAGAAAACATTTATCTCTCCCCTGTTAACCTCACAGTGCCTTTATTTATGACATCATTGTGCTCACCATGACAACATTGTGATGTCACAAACAGCAATTGTGTGGTTAGCAGGGGAGAGTCAGATACATTTTGAAAAACTCAGTGAATAACTACTGCACTATCTACAATATTTAGCTGACAAACAGCAGGGGAAGTAGAAAAAATAAATAACTAGAAAACAAAGTTAAAACATAATTGGTGCAAATCTAGTGATTTTAAGTAGAAAGATGGCCAGGACACTGGGTATCCAAGACCCTTTTCAAATAGTGGCATGAGTTTCCACCTGGGTAATCACAGACAGGCATTGGGGGCTTCAGTTTGAGGCCGTATCCTCGAATGTTGCAGAAACCCCATAGTACTGTAATGCAGTGTCAGCATGGGAAATAGAAGTCCCCAGTATGGGATTTCAGTTCATGACCTCCTGGCCCAGAGGTGAGCAACCACAGTAACACACTGACAGTAAAAAAAGACTAAAAAGAAAAAAAGTCTTTGTTGAAGAGCTTCTGATCGCATTAGGAAAACTTTAAAAAAAATAAGATTTATATTTAGCTCCATCCCATTTTCTTTATTACTTCATATATTTTCAGTAATTAGTCCCCATTTTCTGAAAACAGTTGCATGAAACCAAGATCCCTGTCCTCTAGACTATATCTACTCTGGCTGCTTCTCTACACATGGCATCACAATCCCCTGTTTATGACTTCATAATTATCTCCATCATCAACATATTTTGATGCCACTTGTGCCACTCTGTATGTAATTTTTGCCGTTCCACTTTGTGGGCCCGGGTCGTGCCTGAAAACTGTCTCCTGCATTAGTGCATTTATCCCATAACCAAAGACTTAAATAAATAAATAAAATCGATGTCATAAATAGAATTACGATGTCAACTGTAGGCAGGCAGCCAGGGCTAAAAGGATAGAGATACAGTATTCATGCAAATACCCTTAGTAATAAGGAAATAAGCATGAGAATTACAGAAGGAAATATAAAATATAAGATACAGTTATGCCTGAATATTACATTTTTTCAAAGTTGTCTCAGCTGTGTCAGGAGCTCTTTAAAGCGTCTTGCCAACTTGCAAATAGAATCACTTGTTATCTGTAATTGAGACACAAGGGGGCCTCATCTTAAAAGGTTTGCATGCAGCATCTTCTGAACATATATTCCTCAATTTAACTGCAGATTGCTTTTGTAAGGAATTACACTGTTTGCAAAATGTTTTTTAAATCAGAAAATTGTTTATGTGTGCCCAGTTTTAGACAAGTGACAATGGCTCATCAACAAATGACAACCCCTGAGGATACTGTACCACTCAACATCTCAGTGAAGATGGCAGCATCAGCCGTCGGGAAGAGGCAGTAAGCAGAGCCCTGTCTAACTGTGGGGGCTACTGTAAATTTGTGAATTGTGATGTTTTAGCTTTCCTTCTACAGTGGACTGCCTTGTGTAGGAGAGTGGGAGAGGTGAGGTCAAGAGGACTGCAGGACTTGAGGGGGGAAATGCAGGCAGGAGAGTCAATAGCTGCAAGGGGCACCATATCTGGGGGAATTGTATCACATGACAAATCAGTGTCAATCAGGCGTTAGCAGTCCAGAGGTTTAAAAAAGGCTGAGCAGGGGAACCAAGGGGAACCATTAGCACCAGACACGGGGAAGCAGTGGTAAATGGGCAAAGCCCAATCTAACTGTGAGGATTGCTATTGTTGTGTTTGTTCTTTCCTTCCACAGGGGACTAATGTGTATGGGAAGCAGCGCCACTTCTGTGGGGTGCAGCATGGATCAGATGACTCACGAACACCAATTAGACACTGGAAGATCAGTATTTAATCCCGCTGTGCTAAGAAATACTGGAGCATTTGGGACCCTGGAGTGTGAAGGCCAGGGAGCAGAAGGGCAGTGTTTGCAGAGGCATCCACAGGTAGTCTGCAGTTTCACAGGGAACTCTGCCCAAAGTGGATAAGGGTCTCAGGTGAGGCACTGAGTCCTCTCACATATGGTAGGAAGCCTTGCTATACACGAGCAGTGAACTGTGGGAACACAGGAAGGGTCTAATAAAGAGTATTTTGTAGGTTGGTGTCAGCAAATGGAATAATAAAAGGGGTAGTAAGGAAGGGTAAGGAGATATACAGAGAGAAAGTCTAGGAGACATGGTATTAGGGGTGTACATTCTGGGTGTTTAATGGGACTCCTAGAGAAATCCTATCTGGGGTACCCTGATAAAATGGTCTCCGCTTAGGAAACAACTTCAACAGTACAAGTTAAGTATTGGGGGAGTGGGCCCTTCATCTGTAATATTGTTTTTTTCTTTCCTTTCACAATAGACCAATTTCTGTGCAGGGAGAGGTAACTAGAGGGCATGACGTATAAGGGATATGAGGGAAACATTACATGAGGATTTGGAGAGCTGAGAGAGGACAAAGAAGGAGAACGTGAGGGAGCCTTATAGGCAGCACATTAGGGAGATTAATTGGAGAGGGCAATGTGCCCAGTATGCTGCAGGTTTTCAGCATACACTGCAAAACTGGCTGCAGTAACGGCTGAACTTAGCCTTAGTGGTCGCTAGTGCAGGCAACCACTACGTCTTTTAAACAACAGACACCTAAGGTTCAGAATGGAGGGTGGACTATAGTCAGCAAGGGGAAGGGAAGGGTCCATGCTGGTGGGGACCCTGAGGTGGCCACTGCAAACAGATTTGCCCCCCTCTGTGATTTGTGTCCCCAGTTAGAAGACTAGAACCTGAATCGACCCAGGATAACAGGTCAGTTCTTATGAGGACACCAAAAAATGCAATTGGAGTCTAACAAGAAGGACAGGGCTAGAAAAGTGCTTGTGATATGGGACACCATTATAAGAGGGGAACAAAGAGGTGGGGGCCATGGGAGCAGTAGGACAGGATGGTTAGGTGCCTTTCAGGGGCTTTAGTTAGAATCAATGCTAACAGGGTACAGAGAAAATTTTCAGTGAAGTGGAAAGGGGGGGAATGGGCTTTCAAGTCGCTGTCCACGCAGGGACTAATGACCTGGCTTGCAGACCCCTGGAGGAGGTTAAGGATAGCTTTAAAAAGCTAGAGAAAGACTCACTGACATTTTCTAAGGTCCAACAAGTTTGAGGCAGGGAGGAGGGGAGTTGAGGATTCTTTCAATACATATTGAAGGAGTGGTGCATGGAGGAAGAAAGGGGTTACCTTGGAGCTTGGGACTACTCTTGGAGGGACAAAAGGCTATACAAGCAAGATGGCCTACTCCTCTCTGAGGAGATGAGAGTGCCATGATGCTGGGGAGTAAGTTTAAAGAGTGTATTAAAACACCTCTAAACTAGCAGAGGGGGAGGCAGATTAGATAGGGTAGGTGCACCTTCTCAGTTGAGGGAGGTCTGGGTGCCTTCCCTCAGCACTAGAAAACACTGAAGGAACAAAAAGGCATAACAAATGGGGAAACAGTGGGAGTCAGGGACAAGTTGCATGAGAGGGGCTTCAAGGAATCCAGGAATGAGGAGGGAGGAGGCAGGGACAAGGCTGGGGAAGGAGTCAGGGCAAAAAGGGGTGGAAGGCAATCTGGAGGCCATGTGCATGAATGCCAGAAGCTTAGGAAACAAGAACAGTGATCTGGAGGCAGTGGCTGCAGAAGAATGAAATGAAAATTATGTACCTACTGTAATTCTTGCTCTTCTTGGATGAATTCTCCACCACTCATTCACACTAAAGGGACTGCACCGGAGGTGCTAGGACCCATTGGGAGCCAAAAATCTTTAGAAGGGCCGGCGCCCAGGTGGGGCAGCAAGGAAGCAGCGCTGCGAGCCTGGCTTGCACCATATAGGCTACTTTGGTGTCGACCCTCCACTCACCTCAGTACCTTTTTTACCAAGGAGGTGCAGCGTAAACTAACTTAGTGAAACTAACCTATGTCGGACATAAGATAGTCCGAATGACCCATATAAGAAGGGTCAACACAACAGAGTCTTCATAGCCCAACCAATGAGGGAGTGAAGACCAAAAACAGATACATGAGCTTGGGGGATGGAGGGTGGGCGTGTGAATGAGTGGTGGAGACTTCATCCAACAAGATCAAGAATTACAGTAGGTATTTAATTTTCATATCTTCCGGGACATAAAGTCTCCATCACTCATTCACACTAATGGGAGAGTACCAAGCTGAAATAATCCCCCGAGAAGGGCGGCAGGAGAGAGGCGCTCACTTAGGACAGGAGTCCATTAAGGACTGTCCTGCCAAAGGATTGATGCTGTCTGGCATGGACATCCAAAGCGTAGTGCTTCACAGATGTGTGCACGGAGCTCCAAGTAGCTGCAATGCAGATGTCTGCAATGGGCACATTCTGTATTTCTGCCAGAGATGCTGCAACTGCCCAGGTAGAAAGAGCGTATATTCTGCCTTCCAGTTTAACCTGTGATATGGAGTAGCATTGGCGAAGGCATGCCACTGGCCACGCCAAAATACTTCTGATGGCAACAGGCTGACCCAGCCAGGCCAAGCTGAAAGAGACAAATAGTTGTTTAGATTTGTGGATCTCTTTGATTCTAAGTAGAACTGCAAAACCCTTTTAACGTCCAGAGAATGTAGGGTACGGGCCCCTTCATTCTGGAAGTTCGCGAAGTAAGAAGAACCAAGGGCTGGCTCAGATGGAATTCTGAGACTACTTTAGGGAGAAACTTAGGGCGAGTTCAAAGAACCACCTTGTCTTTGTGAAATACAGTATACGGGGATCTGTGACCAATGCATGTATTTCAGAGACTCTGTGAGCGGAGGTAATGGCTACCAGGAAGACAGTCTTCCAGGTCAGGAACTTCAGCTCACTAGTTGCTAGGGGCATGAAAGGATTATGGGTGAGCATGTCTAGCACAAGGTTAATGTCCCATGTGAAATACCAGTCTTCTGACTGGTGGCCTAGTGTGAAATATACCCCGAAGGAACCTCTTAACCAGCGGTAACTGAGCCAGAGACATAGAGTATACAGGTTCGTGGTACGCTGAGATCGTGCAAAGGTGAACCTTCATGGTTGAGTACTGCAGTCCTGTATTAGACAGGTCTAGAAGATACTCCAGGATGTTGTTAGGTGGGCAAGAGAAGGGGTCCAGAGAGGACTTTCTACACCAAATGGAGACAAGTTTCCACTTTGCCGTATAAGTTTTCCTAGTAGCCAGCTTGCATGCCACTAGGAAAATGTTTGAGACCCTATGTGAAACATCATACCTACCCACTTCTATCTCCTCAGGAGTCAAGCGTGGAGGTGAAGGGATCTCAGGTTGGGATGGACCACTGGGCCCTGGGTCAGCAGGTCCATCTGAGATGGAAGCTGTCTCAGTGAAGTTTCTGATAATTGTTGATTAATGGAAACCAAATCTGATGAGGCCAGAATGGGGCAATGAGGATCATTCTGCCCCCTTGATCCTCCAGCTTGAGCAGTACCCTCTGAATTAAGGAAAGAGAAGGAGAAGGAAATGTGTACAGAAAGCATCTTGTCCACCACAGTCTGAATGCATCCTGACAGAAAGCAACACGTTCTGGATTTCTGGAGCAGAATAAAGGCAGTTTTGCATTGAGTGGGGACGCAAAAAGGTCCAGGTCCGGTGTTCCCCACTCTTTGAAAAATGACTGCATGATGTTTGTGTCGAGAGACCACTCATGAAGATCTGTTTCCATTCCGCTGAGATGATCCACCAGATCGTTCTGCACTCCCGGAAGGTAAACTGTTAGGATCAAGGCTTTGTTGTCTAGGCACTATTCCCACACTCTCATCGCTTCCCTGCACAGGGGGTAAGAGTGTGCTCCACCTTGTTTGTTGATGTAGTCCATCACTGTTTTGTTGTCCATTTGAAGGAGAATGATCTTGTGACAGAGAATGTCCTTCAGAGCACGGACTGCGTACAGGACAGCTCTCATTTGTAAGATATTTATGTGGAGTTGAGACTCGTCCTGATTCCATCGACCCTGGTTGTGGAGATCTAGAAAGTGAGCTTCCCATCTGAGTAGGGATGTGTCCGTGGTGATGGTGATCTGAGATTCCAGTAGGGCAAAGGGGAACCCCTTCTGAAGGTTGTCCTCTTGTGTGCACCAGGTGAGTGACCGTTTTAGAGGTTCCGTCACCTTGATGTGAAAGGACTGGGGATGTGTGGTCGGGGACCACTGAGTACTGAGCATCCACTGAGTAGTCCTCATGTGGAGGCGAACCAGAGGCACAGTGTACACTGAGGATGCCATGAGACCCAGCAACCACTACATTGAGAGGGCACAAACTGAGTCATTCTCTCTGATGAAGTGGGCTATCTGAAGGATGTCACTCCTCCTGTCCCCTGGAAGAAAAGCTTTTTGTGCTGGAAGTGTCCAAAAGGGCTCCTGTGAAGAGGAGCTGTTGGGAGGGTTGTAGTTGTGACTTTTCTAGATTCAACAGAACTCCCATGGATGCGACAAATTTGCTAGAAGCCAGTCATCCAGATATGGGAACACTTGAATTCCAAGCTTCCTGAGATGTGCTGCAAGAACTGCAAAGAACTTTGTAAACACTCGAGGCGCTGAGGATAGCCCAAAAGGCAGGACTCTGAATTGGTAGTGTTGACCCAATGCAACAAATCCGTGATACTTGTGGTGGTTTGGGTGGATGAGAAATAAAAATTACATACCTGCCAGCCTGATGGCGCTGAGGGTTGAGGCGCTGGATGCCACACCTCATGCCACCTCGGCGACCCGGGTTCGGGAACAAGCCTGGATCGCCGGCGGTCAGCAGGGAAGGGGAAGGATTTTGCATCCGGAGGACTGCCCTCCTTCCTCGGGGGGGGTCCAGGGATGATGCCCGGCACCACGGTGACCTCTGGTGGAGACCAGAGGTACTGCATCACTACAGGGCTCAAGAACAAGGTTGCGGAGCCACAGCAAGACATTCCCTGGTGTCATTGCACATCGGGGCTCCATCGGGGGACGGCATAACACAAGGAAAAAATCCCCACTCACAGAGATAGGCGAAGGCACCACCCTACAACCACACTCCACTGGCCGAACTCGTCCAGCCCCTAGGCCAAGCCCAGCCCATCCCGAATTTGCAGATAGAGTGCCCTGGGAGGATAGAGCGGCCCCACCTAGGGCTCAGAACCGAGGGGATAGCCGGGCTGGTGCCAGGATGCTGGTGAGTGTCATGCCAGTAGGTAGAGCTGCAGGTAAGTGGATGCCTGAGAGAGAGTTCTCTGGGGCTTAAGTGGAGCCAAAAATTGAATTAAAAAAAATTACATACCTACTGTAATTCCTGATCTTCGCTTGTATCTTCACCATTTATTACTGCTGGGAGTAAGCCGGAAGTGCACACCCGCTACGGGAGTTTTTTTTTTTGCAAGGAGGAATCAGTACCCACGGAAGCAATGAACTACATGGTGCATGAGGGGTGGCTGTTAGGCACCGCAGACTTCTCCTCCATCCCAGTTCTGTAAGAGAACTGAGGGATAGTAAAAAGAAAGGAAACAAACTGAAAAAGGAATAAGCCGATAGAGGACAGGAAAAAGGTGAACCCTACCCTAAGGGACCACAAGCCCCTACTCCTGGGGCGGCTCTGAGGGAGGAACAGATAAGGGAGAGGGGAAAGAGGGAAGAAGAAGAAGAGAGGGGGATGTTGGGAAGAGGGAAAAATTCTGCCAAATTGTGAGTTAAATTGGCTTAAAGGCTTATTAGCTCGGAACCAAAGGGCAAGGAAGCAAGGATCCTTTCAAACAAAACTGACCTAAAAGGTTCTACCAAACCTTCTGCACAGTTTGATACACCAAAGGCAGATTTACCACACCTCCCGCCATCCTGAAACCCATCACTCAAGCTAAGAGCTCACAGATTGCCAAGGCAAACAATCTGTTCAGAAGGGAGAGCGCCCAACTAAGAAGGGGAAAACGGACCCCACTAGCACATTGCCATGTGTTAATAACGGTGGTGGGGGAAGGGGATCTGAAGCCCTAAGGGGGCGCCCCCTTGGGAAGGTGAACAGAGATAGACAAGGAAACTTACTCTGACTTCCTGACAGGCAGAAGCCAAAGAATCAGGTCACCAGTTCCAGAAGCCAAATTTTTTTTTTTTTGAAAATGGGCTAGAAAGACTGACTAGCACCAAACTGGTGTACACAGGAAAGATCCAGAGATACCAGCGAGGTCCAAGAATCAAAGGAACAGGACTGAACAAG
This sequence comes from Neoceratodus forsteri, assembly GCA_016271365.2. Lineage (NCBI taxonomy): Eukaryota > Metazoa > Chordata > Ceratodontiformes > Ceratodontidae > Neoceratodus > Neoceratodus forsteri. Next base: position 635,441,671 of record CM057449.1, on the reverse strand, counting down.
AACTTTTCCTGTTAACTGGTGATTGAACTAACTTGGCCTAAGAAAAGTTGCCAGAAGGGACACATTTAAGGGTGATCAGAAAGAGTTCCCTCAGGAGAAAGATGAAGCTGAACTCGCTCTCCTCCTTCTTCTCCAGACTTATGTTACCTCTTCTGAAAGAAGAACAGAAGACACAAAGGCTAGGGGATTTAGGCTGTAAAAGCCATGAAAGGAAGAAGGGAGGGAGAGCGAGCAGGGTGGAGGGGACGCCCCAGAAGGAGGCCCATGAGGGGAAGGTTGGTGGGATTCAGTAATTCAGTAATGCATGGTGAAGATACAAGAGAAGATCAGGAATTACGGCAGATACATAGTTTTTATATCTTCCCTTGTCAATCTTCACTATTCATTACTGCTGGGTGAGTACCAAGCCCCCCCTTAGAAGGGGGTTAACAAAACCCCGAGGGAACAAGGCCCTCAGCCTCCTGTTGGTGAGAAACAGGAAGGAGAGACCCTGGCCATACTAGATTGGAAGAAAAAATTACTCATCTTAGTAATTATGTTTCTTCTAGTGGAGTCTTGCTGTATTCTGACAATTGCAGTTAGCCCCAGCCTTTAAACTGCCCCAGAGAATATAGGGTTAACTTTTCTATGCATGGCATAGAATGCTCACCTCGAGCTCAGTTGAAGCCTCTGCCTGTTGTTGTTCGAACTGCAACCGTCAGATTTTTACGAGCAAAACTCACTAGGTGTTCTGTGTGGAAACCAAAATTTTTAACTAGTCAACTGGCAGAAAAATAATGTTTTGGGTCTTCAACGGAAGACTCCAGTCAGGAAACCCAAAAACAAAAACCAATCAAATGAAATAACATTCCACCCAAAGAGAACAGAAGGTGTAAAAAGGGGGCACCTCTAGAGTGCCAACACTGCACCTGCCCACCCACATCCCAAAAATCTACGTACTGAGAGGGAAGGCGGGGGGAGGTCAGAATACAGCAAGACTCCACTAGAAGAAACATAATTACTAAGGTGAGTAATTTTTTCTTCAAACAACATGAAGTCTTGCTGTATTCTGACAATTGCAGACTACCACGCGGTACCTCCATGGAGGAGGGACAGAACCTACTTTGGGAATAGGCTCTGAAGTACTGCTGTGTCAAACTGAGCATCACTCCTAGCCTGGATATCCAGAGAGTAATGCTTGGTAAAAGAATGGACTGTTTTCCAGGTGGCTGCTCGACAAATTTCTAAAAGAGGGATATCCCTGGCAGCAGCCAGGGGAAGCAGCTGCACCTCTTGTGGAATGAGCCCTCAGGCCTGAGGGTGGAGTTTTACCCAGTTTTTCATAGCAGAATTGTATACAAGACACAATCCACCTGGCAATAGATCTCTTGGTGGCAGGTTTGCCCTTCCCAACTTCTCCATAAGTAAGGAACAACTAGAAGGAGTCAAACCTGTGACTCTTGGTACGCTCTATGTAGTAGCTAAGGGCTCTTTTAACATCCAAACTGTGTAGCCTCCTCTCTCCCGAGGAAGAATGATCAGTGAAGAAAACAGGGAGAGATGTAGACCGATTCAGGTGAAAATCTGAAACTACTTTAGGCACGAACTTTCTGTTAGTTCTAAGAACCACTTTATCTCTGTGAAAAGAGATGAAATCAGGTTCCACTGACAGGGCTTGCAATTCACGGATACGTCTAGCAGAAGTAATGGCTTCCCCCAAACACAGTTTTCCAAGTCAAGTACTTAAGCTCTGCTGAGGACAAAGGCTCAAAAGGGGCTGCATAAGCTGAGCAATGCAAACATTAAGATCCCAAGCAGGAGCAGGATCCCTAAAGGGGGGGATTGGTGTGAAGCAATCCCTTGAAAAAACTTACAGAATACAGGATGGGATGACACTGAGGAAGACTTGCCTACGGACAGGAAAGCAGCAAAAAAATGCTGCCAAGTGTACCTTGAGAGAAGCTGGTCTGAGACCTAGGCCATTGAGATGGACCATATAATCCAGAGCCGTATGCAATTCAGCTGGGTCTGGAGAAATATTCTTCTTAGAACACCAAATGCTGAATCTTTTCCATTTGGAGTTGTAAGTCTTTCTGGTGGAGGGCTTTCGAGAAGCCTTAAGGATATCCAAAACCCCTTGGGAAAGATGCAGATCTGCAAACTCTAACTCTTCAAGAGCCAAGCCTTGAGGTTGAGAGACTGAAGACTGGGGTACCAAATCCTCCCCTGAGAGAATGTTAACAGGTTGTAATTCAGGGGAAGATGGACTGCTAGTGACAGCAGCAAAGGATACCATGGCTGCCTGGCCCGGTCTGGAGCAATCAGAATCACTTTGCATGGTTGTGACCTTATCTTGACTAACACTTTGAACAGGAGAGGGAAGGGGGGAAAAGCATACAGAAATTTACCCTTCCCAGTTCAGAATCAGAGCTTCCAGGGGGACTGAGCCCAAGACTGGGGGTCTGCAACAAAAAAGAGGAAGTTGGTGATTGTCTGGGGCTGCAAAAAGATCTATCTCTGGAGTGCCCCATCTTGAGAAAATCACTTTCAACACCAGAGGATCTAGGGTCCATTCGTGATGGCCCTGGGATATTCTGCTCAGAGCATCTGCCAGGACATTGTCCTTCCCTGGGAGGTGAACTGCTATCAGAGAGGTTTGCAGGGAATAGGCCAGAGACCACAACTTCATTGCCTCTGTGCACGAGGCCGTGGACGAGTGTCTCCTTGCGTGTTGATGTACCACATGGTGGTGGTGTTGTCTGTTCTGACCTGGACCACCTTGTTCTGTACAGATTTCGAAAAAGCTTGCAGTGCCAGAAACACTGCTCTGAGTTCCAAGAGATTGACGTGAAGCAGAGATTCCTGAGGTGACCACAGTCCTAGGGTAGTAAGATCCCCCAAATAGGCTCCCCAGCCCAGCAGGGAAGCATCTGTGGTGAGTATCACTGAATGAGACTGAGTGACAAAAGGAACCCCTTGTCTCAAATTGTCCTGATCCTGCCACCATTGCAAGGCCTGGATCAGGGTTCCAGTCACTGGGACTAGTTTGGTAAGGGAATCCTTTCTTTGGGACCAGAAGGCTCTTAAGTGGAACTGAATGTCCCTCATCTGGAATCTTGCTCCTTGGACCACTGCTGTGGAAGCTGCTATGTGGCCCAGAAGCTGAAGGAAATGCCTTGCTGGTCGAGACACCTGAAGGGTGAATGAAGAGGCCAGTTCCATGAGGGTCATTGCCCTTTCCAGGGGAAGGAAGGCTCTTGCCTTTACTGTATCCAGCTCTGCACCTATGAAGGTTAGGAGCTGTACTGGTTCGAGAACTGACTTTGGAAGGTTGAGAAGGAATCCTAAGGAAGTGAGCACTTGCTGGGTCACTTGCAAATGTGACTTGACTTGGTCTGGAGACTGACCTGCTATAAGCCAGTCGTCCAAGTATGGGAAGATGGAGATCTTTTTTCTCCTTAGGAAAGCAACCACTACTGCCAGGCACTTTGTGATGTTAGGCCAAAGAGCATTGCTCTGAATTGACAGTGGCCTGAGGGCAACTCGAACCTGAGGTACTTTCTGTGGGAGCACCTGATGGGAATGTGAAAGTAGGCATCTTTGAGGTCCAGGGAGGCTAGCCAGTCCCCTGGCCTTAGAGACGGAAGGATACTTCCCCGAGTCACCATTTTGAACTTTGGCTTTAAAAGATGTTTGTTCAGATATCTTAGGTCCAGGATGGGCCGCCATTCTCCTGTCTTTTTGGGGGTTGGGAAGTACCTGGAGTACAATCCTTTGCCCTTGTGTAGGGTGGGAATCCTCTCTATAGCTCTGAGAGCTAGGAGAGAAGAAACCTCTGCCTCTAGGGCAAGGGTCTCAGAGAGATTTGCAGGTGGAAAGGATCTGGTTCTCATCTTGGGAAATTTTCTGAAGCTGAGAACCAGCCCCAGGCTTACTACTTCCAGGACCCACTTGTCTGATGTCAGAGACTTCCAGTCTTGGACAAAGTAAGCCAGCCTGCCCCCTACTAGTATGGGAGAATCGGCCCGGGCAGACCCATCAGGGTGTCTGCTTGGCAGGGTCTTTAGGCTGAGGGGTGGATGCAGGCTTGCTCATCTCCCATCTGCCTCTCCCTCTTAAGAACCCCCTCTGAGAGAAAGAAGAGGAGGTCTGAGCTTGGTAAAAAGGCCTTTGGAAAGGCCTGCCCCTGCCCCTGCCCCTGGACTGCTGCCTTTGAGGAGTCGCTTGCCTTTCTTTGGCCTGAGCACTCCTGTAAGTGATCCTGTACTCATCCATCTTTTTCATGTAGTTCTCTGTCTGCTCCCCAAACAGAGCATTACCAATTACAGGAAAATCCATGGCCTTAGCCTGGGTATCCTGTGAGAGGCTAGTACATCTGAGCCAAGCCATCCTCTGAAGAGCCACAGATGTAGCCATGACTCTTGATGAAACGTCACTGGAGTCCACAGCAGCATGAAATTGTACTTTAGATGTCTCAATCCCATCTGCAGCCACCTGCTCCAGCTCCTTGGCAAGCTGGTCAGGGGCCTGTTTAGCCAGAGCCAGCACAGTGTCCCACCTGGACTTCTGGTATCTAGCTGTATAGGCCATATAGTTAGCCTGCCTGAGTCCCAAAGATGCTGCCACGTATGGTTTCTTTGCCATGGCATCAATCTTCCTGGAGTCCTTGTCTGGTGGGTGTGATGCCAAGGGGATATTTGCCTTATCACAGGCAGCAGCCTGCACTATCCCAGCATGGCTGCATTGCTGGAAAAGGAACTCAGTGTCTGAGCCTGACAGAGTGTACCTCTTGTCCATTCGTCTGTCCACAGGAGGTATAGAATTAGGAGACTTAAGAATTTTATGTGTCTGTTTCCCAAAGGATTTGTGGAGGGGAACAGACAGTCTCCTGGACTCTGGGATGTCCATCATCTCAACAAAATCAGGCTCCACCTGATCCTCTACTGCTTCCTCCACAGGAAGCTGGAGGGTCTTAGCCACTTTTTTGTAAAACATATAGTGAGAACAGGACTCAGAAAGCCTAGGAGGAGAAACACCTGAAAGTCTGTCTGGGGAGATGTCCAGATCAATAGACACATCCAGACTTTCATAATCACCATAATCATCTTCATACTCTCCTTCCTCCTCCCATTTATAAAATTCTTCCAAAGTGTAATCCAGAACCGGGGGAACCGACCAAACTGAACCCCTACCAGATGGTGCCGGTTCAGTCGGAACCGAAGTAGGTGACTGCACTATCCTTATCGCCTTGGCTATCTGATCGGTGGTCGGAGTATGAATTTCTGGGTCCAAACCGGACGATTTATCTTTTTTCTTCCTTTTCACCGGAACCAACTCCTCAGAATCGGCTCTCCTTTTGCCCAAAGAAGTATTGCCCTGGTCAGAGGGCAATCCTTCTGGTTCGGTCGGAACCGAACCGGGCTGGCCATCCAGGTCAGTGGACTTCTTGGCTTCCCTTTCCCTCAGTCTACCTAATCTCTTTTCCAGGGTAGATTTGGGAAAATTCTTCAAAATTTGGCAGTCTAAATCGAGGTGGTCAAACCCCAGACCATAAACACAGGTGGTGTGTGGATCAGCCTTGGCAAAGACTTCCCCACACATACTGCAGTGTTGAAACCCAGTGGGCCCGGTTTTTTTCTTGGGTTTCTCAGACATGGCCAATCCTATCCAAAACTTACCCTTTTTTCGGCAATCTGCCAGGCAAGACTCCCCTATCAGTTCCTGACCGTGTCACGGCCTTGGAAAAAAATATAATAAAATCTGTTTTTTTAGAACTGATATGGACCGGTTACCACACTCTAAATGAAGCACAAACTTTTTTACCTCAAACTGATCGGTTCAGCTGAACTGATCCACAATTTACAAGTACCACACAGAAACTAAACAGAAAACCTATCTAGTACTCACGGTACCACAGACAGCGACTTGAACCGACTGAGCGGTAACAGCAATTCGGTAGAAACCGACCGAAAAAATGACACTTCAACCGACTTTTTTGAACCAAGCAAAGGAGAAATCTCCGGAGCGACTGTTCAGAAAGGCGAGAGTAAAGAATCTGACGGTTGCAGTTTAAACAACAGCAGACAGGGGCTTCAACCGAGCTCATGGTGAACATTCCATGCTGGTCATGGAAAGTTTAACTCTTTGTTCTCCGGGGCAGTTGAAAGACAGGACCTAACTGCATATGTCAGAATACAGCAAGACTTCATGTTGTTTGAAAAACAGGTTACTCACCTGTAAAAGTAGTTCTAGGAGGGGTATATGTTGTTCATCTATACTCTTTGGCATGTCCCCTTTCACTTTAAATCTTGCTGGAAGTCTTCAAGCTGGCTCCTCCCACCCACCCGGGTGGTATAACCCTTGGCTCCACCCCATGACACCAGATCTTAGCCTGCTGGAAGGTGCTGTGCATCCGGAGCCGGGGAGGTCGGGTGGGTCCATGTGGATGAACAACATATACCACTCCTAGTACTACTGTTACAGGTGAGTAACCTGTTTTTCTAGGATCGTGGCTATGTTGTTCAGCCACACTCTTTGGCAGACTCCTAGCAGTTCTCTGGGAGAAGGGAGGCAAGGTGCTCACCCCCTATTTTGGAAAAAGAGACTGGAGAACTGAGGCCCCAAAACCAGCATTCTGGCATGACTTAAGGTTGATGTGGTAATGGGTAATGAAGGTGTTTCCTGACTTCCAGGTAGCAGCCCGGCAGATTTCCTGGATTGGGATGTCCCTGGAAGCAGCCACCGACGCAGCAGTATGGCAGGCAGAATGAGCTCTTATCCCTCTGGGAGACTCCTTGCCCGACAACTCATAACACAGACTTATGCAAGATATAATCCACCTTGCAACAGTCCATTTTGCTGCAGGTCTGCCAGAAGCGGCTTCAGCATAGGTGATAAACAGCTGGCGAACCTCTCCCCGAATTTCTGCCATCCTCTCCTTATAATAGGAGAGAGCATGTCTCAGGTCCAAAGTATAGAGCCTGTACTCGGCCTGCGAGGTGTAGTTAGGGTAGTAAACCAGCAGAGTTAACACCTGATTAGGGTGAAACTTTGACACCACCTTCGGAAGGAATTTCGGGTGGGGACTTAGGGCAACTTTGTCCCTGTGGAAGACCAGATATGGGGAATCCACCGAAAGCACCTGGAGCTCCCCTGTCCTTCTGGAAGATGTGATAGCCACCAGGAAGGCAGTCTTCCACGACAAGTGTGACAAGGCACATTTGTGTATTGGTTCGAAAGGCTTGCCCATGAGCTTTGCCAGTACCAGCAGAAGATCCCATGGAGGTGGAGGTTCATGCACCAGAGGGGCTATGTGATCCAGGCCCCTGAAAAAGCGCATGACCACTGTCTCCTGCACCATTGGCTAACCAGCCCACGCCTGGTAAGCAGAGATGGCTGCCAGGTGTACCCTAAGGGTAGATGACCGCAGACCCGCTTTGGAGAGAGAGACCAAAGGTAGTCAAGAATGTTAGCCACTGGACAGGACAAAGGGTCCAGGCCCTTGCCCTGACACCAAATAGAAAACCTTTTCCATTTGAAGACGTAACACTTCCTGGTTGATTCCTTTCTGGATGCCTCCACCACGGTGAAGACATCCTCAGAAAGACCCAAAGCCTGGAACTCTAGCTGCTCAGGTACCAGGCTGTGAGGTACAGGGATTGAAGGTCTGGATGGTATACCTTCCCCTGATTGAGAGACATCAGGTCCGGGCATGCTGGAAGTCACTCCAGGGGCCTGCAGCTAAGGCTGAGGAGATCTGGATACCAGAACTGGCGCAGCCAGTCTGGGGCTACCAGGATCACCATCGCCTCATCCCTCCTCACCTTGAGAAGCACTTTGTGGATCAAGGGAAATGGAGGGAAGGCGTAGAGGAGGCCTGGGGTCCACAGCCCGAGAGTATCCCCTGCAGCAAGCCCTGTTGAGGGGGGCAGGCGAAACAGCTCAGCTTGGTGTTGTCCCTGGAGGCAAACAGGTCCACCATTGGTTTGCCCCAGTAGGAGAACAGGCCGTAAGCTACCTCTGGATGGAGAGACCACTCATGGGATGTCTTGCCTAAGCGGCTGAGAGCATCCGCCAGATGGTTTGAGGCTCCTGCCACATGGATGGCTAGGAGATCTGAATCCAAATGGTTGACAAGGGTCCAGATATGGAGCGCCTCTCTGCACAGCAGATGGAAGTGTGTGCGGCCCTGTTTGTTGAGATAGTACATGGTCGTGGTATTGTCAGTCTGAGCTTGAACCACTTGACCCCGGAGCTGAGGAGCAAAAGCTGACAGTGCCAGTCTGACTGCTCTGAGCTCCAACAGGTTGATGTGGCATCAGGACTTCTTGGGGGTCCAGAGCCCATAGTCCCTTTTGTCCCCCATGTGGGCTCCCCAGCCCATGAGAGAGGCATCAGTCGGGAGGACAACCGTCGGCTTGGGGCAGACAAATGGGATTTGTTCTTGCAACCGGTCTGGGGTGGTCCACCACTGGACAGTGTCCCACATCTTCTGGGGTACAGTGATCAGCTGGTTGAAATGACCGTGGCACTGAGTCCACTGGGTGGCCAGCTCCCATTGAAGGGGCGCATGTGCAACTGGGCCCAACGGACCACTGAGGTGCATGCCGCCATGTAACCCAGAAGGCGCAAAAAGTCCCGGGCATGGCGCAATTGCCCAACCAGAAATGACTGGGCAAAGGAGAAGAGAACTTCTGCCCTGTCCACCAGAAGCTGAGCTCTGGCTTGATGAGAAACAAACTCTGCCCCGATGAAGCCCATCACCTGGGAAGGCATGAGTTCCGACCTGGCCTCTTTGATCAGGAGGACGAGTTGGGAGCAGGTCTGGAGGGCCAGGTCCCTGGACCTCTCCACCTCCTGTTGGGTGGGACCTGCTAGGAGCCAATCATCGAGGCAGGGATAAATCCTGACCCGCCAACACCTGAGATGGACCGCCACCACTGCAATGCATTTGGTGAAGACCTGTGGGGCAGATGACAGGCCAAACAGCATGGCTCGGAACTTGTACTGGGCCCCTTCGACTTTGAAGTGGAGGAACTGCTGATGAGATGGACGGATTGGGACATGAAAGAATGTGTCCTGCAGATCCAGTGAACAAAACCACATGTTTTGCTCCAAGGATGGTATGATCTGTGACAGAGTGACCATCCGAAAGGTGTGAGATATTGATTCAGGTCATGCAGATCTAAATGGAGCACTAGCGCCCCGGCCTGCTTGGGCACTGTGAAGTACCTGGATTCAAAGCCTGGATCTGCTGGAGGATCTGCCACTGGAGCTACTCCCTCCTTGAGGAGGAGCTGAGCAATGTCGTCTTGGACAGCCGACTGAGTCTGGGTGGATACTATTTCCTCCCGATGGGCGCGGGCTCAGCTTGGAGGGTACTGCTTGAATTCTGGAGGCAGTCCCTGACCGAACACTTCAAGAACCCTCCTGTCCGAAGTGACAGTGGACCAGACAGAAAGGAAGTGGTGGAGCTGGCCCACCACGGGAGGACCCAGAGCTGGCATGATGGGAGAGGGAGAGGCAGCCCCTGCCCCGTCATTGAGCAGACTTGGAGGAGGAGGATCCACGACCCAAACCTTGGCCTCTTTTATGGGCCTGGGCTTCGGCCGGGGGCGCCAAGCTTGAGCCTGCTGCTGCTGCTGCTGTTGATGCTGCTGTGCCACAGGGGAAGAGTGCTGTAAAAGCTTCTTTTTCTTCTGCTGATTCTTGCCCGAAGAACCCTTGGCAGAAGTAGCATCCAAGGTGGCAATGGACTGCTCAATAAGCTGGAGATGACCAGCCACACCCAGGCTGAAAAGATCGGTGCCCAAGAAAGGCACATCAGCCAGTTTGTGTTGAGCATCCGCTGGGAAGGAGGAGAGTCTGAGCCAAGCCCTGTGATGAGAGGCAACTGCGGCTGCCATCAAACAGGCACAAGAATCCCCAATGTCCAGGGCTGTCTGAAGCTGCTGTTTGGCAACAGCTCGGCCCTGATCCAGGACCTGGTTGACAGTGATCTGCATGTCCATGGGGAGGTATGGGAGGACTTCATCCAAAGACCCCAAGAGGGTGTTGGAGAAGTGTGCCATGATGACAGCCGAACTTGCCTGATGAAGGCCCAAGGAAGAATCCACATAGACCTTCCTGGCCGAATGGTCCAAGAGTTTGGACTCTTTCTCGGGAGGTCGGGCAGTGTTGGCAGAACTGCCAGTATGCTTGAACACAGAGGCGGACACCAGGCTGTTGGCCGAAGGGTGCTCTGTGAACCCATAAAGGACCCCATGGGCACATGTGATACTCAGCCGCCATGCGGCAGACGGTGCTCTACAAGAGGAGGGCTGCCAGAGTTCTTTTATTTTTTTTATACTTCATTTATTGTTTTAGTTCTTACATTTTACCTCACAGCTTGAGTTGCTTATTATATCCATATATAGTACTTCAGATAACAGTATATATCCTCTTAATTTCAGCCACCTGAGATTTACCATACCCATCTTTACAGTTTTTTATGACCATAACTGTTCCCCTTACTAGACAAGTAGCTAAAATCACAGGAAGACAGATATAACAAACAAAATATAATAAACGTACATTATACCTACATACATAGGGTCTCACATCTCTACATGACTCACTTAATTATTATAACCCTTTCTAATGTGGGAAAGTTCTGGTAATCCCCCTGAATATCCAACCCAGAGGTTAACATGAGGTACTTTGTACCACTGCCATATTACTTATTGGGAGGCACAGGCAATCCCCACAGCCTGGGCCACTCAGCATTGCCCGACCCTGTGAGCACCCCCCCCCCCAACCTATCCAAGTCCTCTGGGATTAAAGGAAGAAAATTGGGGGGAGAAGGGGGAACCTGACCTTATATAGAGAAGGCATGTTTGTTCTCAGTAAGACTAGAACTGTAGCCTACCCTACCCAGATAGTCCAACGGGTCCAGCAATTCACATAAACTGCAGTTCTCCTCTGGATCTTAAATGTTAATTCCTCCATCCTCTGAACTTGCCCCACTGTTTCCAACCAATCCTCCTTTGTTGGGGGAAGAGGCTCCAACTACTGCCTTGTTATAGACTTTAAAGCTGCTACTATTAAAATTTGCCATAAATATTTGGTGTCCCTACCTTTAATTTCTCCTGGAAGTTCTCCCAGTAGAAGACTCTGCGGACCCAACTGTCCTTGAATCTGGAAGATCTGCTTAAGCGAGGTGGTCAACTTTGACCAAAATGGAGTGATAGTGGGGCAAGACCGAAAGATATGTTTGTGGGTGGCTCTGTCCACTCTGCACTTCCTCCAGCACTCTGGGGAGGACCCCCTATGTTGTCTAGCGACCACCACTGGTACCCTGAAATATCTAACCCTTACTTTCCACATAAACTCCTTCCAGGTGGGGGTTGAGGAAATCCTCCAGATGTTACCCCAAGTCTTTTCCCAAGCTCCTTCGGGGATAAATAGACCCATTTCTTGTTCCCAAGCCATTTTAATATAACTCGTACTTACTTTAATGTGTTTAATACTCCTCTTATACAGTTGAGAGATAACCCCTGTGGGATGTTTAGCTTTCCAAACATCCTCAAAGATATGTTCCACAATCCCCCCAAAACCTGTTCTACGCTCCAGCTTAAGTTTTTTACTAATAAAGCTAGTAATTTGGCAATAATGCATTCTATCTCTGGGGGAGAGACTGAAAACTCTCTGTGCTGCCTCAAAGGATAGTAATCCCCCTCCCTCTAATAACTGGCATGGTGACTGTAACCCTCTTCTAGCTCTTTCTAAAAACCAAGTGTCTCATTGTGCTGGGCCAAATGAAGGATCTATTGCCCACCAACCGTATCTCCAATGACCCCCATGTTTCCTTGCCTTCCCGGTACCCCTTTTCTTCCCCTCCCACGTTGTCCGAGTTGTGGAACATATCTCCTCTCGTGATGTTATGAGGTCTGCAGGATGGAACAGTACTGCCGGCAAGGGGGGAGGGATGTGCAGCCAACTCTATCTCCTTCCATATAGCCCTATATGAGGTGTGCCCCCACAACAGAGCTATTCTCAGATGTGTGGCCTCCCAGTAGCCCTCAAGCTATGGAACCCCCAATCCCCCCTCCTTCTTTGGAAGAAATAAAGTGTGTTACCTTAGTCTAGGTCTTCTATTTGCCCAAATAAAATTCATTAGCATTCTCTGCCATGTTTCCAAATCTTTTCTGGTCACCAAGCAGGTGGTGCCTTGAAACAGATACAAAAATCTTGGCAAGACGTTCATCTTTACAGCCATCACCCTCCTATGAAGTGAAAGAGGCAGTAATCCCCATCTTTTGAAATCATTTTTTAACTGCTGTACCATGGGAGAGAAGTTCAAATTTTTTTGTTGTGCAGGGGAGTTGCTAATAATGATCCCCAAATATTTAATTTGCGTGAGATTGCATCTCATAGGATAGGCTTCCTTAATTTCCTGGGCACGGACATATCCAAACTTCAAGACTTCTGTTTTAGCAGTGTTCAACGAATAACCTGCCATTTCAGAAAACTGAACCAACCTGTCCATTACCCTTCTGAGGGATGTGTCTGGGTCTTCCAGGTAAAGGAGGACATCATCTGCGTAAAGAGATATCCTATACTGACAGCCCACCAACTCTACACCCCCAATCCCTCATCCTTCCTAATGCTCTGAGCCAAGGGTTCAATGTAGAGAGCAAAGAGGAGGGGAAACAGGGCACCGGCTCGTCCCTCCAAACCGAACCCCTAGTATGATAACCATTCACCTTATGTATGCTGTAGGGGATTTGTAGATTTTGGCTATCAGGGTCTGAAAAGCCCATCCCAACCCAAAAGAGGCAAGGACCTCCTCCAGAAACCTCCAGGACACTTTATTGAAAGCTTTTTCTGCATCAATGCTGACTAATAAAGCCGATTTTTTAGAACTAACTATGTGATCAATTAGAAGGAATGTTTTCCTCAAATTATCTTGAGCCTGCCAGCCCGGAATAAAACCTGTTTGTTCAAGGCCAATTATCTGGGGTACCAATATTTGTAGTCTCTTGGTCAAAATCAAGATCATTAATTTGTAGTCAATATTTAAAATTGAAATGGGATGGTAGGAGGAACACAATACAGGATCCTTGCCCGGTTTGGGTATCACTGAGATTATTGCCTGGGACCAGGAAGGGGGGATCTCGCTCTCTTCTCCCTGTAGGAACCAAAACATTTTCCCCAACAATGGGGAGACCTTCCCACCAAATTGTTTATAAAACTCCCCAGGTAATCCATCGGTCCCCGGGCACTTGAGGGTCTTGAGGTTCTATTAGCCCCAAGCACCTCCCCATCTTCAATCAGTCTACTCAACCAAGTCGCCTGCTCCTCAGAGGCCGAAGGGAGATCTAATTTCCCTAAGAATTCTTTGATCTGAGCACTCAATGGCTGAGCACATTGCTTGTAAAGGTTGGAATAATAAGCCCTAAATGATTCCGCTAGGGATCAGTTTCCTTAGCCATACGGTTGTCCAGGGGGTGCTGTATAGCCTGTATGGTAGCCTTACTCCTCTGGACTCTAAGTCTAGCTGCCAGCAATCTCAAAGACCTAGGTCCTCCTTCATAATATTTCTGTTTAAGAAACAGAAGCTTCTGCTCGACCCCATAATCAAGAATGCTCATTAATTTAGCCTTAAGTTGTTTCAATAATCTGGTCCTATCTTTGTCTATTTTAATCTTTTGCTGGGCCTCACACTGTGCTATTTGTGATATTAGCTCAGCCTTCTTAGCCTGTCTTTCCCTTTTCCTTCTGCTTGACCATTTTATAAAATCTCCCCATATAACACCCTTTATAGTATCCCATAACACAGCCGGGGAAGTCCCTGGGAGATAATTTTCCACCAGTGTTTGTTCCAGTGTTCGAGTGATAGATTCCACAACCTCCCTATCCTGCAACAACGACAGGTTCAACCTCCAAAAGGTGGATCTTCTTAACTTCCCAAATGAAACCGACATAAAGATCAGGGCATGATCAGACAGCAAGAATTCCCCAACCGAGACCTCCCTGACCCGACCTACCATTTCCTTGCGAACCATGAAGTAATCCAGTCTTGTATATACTTGGTATACTTTTGAATAAAAAGTGTATTCCTTCTTTTTCCCCTCTAGATGGCCCCAAATATCCACGTACCCCAGTTCAGTTACCAACCTTTTCACTTTTTTGGCTATGCCTTGCTCTTTTTTTTGTGCTTGTGTGGTGGAGTCCAGTGCCGGATTGAAAATTAGATTTAAGTCCCCTCCCCAAATTACCTCTGCCTGTGCCCACTCCAGTAAGATGGTCAAGAAGTTTAGATATGTTGCTGTCTGCGAGCCAGGGGGAAAATACACCAAAGCAAGGGTCAGTGGCTTGCCTAGAAAGGTGCCCCTCATAAGTACATATCTCCCCTCTCTGTCCGCCAGCTCCCTCGTCTTTACATACGGAGTACTCTTAGGGATCAATATTGCCACCCCCCTTCTACGGTCGTTCTTACACGACGCTGTGACACTACAACCAAATCCCATTGAACCCAATTTCACATGTTCTTGTGGAGACAAATGAGTCTCTTGTAAAAATATAAAATCTACAGCTTTCTTCCTCAGGAAGCTGAGAACTTTTGCCCTCTTTACTGGGCTAGACAACCCGTGGACATTTTAAGAACAACATTTCCTATCTCTATCCATTGTTGTACTTTTATATCACCTTCAAAACCAGTTTCATTATTGCCCCCCCAGCTAGCAACAACATACCATGAACATATTCCCATTCTGTGAGGCTCTTCAAAAACTGAATAACCATTGCCAACAAGGCACTAAGTAAAACTATTTTACAGGCTTCCAAGGTAGGAAATCTGATAATGCAGATCTCTTTTCTCCTTTCCCCAGACTTTCCATTGGGGAATGGAGATGAGGAGGATAAAAAATGCCCCAAATGAATGGAGCCCCCCCCTTTTGGGGTCTTGTAACTGTCTAGGCTATTTGAGGTTAAGTAATGTCACGCAGTATATTTCCATTATGAATCTGTTATTAAGAGCTTTCTTTCTCTCGCTCCCCCAAACCGCACCTCCAGTTAATGCCAATTTCTGATCGAAGCAAAGGCCTCTCATATATATCCCATCTGAAATCATACATAGGCCCAACTTTCAACCCCTGACCTCAGCAGGTCCATGTTGCTGTAACCTGGGATCTTTGTGATCATTTAAGAGCCTCAGGTTATCAAAATACCCGGTAGGGGCTGAGCCACTTATTAATATATAATGTAGAGCCCAAATGAACATACAGAGATAATCTGGCTTAGTATTAATCAGTTCAGTCTCAAGTCCATCGTCCTTTATTTATTTTCAGAGGCCCACCCGCTATTCCTGTTTCCCATATAGGCCTCGCGTACAGCTCAGCTCCCTCTAACCTCTGGTGTCTCCAACACTTAGTTTCCCTGCAAAGCAGAGACTCAATCGACACAAAAAAATACAAGATCTTGTCCATACTTATATTTCAGCCCACAGAAGCTGCTGGTGGATCACTGCAGACTAGATTCCCCCTGTTTAGTAGTATCCCTCTGACCAGTTTCTCCAGCAATGACTGTGCAGCCTCCAGAGATGTCCCAGCCTTCCTCTTACCTCCTACAACTGAGTGCCAGTCCATCGGTTCCATCTGCTTTCGTTTAGTGCGCTCCTGCTCTTGGTGGGGTATCTGGATTCCTTTTTCCCCTCAGAGCCTTGTTTAACTCTTCCACTGTATTATACATTCGCCTTCTGCCCAGAAAACTCTGAATTTCTCTAGAAAGGGTGTTTGAAAACGGAGTTGAAGCTCTCTGCACAATTTAAAGTAGGGCACCCATCGTTGTCTGGCCTGTTGAATTTCGGGGGGGGATAGTCCTGATCTAATGTAAGTCGAGAGTCTAAGTACTTAAGTTCTTTCTTTTGCCAGGCCCTTTTCAGTATATCCTATTTCACACGAAAGCTTGCAAATTTAATTATGATAGAACAGGGTCTAGCAGATGGTTCCGTAGGTTTTGGTATCAGGGATCTGTGTGCCCTCTCCACCCTCATCTGGTAGTCCCCCGTTAGCTCCAGAACATCCCTTAACAGATCCTCAATAAACAGTGCCATCAGTTGAATCTCCGCACCCTCAGCCAACCCATACAGTCGGAGATTATCTCTCCTTGATCTTGCCTCCAGGTCAGTACATTTCGCTTGTAGGGCTAGGGTGTGATGAACTAGGGAGCCCACTGCCTGCACCAGAGTATCTCCGTCCGTCTCAACTTGTGCGATTCTCTCCTCTGCCCCCTCTATACGTTGTTCCATCTCGCTCAGCTTCTCATTTAATTTTGAAAACTCCCTCTTATTCTCTAATCAGGAATCTTTTTTTTTGTTAATTTATTCTTTATCATGGTATTCCAAAGAAGTTTTTTTCCTTTTTTTAAAAAAGGCAGTATAAAAGTACAGTCGTTCGTGTAATATAAAAGTGAGAAAATACTTACAGTAGTCAGGATTTACAAAATTATATTAAGATTTGTTTCACAGGTAGAACTAGCACTGCACAGCAAAAGTCCATGTCTTATGTTCCATTAGCCTCCTTCAGGTCTCAGTCTATTTGCTGTATAAATTCTCATTCCAGAATCTGTGACAGGACCTGAGTATCGGGCTGAGAATAGTTCGCCTTCTGGCCACCAGATTTCACTCTGCCATACAGTAAACCAGCTCATATTACTTTCCCTAACCACCTAGTTAAGGTAGTTGCGCCGGGGCCCCCCGGAACCCACCCCCCACATTTTATCTGGGAGACGGAAGTATCGAGGTGCGTGAGTACTCCTGTGCATGTGGAAATTCTTGGCTAGAATATACTTGGGTCTGGTGGAGAGGGTGACCATTCTACGGGGTGAAAGATTTATCCTTCAGCATGTAGTAAAGGATCCATCTATTCCATCTAGAGCTGCATATTTCTTCCCTCCCATTCAGATTACGTGTTATTTTTTCCATTTGATATATTTGTTTTGTAATGTTCCACCAGTCTCGCATATTAGGGATCCCTGGGGTCAACCAGTACTTAGTAATAGCCTTTTTACTAGCTGTTAGGAGGGTAGCTAGGAGGTACCGTGAAGATGAGTCTCTGAAGCCTCCAGGAAACTGCAGTAGTATGTATACTTGCTCAGTTAATTCTAAGTTTATTCCAAATAACTCCCGCAGCTCCTCACCGAGGGACAGGATAAAGGGATTCAACTTAGGACATGTTAACATAACATGCGTATAGTGAGCCTTACTCTCTCCGCAGTTACGCCAGCATGTGGCCTGACCTCTTGTGGTGTAATGGCTAGTAATAACTGGGGTTCTAAAGAAGCGTATCAAATTTTTCCAGGCAAACTCCCGCCACTGGTGTGAGCTGGTAATCCTGGTCAGTTGCCAACATGCCCGCTCCCATTCTATTGTACTAATGGGTGAGTCAAACTCTTTTTGCCATTGTTGGCGAATGTAGTCTGTGAGAGTTGTTGAGTCGGACTGCATAGCCTGATAAAAAGCAGATACCAGGTGCCCTTGATTGGGGGAGGCAAATCACTCCAAGAGACTGATAACCAGTGTTGGGTGTAAAGCCTGGTTTTTCACCTCTTCTGGGAGAGAATCGAAATAGTGTCTTAATTGTAAGTATCTATAGTGATGTTTATTAAGGAGTAAAAACTGAATTATCTCTGAAGGGTTTAAACCGGTTCTGATAGATGATTTGAGTTATATAGACTAGGCCATATCTACTCTATTGTTGAACGGCATGGTCCAATCTACCGGGTGGGAAGTCAGGAACTGTTGCTGTTGGGCTTAGTAATGGTGCATATAAATCCAAAGAGAATTGTCTTTTTAATTGGCGCCAGTCCTTGAGTTGATTTTGTACTACCAGTGTTAAGGGAGGTGTGGGAGAGAGGGGGGCATTTTTATGGTACAGTATGTAGTTGTAATCCGTGTCTGTAATTAAAGACCGCTCGATCTCTGCCCAGTGTGTGTTGTGTGTGGTTAGTTGTCTTGCTAGTATATGCGTCAGGTGGGCAGCCTGGTAGTATCTATAGAAGTTCGGGAGGGCAAGTCCTCCCTGAGCCTTTGGTAAGGTTAGGATCTTTAGACGGACTCTTGGTTTACGTCTGGACCAGACGAACCCTGAAATGGCTCTATGCCATTCCTGGAATATTGCCGGGGTAAGATTGATTGGGATATTGTTAAAGAGGTATAGGGCTCTGGGTAAGGTCACCATCCTTATCAAGTCAATTTTCCTTGACAGGCTGAGTGGCAGGATGCTCCAACTGGCAAGCTCTGCTTTCAATTGAATGGTAAAGGGAGTGTAATTTACCCTATGGGCATCCGCCAGGGTGCGGGTAAAATGTATGCCCAGATATTTCAGTTTCTCTGAATCCCATTTACAGGGGAACAGATTTTGTACAGCCAAGGAGGGGGTGTATTGAAAAGTGAGGAGCTCCGTTTTTGTAATGTTTATTTTGTAGCCTGAGACCTGTCCAAAGTCATCCAGCAGACCCTTGACTGCTGGCAGTGATGTCTCTGGCTCCTGTAGATACAAAAGAACATCGTCCGCATATAATGCAATCCGATGTTCCACACCACCTATCTCAACCCCCTTCAAAGAGTCTGCCTGTCTGATAAGTTGCGCCAGGGGCTCCATGAACACGGTGAACAGTAATGGGGATAGCGGGCAGCCTTGTCTCGTTCCCCTATACAGGGGAAAACAACGTGAGTGGTGTCCAGTGACTTTTACACATGCCTTAGGAGCAGAGTAGATGTTCTTGATGACTTGTACCAATGGACGCAGGATCTCAACTGATTCCAGAACCGTATATAAAAATGGCCAGTTGACCCTGTCAAAGGCCTTTTCTGCATCTAGGCTTACCAGAACCGCCGAGGGGCAATTAGTATACATCTGGTGGATGACGTGATATGTCGGTTTAATGTTATCCGTAGTTGTTCTCCCACCCACAAACCTTGTCTGGTCCTTAAGTGTTATACAAGGCAGGATGGGCTCCAGTCTACGGGCCAGAATGCTCGTAAAGAGTTTGTAGTCGGTATTTAGTACTGAAATGGGTCGGTATGATTCACAAAGTAGTGGGTTTTTACCTTGTTTAGGGATAACTGAGATGGTAGCATATGACCAGGTTGGGGGAGGAGATTCACCCTCTAGTACTGAATTGAAGGTCTTAAGTAGGGTCTGGGCAACTTTTTCCCTTGTTGTTTTATAAAATTCTGCCCCATAGCCGTCTGGACTAGGTGCCTTCATGGTCTTGGTACGTGTAATTGCAGTGTAGAGTTCAGTCAACGATATGGGTTGGGTTAGCTGAACCTCGTGTTCCTCAGTAATCCTGGGGAGATTTAGAGGGTTTAGAAAGTTGTAGATGTAACCCCTAGATGGCGCTATCCCAGGGGCTACTACCCCTGCCTGATTTGCCACTAACAGGTTGAGGGGCCTGGATCCAATGGCGGGTGCCTCCACCCAGAGGTCAGGGTTTGCAATAGTTAAACTAACTTGGTCACAGCCCTCTGGGACACTGCAACCCCCCTTTCTTCCCACTAGTGGCCCACACAATATATCAGAATTACCTTCACAGTATACACTTACCCCCAGGTCTGGTTCCGGCACTGGGACCTCCTGTGAAATGAGATACAGTGCAACAATCACAGTACAGTACTTTAACATAGACAAATACCTCAGGCAGTATAACTTTGCTGAAACAAGCAGCTCTGATTTATTTAGGGGATATAACAGGACAGGGAAATCAGGTTAATTAGCTTATCACTCTAATAATCTACCTATGGCTCTGTGCAAGGCCTATCCCTATCAGTTACTGTCCCTGGGTACCCAAGCCCTAGTGGCTAGTCCAAACCGTGGCAGCTGGTAGGGGCCCTTTCACACAGAGAAAAGGAGAATTAAACAGTCAGCAGTACAGTAATTCCATTTGGATTTAATGTGGCAATTCAACAGGGAGCGACCCTGAATTAGTACTCACGACTCCAAATAAGATAGGGTCCTTCAATGTCAGCAGGGCTCACTTGAGGTACACAAACCTCTTCACACATCCATATAAAAGAAAGCACTATACCAGGCAGGCTGCATCTGTATCCCGATCGCAATTACTGCACAATACCCGGGAGAACACACAGCAGATTCAGTTCCTGACAGACCGAGTGCAATTTTCAGCAATTCTTCCAGTCTTCTACAGGGTGAGCCTGTTTTCTACTCTTCAGAGATCCTTTGATTCTTTTCACAGGACGGATTCAGTCCTAACAAGCTGCAGACCGGAACTCTGGGCCTTACACACGTTTTTGACTAAAACTGCACACTGAAAAGCACAGGGCTCCTTCCTTCTTCACTGCCAAAGCTCAACTGACACTCCAACTGACAAAACCGGCACTTCCTTTGAGTTCCTCCCAGTTCTTGACTGGATTGGCTGTCACTCACAATAGACTGCTGCTGTTGGTCCAAAAGGCACTGAAGTCTAAACTACATCTCCTGAGTCACTGCCCATACAATCCTCTTGTGGCTGGCTCAGATTATGAGTCCAAGTTCTGATTCGTCCAAGGCACCATTTTAGAGCTAGCTTACCCCACACTGATTGGTCCAGTTCAGCAGTTCAAAACTAGAATGGGAACTAGCAGACACAGTTCTGACTGCAAAGAAAGCAGGTTAGACAAACTGTAATTTCATTATTACTCTAAATAATTTCTGGCAAACAGTTACATCTTTCAGATAGGTTCCCTTTGCACTCCTAGTGACTGCAAAAATGAAGTGAATTGGCAGCAGCTCGAGTGGTACTCAGAGAAGCACACAGTCCCCCCATACAAACTAATTATGTCTGCAAGCAGACAGCTCTTAAAGAGACAGTACCAGAGGCTCTAAAAACACTCACTGATAAATGGCTTAAATGCCAAACACCATTCAGGCTTGGAGCATTCAAGCAAGCTCCTGGAAGTCTTTTGGGAACCCCCATTTGCAGGGGGGTTACATATATATCCTCAGTGGTTGCTGGGCTGTCTGGGAAATACAGGGAGGTATAATACATAGTAAAGGCATCCGTAATATCTGTGAGTTTATTCAGCAGTCTACCAGTTGTTGGGTGTCTAACCGCAGGAATAGTTGCTATTTTTTTCTGCTTTCTAATTTGGTAAGCCAGAAGCCTAGTAGCCCGAGGGCCGACCTCATAATAGCGCTGCCGAAGGTAGGTCCAGGCTATCTCTGTCTGCTGCTGGGCCAACTTGTCTAATTCCTGTTTTATTAGGTTTAATTGTGGGAGAACCGTATGGTCTCCCAGTTTGTGGGCAGTTTGGAGAAAATGAAGTGTGTTTTCCAGTGAGATTCTACGTTCCTGGCGTGCCTTAGTTTGCTGAGATGTAAATTTTATAAGATGGCCCCTTAATACAGTTTTCAAGGTGTCCCAAAGGATACTCGGCATGACCTCCGGATGGGTATTATCGTTGAGTATCTCTGGGATTTTGTCAGCCAAGAAGTCCTTAAATTGTTCGGTTCTTAAGTAACAAGGGTTCAATCTCCATTGTGTGTTTTTCCGTTGCATCCCTAAATTCCATGTGATGATCAAGGGGGCATGGTCTGAGTGCACAATATCTCCCAATTTAACATCCACCAGGGTGTCAACAAACTCTAATTGGGTATAACAGTGATCAATTCGTGAGTATGTATGGTAGACTGGTGAGTACTACGTATAATTTCTAGTGTGTGGGTATAGCTTCCGCCACGTATCCACCCAGCCCATCTCAGATATAAATCTGTTAAATAGTTTTTGCACCGGTGTCTTTCTGGGGACCTTTGCATTCGTGGAGTCAATTTCAGGGTTGGGTAGAATATTGAAATCCCTTGCTAGTAGTAATATGCCCTTCGTAAACTGAATTATTCTATCTAATAGCATTCTTATGTCTTTTGTTGTTGAGTCTGGGGGGAAATATGCATTAGCTAAGGTCACCTCTACGTCTCCAATCTGCCCTTGTAGGAGCACCAGCCTGCCGTTGGGGTCTATCCACTTGGCACTGACCCTCAGAGGGGTATGCCTCGGGATAATTATTGCAACTCCTCTTCTCCTTCCACGCCCAAAGAGGAACTATAAATTTCACCCCTTGATAAGGTTCCTAGTTTGGAGTGTTCCACCTTGTTTAGGTGGGTCTCTTGCAGGTAAATAAGGTCTGACTTATTTTTCTTAATATAGGAAAGTACTCTTGTTCTTTTAATAGGGAAAGTGAGCCCATTAACGTTGAGTGACAACAGCTTCAGAGGAGTCTCCGCCATCTTATTTTTGGGTACAGGGGAGCATCATAGAGGGCCTGCGGTGGGGGGGATCCGGGGGGCCCTCAGCGCAGACCACCTACAGTAACAGCAGTTTGAACACACTCGACTGTGTAGTACTGTTAAGCTAATACAATTACCAACATTACTTATTCTATAAACCATATTACTAATAACCATAACAGTTAACACTAACAAATTCAATTTGATGTCTGAATCGACTTTGGGTAACTTAGGGAGTAAAAACATTTTTGGAATCTGCTAGTAGGCTTGTAACCAGATCACCTACTATTCCTAAAATAACTAGTCTACGCCTAGGTACTTCCAATTTAGGAATCTATCCTTGATCCCTGCGGTGAAGTTCCTCACCTTATGGGGCCTCTTCTCAAAATGAGAATCTCTTTGGCATATATAATGCCTTGAACATGGTAAGGGGTATTGGTTTGGGACGTCAGTTCCCACCATCTGCCTATAAGTATTGTGGGAGAGAGATTACTGTGGGGAAGAATCAGTGAGTGAGAATGGGGGGAAAAAAAGGGGGGGGGATCTTAGTGACATCCTTCAATTCAGAGCCTTATATTCCTTCCAGATCTCTCACTGTCCCCCGCTATTATTTAAGCAGGGGGGTCCTGATAAGGGGTTTCTCCTCAGGATTTCCTTTATTTCCGGAAGAGGCAGGTTGTACTTATGAGGGTGGGAGGTGAAGGAGGTAGGGAGGGGGAGGCGCCTCACTCATCAGTTGGGGTTAGTCTCCTACAATTGGGGGCCGGGGTGAGTGTCAAAGGATTGTCAAATCCTCCTAACCAACATGAGCCTGCTGTCCGGTTTCACAGGGAGGGAGGGCAACACACCACCACTCTAGCTACCCCCTCAGTATTAAATTACAGTTACAGTACCCTTAAATTCAATCTTTTGGGCAAGTCATAATGATCATAACATCCATTAAACTTATTCATAGTCAGCATAGAA